>CM033743.1:2395196-3595196 GCA_019671005.1 Hibiscus mutabilis
TCAATGGATAACATCTGATGAAAAGCTTCTCTCTTCTTGTGCTGTTTTCACAACAGTCACAAGCCACACTTAACCTGCTTCTTTCTCCAGCAGTAGAGCCCCTTATCTTCAGCATAACACTTTCCCCCTCTGATCTCTTCGCTTGTATCTCTTATAACTCCTTTCTACAAAACACTACTCACAAGATCAAACCATATCCCACCTCGCATCTTCCTTCATTTATAGCCTGCAATCTGCATCAATCATGGAGAGAAGAAAGAAGATGAGATGGTAAAAAGGAAAGAGTTTGAAGAAAGAACGTTATTTTATGTGAAAGGGAAGGAGTGTATTCGAAGCATGCGCGTTTTGGTCAAAGCAAAGAACATAACCCGCAAGGAAAGATGTTGCTCAACCATGGGGGAAACGTTATTTTATGTGGGCAAACCCAGAGAAGTGAAAAGTAGTGATCTTTCAGACTTTGTGGCAACACCATCATCTACCAAAAGTCTCGAGAAAATTATCAAATCCCATAAAAAAGGCAAACCATAATTAATTAGATAATAGAGAATAAAAGGCGAAGATTAATACATGTAAATGGGAAACTTTTTGAAGCTGAAGCAGCAAGCAAAGACAGCTTCATGAAATGAAACAAACAAATAGAAGAAGAGCCCAAATCTGAAACATACAGTAGAACAGATCCCATGAAGGAAATCTAGTATTTAAACCCATGGACTAGATTCTCCATTCTGATAACCTTGGGACTAAGCAAGAGAAGAACCCAGAAGCTGAGAAAACAAAGGGGGTGGTGAAATCATATGTAAATATATACATACATATATAGTAAGTACATAGTTTTTTGAAGGAGCGTTGAAGAACACAAGTAAAAAAGGAAGAATTAAAACAAGTGAAACCTTTGCTTTGAACAACAACAGGCATGATAGATGTAGAAGAGAGGAGTCGGGCAAAAGAAATTACCTTTGGGGAATTTTGATTGAAGTGAAGGGAAAAGATTAGTTTTAGGAGGAAAGAGTTACTGTTTGAGAAGAGAGAAAATAAGGGAAGAAAATGAGAGATGAGAGAAAGTTGAAGGGAAAATCAGAACCACCCACTAACACATCAAAAGGGGCATCAGGTTCTCCATCCCTTCTTTTTCTTTCCACTTCCACCCCTTGATTAGATTAGATAACACATCAAAAGGGGCATCAGGTTCTCCATCCCTTCTTTTTCTTTCCACTTCCACCCCTTGATTAGATTAGATTAGATTAGATTAGATTATAATAATAATAATAATAATAATAATAATAAGCAAGCAAAAGTCTGCAGTACCATTCCATTCGACTCAAACAGTGAACAAAGGAAGAGGGAAGAGAATGAATTTTTTTTTCTCCCAATTCAGATAGTATTTAAGAAAAAACCTTATGGTAAACAAACAAAACCTTCGTTTTCTTACATAATTATATGGTGTAGATATTTTTTTCTTCACCCATTTTCGTGGTTGAAATATCTGTATTTTTATTTAAAGAATATTTAACGATAATCATTTATAAAGAATGATATTTCAAGAATAATTTTGAAAGATTAGGATTGATTGGCTAGTTTTTTTTACGAACATGACATGATCTTAAAATGTGTGATTAACTGAACACAGTTCAATCTTGAAAAATACGACGGACTAAACTTGATTTTCAATAATATTAAATAAAATTTATTCGTCAGGACATGATGAGTTTTTATTTTATGTGACACAAATACGCATTGATTTTAAAATAATTGTTTTATTATTTCAGAAAGTTATTAAGACAAACATATATTTTTGTAAAAATGTCTGGAAAGTGTTTTAAATTTTAATCAATTTTACCAACAAGATGATTCAGTAAGATGCGATGTTAGATTCTTTAAATAATATTAAAAAAAATTAAATTGGGATGATCGATTTTATATTGAACATCTACAAAATTTGATCTGAATAAGTTTACCAATAATCCCTGCAAATTCCAAACGCAACAACAGTTGATGGTATGGGTGTTCATTTCGGATACTCGATCTTTCGGGTATTAGATTTTTTGACCAGACCCTGTCCCGTAATTATCGGGTACTAAGTACCTGATTTATTTTTTAAAATTAAAAAGTTTTAAAAAATCACGGAAAAAAGGCATAAATATTGTCTTTTGCTTTTTTTTCTATAATATGGTATAACTCGGTTTATTTTCCTAAATATTGCACTTAGTATTTTTGAAGATAATACCAAAAGAATCCGTTTTTGAACAGTATTTTTACTTATTTAAATAAAAAATTAAAGACGGTAACAAAATATTGCAGCCATTGTTTGAATACGATGGTTGTTGTTATCGTTTTTAGTATTTTATTGTTCATAATCGGTGTCTCTTGCTACTATTTTTGAATTTTTTATTCGAATAAGTAAAAGTATTGTTCAAAGACGAGTTTTTTTGTTATCATCTTTAAAAACACTGTACAAACTGCTATATTTTTGGAATTAAACTGGCTTGCCATATTGGGGGAATTGAATACAATATTTGTGTCTTTTTTGCCAATAAAATTAATAAAATGAACACAATATTTTGGGAATCACATAGTAAAAACATAAAATTAAACAGTTAATAAATAACTCAAACACAAAAAATAGTGATTTGAATTTAGTTTTAAGATAAAAATATTTAGATATATATATTAAAATTTATCACCTAAAAGACATTAAAAATATCAATATCGTTTTTTCTTTTGAATCTTGTATTAACAAATTAATACAAAATATTTTTGAAAATTTTAAAACTTAAAAGTATATAATATAAACATAATTTTTTTAAAAGATTTAATTTTAGTTTTAGGGTAAAAAATATTAAAAACTTAAAATAAAAATATAATTTAAAACTAAAAAGTAAATATATTAAAAGTACCGAGTCGGGTAGTCGGTTACAAAAAAAAATCGACCAAGACCCAACCCAATTACTTAAAAAAATCTCGAATTAGATTTCTGACTTGATCAGATAATTTTTTTTTAAAGAATTACTTAATTTTTTAAAATTTAGCTAGACCGGATTAACGGAGTCAGGTAATTTTAAATGCATGTTGTTGATGGATTATTTAGGAAGTGAAAAAGTCGTGGAAAATGGGAACCCATGTTGGCTGCCCTGCCCCTTCCCACGTCACGACAAACTCTCCCTGTTTTCGTCTTCAATTTTCACCTTCACCACTTCTTTTCGTTAGATTATTAATACATTTGATGCATGATTCACCGTCCAATTCCCACTCTCCGTCCATGCCTTCAAATTCACACTACTGACATTTTGCCCCTCAAACTATAATATTTATTTTAACTTTTTATTATAAGTAGATAATACAATTACATTTTCAAGACATCTAACACGATTCGAACTTATATAAAATGATACGACATGAATATTCTTGACCACTGATCAATTAATTGATGTCTATGCTTTTTCACTTTGGTATTTAATTTAGCTTTTGCTTAAAAAAACACAATATCAACTAATGATAATGCAACATATATTTTGTTTTTATTCGAATTATAAATAATATTATCTATTGAGTTATTAATGGATGCACTGATAATGAAAAAAAATCACAAACATACCTAGTTTTAACTCAATTCGCTTGTGGAAATTTTTTTTCACACGAGTACATAAAATATTATTTTATTATCTATCTATTATACGTTATATTTTTATTGATTGACATTGTATACTCTTTTTACTGTCGTTTACCTCTTAGTATCATAGTAGATAAAAAAAATTAAGTACCGAAATGAAAAGAAATTATAATTTAGGCTTTAAATTGTAAATAAAAAAATTAATAAAATATAAAATATCATTGTGTTTCGTGGTTGTATAATGAATTTTGGGGTTGAGGGTAGTGTTGGTGTTTAACTGTGAAGGAGAAAACGATTGCTTTTATAATAATCATTGATGCATTTGAATTTTTGTAGTTTTCTAAAATTAAAAAAATTTATTTTTATCCAGACGTTGTATCAATAGTTTTTTTTTTGCAAAAAGGTATTATTCTAAAAAAAATTGTTTAGAACGTTAGGTTAAATAATTATTTTAATTTTTATTTTTTGAACTAATTTTAATTTACGGATAAAATTATTTGTCAACAAACTAAATAAACAGTTTAAGATAACGTGATAAACTTACATGATAATATTCGTCGTGATAACAGTGTCATATAAAGAAATATGTTGACTTTACATAATAACACATTAATCAAAAAATATTTTATAAAATTATATAAAATATAAATATATTTTCTTCTGGCACGACATTCTGTCAAGCTAATTTAAGTTATTTATAGTCAGTTGATTAATAATTTTTATCCGTATAAAAATTATTTTAACCCAAAATAAAATATTAAAATTAAAATAATTTAAAAAATATAAATTAAAATAATTATTTAATCAAGCGTTAAAGATATTTTTAATAAATGGTAAAGTTAAAGGACGGTACATTACACTACTATGCTGTCTACTTTGATCTTTTTACAGGGATGATATCATTTACAAAATTATATAAGAAAATGATATTCATCTTCAATTAATTATGAAAATGACATTTTTCTGTTAAGTGAATGTATCTTGTGGGGTTCGGAGCAAAAGAAAAAAGTATCTTGTTGAGTAAAATGTGTTTTGTCAATTGTGTGTTTATCTTAGGTGATAGCAGAGGCCGAACTTTTAAGAGATTAGGGATTATGGCCTTCTAAATTTTAAAAAAAAATTAAATTCTGTCTTTAAATTTTTTTAAAAATTTGATTTGAGCCCTGATGATTTTATCTAACATTATACAATTAAATAAGAATAAGGCAGAATCTTATGGAATCTTTTTTTATTTAACTGTGTTCCAATTTTTTGTATAATGTTATTTTAGATTTTGTATAACATTATTCAAATTTCGTCCTTATTCTTTACTCTTATTCTTAAATCAAGATTTTGTTGAGCGTTTATACCTTCGTTACGTTTAAATAAGAATAAGGCTTTGTATGGGTCTGTGAAAAATTACAACCTAAAGGGAAAAAAAAACGACGAAGAAGAAGAAAGAATTAGAGGTACGGAAGATAGGGAGGATACACGGGGACAATTGTGCGGATTTCGTATTGTACTGTTTTTGTTAGGGTGTAGATGAGTATGAATTTGGTGGGTAGTGGGCGGGTGTGGATGTCAAAAATCATACTTGCCATGGGTAGTGAGTAGGTGATGAATTTGAGAACTTATTTATTCCATATTCGTCCGCCCCACATTCGCTCGCCGTACCCCTCATCCACCTGCCTTGCACCCACATTAGTGAACCCCACTATATATCATACAAAAAATCAAACTCCTTTACTAAGATCTTGATTTATTTTAGATCTACGCTAATAGTTAAGTTTATAGACATTAAACTCAATTAATTTAGCTCCACAAGTTCTGAAAATGTTTAGTAAAGTGATATTTTTCGTTATATTTAATATTAGTTGTTATCTAGCTGCTAAATTTGGCGAGTATAAGCGAGTATGAGCAGAATGATGAGTACCCAATTGGATAGTAGATGCGGTGATGAATTTAAGAATGATGACCACCCTCCCACTTGTCATCCATATTGGTGGATGATGGACGGGTAAAAAACGACCATACCTCTAACATTTTAGCAATTTTTTTGGGTTGTCTTCTTGATTTTTGAGTTTTATTTTAATTAATTGGATTGATATGTATCGCACAATTAGTTTTAATAGATAAGTCTTTTAATGAATATTTTTTATATACATAAAAACTTAAATTTAAAATATGCTAAACTACTTAACACTTAATTAAGTTAATCAATTAACATTTTAGCAATTTTAACTCTAGACAAGAAAGTCATTCAAGAGACGCAATTGAGACGGCAAATTGGGTAAAGGGTTCTCAATTCGGTAAGAGAAGACCAAATTGGTAATTAACTTGGCAACCATTTTTCTTTTATTTTCTTCAGTCAGAAAAATCCTTTTACGATGCGTCAATGAATCTAGTCTCATTATACAATATTTTCACTCATAATTAAAATTGATCTAAATTTATAAACGTTTTAAAAATGTAGAATTTAAAAAATTTACACCGTATTAATGAATCTTATAAGAGTAAATGATTTATAGATAAGTCTAGAGTAAACGTCATGTATTAATTATAACGATCCAAATTTTTGAGTTAGTGAATCGAGTCTCGGACTCATGTTATGGGCCTTTATTTTAAAAGAATAAGTTAAGGGCTTTTAGATTTAGGTGGTTGAATTTTAAAAATGTGTGGGTGGTTGAAAAGTAGATGAGGATATTATGAAGGAGAGAGAAAAAAGAAAAAAATGAAGAAAATGGCTAGAGAGTTTTTAAAAAAGGGAAGCATTCAAGTTTCGTTTATTGTCGTTCGGACCGTCGTGGGTGTCACTGTCACCTCCAATCGACTCTTCTTGTTGTCCCGTATCGACCGGTAATCTTTTGGTCATCGTCAGAGTCGTCGTTCGCTGAAGTGAAGTTGTGGAAAAAACGACGAAGCTAGCTGCGCCAATCATCGTCAGAAACCGTTAACACCTTAAATCGGGCGTTGATCGTTGACTTTTTTCGGGGGACCCTACCTGATGGTTTCTCGACGTTTTGAGTCTGTTAGCGCAGTCTGTTTCGTCAAATTCAAACCTAGTAAGCTGCTTTTACGTATTTAACCTTGTAGATTAGTTAATGAATGAGGTTAAGTAATAATTGTGGTATTCATATATTCATGAGGTTTGTTCGGGCTCGAATACCGGATCCAGAGGAGCTCGAGTAAAGATTTATCGATAATCACTATGGTTAGTACACCTTGAACTCCTATGGCTTCATAAGCATCATAAATGTGATTGCCTTGTGTATTAGTGTCTGCAAAATAGGTAGATAATTAATGAGCTTGAGTAGAGACCGGTATTATGAGATTTGATAAATATAAGCTGCATGATGAGGTTTAAGGATATGTTTTTGACTCGTATAGACCTTGAAGATCGTGTATGGTTGTTTGTACATTCGTATATCTATGTAATGACTGTTTGAATTGTGTGTTGTGATGATTGGGTGTTAGAATATGAGTACGGAAGTATTCGATGGAAATTGTGCGCAAGAGATAAATAATGATAATATTCGAATAAATGATTATGAACCCGATAATTAGTATTAATTTATTAAAGGTGTTAGTAATTCAAACCCTATTGACTTTCATAAGCTTTAGAGATCGAGTTGTAACGACCCAAATTCTGGATTCCGAGAGTCAGGTTAACCCGAGGCATGGGCTTCATGTTTGGGTCGAGATATTGGGCCTTAAGAGCCTTGTTGGGCTTGAAGGAAAGCTTTTGGGCTTGTGTTGTTGGGTTGTTGATGGGCTATGAAGGAAGTAAGAAGGGTAAAGGGGTAAAAACAAAATTAGAGACAATGGAGCTGATGGGGGGCTTTATTTTCTGCAGAAATGTGGGAGGGTGAAGTCACCCTAGTCTCCTTGTCTTATTCATTTTTCTCATATCTATCTTCTTACCCAAGTTTTAAGTGAAATGTGTAATCTTTGAGTGTTTGAGAGAGGATCACATTTTGACGATGGAGGAAAGTTTGATGAGCAACAAAGGATCTACACACCAAGGTGAAGATGAGCTAAAATGGTGGAGATTGAGGTTTTGGTGGGGTTAGTGTGGATGAACGAGAATGAGTCTTTGAAGGCTTCTCCCTCAGCTCTAATTCGAGGTTAGTACACTACTAACTCCTATCGTTTCTTGCAACTCATAAAATTAGGCTTTGTGTATGGTTTTGGTGTTTATGGTTTGATAAGCTTTGGTTGACCTTTTAATGGTAAAATGGAGATTTGATGTTGCTAAGGCTTAAAATTGGTAGAAACCCACTTAATATCTTCACAATAACTTGTATGACCGATTTGGGACTTAACCATAGAGGTTAAGAGTGTGATTGGTGAAATCCTGAGCTCCAGGTTTTGAAATTTGGGCTCGAGTATCGGTACGGGGTGGTTGTGTACCGGTACTCCTTTGTAAGTTGGGGGAAAGTTGTGAGGGGCGTAACGGTACTCCTCTCCGTGTATCGGTACCCCTTTTGCAAGATAAGGATTCTAGTAGTGCTTTGGCGTACCGGTACGAAATGAAGCGTATCGGTACCCACTATTACATTGCTTGGGTAGGGCTTAGCGTACCGGTACATAAGGTATGAGTATCAGTACGGTTAGGGATCGGTACAAGGTGATTCTGGTACCGGTAAGGCGTACCGGTACGGCACGTAGTGTATCGGTGCGGCTTGGAGTCTATTTTTTCGAACCTGTTTAGTACATCGGTACTTATGGGGGAGTATCGATACCCAAAGGACAGTACCGATACTCACCTTAGAGTATCGATACTCGCTGGACGTTCTGCCCAAGAAAGTTGAGTTTATGTTCAGGGGTTCTATAATTCGAGGCAAAAGGCCATATGGGTCCGTTAAGGTGTAAAATGAACATTAAAACTGAGAAATGGAAATCTAAACCCCAGATGAGAATAATGGGCTAATAACGTGGTAAATATCTGGTAAACTGTATGTGATGGAACCCATAGAGATACTAGGTGGATCGTTGATGCTGTGTGGTAATCTAGGCCCTTGCTGTGTGCAAAAAAATGGCACCTATAAGGTTGAGTATTATTGAATAATGAAATAAATTAATGAGAGTGGCTAATGTGTGCTTTATAAACATGCTAATGAATAGATAGTTCAACGAGATGATATAATAACATATAAGAACCATAAGGCTATGGTAAATGTGTTAGAGTTGTGTGTGGTAAGATCGAGGTTTAGAGTTGTGTGGTTACTAGGGTCATTGCTGTGTGCTGATGGGACACCTAAATAGTCGAGTTATCCCTTGTTGTTGGGATTGGATACCCTAAGTGTGTTGCAACACCTTGAAGACTTCCCGAATGTTGGATCCTGATGCTATGTGGACACGGGCTTCATCCCCTTGAGTATTGGATCTCGATGCTATGTGGACACGGGCCTTACTCGCATTGTAGGATCTTGATGCTATGTGGACGTTGGTCTCACTCAAGTGTAGGTAGTCGTATGAGGTACTTATATGAGCCGTGTGCGTAATCATACATTCATAATGCTGTGTGTTTAGGCGGTTATGTTAGCGCCATTGTTATCTTACCATGATATCATTCATGTTGCATTGCTTTATTTATGATTTGTATGAAGCATGGTTGAGTGGTTGTGTATCCACTGAGCTTTGTTAGCTCAGCGTTCGGAATCGTTGTTTTTGTTCGCAGGTTAGTAGGTTTTGCTTGTTCTTGGAGGAGTACCATCAAGGAAGGATTACAGCGTATCGTTTCATCATAGTACAATATTTAGGTCATTGGGCTATGTATTCGTAGGAGCCTATTGTATTTTGTAATTTGTAATTGAATTTTCAAACGATCGAGTCAAAGGTTTATAATACAATTTTAAAAGAAAGCTCCACTATACATGTTTTCAAATATTTATTTTGTTTTATTGGGTTGTAATTAAATGGATTTTCATAATGGATTTGTGGATTGGGCTAAACTAGGTCAAAATTTTATGGTAATGATTTGGGTTTGAGGCCCAAAGGTGATATCCGGGCTGAGGCTATTACATTTAGTATCAGAGCCTAGGTTTAGCTGGTTCTAGGAAAACCCCGGGGTGGTTAGGAGTCGGGAATATGTGTCTAGCGAATATGAGCCCACGTGTCTAATTTGTACTATTTAAAGATAGAAATATGGATGATGTGTCTTATTTTCGCGTGTGTCACTTGTTGCGGCATTAAGATGGATTCGATCGCGGTCGTGAGGGTCGTGATGATGGCTGATTCCTTTGAGGATGATTTTGAGATCGGAGTTATCTCAGATATTAAGCTTGGGTTTATGATGGAATGAAGGAGTTGAGGGTGTGCCCCCTCCCATCGCTTAAGAAGTAATCATGGTTATATGTTGTAAGTTACCTTGAAGTCTTGAGTTAATGGTGAGAACCTCCTGTGGTGAGATTCTGCGCGTTGGTAGACGACCCTTATGAAACGGATAAGAGGATTCACTTTTGATTGACCCATGGTTGAGTGTCGATCGGAGGTCCTATCATTCGTAGTAAGTGGGCCTAAGTGGTGGGTACCATATAATGGGGATGTAGCACGTCTGGCAGATATGTGTTTTCGTCTAATGTAGAGAAGTACATGATGGTTGTGAGGTCTCAAGTACGATCTTAGTAGGCTGAATGCCCTGAGATCTCGAGCAAGGTATGCTTGTTGCGGTTATTTGTAGTAGTGGTCAGAAGGATATCGTGAGTTTTGTGCAGTCGATGCTTGAGTAAAGCTTGAGAATGCGTGGTTGACAGATACAATGGAGTTATCTCCTAAATGAGTTGATATGATCTTGGCCACCGGTTGTTGTCCGATCATGAGCCAGCTTGAGATGACAAGTGTAGTGTTGAAAGCTTCGAGGTTTTGGGGGAGCCAAACCCAGGGTAATAAGAAAGACGAACTACCATATTCTGAATGCGGTTCAGACTAGTTGGGTCGACGGCGCGAGATTGACCAAGGAAAGTCGTGAAGGGAGCCATGTTTCTTTAAAGGGAGGAGCATTATTGTTACGAATCTAAGAAAAAGGGGTTGAGAAATGATGACCTGATCGATCGCATTAATGGTTAAGAAGTACTCAGAAGGATTTGAGGATGACGTGGAATAGTCTTAAGGGAATCTCAACTGTATCACATTTTTTAAGGGTAATACATACGAATGGTAAGAGACCATAGAGTCGGGTCTACAGCCTGCACTCCCGACACAGAATATCTTTGTGGATGAGTTTCGAAAGAGATACATCAGTAAGGTACACATGGATGAGGTGAGGACGAGTTTCTGCATCTGGTTCAAGGAGATCAAACGGTGTTTGCTTATGAGCAAGAGTTTTTACGTTTGAGCTGTTATACCCCAGAGTTGTTGTCACGAAAGAGTTGAGGTGCAAGAGGTTTAGACAAGGCTTAAATGTTGACCTTCAGTTGTATGTGATAATGAATCTGCTTGGGATATTCTTCGAGTTAGCCAATAGTGCGAAGGTACTTGAGTGACTTCAGAGTTCAGTATCTAATCAGTTTAAAGATTCTAGAGGTCATGACGTGGAGACCTAGGATATCGTGGATTCATCTCCCTATTTGCGTGAGAGATTTTGTGCTTCGAAGAGTGTTACTTCGGATCAGTTACCGAGAGTCGGTTTGGGATCTAGATCGAGGGTTTTTGGAGGCTCTTCGTTTCCTACTCTAAAATGGAGTTTTGATGGATCTGTTGGATCGATTTCCATTAGCATGCGAGCATTTTGGCCGACATCACCTTGGAGTATGTTTTTACTTCAAAGGGTTTCTATCATTGCCGAGCACCAGGACATATGGCAGGGGACTGCCCAGTTGTGGATAAGGATACATCAGTTCAGTTTCAGAGGTTGTCTATTTCCTGACATGATTAGAGTTTTGCTAGAGGTGGTACGGCTAGGACACCGTCATGTCATCGGGTTAGAGGTCATGTGAGATCCACTGCTAGGTTTGGCGGGAGAGATGTTTCTAGGCAGTCTGCTGCACAAATTAGAGTTGACAGCGTTGCGACCGATGATATGTCAAGTAATTAAGTTTTGTGTTGGTTTTAGCTGTTGTGTTAGCCGTTTAGCTCTTCGATTGTATAATAGACCGGTTATTGTGAGGTACAACTTGGTAAATCTTGGGTTTGTTGTTGCTTTAGAGGGTAAATAGAATTGCATCCTTTACTATATAAGGTTTTATCGTAGATGGTTGTTGAGAGTGCATGAGTGCCGTATGATGTGAGTGAAAAATCGAGAAGTTTTAAACTGCTAGAATCTACCTGTTAGTGTTAGATGAAAAGAATCTTAACCTCTATAGAGTGGATGTTGTGCTTCGTAGTGCTAGCTCGAGGAAGATTATGTATGTTGCAAGATGTTCTTAGCTTGCGTTGTAGACACAAGGGTTGAGAGTTCTTAGTCTTAGAGTTGTGGGTGTTTTGAGGGTATAGAGGTACCCTTGGTGAACGAGCAATCTTGCCGATTAATTGTGGTTTATAACTGTGGTAAAGGTAAGGTTGAGTTTTTTGTTAGTGTTCATCGCCATGTGGTATGATACTTAGCGAACTCTTTGTTGGAGGTACACTTGTACAAACGACCGATTGGGTGTTGTTGCCAAGCGTTTCGTCGAGATCGCGCCTGCGTGAGAATTGCTTGTATAGTGGTTTTGGATGTGTTAGACCGTAGTGTAACAGTAGGAGACCGTTGCCAATTTCGCGAGAGTTTGGCGACTTTATTGTGGCCATAGAAGGTGAGAGCTTCACGTATTGTATGTCGGAGTAATGTACCGTAGGAAATGGTAAATGAAGGTTGTGATGAAAATGGTTGAGGTCTTAAAGGCGAAACGCATTGATAGTTGTTTGGCTTGTACACATATTGAGCTAGATCTTGGGGAGTTAGATTATTGCCCAATTGAGTTTGACCAAAGTTAGTATCGGCTAAGACAATCACGGTGGAAGTTATCAGAGTAGCGCAACGAAAAAGTGGATCAATAGCTGTATTGCGGGTAACCGAATGATTGCGTTGCAAAGAAATATTTTTAGACGAGCAAGTTGGAGATCTTTGAGGATAGTTAGATGGCTCTTCGCTTCTGATTGTTTGGACTGAGTTAAGGGTTAGAAAAATGTGTTTAGACCTTCGCAAATAGAATGGTTAGTTTTGGATTGCTTGTGCGAGTCCGTATATGGCGGAGGCCATCTCTCAGAACCAAGTAGTTGAATCGTAAGTAGTTTCGATCCTGTTGAAAGCAAGTTTGGATAAAACGAAGTTTTAAGTTCCGACTTGGTGGGTCAAGTCTGGAAAAATGGCCTGTTAGTGCAAGGTAGATGAATGTTAATAAACGGTTGTTAGGGCTCTACTTGTCCTTTAGTGTTTTGACCGGGATATGGTTGTTGGGCGTGATGCGTTCCTAATAATGTTTTTTGGATGTGGTGCAGTGATTTAGATGTAGATAAAGTCTAAGCTTAGTTTTGGCTGGCGAATGCTGGTAGAAAGGTTGGTTAACCGAGGTATAATCCCTTGAAGGAGAGTTCTTTAAGTTGGTGTTTGAACGTCGTGGCTCGATGTTAGTAGTGTTACCATGCTTAGCGGTTCGTCGTAAGTGTCATTGTTTACTGAAAAAGAGTCGTGAAAAATCTCGAGGAAAATGTGAATAACGTGTGGTTTAATGCTATGGTTATGTCTAAGGTAGTTTGAGGGGGAAACTCTTCCTAATCGAGGTGATCCTGTTTGAATGGTGAAGTGGTTAGGTTTGTTTTGGTTACATCTCTCTTGCATCCATCTAAATTTTGAGGACAAAATTTTCTTTAAGGAGTGGAGAGTTGTAACGACCAAAATTCTCGATTTCGGGAGTCGGTTAACCCGATGCATGGGCTTCACGTTTGGACAGAGATATTGGGCCTTAAGAGCCTTGCTTAGCTTGAAGGAAATCTTTTGGGCTTATGTTGTTGGGTTGTTCATGGTCTATGAAGGAAGTAAGAATGGTAAATGGGTAAAAGCATAATTAGAGACAAGAGAGCTGATGAGGGGTTTTATTTTCTACAGAAAAGTGGGAGGGTGAAGTCACCCTTGTCTTCTTCTTTTTTCTCATATCTATCTTCCTACCCAAGTTTGAAGTGAAATGTGTAATCTTTGAGTGTTTGAGAGAGGATCAGGTTTTCACGGTGGAGGAAAGTTTGATGAGCAGCAAATGATCTACGCACCAAGGTGAAGATGAGCTAAACTGGTGGAGATTGAGGTTTTGGTGGGGTTAGTGTGGATGAACGAGAATGGGTCTTTGAAGGCTTCTCCCTCAGCTCTAATTTGAGGTTAGTACACTACTAACTCCTATCGTTTCCTACAACTCATAAAATTATGCTTTGTGCATGGGTTTGGTGTTTATGGTTTGATAAGCTTTGGTTGACCCTTTAATGGTAAAATGGAGATTTGATGTTGCTAAGGCTTAAAATTGGTAGAAACCCACTTAATACCTTCACAATAACTTGTATGACCGATTTGGGACTTAACCATAGAGGTTAAAGGTGGGATTAGTGAAATCCCGATCTTCAAGTTTTGAAATCTGGGCTCGAGTATCGGTATGGGGTGGCTGTATACTGGTACTCCTTTGTAAGTTAAGGGAAAAATTGTGAGGGGCGTACCGGTACTCCTCCCCGTGTATCGATACCCCTTGCAAGATAAGGATTCCAGTAGTGCTTTGGCGTACTGGTACGCAAGGGGGCGTATCGGTACCTACTGTTACATTGTCTGGGTAGGGCTTAGCGTACTGGTACACAAGGTATGAGTATCGGTACGGTTAAGGATCGGTATAGGGTGATCCTGGTACCGATGAGACATATCGGTACGACACATAGTATATCGGTACGACTTGGAGTCTATTTCTTTCGAACATGTTTAGTGTATCGATACTCATAGGGAAGTATCGATACCTAGAGGACAGTACCGATACTCACATTGGAGTATCGATACTCGCTGAGCGTTCTGCCTAAGAAAGTTGAGTTTATGTTCAGGGGTTCTATAATTCGAGGCAAAGGGCCATATGGGTCCATTAAGGTGTAAAATGAACATTAAAATTGAGAAATTAAGATTTTAACCCCGGATGAGAATAATGGGCTAATAACGTGGTAAATATCGGGTAAAATGTATGTGATGGAACCCATAAAGATTCTAGGTGGATCATTGATGCTGTGTGGTAATCTAGGCCCATGCTGTGTGCGAAAAAAAAGGAACGCCTATAAGGTTGAGTCTTATTGAATAATGAAATAAATTAATGAGAGTGGCTAATATGTACTTTATAAACATGCTAATGAATAGATAGTTCAACAGGATGATATAATAACATATAAGAACCATAAGGCTATGGTAAAGGTGTTAGAGCTGTGTGCGGTAAAACCCTTGTGTCGAGGTTTAGAGCTGCGTGGTTACTAGGGTCCTTACTGTGTACTGATGGGAGACCTAGATAGTCGATTCATCCCTTGTTGTTGGGATTGGATACCCTAAGTGTATTGCAACACCTTGAAGACTTCTTGAATGTTGGATCCCGATGTTATGTGGACGTAGGCCTCATTCGAAGATGCTTGATGAGAGATCCCGAGCATGGATGTAGGATCCTGATGCTATATGGACGCGGGCCTCATCCCCTTGAGTATAAAACCCTGATTCTATGTGGATGCGGACCTTACTCGTAGTGTAGGATCTCGATGCTATGTGGATGCGGGCCTTACTCAAGTGTATGATTCTGATGCTTTGTGGACGCGGACCTCACTTAATGTTGTTCGTGTTATCTGTGTGATGCTAGGTAGTCGTATGAGGTACTTGTATGAGCTGTGTGCGTAATTATACATTCATAATGCTATGTGTTTAGGCGGTTATGGTAGCGCCATTGTTATATTGCCGTGATATCATTCATGTTGCATTGCTTTATTTATGATTTGCATGAAGCATGGTTGAGTGGCAGTGTATCCACTGAGCTTTGTTAGCTCAGCGTTCAGAATCGTTGTTTCCGTTCACAGGTTAGTAGGTTTGGCTTGTTCTTGGAGGAGCACCATCGAGAAAGGATTCCAGCGCATCGTTTCATTAGAGTACAATATTTAGTTCATTGGGTTATGTATTCATAGGAGCCTATTGTATTTTGTAATTTGTAATTGGATTTTCAAACGATCGAGTCAAAGGTTTATAATATAATTTTAAAAGGGAGCTCCACTGTACATGTTTTCAAATATTTATTATGTTTTATTGGGTTGTAATTAAATGGACTTTTATAATGGATTTGTGGATTGGGCTAAACTAGGTCAAAATTTTATGGTAATGGTTTGGGTTTGAGGCCCAAAGGTGATATTCGGTTTGAGGTTGTTACATAAATAAAATGTTGTAAAATCTTAATTCAAGGAAATGGTACGAACCTGTAAGTAGGGTATCGGTACGGGCTTCAGCCGTACCAGTACGCGATTGGGGGTCGTATCGGTACGGGTCGACCCGTACTGGTACTTGTGAAAATCTAGGATTTCCAGTAAGCAATATATGTATCGCTACATATGTGAGTACCGGTACCTAGGGATACCGTATTCGTACTCGTATTCGAGTATCGGTACCCATTGAATGAGATAATCTTTAATGCTAATAAAAAAGATGGGAAATTAATGTGGGATGAAAATGAGATGACATGGATTAATGAGATAATTAATGTGAATGATTAATGTATTCTTTCATAATGTATTAACAAGTTGGTAAACTTAATTAGGTGACTTATTGTAATAGCAACCATAGGAGATCCTTGGTGGATCGAGTTATGTTGTGTGTCGTATGATAATCGTATCGATGTTGTGTGCGATTGGGACACTTAATTGGTTGAGTCACCTTTGATTGATGGGATCCGAATACTAAAAGAAAGAGTGTTACAACACCATGGTTAGAGATGTCGAATGCACATTCCTAATGTTGTATGACACCGAGCCTCATTCGATGATACTCGAGGAGAGATGTTAGGTATGGGTGTACGCTCCCGAGGCTGTGTGGCACTGGGCCTCACTCCAGGTTTGTGGTATGACTTTGTGTGCTTTTGCTCGGATGATCTGGTGAGATCCCGAGTATGATTGGTCCTTGTGTGCCATGTATATGTCTTTGCTATGATGAGAGCATGTGTTTAAGCGACTAGTGGTAGTGTCACATGTTTATTTATATCTCTTTATTGCTCGTACTAGCCTGCATGCTTATGTTTATGGTTAACATGAAGTATAATAGAGTAGATGTGTACCACTGAGCTTTGTAAGCTCAGTGTTTAAAATTATTTTTTTGCGTAGGTTGATCGTCGAATTGTGGGTTCGAGGAGCACTATCATTACGGGATTCTAACACGTGGATGTTTTCAGAGTACGTACTTGTGTTTAGTAGGCTATGTATTCATAGGACCTTACGTGGTCGAGTTTGTAACTCTTACTTTTAAAATTGTATTAATAAAATCAAATGTTCAAATGTTTTAAATTTAAATTGGAGCTCCTCTGTACCATTTTGATTATTTAACTATATTTTCAACTGTCGACTTTAAATGTTTTTGAAAAATACCTTGTCGGGCTAAACCCAGTTTGAGAAATTTTATAGTTTTGGGTTGGGCTTGAGGCCCAAATGTGACATCTGGGTCGAGGGTGTTACACTAATATGTACTACTAATCATATGCACTAGTACGTACCATTAATTATTTTAATAACTTTTGATATCATAAAAACCTTAAGCGTGAATATTCTTTTTTTAGAATAAAATTATATTTTTAATTAATTTATTTTTTAAATTTAATTAAAAGTTAAAATAATAAGTATTGTTTTAATAAAATTTTATTATTCTCAGAAAGAAGTGTTTTAAAATTTATCAGCACATATCAATGCATATGATTAATAATTTCAAAAGTTACTAAAATAGTTAATGGTACATATCAGTGCATATGATTAATGATACATATCAGTACACGATGTTTACTCTAAACTCATCCATAATTCATTTGCTTTTACATGGAGTAATAGTTAAAAATTTATTATAATTAAATAAAATTAATCATAATTTCAAATTTATAAACTATAAATAGTTCAAATATTATAATTAAATATTTGCACAACTTGAACCCATCAATTGATTCTTATAAGAAATAAAATATTATAATTATTAGGAGACTCAAATTCAAATAATTTATCTACATAGTATATACTTTATCAAAAAGATATAATTAATAAATACATGTTATCAAGTAATTATACCGTAATATATATATGTATATATTAAAGTAATTACACCGTAATGTCCAAATTTCAATGATTTTGTTATATGCATATTATCTTATTTTCCTATCTACTAGGTTTTCTGTCCAATAAATATGTTTGTGCAGAAATTAAAGGATAAATCATCGATGTGAAAAACTATATTATTATTAGAGAGAAAATGCGGACGGATTTAGATCGTATTGTCTTTAGTTTCGTATTTCTTTTAGTTTAGAATTTTATAGTTTAAAATTTTACGTGAAAGTAAATTGGTATCATTTCAGTGGGTTTCAAGTTCGAGACGTAATGTATGTAGAAAATTTCAGTTGCGAGTATATGATGATAGTTGGATCCTTAAAAGTTTTAAGTTCTTATATATCTAGATTTTTTTTTGTATTTTATATTGATTTTCTAATCGCACCCCTAAAATTTTAAATGATCATATAATTTTATTAAGTATAAAAATTTACACTCTTAATATAAAATATATTTCCGTCCCTAATTGCGAGAGTGTTTTCGTATTTTATACTTTTATAAATAGTTATATGAAACAGCTAAAATGTATATGCTAAATTTGGGCACAAGACCAAATGACTTTATATACAAACATTTTATCACTCCACGTACAAACATTTATTGATTTAATTTTATCAATATAATTGTTTAAATAAATTATTTATTATTTATTTTTAGTATATATTTCTAAAGTTTGATGTATCAACTGAAAAAATATGAAAAAGAAACAAAATATAAAACAAAACTATAAATTTATAAGACTACAGTAGTTATTTTTTAATAAAAATATTTTAAATTTTAATTAAATTATATTTATAATATAAATAATTTGAACAATTTTTTAACAGGTTGTTTTTTTTGGTCCTTTTCATAAAAATCCATGGAATTTAATATATATAAATGTGATCCTTATGAAACCAGCTGGGGATTAAATGAGCTGTAACCCTCTGCATATCATATAATAACATTGCCAACACGCAAACTAAGCCTGAGCTATGCTAAAATCTACATATCATCTTAACAAGGCAAGTTTCTGTGTCTCAAAACAAAATGGGGTCAGGCACGTTTCTGGGCTGCGGCTACTAGTAGATTGATAGTTTATTTAAACGAAACAAAATCAGCTTTGTTCGTTTCATACATGAATCATGAATTCTGAGCATTGTGGCCAATGATTCTCAAACTATCATTCCAGAAACCAGGGATGTTGAACATCTGTATGATTCATTTTCAGACCTCATATGATGGATTATTGCTTTTGTAGGTCCTCTTTTCACCTGGTCCAACTCCAATCCACAGCAGGATTACCTTGCTAAGATTGCTGGGCTCCTTCCAAGCTCCAACTTTCAAAACTAACTATATTTCTTTTCATATACACACAAATGTGCTGTCTAGGAGTCCAAGATAGGGTGCAGTGCATGA
The DNA here is from genome assembly GCA_019671005.1 of Hibiscus mutabilis. Classification (NCBI taxonomy): domain Eukaryota; kingdom Viridiplantae; phylum Streptophyta; class Magnoliopsida; order Malvales; family Malvaceae; genus Hibiscus; species Hibiscus mutabilis. Next base: position 2,414,437 of record CM033743.1, read on the forward strand.
TGATTTGCTCAAAACTATGCATGAACTCAAGCTCGAACCAAAGTAGATAAGATTTGAGGAGCATCATTTTATACCCTTCAAGCGTCCTGCAAATTCAGAATATATGTTGTGGCACGAGACACACACATATCCACCAGGGTTTTAGGAAGTACAATTGCACATCAGAAATTATGAGAGTAAAAATGTATCTCAATCGGCATCATCCTCACTAAAAATTGCCAAGTTGGCTACATAGACTTTCAGTGGATTACTTGAAATAACATTCTATATCTCAATCCAGTCCAAGCGAAAAATGGAGAAGTACTATCCTTTAGAAATCAAAATGATGAGCCTTTCTTTCCTTTTATCATGTAGTGCAACAGCCAAATGAAAGAAAACACTTCACCATGCCATAAATTCCTATCAGCAGTAGAGATATACAAGCATCAATTCGAAAGCAAGTTGCAATAGGATGGAAGGAACAGACAACAATGAGATAGGAAGTCCGGTGACTAAAGTTAATATACTAAGCGGTATTTCATCACAATATTTGCAAAATTATAGAATCAGAAGGGCTTTTCATACTCCTGTGCTGGTGGCTGCTCCCATGACGGCAAAAAGCCTGTAAAAGATCATCAAAGGTTCTCAGGGTCGAAAAATAAATGAATTGAAAAGGATGGAAAATAATTCACAACATAACCATATTTAGTTAGAAGAGCATATGCATAATATAACCTATTTTTACCAATAATAATAAGTAAGAAATTAAAAGCAAGCGTTTAAATTAAAATGCAATGCAGAATTAATAATGGAAATAAAATGGGAAAAAATGTCCCAAGCCCAAGAAACCAACAAAAATGTTTTTGAACTACTGAAAAACCCGAGCTACCCTAAAACTTATTCATGCAAGTTTGCAGCTATTCCAGGATGTTCTTACTCTTAGAAAGCTTTCTATGGGAGGAAACTTCTCCCACCACACATCTTAGCATCTGATTTACATAAAATAGAAAAGAAAAATCCAAAATTAGCATAACCGTGGGGTCATTGCAATACTCTGATGCTTGAGAATTCATTTTTGTTTGGGTTAACCAAGGAAAATGGAGAGGAAGAAAAGTCACCACAGGAGATACAATAAAGGCTTAACCATTTATTTAATTTCCAAATCAAACCTAGGGGAAAGGAAGTTTGGATATAGTGAGTGAGTCACCATATTGTTGATTTCTCACTTGAAGAAAATTTCCCAATTTTCAATTAACCTTCCCTTGAATCAATAAGCCAAACATGAGTTTCTAGCTTTTCCTCTTGTATCCCTCCCTACTTTTTCTTTATCAAATTACTCTTTCTTATCTTTTCAATCCAAAACTGACAAATAAGCCATCTAGCATCTTGCTTGCACATACAAGAAGTTTCATAATCCTTTACACAATAACAATTCTTTCAAATCGTAAAATGCAAAAGGCTTTGTTACTTAATGCTTGCTTCCTTTAGCACACACCAGTCAGTTCTACAGGCACCCTCTTGGTAATAGCAGATGCTGAGCATGTAAATTTGTAGTCTTTCAGCACGCATCCCTTGATTTCTTTTCAAAGGGGTTCGTCCGAATCAATAAACTTGGGGTAATTTGGTGACAAATATCAATTTAATCCCTTTTGGCAAATGCGGTATGTGAAATGGTAGCAGTTAAAGGAGAAATGAGAAGTGAATTCTCCGACGTCTTAAAATACATAAGAAAGAAAGCAGTTTCCATGTTTTTTTATTTCTTTCCTTTAGCAGCTTTTAAACATATATCATGTTTCCGCAATATTTGATTGATGCATGAAAGTACAATGTATTGAATTACTGGTCCAGCATAGGTCAACCACAGACTGCAGCTACAAGAAAGCAAACTATAAATTAAATAGGAAACATACTTAATGGTATTTCTCCCAGGGACATATATATTGAGTCGTCATCCGCAAGAGTTCCCTGAAGAAAAAAGCCAATAAATTACTCATCAAACAAAAAATGCTTAACTTATTCAACTGAAATGCTTTAGTATAGCTATTCTTTAAAAAAGTAGTAATATAGTAATAATCACCACCACAATATCAATTTTTCAAGGAACTTAACATTCAGGAAGACTCAAAACTTTTGTTAACATCAAATAAGGTTAGTATCTAGATTCCAGGTGTAAATAACAAAAAGATATGCACACAGAATGAACATCCTACTCAATGCAGTTAGTGTTGCACCTCTCCATTATGAAGGCCCATCTCATTCTGCAGAGGATTGATGTCCTCGGTCTGCAGAGTGTTCATGTTTTCATTTTGTAGAGGGTGAGCATTGATATCATCTGGGGGACAATTGGGAAAATGTCTGAGTAACTCTGTGATCATAAGCCCGTCATATTGATCCGGTACATCAGTCATATCACCATTCATGCTCACAAACATTGGTTCACTCCTACATGATAAACAAGTCAAATTCAAGCTGAAGATGGGAGCCTAGAGGAATTAATGCAGCATGAGGCACTTTGCACTTGGTACAAAGATGGGAAATAACAGAAAACCAAGTTGTGAAGATCATTTTGTCAATATTTATATGCATGAGGGGAACATATGAGCAGAATTATGAAAAAAGCATACCGATAAAGTAAACTTACTTTCTCTCCAAATTATCTACAGTCTTGTCTCCTTGGGTGCAATCATTCTCTAGATCAATTACTTCAATCTCCTTACAGTTATTTGCAAGCCTATTACCTCCAGCAGAAACATTGGAATTACTCATTGACAAATCTATACCTATCGTTGCTGCTTCAATTTTGGTTTCTGGAGCAGATGAGTACATAATAATTGCATCATTATGGTGACTTTCATTTATATCAGACGTTTGCATCAGATTAAGATCACAGATCTTGAATGCATTTGGAAAGAGCTGCTTTTCTTGTACATATTTGACACTTGATTCACCATCTCCACCCGGATAATGTGAATTTGTACCCAAGCTGTCTTGGATCCCTTTTTCGACAATCACACCAACTTCCTCAGAAGTTGAAGCTGTCCCATCTACTAGACCAACTTTCTTGTCCTCAAAATCAGAAAACGGCAGGAACTCAGTCTTGGTAGTCACAGGCTCAAGCCATTCTCTTGGTTTTTTGGCTCCCCCACTCAAATCACTCTCTTCCAAACCTCGTTTTTCACCTCTCTCTTTAACTGCAACCATAGAGCACGATCTTTGGAGACCAGGCATGTCCTGAACCAATTCCTGCTCACTGTCATGCAAAAGGGCTCTATCAGGGAAAGACTGAGACCTTGTACACTTACCCAGCTCAACACCATACATGTGATCCAAGCCAAAAGAATGAACAGGCAAATCTTTAGAAAGTTCAGAATCAGGTTTGGAATCCTGACTTTTATTTAACAGCAGATCACCAGAGGAACCTCCCAGAGAGTTGTCTTCAAGTAAGGCTTGAGGACCATTGGTAGTTTCGAAATCAGAAACACTTTCCTGCTCGTTAATTGAAACTGAGTCAGCCTTTAAGTTCTTCAATGTCAACGAAGAACGTGTTTTGGTAGGCACCTTAGCAAAATTGCAGAGTGCCAGTAAACCTGTACTAGTCTTGCCCGAGATATCATCCTCTGTCGAAGAATGCTTGAAAGATGAATCCTTCAATATACCCTCTTCTTCAGTTTCAACGTTGTCATTGCTGCCATCTCTCAGCTCTCCAGCCTCCATTCTAAAATCTGTTGAATCATTGGATCTCTTCAAGAGTTCGCCATCTGCTTCGGACTTTAAATCTTTCTCGGCACCAGAAGAACTTGGCTTCGAGCTCAATTCACCTTGTAGATTGTACTTATCATCAAAGTTATCTAATTCTTCACCTTTCGGTGCAAACTCGCTCAAAGCATTCTTCTGCAATCCATTACCAACATCTTTACCAACTTGTGACTCTTCATGATGTCCAGAAACATTATCATCATCAATTTCAAAATCGGGAGAACCCCTAATCCGATCGGACCATGATCCACTTCCCCCACATTCTCGACCTCGATAAGATCCCTCTTTCCTTCTTCCTTTAGAAAATTTTCTAGACCATGAGGAGTTATTATCATCAACATACCTCATCCTGCCTAAACCCAAATCAGAGTTAGAATTTCTCAGACGAGCAAGGGCCGACGTTCGACCATCGGAGGGAAGGTGCAAGTTATCACCCTCTTGTGACCTATAATCTTGATAATCCCCTATCTGCTTCTTCAACCTACCGTTCTGCCATTTAGCAGGCAGCACACTTGGGGGCAACAATCCCTGAGAAACTAAATACTCCGCCGCAAGACGGCCAGCTTGCATAAATATGTCAGTTCCTTCGCGCGGCGGAGGCGGAGGCGGAGGCGGATGCGATTGAAATGATTTTGGGTGGCTTTGACCACGCCCAAACCCACGCTTGAAGCTGCGGTACTCTGAATTGTAAAACCCATGGCCTCTGCCCGACGTTTCAGGGGATATTCGAGAGGAGGAAAGCCCCATCGCCATAGAATTAGACCTGTAGTCATTCCCAGCGTTTCTATGTCGGGCATGCATGTTCGAAACAGAGCAAATATCTACACGGGGCAGTATCGGAAGTCAATGAAAATCCGAGAGAAAAACAAGCAATTAAAATCTGGGTATTTTTACTTTTATCACTTTCAATTCATCGCTAAAGATTTACAACAATAAACGTATTGGCAGGGGGAAATGGTGAAGAGCCTAAGTACTTGTAGCTGGTGAAACCACGAAATGAAATATAAAGATCAAACCTTTCGTTTTCTTTTTTTTTATTGAATTTGAATGATGTGTGCTTGGGGTGAAGAAGAATATCTTCTGCTTTAATTTTAGCGTTTCAGATCCAACAAGGAAGATAAAATCCCTAATCTATTAATTACAGGAGCAGCAGGAAATTTGTGTTCGATCATTACCTTGCATTCCACTTTGTCCTGAAAATAATTTTTTTTTAAAAAATTAAATATAAAATCATGCTTTTTGGTTTCGGATTCGATGTGTGTGTGTCTTGTTTTGGTAGAGAATCACACGTCAACGCCTTCTTGTATGGTCAAGCACGCGCCTGCACCACAGAAAAAAGCACTCCACTCTGCCACCGGCGGTTGTTTTAAGGTGAGGCACTATGAGTTGCAATTAAAATGAGACGTATTTTTACATAAATTTCTATACAGTTAATAAAAATTTGTTCAGTAATATAAATTTTTATCTAAGATAAAAATAACTTAATTCTTATCAAAATTATTACCCAATTAATTATGTTCGTACCATTTTAGCTAAATTTTAATCACCAAACATTTTATTTCTTTAAAAAAAATTGAAATTCATAAAATCTTAAACTTTAAACTGACAAAGTTTGTTATGGATGAAGATGGACAGTTTATTGCCAGTAAAGGCTATTTTGATATAACTTTTGAAAAGTGCGGTGAAAAATGTTTTTGGTAAAAATTAAGTAGTTGATATTGTTGTCAAAAAATCTCAACCATTTTATTATCTTCATCTAACGATCGATTCATAAGCCTACGAAGTTTCATGCCCTTCCACTAGGAATGGTGGATGAAGGTGAAATGTGAAAATTTTCCATTGTACCTTTATATGAGATATTGAGTCCAAAAAATATAAAATTTAAAAGTTTTATATGATGTATGAATTTTATCTCTCTTTGTACATGATCTATTAGGTGATTGGTGCTAAACAAATAATTTAAAAGTAATGGACCCAATTAAGTTACATAAATTATTATTTTTTTTATAAATTTTAATCTTAATCCTATTTAAGAGAAAAGAAAAATAAAATCTCTAGACGAAGAAAATAGGTACTTTTACTTAACCCAAATTTAACTCATGTTTTAAACTTGGACATGCCTTAAATCATATTTAATCACGCCTTAAATGATGCACTGATTGTTCAATTTTCTTGAAGTTTGTTTCTGTAATTGGTCCATAGATGCACGGTCCAAAAACATCATTATCTCGAAGTTTAATTGTATCCCAAAATTCAGATACTTCGGATATTACTTATAATTTTAAAAATAAACTACATATAACAATTTTAATCAAATCCGGGGATGAAGGTGAACGACGGATTGTAATTATAGTCAAATAGCAGGGAAAAGTCAATTATTTTTTTGTTGCTTTCTTGAGATATATAATTATAAGAAGGGTAAAGTAGATAAATGGTCACTAAACTATCTCTAAAAATATAAAATTATCATCAAACTTTTAAAAGTTACAGAATCAACATTAAACTTTAATTTTTGTTATAAAATAGTCATTGAGCCGTTAATTGAGAGACGTGATCGTTATAAAAATTTAAATAATAACACGTTTAATATTCTATATTGACACATTTAATCAATTTATTATTAATTTAACCCTCGTTATTGATGTCTAAATTGATTAAATGTGTATGTTGATGATTAAATATGTTGTTATACAAATTTTCGTAACTGTCACGCTCCCGGTTAACGATAATTAATGGCTCAGTGACTATTTTGTAATAAAAATAAAGTTTAATACACATTATATCAATTTTTAAAGTTTGGTAACCATTTTGTATTGTTAGGGATAGTTTAGTGACGATTTTTGTACTTTACCCTTATCATAAAATATTTTATAAGGTGAAAATTTTATTTTTCACAAGCCAGCTCAATTTAAAATTTAAATATTTAATTTAGAGTTTGTAATTCAAAATTTTATAATTTATAATTTAAAATTAAAAATTTAAAGCTTAGAGTCAAAAGCTTATTATTAAAGATTTAAATTTTAATTTTTAAAATAATTTAAAATTTTAAAGTCTAAAATTAGAGTTTACCATTTACGAGGCTCATGTTATCCCATATCACTTAGATTATTCTAACATTTGCTTTTAATAATTTTTTTAACAAATTAAATATATATATATCTATGTATATATATATATATATACAGTTGGTGCACTGTATTTATTTATGGTAATTTTATATGAAAAACTCTTTTTAATAGTTTTTTTTACTTAAATGACCCTCTTATAATGTTATTTAAAAAATAACATCTAAATCGTCCACGTAGAGTGAACTCATTTTCTATAAAAAACGAGTTTTATGTTAAAAAAGGTGAAGAATTAATTTTTTTATTAACTTACTAAATATGAAATTCGCGTTTTGTAAAAAGTGAGTTCGGCGTGCGTGAACAATTTAAGGTTATTTTTCTAAATAACATTAACCGAAGGTTATTTTCGTAAATAACTATTTAAAAAAGATTTTTCATATAATAATGCCTTTATTTATTTACGTTGTTGTTTTTGAGTTTGTTTGAAGGTTATATTTTTGCTTGAGGCGTAAGAGTAGATTCGTGTACTGTTTACAGACTAGATTTACAATATTGGTTATGTGTATCTGTGTGTCGTGGGTTCGATCTGGTATGAAACGCGAGCGAGATCTGTTTGGTGTTGTTAAGTCGGGAGCCAAACGGCGCGCCTATTGATGGTTGAAAACCGGGAACCAAATCTAACAAATAAAAAAGAGTTCCCTTTTTCAATTTCTCAGAAAACACAGATTCAAACCATGAAAACACAGGCCAGGGTTGGGATTCGGACGTAGAATCGGATATTGGATTAGAAATTGAGAGAATTTGGGGTGGAAATGACGGGAGGAGGAGAATTCAGCGATCAGAGGCATCTCCTGAGATCCAACAGCCATAAAGACGATGAACATGATAACGAGGAAAATCCCGATGACTTGGAATCTCGGGTGACGTACAACAACAACAATAACACCGGCGTCAAAGATCTGGTGAAGTGTTTGGGGAGGGGGTTCTCCGCCAGGCGCCTCAGCTTCAAACGGCTCGATAGAGACGGAGATAGAGGCAGAGAACGCTCATCGCCGTCTTCCCTAGATCATCAACATCATGGTCACCTCCATTCTTACGCTGGGGATGCAGCTGATCCGCTGGGAGATAGTGCTCCTCCCGAATGGGCTTTGTTGCTTATTGGCTGCTTGCTTGGGGTTGCCTCCGGTTTCTTCGTGGCCGCCTTCAATAAAGGAGTACGCTTTTTCGTGTTTCTTCCCCCCAGTTGATCTCTCGAGAATGTGCTATCCAAAGGGCTTAATTACAGTTTTTGTTTTTCTCATTTACCCATATCAATATTGTCATTCTACAAATGGCATTCCTTCTATTGCTACCAAATGCAGATTCTTTTGGGTTTCTCATTTCTCTACTTTGCAACTTTTGCTGAAATAGAGCTTTAGCAAAGGGGCGATGACCATGTGAAATTTTTATTTTTATTGATAGCTTACTAGGAACCATACTAGTTTTTTGCACATATTGTTGAGAATGGCAGACATTTTAAGTTTCCAACCATACATCTTTTGTTTCTTGAATCAAACTCCTTTGTTACTTCTATCATTGTTGTGTTACTGTAAACTGCTTCCATTACTGGCTTTTATTGTAGCTTAAATAGAGAATAGTATGGTATTTGTCAAAGTAGACAATGTTGCTTCAGTTTTTTGTTGCCGAAATTGTTGTGTATTAATGTATACCAGTACACTACCAGGTTCACGTCATACATGAATGGGCATGGGCTGGGACTCCAACTGAGGGTGCTGCTTGGCTTCGTTTGCAGAGACTGGCTGATACTTGGCATCGGATTCTTTTGGTACCGGTTACCGGAAGTGTCATTGTTGGAATGATGCATGATTTACTTGAGATATTGAACCAAATACGACAATCCAGTTCTTCTCAAGAACAATGTTTCAGTTTGGTTGCTGGGGTCTTCCCCACAGTAAAGGCTATCCAGGCTGCTGTAACACTAGGTACAGGTTGTTCTTTGGATCCAGAAGACCCAGTGTAGACATCGGAAAGTCATGTGCCAATGGATTCTCATTAATGATGGAAAACAACAGAGAAAGGAAGATTGCTCTTGTGGCTGCTGGAGCAGCATCTGGTACTGTGTTTGTTATTCAAAGTTTTTCATTTCTATTTAAGATTTATTTTGCCCAAAATTTAGCTTGTTTATGTGAATGCCTTATCAGTTTGGTTGTTCACATTAGCCCATGGGTTTATTATTAGTGGTCAATGTTATTGAACAGTGAACACTGTTTTCAAGTTTAACGGAACAGCTCAAAGTTATGCTGTGATCAGTCAAATTCATTTAATTGGTCAATGGTCTTTTAGCTATATTTGTGAGGTGTGCAGACTAGATATCTATAGAGAAATTGAAATCTATACATATACTGATATTTATGTGATTTTTATATTGTTAGTGTTGGTACTGTTTTTCTAGTCTGTTGTCTGGAAGAGTTTGGTCCTGTGTACTTAATTATGTATGGCAATACTTGGGAAGCCAACTAAACAGGAACTAGTTTCTTAATACTCTATGGTATCTTGTCATTTGAAGAATGGCCTAACTGAGTCATACTGTACTAGAGTGTGGTATAACTCATTTACTGAAGTCTCTTACAGACTACTGCCGTTAATCAAAGGGACTTTTCTTCTCTAATAATACTCTTATGTGGTATGAAGCAAAGCTGGATTTGATGACTTGGTCAAATTCTTTTCTTTAGCAAAAAGAATCTCTAGTTTTTCATCTTCCACTCACCTCCACCCCCAAAAATTAATACAGTGCCCTCTAGAGCATGCTAATCCTTACTTTTCTAGACTTATATTTCCATTTTTAGTTATGGCTTTGATTGACATAAGTTTTTAAGCTTTCTTGGATCTTAACTTTTACCTTTCAACTTTTCTACCTTCTTTTCAGGTTTTAATGCTGCTGTTGCTGGTTGCTTCTTTGCAATTGAAACTGTATTAAGACCTCTCCGTGCTGAAAACGCGCCTCCTTTTACAACTGCGATGATTATTTTAGCTTCTGTTATCTACTGTATCAAATGCTTTACTTGGTACAGAATCAGCTTTCACTGTGCCATCTTATGATTTGAAATCTGCTGCTGGTATTTCACCTTCCTGCAATGAATTTCCTTTTATTTTCTGGGTTGCAGTTTTTTGATGCTTGTATGCATTAGTGTATATTTCCTAATGTAATTAAGCTTCTGGGAGTCCTTTCAAAAGTATTTTGTCTTACAGAGGAGATTGATGAATGTGCTGCTGCATTAATCTTGAATTAAAGCGTGCTTCTTTTATGTGAATTGTCAATTGCGGCTACTTTATGTTTTGATTTCATGTCCTCTTTACAATTCAAAAAATTTAAAATAAATAAATCAAAAAAGTATATTTGCCTTCAAATATTTGACAGTGAATGACCAATTTAGTGTGTAAAGGCATAGACTTGTGGTTGTTTGGCCTTTTTATCTGAATAGATAAACATGCTTCATGTTGTGCTAGGAAAGATATGATTAGAAATGACTCCATATATGGGGAAAAAGTAACAATATTATGATATTAACTTTGCCGTGCAGAGCTACCTTTGTATCTGATCTTGGGGATGCTTTGTGGTGTTGAAAGTGTAGTCTTCACTCGCTTGGTTTCTTGGTTCACAGCAGCATTTGAGTATATCAAGGAGAAGTTTGGACTTCCTACTGTAATCTGCCCTGCTTTAGGTGGTTCAGGAGCTGGAATGATAGCTCTTAACTATCCTGGAATACTATACTGGGGCTTTACAAACGTCAATGAAATCCTACATACCGGGAAGTCTGCATCAGCTCCTGGAATCTGGTTGCTAACCCAACTAGCAGCAGCCAAAGTTGTCGCCACTGCTTTATGTAAGGGGTCTGGGCTTGTAGGTGCCCTTTATGCACCAAGTTTGATGATTGGTGCTGCCGTCGGTGCTGTATTTGGAGGCTCAGCTGTGCAACTTATTAATTCAGCTATGCCAGGCAATGCTGCCGTTGCACAACCACAAGCATATGCACTGGTAAACTTTTAATGGGGAGTGATTGCACAATTATCTCCTGAACTTGGCAAAATCCCGTTCAGTTTTATCTAAGCTGATTTTAATACATGCAAGTCTATACTCTAGGTTGGAATGGCTGCCACATTAGCTTAAGTTTGTTCAGTTCCACTAACTTCAGTTCTGCTTCTTTTTGAGCTGACAAAAGATTACAGGATCTTACTTCCTCTCATGGTAATGTTTTATGTTATCTTGCTTGCTTTTTATATTTTCGGAATAAGCAATATAGAGAATAGGGGAATCTATGAATATACATTTTTACTAGTTTTCCATAGTCAGCCTAGTCATTTGTAGCTAAAAGAAAAAGTAAGAAGGTTCAGTTTAACTGCAGTCCAGCTTTATTGGAATTAATTAGCATGCACTGCTGCCATTGGTTTAACTGAAGCCTAAATTATTGCGTTTGTTTTATGTTCAAATACAAATTTTCTATTGTATTTCCTGTTTTTGTTGGGATTAACTATTAAGGCTTTAGGGCTTTGAGTTATTCTTGAGAGATTTCTTTGGATGCCATGTCATGGTACATTGACTAAATTTTTTCTTCTTTGTCAATTTGACATATAGGGAGCTGTTGGATTAGCGATATGGGTTCCTTCAGTGGCAAACCAGCACAAGGAGACTGAAGCATCTGATACGAGGAATTCAGCAAGAGGATATTCTTCTGTTTCTGCTGCTGAGGAACTTTCTGTCATAGAAAAGGCTGCTGACCTAGAAGCACTAGATGAAGATGTGCTTCTTGAAGATCTTAGGGTATAATTCTCGCTTATTTTGTTTTAGAGAAGTTTTTTCAAAATGATCAAGTTTCAATTGATTGTCTGAGCTCCTCATTGGTATTCTCTTATTTGAAGGTTACTTTCCCAATTTGACGAATTATTATTGTTTGTTGTCAGGTTTCTAGGGCCATGTCAAAGAAATTTTTGAAGGTGTCAATGGCTGTTACCATAAAAGAAGCAATGAAAATCATGCACGACGGCCATCAGAAATGTGCAGTTGTGGTCGATGAAGATGATTTTCTGGAGGGGATCCTTACATTTAGTGATATTAGACGGCGTCTGTCTAAGAAGCCTAGTGATGTCACCAAGGGTGATTCAACAGATCTGGATGTATGTGATGCCAACTCTCTCTCTCTCTCTCTCATGTTTTGAATAATAAAACAATTAAGCCATTCATACAGGTGAAGGCATGTCTTGTTTCCTCTGTTTGCACGAAAGGGATAAGCTACCGTGGGCAGGAGCGTGCAGTTCTAACCTGCTTTCCGGACAGACTTGGCAATTGCCAGGGAGTTGATGGAGGCTAGTGGAGTAAAACAACTGCCGGTGGTGAAACGTGGTGGAGAACCCCACAAAGGAAGGAAGCGGAGAGTCATTGCCGTTCTTCATTACGACTCAATCTGGAACTGTCTCAGGTTCATATTTATGCTTCAATCTGTTATATAATCTGTAGGAAATATAGAAAAAAAAGCTATGAACACGATTTTGATTTAAATGTTTGCAGAGAAGAGATGAATCACAGGAAGGCCATGTATCAGCATGGGCATAGGAAGGATAATCAAGAGGAGATTGTAAATGCCAATGGCCATTAATTAATGCATCTGTTTCTCTCTCTTGTCCTGCTGCCTGCAAACCACACACATATATAGATTAGACCAACTTAGAAGCAAATTGTTTATGCTGTCTTTAGAATTATGATTAGGAATTGTAATTAGAATTCGGTCTCCAAATCAGGGACAGGCACGAGTGGGGATATTACGGAATGTTTTTCCGTGGATCCTTTGATGTAATTTTCAGAACAAAATATTATGCTCCCAACAAACATATGTATTTGGTCCTGGATAATTAAAAATTCACACTATGATAAAGACAATTAGATCATAGATTTATGTTAAAATTACAGTAATATGCGATTAGGGATGACAGAAAACAAATCCAGCGGGTTCCGACCCGTTCCGGTAGGATTGGATTTTTTTTTTGAATTTTTGGTTTCCACGTTGGGTCGGGTCAGAGTTTTATGGAGTTTGAGCCGGTTTGAGTTTAGGGTGGAAATTTTCGACTCGCCCTGCCCCTATTTATTTATAAATATATATTTATATTTATTACATTTTATATATTATATTTAATATTTTTGAGGTTGAATTGGAGTCAAGTTATACTTTTATTATGTCGATTGTATCTGGGTAAAAAATATTAAACTCAGGTCGGAACGTATTCGGGGTGTCCAAAACCCCGCCCGCCCTGTTGCCATCTTTAATACGATCGTATGAGATTAGTATGATAAGACAATTAAGCATTTGATCTGTCACCAAAATATTAAAAAAAGTTTTAAAGTCAACAAAAAAAATATATGTTTTATGGGTAAAATTTTGATACACAAGTTGTGTAAAATTAAGTATTTACATTATAAAAACCCAAATATTAAATTCCTAACTTTAACCCTAAAAAACTAAACTTTAAACCCTGTACACTAAATTTAAACACTAACCTTAAATTCTAAACCCTACAACCTAAACCCCTAAACCTTAAACCCTAAACTAAACTCCTAACCCCTAAAACTAAAGGCACATGTAAACTAAAGTTTACACGGGCTGTATCAAAGTTTTTTTTCCATGTTTTATAGAGTTAATTGCACCACACGTCCCCAAACTATGACACTAATTTTAAATTGGTCCCTAAACTTTAAAGCATTCCAATTTCATCCTCAAACTATGACCTTCATTCTAAATTAGTCCCAAAACTTTTGAGCATTCCAATTTCATCCTTAAACTTTGACTCTCATTCTAAATTGGTCCTCAAACTTTTTGAACGTTCTAATTTCATCCTCAAATTATCAATATATGCTAATCATATCTTTTGCTAATATAGCTGTTACAGAAATTGTTAATTGTCATGAAACACTTGTGTGTATTATGTAATAATATGATGTGATATAAACGATAATTTGAGGATGAAATTAGAACATTCAAAAAGTTTGAGGATCAATTTAGAATGAGAATTATAGTTTGAGGATGAAACTAAAATGCTCAAAAGTTTGGGGACCAATTTAGAATGAAGGTCATAGTTTGAGGATAAAATTAGAATATTTTAAAGTTTAGAGATCAATTTAAAATAAGGATAATAGTTTAGGGAAGTGTGGTGCAATTAACTCTGTTTCATATAACTTACATAATTTGAAACTTCGGACTAAAGAAATAAATTTACATTTTTATGGGTTAATTAAACCAAATATTCCCAAATTGTTGTTCATAAACTAAACTGGTCTATAAACTTTAGAACATACTAATTGTGTCTTTAAATATTGATAAATTATCAATCAAATTAATTTGGATATGACCTGAAACATATTTTAAACAAATCGATTAAATTATAAATACACACATATATATATATATATCTATTATATTGACAACTTGAATATGACATGTTTAAAGAAATATATGTAAAATTTGAACCGATATTTAACACCCATTGAAAATAATTAATTAATATTATATTTATATAAAGAAATAAATTTACATTTTTATGGGTTAATTAAACCAAATATTCCCAAATTGTTGTTCATAATCTAAATTGGTCTCTAGCTTTAGAACATACTAATTGAGTCTTTAAATATTGATAAATTATCAATCAATTCTCCACGGACATTAATTTCGATATGACGTGAAACATATTTTAAACAAATCAATTAAATTATAAATACATATATATCTATTATATTGACAACTTGAATATGACATGTTTAGAGAAATATAGGTAAAATTTGAACCAATACTTAACACCCATTGAAAATAATTAATTAATATTATATTTATACTTTAAATTTTTAGTTAAAACATTTTAAAGTTTGAAGGTCAATTTAAAACAATATCAAAGGTAACTAACTTTTTTATAATAATACTTGAATTTTTCTAAGTTTTCTGACCCATTTTTAGAATGTGTAATTATTCTATGTACAAGCGTTTGTGGAAATTTTGTTTATACAAGCGCCTTAATTTTAGGGGTTAGAGGTTTTATTTAGGGTTTATGAGTTTAAGTGTAGTTTTTTGAATTTAGGAGTTGTTGATAGAATTCTGAGTTTAGAGTTAAATTTTAGGGATTATAGGTTAAAACTAAATCCCTAACCATATTACCCTAAAACTTAACCCTAAATCTTAAATTCTAACCATGAAACATAAATTCTAAACCCTACACTAAAACCAATAAACTCTAAAACCTAAACTAAAACTCTAAACCTTAAAATTAAGACGCTTGTGAAAACAAAAAAATTTCATAGGCGGATAATAATTCTTTTAGAATTGCTAAAAGCCATTTATATTTATAAGGATGGGCTCCGCCTAAAAGAGAAAGCCCATTATATTAATTAAGTCCAAATCCAAATCAAACTCCAACTACATAAAATAAAATAAAAATAAAATTGCAGAGAAACCAAAGCAAGCCAAGCTAAGCTAAGCAAAGGGAAAATAAAGCAAAGCGTCGAGTGAAAACTGGTAAAAAAAATCAAATTTGGAAATCAAAGAATGGCGTCATCGTCGAGCAGCGGCCTAACCTTCGAGCTTCACCCGCTGGTAATCGTAAACATATCGAATCACTACACTCGGGTCAAGTCTCAGATGAACCCTCCTCCGCTCACCTCCACCTCCGCCACCGTCAACGGCGTCGAACACCAACAGCAAGCCCCTCGAGTCTACGGATGTGTCATAGGTGTCCAGAGGGGTCGCACCGTCGAGATCTTCAACAGCTTCGAGCTTCTCTACGATCCCTCCACCCACTCCCTCGACCGCCCCTTCCTCGAGAAGAAACAGGAGCTTTGTATGACTAAGACTTTATTTCATTCTTCTATTATTGGCTTTGTACTTCCAATTTAAATTTTTTACCTTTGAATTTATTTTCCCAGATAAGAAGGTTTTCCCCCATTTTTATATTGTTGGATGGTACTCCACTGGGAGCGATGCCCAGGAATCTGATATGCACATTCATAAAGCTGTATGTTTTCTCAACCTCCCCATCCTTTCCCAGCTATATACTATATATAATTACTATGGAAAAGATGCATCTTGGATTGTGTTGCTTATTGTTAATGTTTGAGCTATGGTGAGGGGTCTGTTTTTCCACTTCTATCTACCAAAGGAACCATAGTATTGTAGACTGTAGTACTCGATTGCCTCCTCTTTTCTTTGTGTAATGCGTTTGGATAAGAGTTTCTCCTTGTTCATTTGTTACAGTTGATGGATATTAATGAAAGCCCTCTCTATGTGCTTCTCAATCCTGCAATCAATCCCGCCCAAAAGGATCTTCCAGTCACCATTTATGAAAGTGGTTTGTAGCTGTTCCGTCTTTAGTTCATTCTTTTTATATCCTCTCTCATTCTGTCTCTGAATTTTTGCAACGAGGTATCCTACGAATTTTTAAAGTTTAAGGTGTAGTTATGTTATGTTTGATTAGCTAGCTGTCCATCTAATTCGTTCCTTCATTACTGTCAATACATGCTTTGTTTGCCAACATACGAGATACATTCTATATTTGCTAATTTGGTCATTTGTGTTAACTTTTCTTTGTTTAAAGAATTATTCAAAAAAAAATATTTGTTTAAAGAAACTATCTTGGAATGATCAACTTGTTTTCTTGATTCTAAGTAATTTCTGACCATTTATGGTGATTAGAAAGGGAAGACATTCCGATAGGGACACTCGAACTGAAAATCTTGTGCAGTTTTAGGTGGTTTTAATAACCTTTACAGTTCCTAATTATTCTCTGCTGATAACATTTTTATTCATCCTCGTCTTGGTCATGTAAACATAAAAGAGCTGCACGTGATTGATGGGATTACATAAATTATTTTTGTCCATTCAAGCTACACAATTGAGGTTCATATTCATTCTTTCCAAATTTCCATTCTTATCTACACAGTTTTATTTTAATTTTCACCTACTGGAATTGCTGAGACTGTTTCTCTCTTCTTCTTTTTTAGATGGGGGGGGGGGGGGGTAAAGACTGTTGAAGCTGAGAGGATTTCTGTGGATCATGTTGCCCATCTAAAGCCATCTGGTGGAGGTTCAGCAGCAACACAATGTAAGCCTCATTCTTCTTTTCCTTGGGATTTCTGTGAAAAGTGGTAATCCTCCTTTTACTTTTCTGTAATTGATGATTACAAGTGAACTCTTTGTATTTGTGATGTAGTGACTGCTCATCTTACTGTTATACATAGTGCAATCAAGATGTTGAATAGCAGAATCAGGGTGCTTCATCACTATCTTGTTGGAATGCAAAAAGGTACGAGCTTAATGCAAATTAAATTTATTATAATGCATGTGAATCTTCAAAGGTTGTTGAAAGAGACCTAGATTTGTAGTGTAGACTGTGGATAAAAGTTTCAGACATGGAAACTACTTCAAAGTAAATTATGATTTTCTATTTCCACAATAAATTCTAAGACTAAATTTGACAAATTGTTGTGCATGTAAAAAGTTGTAAACGCTACCATCTTTTATTGTTTTTATGACTTTTGGTCAGACATTTCCCATTTCTTTTTGGATGTTGTATACATTACTTATATAGGATAAGCTGAAAAAAGTTGACTTATTATTTGGGCTATTGTGATTTGTGGATTACATGGCCATTAATTAGTTGTAATATGTTCTCCATTTCAGGTGATATTCCTTGCGAAAATTCACTATTAAGGCAAGTATCAAGCCTCCTCAGAAGGTTACCTGCCATTGAATCAGAAAAATTTCAAGATGACTTCCTGATGGTGATTTTTTCTCCTCTGTTTAAGCAAGGAAGAACTGTTTGCGACTTTGTGTGGTCTAAAAGTGGATAGATGTGTAATTGCACAATATACCACTTAAGATACTTGACCGCACGGAAGTAGTGTGTGTGTGTTTCTGTTTTTGTGAGGATGATTTTGTTTTTTGTATCATATTTTTCATCGACACAATCAAAAGTGTGGTATTTTTTAATGATCAACCATCCCCTCAACTTGTTACTCCCAGAGTACCATTTATTGCGGCTGCCTGATTTCTGTACATAAAGATTTGAAAACTAGAACATTCAGTCATGTTTTGGTAATAGGATCTTCTAAAACTTGTGATTTCATGGTAGCTTCTTAGAAGAATTGAAGAAGATGTTTGTTTCATGCTAGTTCTGATGCGATGGTGAAAATAGAAAGGTAATTGTCGTGCTAGTTAGCAAGTATGTTGGAAATAAAACTGGTGTAGATCTTGAGTCTGGGCAGTTCAATATTCACATATTCTACATACATACATGCATTGATATTGGTATAATTAGCGCCTACTTCAAAATATTTGTGTTTTTTTTTTGGATTTAGCAACCCTCTTTTTGAGGATATACCTGTAAATTGTTTAATCTGCTGAAACATTTTTTAAAATTATTCACAGGAATACAATGATACCTTGTTGATTATTTATCTTGCAATGTTCACCAACTGCTCAAGGTAAGGGCTGTGTTTACTTTTGTTTACATTGATGTGCCTTCTGTAGGTAAAGTGATTCAATATTATTATGAATTTATGATTATAATGGTGATGATGATATTTGCTTTACAGCACAATGAATGAGCTAGTCGACAAATTCAACACTGCTTACGATAGGCATAGTCGAAGAGGTGGACGGACTGCTTTCATCTAAATACGGATATTGTTTATTAGTAGGTTGGATTTTTGTTGGAGAGTATGGTGGTGGTGTTTGTGTTTTTTGTGTTTTAAGGCCTCTTGAATAAGGTAATTTAATTAATCACTGATATGATACGAATAAGGGATGTTTCAAATTCCAAGATAGATGAATGAAGTGTTCTTTTTTAAATATTAAAGCTGATTTTTTTATCTATATAAAATGAGGATTGTGACAATTAACAACAAAGTGTTAGTGAAAGTGATAGCTATTATTGCATGCAGATGGGGCAAAACCCAACTTTTTCCCTTCCAAATCAAATTCCCACAAATAGTTTTGTTGCATAATATTTCCAATAGTAGAAACAGCTGGAAAACCTGCAGGAGAAAACCCAAGGCACCTAACTCCATCAGCAGCAGCAATGAAATAGCTATTCCAGTGTGGCTCGAACTGAGCTCCATTGTCGAAGTGAATGATCAATTTCGGCACCGAAGTCTCATCGAAGCCCGTAGTAGAGTTGAAGCAATAATCAATCGGTACGCTATCCAACTTCACCCTTTGGTACTTAGAAACCGACTTCGTAAGGACTTCCATCACCGCTTGGTACGCTGGATCCGCAAGAAACGTCAAGCTGGTGCCAGAGTCGAGGATCGTTCCACCGCCCTGTGTCGTGTCCCATACTTTCATAGGTATCTCCAACATTTTGCCACCGATGGAAATTCCCACAATATTTACAGCATAAAATGAAGGGATGGCATCAAGTTCGAGCATGGTGTATCGAGCTTTGCCCAACATTTTCACTCGGTTTCGACTTGTGCCGAAGGTGATGTAATTGGTGGCATTTAAGTGGCTCAAATGATCAACGAGGCAATAAGAAAATTTGGCACCAAATTTCTGTGCAGCAAATGTGGTGAAAGAATACTTTGTGTTGGATAAGCCCATGACACCATCGACGTTGTCAAACGTTGAGCCCTTGGAAGAGTTAGTGCACCCAATTACCACGTTACGGAGTCTGGTTCTTCTACCATTGGTAAGGCCAACGGTGATGGTCTCGTTAGCAAAGACTCCCGTTGCTTCCGGCCCACTTATATAACTGTTCCAAGACAAGTAAAATTAGGGGAGACAAAATCAAAAATCCATTTGAACCGTAATGTTTTAAATTGAAAAAACCGAATAAATTAAGGGTTATTATTCTATGCACCGACTAAAACCATATCTCCTCACATCTAAAACCTAAATTCTAACCTATAATTTCACTACTAATACCTGCAATATTTTATGGTAAACTAAAGTAACCCAAACAGATTAATGTTATTTTTTTCTTCCAAAACTGCTCCCAACGAAAAGGTTTCCTACCCATAAATAAAAGCAACACATTTGTCCACTATCACTAGGAATTGCTGGCTTTCCCAAAAGCAGGCCCCACTCCGGGACTTGAATGTCCTGTTTTGGTACCAAATTATTTTGGGTCATGTGAACCTTACCTGCTAATAATAACTACCACTAATATCTTTGTGTTGAGCAATATGGGTTATTGTATCTGCAGCCAGCCTCATCTGCTAACTCTACCGGTGACCATTTATTCTTGAATCTATGTTCATAATCACGATAAATACAATTCAGCTAAAAATGTGCTCGGAGATCCTAATCTCCAAATCCGTATTAACTACTGGTGGGGTTTAGCCTTGTCTAACAATGGTTGGTGCTCTGCATTTAAAGCCTAACTACAAAAGAAGCAGTGAGCCCTAAATGCAAGCTATTAACTCCCCAACAGCATTTAACTTCAAAACCCCTACTTTAGATATTTATTTGAGATTGCATTTCCCCACCATTTTAAGATATGGTTCTCTAGATAAAAAAAAAACACTATACAAGGATAATAGTACAAACTCGAACTCGAAATGTCCGAAAATATAAGACACTCGGACTGAAATATTAGGTAGATTATTACCGACATTGGATTCTTAATGTGTCCTAGTATTGATTAATTTCATTTAAGACAAGAGATTAGGTACCTGTAAGCATAGGCACAAGGAGTGAGTGGCGTGGGGCATGTCGTGAGAGAGAAGAGGCTCACAACTCCACACATCTCCGAGGTGCATGGAATCGGGCTAAAGGAAGAAGATAAAGGAGCATGGAACACCCGCTTTCCGTTTATCCTCCCCTTTCGGGTACAATCACCGGCACGTCGCGAACATCCATACCGACATCGTACCCACGTCAAATCGCTCCCCGTGTCGACGATCAACCGGAACTTCTGCGACGGAGTCCCGACCTTAAGCGTCGTAATGTACTGTCCTTCCCCGTAATCTCTAGCCGAAGCGAGCGGCATTTCGACGGAAGCCAGGGGTGACACAGCTTCTTCGGCTCGTCTTCGTGTTTGCAGTCTTTGGGAGGTGATACCGTGTCGGATAGTGTCGTGACGGAGAAGGTCCTCGAGGCGTTCGTGCCGAGTTTTAAGCCTGTTGTTGGTGAACTGAGGAGCGTGCCTATGGATTAACTCTAACGTGAAGGAATCAGAATTATGGTGATGCAGCATTTCCTCAACATGTTGCTGAGCTTCTACAATGAAGAACAAGACGAGCAAAATCATCAGTTTCCGATTCATAACTCTATGCCGACGGAGAAACGAAAGAAAGATCGAGAGAGAAAGGGAAAGAAAAAAAGATGTTATTTTGGTTGGTATGAATTCAAATATATATGAGCCACAGCCTGATGCCTATGGTTTAAATCTGGCATTAGATTAGGATATTGATTAGGTTGAGCTTGCTTCTTGTAATAAATACCACACTTGTTGCTTCAACCACACACATCCCCTCCCACTTTTCGTCTCAATGTGTGTGGATTTTTCCAAATTGGTCCATTTTCGTTTTTTTGGATAAGTTTGTGATCGGTTTTGCAACAGGACTAACAATCAACTAAAAAGCAAACTAACTCTCAATTTATACAAAGTTTACAATTAACTCCTGCCTTATTGTTGATATTATTTCCCCTTAATCTTAAGAACACTAGTTTGTAATATTATTTACAATTTGATCCTCTGCCATGAAACAACTTTGCAATCCCTTGCCTCTTAAGTA
Organism: Hibiscus mutabilis; assembly: GCA_019671005.1. Taxonomy (NCBI): domain Eukaryota; kingdom Viridiplantae; phylum Streptophyta; class Magnoliopsida; order Malvales; family Malvaceae; genus Hibiscus; species Hibiscus mutabilis. The sequence continues at coordinate 2,436,004 of CM033743.1, forward strand.
GAATAAAAAAAAATCCAAGCAAGTTTGAGACTGAGAACAATTAAAAATTTGCCCCCTCAACTATGACATTTCCCAACACAATTTTTATTTCCAGTCCATCACTGTTTTTTTTTTGGTGCCCTCCTAGTTCCTCAGGGTTTTTGATTGATTAATACGGACTGACCCGCGTCGTACACATGGTTTTAGTAGATGAGTCTTCCAACGTAGATTTTTTGCATACACAAAGCCTCGATACCAAATTGCTTATCACTTATATCAACCTCGTTGGTCCATCACTGATTTATTAATCAGGCATAAGTCCATTGAATGTCCCAACATCTACTGATTTAGACAGAACATTCATACAAAGAACAAATAAATAGGAAGATAAGGGTCCTCTGCCTCACTATTCTAGCCCCTTTGAAGTAACCAACCAAACTACATTTAACAAGATAAAAAATTTTGGTGTAATAATACAAGTCCTAATCCATCCCAAAATATTCTCTGTCATCTCCAAAACAACAAAAACATCAAGAATGAATTTTCATCTCAAAGCATTGAATGTTTCTTGAATATCAATTTTTAATGTGCATTTAGGAGACAAAGTAGTTCTATAAGGGCAGTGCTTAATGGAGACCCGCAGAGGCTACGATTTTCCAAAATTTTAAAAATTATAAAAATTCCACATAATTTAATGCCGATGTGGAATTTTAAAAAAATTATAAAAATTTACATCAACACTTTAATAAGAATAACTAATGTGCTAATAATTTGAATGGTCGATGACATTATAGATATAGAAATTCAAATTATGTTAAATTAAAATAAAAAGGTAAAATCATAAAATTTAACATAATAGAGGGACTGACCATCCGTTATTTATATAAATTATTCTTGCTAACTAATTAATTTCAAAAGTTCAACAGAAGAAACAGTATGTCGATTTTGCCAGACTACGAATGAAATCGGAATTATACAATTTTTCGACTAGCTGGCTTCATACGGACTTTGCAAACGCACCGTGCTAACTAATTCATTTCAAAAGTCAGTAACGCGGCGGACTTTGTAAACGCACCGTGCTAGCTGGCTTCATACGGACGCTTGCTCTTTCATTTGCATTTCTTACTCAATATAATATTATTTTCTCTCAAATTATGTGTAACAAAATAATAGGAGTATTTTAAGCTATTACTGTATTGTAGTCCAAAAATATATAGTTTTTAATCTCTCTGGTATATAATTTAGTAATTTAAAAGTCACTGTCAAAAAAATTAAATTTATAATGTCAATTGTTTTTTTACATAATAATTAATATTTAATTTATTGATTGAATAATTCAAATGAAATATTATATGGAGATTAAAATTCTAATTCTATTTTGGTTAAAATTTACATATTATTTTATTAATAAATGGTATTTATTTTAAATACAAATTATATAATGTTGATTATAAATTTCTAACATGACCATCCTTATCAACTTAAATATATAAGATTAAATCGATACTTGGACTATGATTGTAAACAGTTTATAATGGTTTCATCTGGACATTATTGAAGAGAGAGAAACAAGGAATATTTTTTTAATCTTTGGATCCTTTTATTTTTCTCATAATCTACAAATTTGATAATGACATTGATATTATACAGTTCTTCACTCCCACTAAAAATAAAATCAATCAGAGTAAGTATATTTAGTCGATTGGTCAAACTACTCATCTTTGTTTTTTTATTTTTTAGGTCATGAGTTCGAGACTCATTAAGAACACTCTCTTTATTCCCCTAGAGTTTTTTCTTTCCCTCCCTTTTAGGTACGATTAGAATTAGAATTAAAATTTATAAAAAAATCAATCATATCTCTTTTATCATAAAAAATAAAGAGATGATTTATACTATCATAACATTTAATTATTTAATCTATTGTATATATTAACAAAAAATAAAAATCTTAACTCACTCTTTTAATTTGTCCTGCGACGGTTACAAGAAAAATTTTAAATTCTTTAAAAAAAATCGTTGTATTTTTTTTGTCGGTGTTAGTCTTTGGCCGTTTTACTAATTTTGTATTTAAATAAAATTTATCTTTGTTGATGAATTCTTTATTTTCAAGTTTTTTTTTTGTTTTTTTGCTTTGTCAGTTTCATATTACATATGTTTTTATGACAGTCATTCCGTCTGTTTTTATGACAGCCTTTTTGCCTGCTTTTATGATAGTTTCCTCGTCTGTTTTTATAGCAGTTATAGTATGTCTTTATGACAGTTGCCTGTCTTTTGACATTTTAGCGTTCGGGTGATGAATATCAACGAGCATTTTTGTCAGCGAAGGAGACCGATCTGTAGATGCTTATGATTTCCTTTTGTGATTGTGCCGATATGCCAAGAACAAGTAGCGAAAGGATTCGTTTTCTTCATAGAGCACTTTGGTCAAAGTAATTGTTTGCTGGATTTCATTCAGAAGTTTATTCAAGTCCTTCTAAAAGTGATAAGTTTTATATTTTAATGTCTTTCACACCCTTAGAATTTCATTGTATTATTTTTACGGATTGAACTTTCAATGTTTGCGGTATGATACCTTTATAATCCTATCACTTTGAATATAATCTAATATATTAAAAAAACTATTTAATCTGATTGTTATATTTTATATTCTATTATTTGTTATTAAATTTTAACTGAATCAAATAGATTTGTTTAATATAATAAACACTTTTAATCGCTAAATATATATTAAAAGAAATGATTTAAGAGAAGAAGTGGCAAAACTTACAAGCAACCTTTGATATGTAGTATATGGCAAGAGTGCAAAGCTTGGAAGCAACTATAGGGCAACAAATAATCATGCTAGAGTTCACATAATAATAATAATAATAATAATAATAATATATAAGATCCTCTTACACTATGTAAAACTTGAAAGTTTTACATATTTTTTTGGACCATTGGATGAAAATAAATAGATGGTTGAGATTAACAGCACGTATTTTGAAGATTATGACTCGGAGAAAAAAAAATAGTCTTAGCCATTTATTATTCTCATCCAACAGTTTAAAAAAATGTAAAAATAATTGAACTTTACATAATATAAGTAAATTATAACCCTAATAATAATAAACACGATTTTATTATTAGTATCTTAAATGATGGATACTTTAAAGTGCACGTTTTAGACAATCAATCCATTGATTGGATGGACATAAATTCGAGAAGATGGGGCCTTTTTAATTGGTAACAGAAATTTGATATTGTATCGGATAAAATCGTTTATTTTTTAATAAAATTATTTATATTTAATTTATCAACCGAAATAATTATCGCAGGAAGTGTCTTTTATTTTTTTAATCCTTAATCAAAATATCTTTTAAAGTTGGTCCTTGATAGAATGTCGTTGTCAACGAACTGGCAATGAATTCAAAGGTTTCACTCGCATCGCATGAGATAATGAGAACTGGCTGAGCATATGAAAACATAGAAAAACATGAAATGTTCCCCCGCCCTTTTTAAGAGCAACTAAATTATAAATTTATGGAATATTACACTTTATAAGTGATGACATGAACCGACTAGATTGTAAATTTATTGAATCCCACATTTTTGAAGGTGATTACACGAACCAATGAAGTTAAACCAAACTGTAATGGTAGTGATTTAACATTATCAATCAAAAGCCTTGGGATTTAGACAGTTGATTTAGTCAAGTAATGTAAAGTCAAAAGAAGATCCAGCTGTTCAATCACACCCTTAATTTTCTCAATCTGAAAACTGTAAAGGGATTTATCAACTCTCTTTTCAGCATAAGTTGTTGTCTGTCATGAAGTTATGAGAAAGTTGGACTTTGTTTTAAGTCAACATTTAATGAGTTGTTGGCCCTCAATACACAATGATCAATTTTCTGAGCAGGGATTCTGACTTGGCCACCACAATGCAATATTTTTTGTAGCCAAAACAAGCTGCCTCTAGTCTGGACTGGAACCAGAGAGTTTACGAATATTAAATATAAAATAGTTTGATTCGGTCCAAGAAATGAGAAGTACTTACTTTGAAGTTCTATGGCAGCTTCTTGAGCACAGCTTTAAGATGTGGCTGAAGAGCGGTATGATTGGTAGCCATTTGAACAACATAACGTAGTTCTCCATTGACCATCTCGTAAACTCGACTTATCTCCCTCACCTGCAATAAAAAAAAATGGTGAACTGCTGTTGATAAGGCTCAACTTTATTCTTCATAAGCCATCCACACTGTTCTTCACTCTAGATGAACCAAAAACAAAAGTCTCAAACTGCCTAATGTATGATTTTGGATTATTAGTTGGGGTATTTTCTCAGCTTTGGATTGCAGTGGGTCCCACTTGCAAACATGCATGCCTTTAACCAATGAAATGAAGGGGGTAGGGCCAAAATGAGATAATGCTTGAAAATTGGGAGAAAAATCAGTCACTTCAATTCCATCAAGGAAAACAAACACAAAGAAGAATCCAAAGTTGGTAAAAAAGAGGTAGGGTCGAATGAGATAATGTGAAATGATCTGTGATCTGTCTAAACCAGAGAATGTTGGGAATATGCAAGTTGAATCTGTACATTTGGAGACTAAACGGTTTAAAAAAGTGCTACCTTGCTAAGGCTCAAGTCCACTGAATTTAATCTTCCAAATCTAAGAAGCAAGTTCATATTCATTACAAGAAATGAGGATTTTGTTAAAAGTTTTCCATTCACTTCATCATCCGATGTATTTTCATGAATCTTATGGCACATGAGAAAATTACTATTGTTTTATGCCATAATTGCATTTTGTACTTGTTTTGGGTTTTCCATGACAACCTCCACTTGTTTGAGGATCTGTGACATTTTCCACATCAACCCTCAGTTGTTAGAGGTATTTTAATAACATCTTCCACTTAAAAGTTTTTGCGTCCTTAGGAGAGTCTTTGTGGCTTCTTTGGGCCTTTCTTTTGCGTTATTCCTCTCTTCAAAAGTGGTTGAGGTGTGTGCTTTCTTCCTCTTAAGGTGCTACTGCTAGTGGCTTGCACTCTTTTCTTTATGGGGTGTTTGTGGCATCAGTTTTGCAAACCTGATGACATCAGAGACATTACTCCCATGAATAAAGTCTTATAGCGGTTTTGGCCGATTCTATGAGGAAGAAGTAGTGTCATCCCTCAGGTCCTTGTGCATTTGGCTTGGCCGTTGATCCCCTTGTGTGGTGGAGTTGGTGTGCCACTTCATGTTTGCTATGGAGGATATTACTTCATTTCATGCATTTGCTCCTCTATGACTTGGCACTTAATTGGTATAGCCATGTAAGAGAATGTTTGATTTGTTGACATTTTCTTGCCACATTTTCTCTTCCTTCCTCATATGATTAATGTGGTGGTCCAGTGTGAAAAGATAAGCTTTTACTTCCAGCTTTTCTCTTTCCTCCTCATGCAGAAGAGTAGACTTAGTTGCTTTTAACTTTCTCTTCCCTCCTTATGTTGATTAGTTCAAGTCAATCAAAAGTAGCAACTTGAACTTAAGCTTTCAAGGGTCACGCGGTTTAGGGTTGGAAAATGTGGGGGCTAGAGATGCTTAGGCCCGGATCGTTACTATTAGTATCAGAGCATGATGCGTGCTTCTGTACTATGCGGGTTATATCTTGGTCCAAAGGAATGGGCCTTGATTGTGATGTGACATTATGAGGTATAAATTTGGGTAGCAGGTATACGAAATGTCATCCTGCATCTGATATGAATGTATGCAACTGGTTAAACCCATATAACAGTTCAGTCAATGGCTACTACCAGATTGAACTTAAGCTACCAATGGCCACGTGGTTCATAGCCACAAAGAAAATAGGATATGTTCAGAGCCTAAACAACCAACTTGATAAGACTACTTAATACTAATAATCTATGGAGATAAACATCAAACTAGTTCACAAAATGAGAACTACATAAGCTAAATGCTAGAGATAAAATCTAATTTCAAAAGACAAACTACTTAAAAGATAAGGACCCCAACATTCTATAACTTCATCACTTTTGCCATCTGCATGTACCCACCATGTTCCCTACTCTCATGCCCTAACAACCACAAACATCCTGTTTGTTGGTAGTTTCTAGTTATTTTAGATTATAAACTATTGAGAACCTTAAATGTTGGTCCGATATTTACTTTCTTCCTGACTCACTGTAATTTCCCTTTTCCCTCTAAATCTCTCACCTATCCTTCTTCAACATCAATCCAAACAGTATAGAACTCAAAATGAAGCGAAACAAGCACATAATGTATCAGGAAAACTATTTGGGATGAAAGGGAATCCCCAAGTTTGATGTGGCAGTTTCAGAGAGGCCAAGTATGTGGAATGTGCAGCAACATTCTCAAGAAGTTCAGAAAGAGAACAAAGTAAATTTCATTTTGATAAGTTCAGCAAGATAAATTTCAAAGTAAATGTAAATCATAGGCTGCAAGCAAAAAGGAGTTGATCTAATAAATTCAACGAGAAACGACACAGAAGCTTCTTGCATCAAGGACAAGTATATAAACATGTAAAACATAGTTGAGATTCACACAACCTCAAATCTGAATTAGAAAAGGGCAGATTCTACCTTCAGAATCCATTATATTCTATCGTAGAAGACGTTATATCAGAAAAAAAAGAAACCTATTTCTGTTAAGTAATTACACTGAAGCATATCAACTAATTTCAGTATTCATGCCTTATGCTACTCGCAAGCACATAGACGGTTCAAGTTAGACCCAACTTCAACGGAAAAGGAACTCCAACCCCATAACTTCAACACTTGATTACTTGGATTATTTGTGCAGAAAAGGATAAAAAAATGGTACTCTAAGCTTGGTACACACATTCCAAATGCCTAATAGTATTTGGCAATGCATCTAGTCCAACGTGATAAGAGCATCAGTAGAAAATATTTAAACCTAAGAAGGATTACAAAGGGATATCCCCTCGTGTCAACAGTTCATATATCTAATAAATATCATCAAACAGAAGTGAGCAAATGGATTAAGAAGAGGAAGTTCATCATAACTAGAACAGACAGAGCTTTGACCAAAATCTACGGATACAAATGGAAAACGAAATCACCGTGATAGCAAAAAGTGAAACAGAATAAAAAAGAAAAGGTTGGATTGAATTACCTTGGAAGCATTGGCTACAACTTGACTTTGAAGCTTGATGACTTTGTCCTCTGCACTGTGAGTCCCCTTCTGAAATGGATAAAACATTTATCAAGAATAAAATAAGATAAACAAAGGTTAAGAACAGAAAAAGAAAGGAAGGGGAATGAGGATACGAGAACTTCAGCTAGGCCAGTGCTCTGAGCAATGACAACTTCAATGGAGCCATCCTGTTTAGGACGCCAATAGCCGGACTCGGAGTGCATAGGCAGAGCAGAATCGAGTTTCCAGGTCTTGTGAGAGTAGGCTATGACGGGCTTCCCAGGCGCAGGGTGAGAGAAGTGAAGCTCTTCGCCATAGCGGAAGGAGTTGATGGTGGGGTATCCTCCTTCGCCTTCGCCTTTCCATTTGCCCAACAAGTAGGACAGTGGCGCAACCGCTGGGTGAATCGCGCTAATCCCTTCTTTCTCCTTGTCCATGGCTTTTCAGATTCTTTCACTGTAATATTTTATTGGCGGGGCTTGGTATTGGGGGATGATGAAGTTGGACATATTGCTCTGTTTTGACCGCCCTCTTCTTTTTGTCTCACACGCAGGGGTGAGCAAAAAGTCATACTCGTTCGAAATTTAATAAACTCGGTCTTTTGATTTGAATTTTTTAAAAATAAAATTTAAGTTTTAAATAAAAATTCGAATTCTAACACCCTAGACCCGATGTCACATTGGGCCTCAAGCCCAAACCTATATATGAAAAATTTTCAAATAAGTTTAGCCCATAATCATAAGTTTCATAAATCAAACCATAGTTAAAAGAGTTACACAAAATATTTCAGCGTTGTATAGAAGCTCCAAATCAAAACATACTAATTAAAACATTCGATATGAATAATAGTTTAAAAGGAGTTACAGATACAAAACATAAGGGTCCTATGAATACATTGCTCCAACAAATCTAAGTATTGTACTCTTCAACATATCGATGCACTGAAATCATACTTCGATGGGCTCCTTGTAAAGCACGCAACGATCTAACGACCTGCGTAAGGAAATAACAATTCCAAACGCTGACCTCGAAAGCTCAGTGGATACACCTCTATTCTACCATGCTTCATGCAGACCATAAATATAAGCATGTAGTTAAAGTAATGATCAAGCAAGCATGAATATCATGTGGCGCTACTCAGTTCACCTAAACACATGTAATCAATCATCCGAACAATCAAGGGCTCACAAGGCCCACCATACCATACAAGAGTGAGACCTGGGTCACCTAGCATCGGTACATACACTTCGGGTGAGGCCGGGTCACATAGCATCGGAACATACACCCCGCTTAGAATCATCTCTCGAGCACCTACAGACGAGTCCCGGGTCACATAGCATCAGTAACTTTCGTCCCCTCATCTTACCAAGGTATTGCAACACATTCTTGGGCATCCAGATCCCATCAACCATGTGCTCACAAGGCACGTGACAACATTACAAGACCAAATATGTCTGTGGCTTTTACCACTACATGGTTCACCCAAGTCTCAAACCCATTTTATTCTCATTATTCGCATACGAGGTTAGAATTCCATTTTCTCAGTTTTACAATTTATTTTATACCTTTAGAGACTCATTAGGCCATTTACCTCGAATTATAGAACCCCGAACTTAAAGTTAAATTTCTTGGACAGATTGTACAACCTATACCGATACGCCTACATAGGTATCGGTACACCCCTTGGGTACCGATACTCCCTCATCGAGTACCGATACTCGGCTACGCAGCTTGATGGTCTTAAGCCTAAAGCCATACCGATATGCCTTTAATGCTTATCGAAACTCTGTACTGATATGCCTCCAATGCGTATCGAAACTATGTACGATACGCGTACATGGCATGCCGAAACCCAACTCGTATCGATACACCTCATAGGCGTACCAATACTCACTTTAGCTACTAAAATCGGCAATGGAACAGGGGTACCGATACGCGGGGACACGTACTGATACGCCCCTTATATTTCGTCTGAAAAGAGCCCCTTTTTACAAAGGGTTACCGATACGTGTTCATTCTGTATCGGTACGCGAACCCAGAACTTGCATTATGGAGTTCAGAAATTGATTTCCACTCACCCAAATTATCAAGTTTGACCCCGAAATTAAGCCTATTAGTTATTGAGAGTATTTAGGGTTGGTTTCTACCAATTTTATAAGTTTTAACAACAAATTTACGATTTCACCATTAACACCCCATCATGATCATTCAAGCATACTAAGTCATCCAATCAACATACAAAGCAATCACACCTATGATATACAAGAAACACGGGAATTGAAAGTGTACTAGCCTTCCCAAAAGCACCAGCAACCTTGCTTCCACAAGCTTCAAACCTTGACCTTGCCTTGAGCCTTAGAATGCTCCCTCACCTCCTTGACTACAAACAAGTGTTTCAAGAAGGGTCACCACACTATTATAAAAGCAATAAAACTAAAGAGGATTTATAACACTAAAACGAGATTAAATCTTCAAATCTCGTTCAACCTTACAAAACCCCTCCAAAACCCCCAAGTTTCCATCCAACTCTAAACTTTGACATTATTACATCAAAAGATAGATCTCTTGATGCTGAAACTTCTTTCTTCAATGCTCATGCTACTCCACAAAACTCAAAGATTCAACATTTAGCTATGGCTTTTGGTTGGGAGAAAGGATGTTGAATGAAGAATGAAGACAATGGAGCAATATGAGATCATCAAGGTCTCTTTTCTGCAAAGAAATAAAGAGATCACCCTCTCATTCTTTCTTCCATTTGTGAAAATACCCTTTTGCCCTCTCAGAGCCATCCTAAGCTAACCCAACACCAACCAATACAAGCCCACTCACTAAAAAAACCCAACAAGGTTCCTGAAAGCCAAACTCTTCGGCCCAAACGTGAAGCTCATGCTTTGGGTTAAACCAACTCTCGAATTCAGAAATCTAGATCGTTACACGAATAACTCAAAATTTTAATAATTAATTGATTGATTTTTAAGTTTGAGTCGAGTCTTCAATTGTGTTATTTTTTTTGATCAAAATGCTTCTTCCATTCATCAGAAAATCCAAAAAACAAGCATTAGAGCCCAAACAAGGGCAGAAATAAAGCCAAAAAATGGTACAACCCAGAAACATGAAACCAAACCCTACACTGACCTAGCCAAACAAAATCCAAATCTGGCGACAGAAGGAGGAGCAAGCACAAGGCCGAACACCGTGAATCAACATCGGGTCCAACCGAAAAGACTTGACGGACGAGTGATCTCGCCGTGAAATCTAAGGGCCGGAACGGTAGAAATGGAAAAGGAAGAGGCATCAAAAGCCATTGGTCCTCTGAAAAAATCCAGTCGACGGTGCCACTATCGAGAAAGCAGCAGCTCTACCAAGATGGATAACCCGCCCCAACGCGGGAGAAAAAGACTCCTAACCACAGTCGATAAGAAAGTCAGGAACGCCAAAAGAAGACGGTGAATAGTCGACGCATGGAAACAACACCTGCACTGAGCAACTGCAACCGAACAAAAAATCAAGAAGAGAAAGACGGAGGAGGGGAAAACAAGAGGGACTGCCAGCCCTCCACCCCAACCATCTCGACCCGAGCCGCAAAGGCGGGTCCATCTTCCTCTCCACCTCCAAGTGCCCTGGCTCGAAACTTAGCCTTTGAGGCCAACGATGACTAGCAAAGCGACCAAGCACGGCCAACAGAGTCACGCTGAAAAAAAAATGAAAGCTTACGAAACACAAAAAACCAAAAAGGGGGACAAAAGTCAAAAGAGAAAAAAAGGAAATGAGATGGGAGGCCAATCGCCGGCGGAGCAAGTGGCTGGCCGCCGTTAAGGGCTAGATTTAAGTTTTTTTTTCTTCAGAAGAGAGATTTGGGGGCTATCCTCAGCTATTATTATTTGCTAATAGTCCTTCAATTCTGTTTCTAATATATATACCACATAAAAAAATATGAAATATATACATATATTGTATATGAATATAAAAAGCGGTTTAAATTGAAATCAATTTCTATTGTAAATAATTACAATTAAATTTGTATAAAAATTCGAAAACTCAGCTCAACTTGAATTTTATAAACTCGACTCGAGTCGAAAAAATTTCAAATAAAGTTTGAATCGTAAAATAAAACTCATAAACTCGACTAACTTGAATTTTTTTACTCGACTTAATCGAACGCTCACCCCTCACTCACACCTTCATTTTTAATTCCTTTCATTAATGATATATTTAAAAAAATCATCTAATTTACCGAGTGACCAAAGATGTCCGGCATTTGCATTCCTAATATGTATATCCTCAAAACCAGATCAATTGAATAGTCAGTTTTTGGTCCCGAACCTTTTCTATTTAACCGTTTACAGTGGTTTGCTCAATTTCCGACTATGCCTCACCGGTGAAACTATAAATTTTCAGGTCTAAATCCAACCGACAGATCCAGTACAGTTTTGACAACCATAAGTATCCGTGAAAAGAGAAGGTGATGAAAAGAACTAAATGCTAACGGGAATCAACTTTCTAACATAAAAGCATCTCATCAATTCAATCAAATAAACATGACAGGGTCCCGTACTTCAATTTATTAGACGTTTGTGTTCAATTCAGTACATTATTTACTATAAATATATAAAACCGGTGTGCAGTGGAGGACAGGTATCAGACATTTTTTTTTTTGGCAAGTATAAATAAAGCTAAATGTGAGATGAGAGGGCACAAAATGCACACGTTTTACAAATTTGATTTCACATACAGTCTTCTGCTCAACTCCTTGGCTAGCCATCGATGAACTCTTCGGTATTTAGATACTGAGACCTACTAACCCTGAACAAAACACAAATTTAATCACATGTACATGAACATTCACTTGCCTAGGTGCAGCAGAAGTTTTAAAAAGTCAGTATAGCACCTACCTAGGTCCGTGAAGGAGAATCGCTAGGTCTTTTGTCATCTTTCCGGATTCGACCGTTCCCACGCAGGCTGCTTCAGTATATTATAATGCCTAAGTGCACATGTAATGTCTCAACTCTCGAGCAGTATCGAATGTCCTCGCTGCTAGCGAGTGTTTGCTCGGTATGGAAATTCCATTGAAAAATCTTAGGATTTCAGACTAGCTTTTCAAGCAAACTGCATTCGAAGTTTAAAATGTAGCAATATAATTTCCAAGCAAACCGATCTGCGCTCCACTTTGCATATATGTAGTTTCAATAAAGGCATATTCCTTGGCTTCCATGCCTCAAACAGATGGTGCATATTTAAGTTGTCAATTGAAGTCTAGGTGATTCCAGATGCAAGGATTTTAAAGTATTGTGTATTTTCCAGCACTTTGTTGTTCATCAAGAGAATTCCCAGTTTCCAAGGGAATTTAACTCCCGACTTAAAACCCCGACATAAGAATTCCAAGCTTTTGACAAAACAGACTCATGAACTCAATAACTACATTAAATAATAACGAAACAATACCTGTGAGCAAGGCCTCGTGACCAAGCAAAAATTGATGCTATGCTATTAGTGCTGGTTTCACCTCCTTTCTGATGAACGCGGTAGTGGCGGGTAACCGTGCCATGGGCTGCTTCAGCTTCAGTAGTCTTTCCATCTGGGCACACCTAAAAAAAATCCAACTACTCATATATCCAAAAAGAAGATACGAGATAATTTAAAATCATAGTTGGAGGGTTTGTCATAGTAGCCGACACCATTACAAACATAATGACTTGTTCAAAGTTGTATACCGCACCCACTATAAGAACCAACTTCCATGTAGTATTTGTAATGGCTTTATGGTGCATGTGCATAGGTGCTGTTTTCTATATACCAGCACTGATGTCATCAACCCAAGAGATCCAAACCCTGTCCCATGCTAAAAAGGAAAAAAAGAAGCTTAGGAAACCACCAAAGGAATCAAGCAGGGCATTAAAACCTTCTCTAGAAATTTCTCAATGAAATGCCTCTTTTACTTTCAGAGACGCAAATGATTATAATCATATATGAAGCAGATGTAATGATTTTAAATATGCTAGACCTTGGGCTAAGAAATCACTCTGCACATCTCCATCATAGTTTTTGCATGCCCATACATAACCTCCTTTGCTTTTTAGAGCATAAGCAACCATATCATCAATAAGACGGTGCTCATACCTACAACACAGCAACACAAGTTATGATAGTCTAGTTACTCCGGAAAAGAACAAGAGCAAACTGCAATGGGTAATGCATCTCACCAAATATCTTCTGCCTCAAACTTGGATTTCCATCGAGTTTCATAAACTTCCTGGAAAATGTCTTTGAATCTTCAGGGAAAAAAAAATCAGAAGATATCACCGAACAATAGAAATGCATCAAAGATCAAATAAGAAAAATGTATATATATATATATATATTGCAAATGCAAACCTTCCAACGTAGCTCTTCAGAATTGTATTTTTTGTGCTAAGATAAAGTGGCCATTTTTTCAGGTAAGCAGTGTTCATTGAAGACTTGGCAAAAGCTCGAATAGACTGTTTTCAATTCAAAGCCATAATAATAGTTAATGGCTTCTAGAAACCTGTTGGGCAGACAATCTAGAACGCATGTTGAACATGTCAAAGTACATGGATAAAGCTACACCACCAGCACCTTTGAAGTTACACCACCAGCACCTTTGAAGTTGAAAACCTCGAGCTCCTTTGAAGTTGAAAACCTTTGAAGTTGAAAACCTCATCAGTGTTGTACATGGATAAAGCTACACCACCAGCACCTTTGAAGTTGAAAACCTCGAGCTCCTTCTTCTCGCCACTATCGGAAACTGCAAATAAAGATTCATGAGATAACTTAAGATGAATTTGGGCTTTCTTCTACGGAAAATCTGCAAGACCATGTCAAACTACAAAACCTATAGATTGACAGAATTTCTCGGTACTGGTTACCAAAAACAAGCACGAGTTTTCCAGGTTCTTGTACAACAAAATCGGTTGCTCGGTACTGATTACCAAAAGCATGTCTTCCGATGCATATTGGTTTGGTCCAGCCTGAAATGCTTTGATGAATTAAACAAATAACAGTAATGATAAGAATAATGAAACAGAAACACTAAGATGATGCACAAACTTGGGACAAGCCGAGGGACATTTTTGCTAATAATCAGTTCCCTGAAAACTGTTTCTGGAGTCACAAAAAAGGGGGGGGGGTGGCATTTAAAATGTTTCGAATAGTCCCATTTGGACTTTTCCACATTTTCTTTAAGTTGAACTCCTTAACACGGTCTTCATCTGTCAAAAATCATATAGTGAATCACTTCAACTAACCCTCTTGGTCAATTTGCACAACTGCAGCACTCTTCCATGACATTCTCTAATGAGTAAAATTACTAATTCCATTAGAAAAACACCATTACCACGATGATACGACATTTTCCAATGAACCGGCATGATAAATGGAAACACTTTCACCTATGCCACTTCTTACGAAAACTATACGCACATCAAATTTACTACTCCATCTGTCCCACTCAAAATGTCCATTTTGTGTTTTAAAATTGTCCCACTTAAAATGTCTCATTGAAAAAATCAACAATTTTTAAAAGGCATATTTTTCTTTATACCTTTTTTTAGTTTTCCAACAAAACAAAATTTAACTTTTCAATGATAAAATTGCCGTTTCTATTATTTTACACTATCTTTCTTATACAAACTTTTTTTTCCTAAAATTACGTAAAAAGTCAACAATGGACGTTTTAAATGGGACGGAGGGAGTATTTTGTTTTTTCTTGTTCTTTTCTCATTGTATTATCTCTCATTTCTTCCTCAGTCAAAGGTTTAGGAAATCCATACCTGGAGTTACAGTTGCACACTAATTGCTACATTATACCTACAATTACTCGTGCAAAGTAATTAATATCAAAGCAAAGACATCAAATGTTGTATATACAAACATATGAACACTGATTTCAAGGCCAAACTTAAGAGTAGCTTCAGCACTTGCGACTGTAACTTCATCATTCGTGGCATCACGATTAAGAAGACCAAGGTCATAATACTTTATATCCAGCTTCAAGAAGGGAAAAATTAGCTGAGAAAATTCGACCAAAAACATATGTGAGAAAGGAAAAAAAATTGAATAAAAAAAAAGAAAAATCACCTTTTCCTTTATAGATTTCCAGATAACGCGAGTCATTTCATCTCCTGCAATAGAAATGAAACAGAGGGAAGAATGAGGTGTTAAGGTAGACAAATAAAAAGCGGGAAGACTGAAGAGGGAGTTTAGGGGATTGAAATCTATCTATGAGAGGGGAAAGAGAAATTTACTCCTAATGGATAATAATTGAACTCACAATCTGAGAGAAGGAAAGAGTGTCAATTAGAAATTTTTAACCACTTGCTAAAAAGATTATTGACATCTCAAAAAACATTTTAAATGGTTAACTTTTATTATCATCATCATTCATTAAACATTATTCAATTTAAAATATAATACAAAAATTTACAAATAAAGTACAAGAGAAGAATTTTCTAAGTATTTCCAGTTTTTGAAATAATTGTAAAAGAAAAATACATGTATAAAATGTGAGAAATTTTACACATTTCTAGTATAATGCAGGAGAGCTTGAAACAAAATCTCCGATCCTAAGCATATAACAATCTATATGTATGTATAGACTATATAGTAATAATTAGTTATCACAATCATATAATTAGCATTATAATCATATATTGAAAATCCATCACATTTAGATTTAATTTTTGCAGCAGTGAAATTAATGGGATTAGATCAGTGTAGTGCTAAAAGTATTCAAATTGTATGTAGTCGGATGAATTGGATTTTTGAGCTGCTTGATGATCTCCAACAAGTTCGTTATGAAGATTATGATGATGATGACCGCCGTGGCTGTGCTTCTTCTCTTCTTTCGCCGCCAACTGCGAAAAATCCACCGGCTCCGGTACGTGCGGCGGCATTGCGCTCCTCACCAGCGCCCAGTTCACTCCTTCGAAGAACGGGTGTTGTTTTATCTCCGTCGCTCCCCTTTTGCATGCGATACGTTTGCTCGGTTCTTTAACCAGCAGGCCTCGGATGAGGTCTCGAGCCACGAAGCTCACTTGCGGCGTTTCTGGGAATCTCAGCGGCTGACCTACGACGTTGAACAACGTGGCTCGGTTGCCTTGGCCCTTGAATGGGGTCGTTCCATGCAAGAGTTCGTATAAGAAGATGCCGAACGTCCACCAGTCGACTGCGCTGCCGTGACCCTCGCCGCGGATGATTTCCGGGGCTAAGTATTCGTGTGTACCGACGAACGACATTGACCGGACGTTGGTTGGTTCGGCCATTAACTCCGGCATGGAGCCTCCCACGAAGAGGCCGAAATCTGATTTGGATTTGCGGTTCTTTTTGCCAGGCAAGATGCGAGGGAAGAATGTGGATGGCTGCATGCAACCTTGACCGGGCACTTGCTCGTTATCCAAGATGCCACCGTTACCGTTGCCGCCGCCGTTGCTCGCTTGATGTGCGGATGAAGATTTCACCAGTGTCGGATTGACGGAGCAACGGAGGGAGAGGTCGAAATCGGAGAGCATAATATGGCCTTCATCTCTTACCAACACGTTTTCTGGCTTCAAATCCCTGTACACAATACCTAGCATATGCAAATATTCTAGTGCCAGCAACACCTCGGATGCAAAGAACCTGCAAACCCCGAAATGAATAATCAACATATATATTAGCAAGAGGAAAACGAAAACAAATACCGGACCGAATGGTAAGAAGTTCGATAAAGAATACGAACCTTGAAGCTTCCTCTGTGAAATGCTTGTTGGGTTGCTTTTGGCGGAGGGAATGAAGATTGCCGCCACTGCAGAATTCCATGACCAAACAATAGAATTTTTCGGTCTCAAAGTATGAATACAAAGTAGGCAAAAAAGGGTGGTCGAGAAGGCCAAGAATCTCTCGTTCCGTTTGAGCTCTCAGTAGCTTGTTTCTACTTGCCAAAGATGCTTTATCCATCACCTTCATAGCGAAATAAGCATTGGTTCCTCTGAGTTCGACCAGGTACACACTCCCGATATCTCCATATCCGATGCGTTTGAGAAGCCGGAAGTTGCTGAGCCCAATGGGGCCTTTGGCACTCACGGAATTAATAGCGTCCCACCGCACGTCGCCGCCGGTGTGCGGCCTAAGCGGTGCGGAGGTGCTCTCTATGCTATCACTGCGACCGCTGTTCCTAGTCCCCGAAAGATTGGTGTTCCTTGCATCATTTGGTTTCATGTCGGCCTCTGATGGCAACCGAGCCTTGGTTTTGGGGTCGTATTGCACGTTTTCATTTGGATTGCTAGACTTGTTCTTTTTATTGGAATGTGAATCTGTTGCTGCTCCCGCTGACTTATCGCTCAGCTTCATCACCAGAACAAAATTTAAAAACATTCGTCATTGAAATTCAATTCAAAACAGAAAATTAAGAAGAAGAAGAAGAAAAAAATAAAATAATAAAAAAACGCTACCTCCTCAAAAGAGTAGAACATTTTATTAGGTTTCGACGACTTCGACCGATTCGATTCGAAAAACTCAACTGATTTCCTAATCATTACATAGAAAGAAAATCACCATGTGATGCCAAACCATGGGATGCAATTGCATGCATGATTTAATTGGTGACAAGACCCATGCATGTAATATAAGTATACCTACATATATGTATATGTATGCATGAGTGCAGAAAATGAAAACAAAAAGAAGGGTGAGGGCTAACCAGAAGGAAAAAGGGAATTAGTAACTGTAAATTAAATTATAGAAGTTCAGGAAACAGCCGGCTAAGAGGAGTTTGGAGGAGCAGCGGCAGCACCACCCATGATATAGATGTAAAGAGGGGCGGGAATTAGTGTTTAATGACGCATGTTTTATTATTTATTGTAGGGGAGAGATTTGATGAGGGATTAAAAGAATAAATTAACCATAGGAGATAATTAAAAGCCAAACCCGAAAGCTAATTCAAGTATTTGAGGATTTAATGAATGGTTCACCTTTTTATCCTCAGTTTTGTATGAAATAGAAAAATTGTTTAATTCACCAGAGTAATAAATTTGTTTTATTTTTTTTGAAAAATTTTTTTTCTATTTGGTCTGTTTTTTATTTTGATCTAAAGTTCAATGTGGTTTATTGTTTTCAGAACCGGACCCAACATGAACGGTTCTTTATGCTAAAATAGTTTTTTTTTTACACCCTATAAGATTTAAATTTAGACGTTCCTGAGTTTCTTTGTTTATATATGTATACAACCTGTGTAAAATACAATTAAAGGATTAAAGTAAGCAAAAAAAATATTCAGGGGATAATAAAGTACAACTTCAAGACCAAATATCATTGAACCCTTAAAATATTTATACAATATTAAAAAAAATGTATTATAAAGTAATATTCCCTTCCATTCTTTTTATTTATAATGATAATAGTAAGTAGATAAAACAGATTAAAATCAACATTTTAACTCAACTAGTCTCAATGATTGTATAAACAACTTGCATTGCTTAATCTTTAAACAAAAAATATCAAAAACAAAATTGCAGACAGAGAATGCTAGGTCTTCAATTCTTGATAGGGCATTGTCTTCTTGGAATCTAAATGAATTAAAGCTAAACTCCCAGCAGACACATGATATTAAGTTCAACTTTAACCTGCTGCTGCTTCATATATCATTAAACACCAAAAAGCCTCCCTGCAAAAGTGTTTTCTGTCTCTCAATTGCTAAGAAACCCTACTCAGACTCAACCACTGTACAGGCGGAACCTAGTTCTATCGAAAACTCTCGGAGAAACTTAAACCCAGTAATATAAAGAGTTCTCCATCTAACACTCTTGGAGACGCTTAAACGTGGCAACGAAACAACTTCTATTGCAGCTTTCCTTAATGGTGCACACCGTTACCATTGCTGTACACACCATTTAATGAACCGTTGGCAGACTTGAAACAGTTTCCGTTTTGCCAGGCCTTTGGAGGTGCTTTTCCGGTATTTATCCCATTTGCCACCCCGTTGCTTACATGATCAGACTTGTTTAAGAGAAAATCCAATTGCCCACATGATGCTGCAATGAGTCCTGAGATTTACAAAAACATATAAATAAAGTGAATTGGACGTTTTTTAGGTGTTACTATGAAAAAAAGGATCTTCATATATAAAAACAAGCATAAGTGATATTCCTACATGCTTGAGAAGTGCCATCATCACAACCCAACAATTCTCCAACCCCGTGTTACCTATGGACTATTCTGAATTAATCCAGGCAAAACCTTCAGCAATCTAGTCAATTAACTCTCTGGATTACAGATTTCAATGCAGCTGAAATAAATGTATGTTGCTGGTTCGAGACTAAATGTGCAATGTTCCAAAATATAGTGGAAAATTTTTGCATTGAATGACAATTAGTAGCAACAAGAACAGCAACAACATCACCTTCAATTATTGCACATACCAAAATAACCTACATGCAGTAGCATCCTTAAATTTCAACTACTAGTTATAGTGGATTCTGAAGAAAATGCATCATTAAGCAAATGAAGGCCAACACTGATAGAGATAGAATAATATAAATACCAATATATGCTGCAACAAATATACACCCTTAATGCCAGATTTTATGGATAAGCACCTGAGAAAAGTGCAGAAGGTTTTCCTGGCCTGGACTTGAATTCAGGATGGAACTGAACACCAATAAAATATGGATGGCTTGGTAATTCTACAATCTGTACAGTCAACAGCTCATAACCAACAGGAACTAAATATAGAAGTAATGATCAATGAAAATGTTGAGCAGAGTCTGGGTTTTCATAGAGATATGCTATGTTACATTGTATGTAACTTACCTCCATCCTCCTACCACTTTCATCTCTTCCAACAAATGATAAACCAGCTGCTTCAAGTTTTGATATCATATCAGGATTGACCTACAAAGGACGATCATCATTAAGAACTTGAAATAAACTGTGATTATCATATGGCATCTAATAATCCCATGCATGAGTAGACTACCTCATATCTGTGCCGATGCCGTTCATCAACAAAGGTTGCATCACCATACCTAGAATAAACAACTATTAAGATAAAGAAATGATGATAGAATATAAACCCCTGAACGATTTCAAGAAGTTTGTAACATCACATTTAGGGATTAAGCTTAAGAGAGCCGTGTTCTTACAACTTGGCAGATTTGCAGTCAGGAACCACAAAGTAAGTCCTCCTTGATCCCAAACGCATTGTTCCTCCCATATGAGTTTTCGAACCCTGTAAAATAAATCAAACAATACATACTATTCACTTAATGGGACAAGACAAGGATTTTTGGGGGTGTCAAACATAATATGTTTATAAACCTCTGGCATAAATATGACGCAAGGATTTGATGTTTGAGGATCAAACTCTTCAGTGTTCGCATCATGCAAACCAAGAACTGAACGTGCATACTCTATGACAGCTATCTGCATCCCAAGGCAGATGCCCAGGAAAGGAACTTTGCTTTCACGAGCATACTTCGCAGCAAGAATTTTCCCTTGTACTCCCCTATCACCAAAACCTCCAGGAACTAAGATACCATCAGCACCCTACATTAAAAGACCTTTTAGAGGTTCTTTCGAAGGAAATAGCTCAAGAGAAACTGAAGGATAAAAAAAAAAGAAATTAAATTATTCCAAATGAAGAATTGTGGTGTGAGAAAAACCTTCAAACGATTCCACGCTGCTTTGTAAGTGTCAGGATCCTGTAATGTGTAAATTATAGACATTATGAGAATACAAGTACTACAAGAAGTAAAAGTGCTGGGCAAATATTTTCTTTATTGACGAAAATTACCATAAAAAGTCCATGAAAATCAGTGCAGAAAAAATTACAATCAAAACGAACCTCTTTAGCAGTAATGTCTTCAAGATGACTTGCTTCAACCCACTCTACAATTAGCTTCTTGCGGCAGCCAACAGATGCATGCAAAAGTGCCTATCACAATAAACCTACAATATTAGAAGCCAATTTCACTACATGCCTATTAGCCTTCTAACCTTTAGAGCTTCTTTCCAACTAGGGCTTTTATAGGATAGAGTCATTAAAAATTGTTAGGAATTTACATACATAAAGCAGCCCTAGTTGAAATGGCTTGGTAAAGGGGGCATAAATAAATAAATGAATAATATAGAATGAGTTGTTGCAAAATGTTAGGTATTTAGATGCATAAAGCAGACCTAGTTTAAATGACTTGGTAAAGGGGGCCAAAATAAATAAATGAATAATAAAGAGATTGCATTGACTTATGAAATGACTTGATAAAAGGGGCAGAAGTAAATAAATGAGTAACAATGCCAACAAAAAAGGATAGAGCTCCTCATATTTTTCAGAACTAACAAAGCTTTTACCTTTAAAACAGAGAGGTAAGAATCTTTAAGCCCAATGTACTTTCCGACCATGGCAATTTTAACCTGCAATGTAAATGACTGCAAAGGAATTATAATTTTCACCATATGCAAATAAACGCAGACTACTCAACAATTTAGTGATTCTTGGCACCTACAGGATCATGAAGCTTGTCATAAACTTTGGTCCTAGCAGTCCACTCTGTTAAATCAGGCTTCCTTGCAATCCTGTAATTTGGACAAGTGTAAATATACATACCAGAAAACTAGAGCCAGAACTTGCTACATAAAGAAAACATAGACAACTAAACAGGGACAGATCAATTAGATAAGAAAAAAATTAAAGGGTGGATTAGAGAGTTCAGAGGGCAAACCCTAAAGGTTCAGTCCTTTTAAGATTGCTTCATGTGCCTTTTGATCCTATTCATGATCAGAAAAATAAACAAATGAATCACTGAACAGAAATTTTCATTTGTAGCTTTGTACTAAGAATGTTAGACAACAAAAAAACTCAAAAAGTGAACTACTTACTCTTAGTAGTAAAGGAATGTGCCAAATATTTGGAACGTCATAGAGAGTGACAATATTTTCAGCCTGGAAATAAGTCATATTGCTTAATAAAAGTAGTTAATGATTTAGGAGATGGAAGAGTAGCAGACAAATAGCATTCATGTTTCATTACCGGAACATGGCAGAACTGAGAGAGCTTTTGCTTGACATTATCATCAAGTGCCTATTGCAAAAAAGGGTAAGTGAATGAATAAGAAATGCCAAATCAGCACTGGTATATACAGTTGAAAAAGAGAAATAAGGGTAGAACCATTGTACTGCGACAAGCAAGAATATTTGGTGTCAAGCCAAGTCCTCTAAGTCCCCGAACACTATGTTGGGTAGGCTTTGTTTTCTGTTATTTGAATTAGTAGTAATAATAGTTAGAAATAATGACCCATCAAAGCAGAGAAATTGATTTCATGCAACATGCTTCTCTCAGTTTCATACACATGAGCTATGAACTACTGTACACAATACAAGAAAATGAAGCATCAAGAGATACCTGTTCACCAACAACATTGAGAACAGGAACAAGGCTGACATGAACCAAACAGAAATTGCCAGGACCTAAGAAAAGAAACACAAAAATGTGAAATTATCATCCCATCAGAAGAACATTCAAAAGGAAATTAGGATAAACCAAATAGATAAGGAAAGCACAACAGAATATTCTTACCTACACGGTAAGAGAACTTGCCCAAGTGCCTCAATAAATGGCATAGATTCAATGTCCCCTGGATCCAGAAGAGTTACAAGTAAGAAACAAACAAAAAAGGAACAAATGCAGCAAACACAGACGGATGAACTGAATGTACCTATAGTTCCACCCAATTCAATGACACAAATATCAGCCGGACCATCCTTTCCATCAACTGGTATCTTTGCTGCACGTTCTATCCACTCTTGTATCGCATCAGTAATGTGAGGAACAACCTAGAGCAAAGAAGAAACATAAAGTTTGGAAACTGTAAGTAGCATAACACATTTAGGGAATCTTTGTTGAAAAAATACCATAACTTTTAAAACAAACCTGAACAGTCTTTCCAAGATAATCTCCCCTTCTCTCCTTGTTAATAACATACTGTAAAAATCAAAGGCATGGGGTTGAACAGAGCGTTTCAAAAGGTAGAAATCTTGGATTGAAAGAAGAAAAAGACATAAGAATCGACCTGATAAATCTTTCCTGTTGTTATATTATTGTCACGCGTTAATGTAATGTCAAGAAACCGTTCATAGTTTCCAAGGTCCAAGTCCACCTTCAAATACAAAACAGAGTGAATTTACACCATCATTAACATTTGAAACGACCATGGATGCTTTGCTTTGATTACAACACATGAAAAAAAAAAAAAAAAGATTACCTCGCCGCCATCATCGAGGACAAAGACCTCACCATGCTCAAAAGGGGACATTGTACCGGCATCAGTGTTGAGATAAGGATCTGCAAATGATATCATAACAAAAAAATTATTATTCCAAAAGCGAAAGCGATGGGGAAAATGGGATTTCAAAGAAGAACAAGTACCAATCTTGATGGAAGTAACACGAAAACCACAAGATTTAAGAAGAAGACCGATACTGCTAGCGGTAACCCCTTTTCCCAAACCGCTAACAACGCCTCCAGTAACAAGAACGTACTTCATTTTTCTCTCCTGGTTTGCCTCCTTTGAAACTAAATGAAAATGGAAAAAAGAAGAGCAAGAGAGTCGTTATTTATAGCAGTAAAACAAAAGGCAGCAAAGCATGGAGCTTTGGTCTTGCTCTGATAAAACCAAAGTCCAAAGCCAAACCCAAAGCCAAAAACACGAAATCGAAATCGAAAGAAAAACAACGAGTGGTGACGGTTTTTACGATGAATTTCGCAGAATGAAGATGAGAAATTGAAAGTTGGTGGAATGTGGAAATGGGAATCAAAATCAGAGAAATCGTAAAAACGGCAGGTGTTTATGCCTCAAATGCGCTTCCTTCAACTGCAAGATTTTAACTTAAACTTCAAGGCGGCGGGTGAAGTGTATATATACACGCACGCGCGAGACGAAGCATTGTTTTAAGGCTTTAAATTTAATAGTAAAATAAATTTTAAATAAGTTTATTTATTTTTATTATAAATTAAAATTAAACTTAAATTTTAAAAAATTAAACTTAAACTTTAAATTTTAAATACTAACTTTAAATTTTAAACCCTACAACCTAAATTCTTAAATTCTAAACCCTAAACTAAACCTCTAAAACTAAAATGTCTATGTAAGTTTACACAGACTGTATATTGAACTTTTTCTCTTGTTTTAAATAACTTTTTAAAAGTTAAAATTTTTAATTTTTAACTTTTTATATTTTAAATAAATTTATTTATATATTTTTGTGTATATTATTAATTTTTTATATTTTTAAAACGAATATCTAAAATAAATATTTTATCTAATTAAAAATATTTTTTGACAATAATATCAAACACTCTTATTTTAAACTAAACACTTTAAAATTATTTTTTAAAATTATTTTTTTACCGTATTTTTTAAAAGCAATACCAATCTAGCTTGAAGTCACAGTTATAGCAAAGTAATAATAATACATATATTTTAAGGTTGCATGTGGTTAAACAATGAGATTCGATGCTTGCGAGATTTCAAATCAATGGCCTTTGTTCTTTCAAAAAAATCATTTCTTTCAGTCTTTTGGATTTGTGTTATCGAACTTCTAATCGTATTACGTTGGTAAGTTAATAACAATATTTAAAATTAAGAATTATAATTAGTTATTTTAATAAGGATTGAGTATAATGTTAAAGATGTAATATATTTTTAATGAGGGAATTATGACTCGAATCTTGAATACGACATTGTATAAAGTTTGAACATAGAAAATATAAAAGGGTGTTAACCTATGTTTTTATGTTATTTAATTAATGAAAACAATTATACGACATACATAGAAATGCCACAGCAATTTTTTCAGTATAAGTGAATCTGTTTTATCAATAAAAAATATTAATGGCTAGCCAAGTAATAGTTTTCATAAAAAAAAGTCAATTGAATCAAAATGTTTTTTTTAAGATGATGTCTGTGATAAGTGATATCGAACTAACATTTAGCTATTTAACTTCACACCGAACAACTAAATAGATGTAGTAGACATAATGAACAATCACGACGAAAGTCATGACAAGGGCGTGGTTGGACTAGGGCAAGGACTTCGCGCGATTGAATAAAAAATATCACATTTTAAAGAAATTTAATGACATTAACTCATATAAAAAAATCATATAATATAAGAAGTGAGGATAATTGTCTCATGACATTAACGTACGTCGAAATTTATTTAATATACAAGTAATACCGAAATATTTTAGTATGTTAGACCTATACAAAATGAAACTTTACTTTTGTTTTGATTTGATTGTATACCGTAAAAATAAAATGAATTGAGTTCAACTAGTAGTGTTTATCCAAGGATTAAAAAATTATTATTAACGGTATAAATAATTATTTAAAAAATAAACTATTATATTTATCAGCATATGGATATGTATGAGTTGATTTTTATCGTTCGTACAGCGCCGCGTGACTGTGTGCTCTAAGGGCGTGGGGCTCACCCGAAGGGTATCTTTAAAGCCTGCATTTGGTAGTTTGTATAAAACAACATTTTGGACTGTTTTTTTTTTTTTTTGAAGAATCAAATTCAAACATAATAACCAAAAAAAAAAAAAACTGACTCATCATCCATTCACCGGCAAAACCCTCCCTCACAAGCATAGTGGTCCGGACAAACAAGAACAAGAAATAAAAGGGCAGGTGATATCACTCTGACTCACCTAACAGATAAATCCAAAACCATTGTCGTTTCCCTGTTTTCTTCATGTTCGAGATTTTTTAATCAAATCAGTCGTAATATCTAACTTTTTTTACATTATCCCTTACTTAGGTAACGCCCTTCCTTTCCATTCATCTTTTAACTTTATGTTAGGCTTAATAATTAAATAGATGTTTAAATTATAGTACTTATGGTTTATTTTTTGTGTTTAAATTATTTTTTACTTTAAATAAGTGTTTAAATTTTTATATCGGTCATTTTAGGTGCTTAACCGTTAACTATCGTTATTTTTTAAAAAAATATTATTTTTTGTTTCTTTTTAAATTTAATTTATTTTTAACCTAATTTATAAAAAATCCTAAAATTTTGGAAACTCACAAAATGGCCCCCAAATTCAAAATCTCTAACTTTCCCAGCCGATTTCGCTGTCGATGGTCTAGTCGCCGCCCACCATATCAATTGTCGGACCATCACGACCATTCCCCCAACCACCCATTACCGGTAACTGACGGTAGGTGTGTCGATCGGCTTTCTAACGTCGAAGGAAGCCAAACTCGCAAAAAAGAAGTCGATCGACATACCTATCGCTGTTACCGGCAATGGGTGGTTGAGGAAAATGGTCGCGGTGGTCCGGCGACGGTAGTGGTGGTCTCCGGCGAGACAGTCAACGGCGATAGCGACAACAATTTGGGGATTTTGGGTTTTAGTTAGGGATTTGGGATTATTTTGTAAAAAATTAAAATTATTATATATTTTTTATAAATTTTTTAATTTTATTTAAAAATTAAAAACATGTCACGTGTTACATTTTAATTGGCTAACGGTTTTTTAACAATCGGGCACTTAAAATGATCGAAATGAAAGTTTATGCACCTATTTAGAGCAAAAAAATAATTTAGACACCAAAAATGAGCCACATGTATAGTTTTGGTACATATTTGGCTTAATAGGTATAGTTTTGGTACATATTTGGCTATTAAGCCTTTATGTTATTATACATCAATAATAAGTTGGTTTAACATAATAAAATATTAGATTCTTAAGTATAGTTAAAAATTTGAATTGCGATGTTATAGATGAAAAAAGTTAGATTAAAAAGGCTATTTAATATTGATCTTTTATAAAATCTAATTCGAATTAATCGATCAATTGATAGAATACTAAAGTTATAAAAAAAAGACTTTACGTTGTTGACATGTTCCCACATCTGCGCCTCTCATCCAAGGTTTACTTAGGCGAATAATCAACGGGAGCGGGAATTACTTTGCTTGTTCTCTTCGTTTAATGATTTTTTTTCTAAAAACAATAATTTTGTAAATATATTTACGATTTATTTACAAATATAATCTCAAAAAATATATGCGTAAATAAAATTTACTGAGGTTCTATTATTGTCGTGTTTCGTTTTGTTCTGTTGTGAATGATAAAAATTGAGTACTATAATTATTTCAATGAATGTTAGATAAAGAATAGTGTATAAATACCTCAATTGAATATTTTTAATGTCTTTAGAACAAAGTTATTGTTTTTTTTAAATATTTTCATTTTGTCTTTCTTGCACCACTTTCTCCTAATTTTCATATATTTCTTCATCATCAGCACTATTTTAAGTTGGTCGTTTAATTTTCCCTCTTTTTTCTTCTTGCTCTTCCTCTTCTCTTAAATATATTTTTATATTATTTTGTTTTGTTTAATTAGTTTTTCTTTTTATTTTAAAAATGATGATGTTTTTGTTTTTTTGTGACACATTTTTTAATTTTTTTCTCACGGTTGAATTTAGTATCATATTTTCGGACCACGTTCATTATATTATGTTCACAATCATTGAAGATATGTCGCGATTGAATTGTGGTGATGTCGGTTTATCAATGAGTCATTGTTATATGTATTTTTATGTTCGTGTCGATGAATATTTAATTATTTGCTCTAGATATGTAGCTTTTTTTGGAAAATTTTTACGAGAGAGAACAAAAGAATTTTGTTCTTAATAGGCTTTGAACCTACAATATAAAGAAAAAAAAATGTCAATCGAGAATTTTAATTATTTGCTCTAAAAATTGTTTACAATATTTTAATAGTGGTTACTTGCATTTCACATTCTAACCCCACCTCTCATGCCTCATCTTCAAATTTCTATTTTAGCAAGCTGCTCAGAGGTACGAGTCACTTCTGCTGTGTGCACCAAAACATTAACCTAAGTGTACAAAAGCAACCACATAGTTACATATTCATATAAACACCATGATTCAATTTTAAAAGACAAGACCACAGCAAGTTAAATGAATATTTAGTTCAATTTGTATACCGCGTCTG
Source organism: Hibiscus mutabilis (assembly GCA_019671005.1). NCBI lineage: Eukaryota > Viridiplantae > Streptophyta > Magnoliopsida > Malvales > Malvaceae > Hibiscus > Hibiscus mutabilis. The sequence goes on from CM033743.1 coordinate 2,464,143, forward strand.
ACATGTCAAAATGAAGCTTGGTCACCGAGTCTCCCCGCCCAAGATCTTCAATAAATCCATAAGCTATATATGTTTTTGGACCAAGGTCAGGCTTCAAACTGTTTGCAGGCAAGTTTGCTGCAACATTGAGGATGCCTGAGAAAGGATTTGTGTATTCCAAAAATGGCAAGGAATCGAGAAATTCTGCACAATGGCGTGGTAATAGATCCTCAAAATGATTAGATGGTGGCCAATCTTTTAGTTTCAACAACATAGGCCAAGAGTTGCTATGTTCACAACCTGTAAATACCCTGTGAAAAATTTATGAATATTCATTTCAACCTGCATTTTAAAATGTAATTATATTCAATTAGACCGCGTATGCTTGACGATGATCATTAAAGAAATAGTTAATCGAAGTAACTCGCCTCACATAAGTCAAGACAATCAATTCCTGTGACATTAACATTTGAAGAACCTTTCCTTTTTTGATACATCACGGAGTGAGGGCCACAGTACCATTGGCTCCCAACTTAAGCCAGAGGTTAATTCATGAACATTTCTAACAGTAATTGGCTCCCCCTTAATCCAATGCCGCTGAAAATTCTCTAGACCCCCTTGGTGCAATTCTTTAGCCGAAGGAGAATACAAATAGTTTCCAATACAGTCTTTGCGTATTGCCTGATTCATGACACCGATTTTGTTATCAAAGTTGATACATGAACAATTTCCTGTCGAGGTTACAAGTGCATCCTCAAGTTTATGCAACTTAATCAATCTTTGATCTTCAAAACAGAAATCCAGTTGGCTGGCACCATGCATTTCAACTCCAGGCGCATGTGTCCGCAACCACCCAAACTTTCCAGTGGGCAGGGGATGTCACCATTTCCCTTTACTTGCCACTCAGATAGTAGCTTGATGCGTTTCCTAGAGCTTGTCTTGTTCTTTTTCTTATCTAACGGGAAAGGTAGAGGGTCCCCTCCGTGTAAGTAATCTTCCTCTCTGTCAAAATATCTTTGGACCATTTTATCTCCACCAAGCAAGCAGTTCCCCCGAATTTCCCGACAACACGCGAGGCAAAGCTCATATGAACATTTTGGGCAGACTCTGTGTAGATCAAATATTGACGTTTTGCAATTATTGCTGCCATGAAATGAAACAGGTAAATAATAAATTTGAACATTCTTCTTACTGTATAAAGAATGAAACTCACCAATACAAACGTTCATAATCATTAGAAACAGCTTGAAGCACCTCTATCTCTGATGACCTTAATCCTGCCCCAACATTCATCATTTAGCAAACAATGAAGACAGGAAAGAAGTTTTGCTTAGATACAAAGGGAATGCATGCATTTTATTACAGTGCTATCCAAAATTGTACAATTAGTACACAGTTATAACTTTCAGGTCATTATATCTCGATCTGATTGATGATTTCAAGCTTGAAACCTTGACAACAATAGAAAACGAGGACAAACTACTTCACTAACACATCACTACACATGCATCTGATGATGCAAATTCGCCACTTTACGGTTCCTACCTTGGATCTTGGCCTCAAGCTTTATTTCATTTATTTGCTCCTCATTAAATTGTTTGAGGAAAGGATACAACCAGGATATAAGATACTTGAAGTGTTTGATTCTTTCATCTTTATTCGATGGCACTCCAGAGCTTTTGACATCCTGTAGAGTGTGAGGGATGAACCCGTTGGTAGTCATTAAAATAGAAGGCTTTGTATTTGATACAGTATCAGTAATCAGTGCATCAAATTTGGAAAGAACAGGCTGTGCTAGGAGGGGACGAAGGCGGTCACACGAATATTTAATAGCAAAGCTGATAAGCAAATAAACTTTAAGCTTCATACCTTGAAAGAACATAATTAAAGAGCAAAGCTATGGATATTATAACCTTCAAGAGTTTGTCCGAACGCAAACAGGGTTTGCAATTGCAAATTTTACGGCAAAACGGGCATGACTCAGCTATGGCTTCCTCTGAAAAATGTGGATACCTATAACAAAAGGATGAAGAACGAGTACCATGTTTTGATACACGAATCACAGTAGCGTTTACGTTGACACTTGCGGCAGAACTGCACCCGGCTTTTGAACGAATGGCATTGGTGGCAATGACCTCCATGCTTTTCCAAATGAAATAAAAAATAATGCATTGAATATGGAATAAAACAAAAAGAAGAAACCTTTAAATTCAAACCCAAACGAGCGAGCTCACCACCATAACTTCCTTTACTCCAGCTGAAGACTCATTTTTTCCGCCATTTTTATCTTTATTCCCCTGCATTGTACATTAAAAAGAAACAACATTTTCAACACAAAACTCGTTAAAAACAAAAGAGCACAGATAAAACCCACATTGGATTCGCAGGCATTCTCTTGTTTCGCCGCTGCAAACTTGGCACTCCTGGTCCTCCGTGACCAAGGCTCAACTTCGCCGCCATTTCCATAGTCCCTGTGCAACAAAGGAGTACCCTTTTCTTCTTGTACTCCTTTTTGTTGCGATATCTTCCTCTTCTTCGTCTGGTCCGTGTTCTTTAGCTTGCTACGGTGATTCTGAAGGTGCTTTTGGCGGAGGAAATGCAATTTCAGTACTTTTTACGTGGATCCTCCAACGGCTACAACGCCCCTTATTCACATTTCTTGCGCACTGAAGCTCTTCGGGAGGTGCTATAAAAGGTACCATTTCGTCGTTCCAGAAGTATTCTTCCCCCACTACTTCGCCTGCTGGCTTAGCGTGGGAACTAAGAAACAAGTTTACCATTTATGTTTACAAATTAAAAATAAATAATAAATAAGAGTAAATTACGTTATTGGTCACTTAACCTTGCCTTTGTTTTTTGTTTTGATCATCAAACTTTAAAATTTTTCCGATTTTCACTCAACTTTCAAATTCCATTTTTTTGTCTAACATTGTTGCTTTTTTTTTGAATAAATTTATAAAAAGCCCCTAAAATTTTTCTCTCAAATCTATATTTTTAGACTCCCTATGGTTCACTAACTCTAAAGTATTTTGCTTTCACATTCGATTGATGAAGAGATCTAGGAGAAAAACAATATATCTCAATTTCACGATGATCTAACAATAAAGATTATATATCAAAGCTAGATAAAGTGTAATTTTTTTTAATTGAGATAAGGTGTAACTTTGGTTTTTGTCAATTTTGGGAAAAATCAAACTAAAAACAGAAATAAAGAAAAAAAATAAACGTTTTGGTACTAATCACATCGTAAATGACGACTGGTGGTTGTCGAACAACGGTGGAGGATGTCGGCCATGAGAAACAAAAAGGTAATATATTAGATTAATTTTATAACTAAAACTGCCAAAAATACAATGTTTTGCCACTGCCATTACACAACTAACGATTGGGTTTTACCCTAATTTGTTCCTCAATCATGTACTGTCGCAGCACCTTCATTTGACATCGATGATAATGGCTTTGACGGGGGAGTTTTTGTGGATGCAAAGTGTTTTTATTGTCCTTTTGCGTGATCTTATTTGCTGAACTCTACCACAAAACTCCTTTACCTGCTATAAGCAAGCACCAAATTTGGAACTCCAAGATCTTCAAACGAGGAGGCCAATGTGTCAATTCTCACATAATGATGCCAATCATCGAAAAGAGATCAGGAAGCAACCATATAGGATCATACGAAAATTTTGAAAATCCACAAGCACTCACCCGATACTAGATTAAACCAAAATGGAAAATCTCAAATTATCCAAATGCAAGAAACCCCTAAAGATCTGATTTTCTTACTCTGATAGAAATGAGCCAACACCATGTGGATGATGGAACATCTTACAATCCAATACTTGAATTACAAACTGGAACAGAAAAATCCCCAACTGCAATACATGCCCGTCTTCTTGAAACTTAATCGACGGAGTCGTACATTAAATTGACATAGTCCACCCTAGCTACATTCATGTTTTGCCCAACCGAAGTTTGGTTTCGGGAAAGCATCATGCTCTTAATACAGAAAGCCCTTTAAAACTATCTGACTGGTCATTTAAACCAGCTTCTCTTGGCGGCGTTCTCATGTCATGTTTCTCATCCTGACAATGTGGATGTTCCTTGTACTGCAGTCTGCAGTCATGACCTCCCCGGGGGGTGGATGATCAAATTTGCACGTTGCACCATACTTGCATGCCCCGGTCTTCATGTAGTATGGACAATGAAGGGCTCCCTGTCAATGCATCCCACAATTATTTCAATAGCATCTGTGAAAATAAAATGATCATCTAACACTACAATTTTATGCTTGGAGAAGACATCCTAGACAAATATTAATCCTACAGACAAAAATAAACAAAGAAAAAGCACAATGATTATAATTAGTAGTAAAGACATTAGTTTATGAAATGAAATAAAATATACCTCTCTCCTAGGTAATCCTGCAAGTGTGAGCTTAATAGCCTGCTGAGAATTGGTTGCTGATCGATCAGCGGGGTGATGAAATTTGCATCTCTCTCCAAATTTACATTCGCCAGTTTTCATATAGTACTGCAATATAAAGAATAAAATGGGGAAATGTCATCAATAAGCATATGGATTCCCCCAATGCTTATCATTACAAAGTGAGCCAATCTGTCCAAGGTAACTTGGATGCTTTATGGCGCAAAATATTTGTGCAGCAATAATGCAAGATCAATCATACGAGCACAATCTTGATAGACATGAGAGTATTGGGTGACAAGGAATTCAAAAACAAACATATATCAAAACTTGGAACACATAATGGATTGATGCGCACATCACATTCAGTTTGCCCAGGTCTCTGAGGATACACAGATAGAGTGCCTGCCAGCTGCAATATGTAAATAAAAAATATTCATCAACACTTGAGGAAACAATAAAAAATCAGAAACATCAAGCAAAATAACTCCACAGAGAAAAAGTTGCGTTATTGTACAGGACATTTTAGCAAACAGAAGAGGAAAGATTGAATCTAAAGGGTAAAATTACTCTAGATTTTGCAAAAATGGTATCTAAAGGCATTCCAATGCAATCAAAGTGACTACAGGAACTCAAAACCACAGAAGACTGAGTGAAACTTGGGAGATATGAATTTGAACAAAAGAATGTAGCTTATGAGTGACTAAACAAGTAATAGAAGAGACAGTGACCCAGTCCCAATTGGTATTGCAATGAGATTGCGAAACCAGGTGGAATTGTAAGCTTGAAATCGCATAGCCTTGGAACATGCAACCATATTTGAATTAGACCAATGCCAATCTAGCTAGCCATGGTTGAATCTATTTATAGCAAGCCCAATTGCAATATGCAAGGCTGAATTTGGACTCAAGAGAGCTAGATGTAAGTTGTAGATTTGATAGAGAAGCAAAACAAAAAAAAATAAGGAAAACAAAAATAGGAAAATGAAAAAAAGAAAACAATACTTCTTTTTATTGTTTTGAATGGAAAATTAATATTTGAGATAAAATAAACAAATTTTTCAAAGAATAATTTTCATATTGACCATAATTTTAAATGGAAAAAGTTTCTTGGGCAGGTTGGGCCTCTCCCATTAAAATGGGCAACAAGTGGTTGGGCATGCAATTAATTCAATGGGCATTTACAGACCTATCCATTTAAAACTTGCCATACCAGCTCAAGGCCACCCACTTGCCACTAATCATGCAGTTTGATATATGAAAGGTACAGGAGGAGGGAGAGAGGCGGACGGATATCATGGAACATAAAACTTTGCATGCAGAAACATAAAATCTCTCATTACCGTTGGCAATGTTTGCTGTGCAAGTAGAGTTGTCTGACTTAATCTGGGGTCAATAGTTTGATATAGAGAAGCAGCTGGATTAACAACTCCAATGTTCAGGTTACTTGCAGATGCTACAAGCGAATGACCCAACGTTGCAGGAGGAATGAATGCTGCACAAAAAGCTCAACAGTAAACTGTGAGGCACAAATACTGAATGCAACATTTAGAAACTTAAATAATTATATCTTCAAAATCACAAACATCGGAATCTACATACCATTCCTATCAGGATGATTGTAGCGGCAAGTCGAACCATACTTGCAACTAAAATTGAGAAGTTAGAAGAATTAGAAGTTCGAATAATACACCATCTTTATTTCACTATAAAACAATTTGACATAAGGCGGACATATACCTGCCAGTTTTCAGGTAGAATGGGCAATTTACTTCATCCTGTCAAAAAGAACATATACATTATCTATGAGCTTCATAAACCTTTATTTCCATGTTGCGATTAGATAAAAAAATGAAAAATTATATGGATTTAATTTTACGGACATGAATGATAGTACTAAAACATTTTATGTCACTGATGATGTCATGCATGACTATTTCATTAAATCAAGTGTCAGTCCATTTACCCACATTTCTTCCTCTCATCTCATGACTTAATGCCTATATAGTGCCATCCCTTATAATTTGAATGTTAGTCATTTTTTTCAGTCAAAAGTACAGTAACTTATTAGGATGCTTCTCAACTTCAGACCAATTGTTTTATCTGCTAGTGTTCAACCACTTTTTCAAAGTGGCAGGGATTCTTGATGTGCATGCTGTTTCTTGTCTCGAGAACTATAGGTATTATCTTATCCATTGGATAGGCCGTTTGTTTTTGCTCTTTATGGATTTTCTATAGCATATAGTAATTTCATTCTAACTCTCTCCCTCCACATCAGGTTCTTCTAGTTCAGAAGGGAATGAGTCAATGACATACATCATTTAAAGCTTATATTATATTAGTGTGTCATTTCCAATTAGAGCAATATTTGGTATTTCACCGTTTTCATTTTATGTTTTTTACTTTTTAGTTGCTTAAAATACCCATGCTACTTTAGTCTTATTCAATTAGGTTCCAGAAGATGGATTTATCATGATTTTCTTCCTCCGTTGACTACATTCTGTTTTCTCTGTAGTTCTGTTTCTTCCCCAATTTCGTCTATTCCTCCCAAATTATTTCAGTCTATTTCTGATATGTCTATTCTATATTTTATCTATTTCCCTACTTATCCTGCATCACTGATGCACCAACTATTTATTAAAAAGGAAAAACAAATCCATGCACAGACACATTACCTGTTTTATTGGAAGTCCTTTGGAATTCAGCTTAATGTCTCCAGTTAAGTCCCCAGTATTTGAGACTGTACCCTTCTGCTCGCAGTTGACATTGTTTTGTATGGATAACTGTATTTGGATATGTTTTGGGTGGTTGAATTTGCAAGTTGCACCAAATTTACATTTTCCAGTCTTCATGTAGAACTGCAAAAGATCAAAGATAACAAATTTAAAATCATAATTGGTACTAGTCATACAAGAAGAAATAAACCATAGGAGGTAAATATCTTACAGCACATGGGGGTTCAGAGGGCCTTTCTGGTAAACCATATGCCTGTACATTCTCCGAATCACCCTGAGAAAAGAATCATGGCATTGTCAGAAATGAAAATAACTGAAAAGAGAACCCTGGATGAATGAAACATACAGAAGGATCCAGTTTATCTTTTGGATGATTGAACTTGCACTTCGAACCAAACTTGCATCTTTGAGTTTTCATAAAATACTGCAAAATCAAACAGGCAATAGAATGGAATATTTTAAGAACTCAAGTTCAACTTATTAAATAAACTAGAAGTATAAAAATATACAAATCACAGCTTACAGGACAATCTGGCTCTCCAGGTCTCTTAGGGAGGGATTCACCATCAGGAACAACTGGAACCTAAAGAAAAAAAGAACGAAATCAAACCATATCATAATACTGTAAACAAACTTTCCGTTGTGGCAATACCAGGGTAGAATTTCTAACATGGAAAACAAACACGAGTAACAAGCTCATTGATGTGTCCTCTTAAAAAGTAGAACAAATCCCAATGTATATTTAATTGGAACACTTGCCCAGAAAGGTATACAAGTCGAACAAAGTAATAATTCAATGATCCCAATTATTAGATATGCACATAGGAAAAAACGAAGTAACAGAAGTAGATATTAATGAGATCCGTTCAGAAATTTAACACCGCAAGCTATGGCAAAATAGCCCATCAAACTTAGCCAAATAGCTGAGAAAAGAAATGTTATTAATCCTAGGGTGTATCAATTTCTCGCTCCGCTAAATTGAACCCATCTAGCAGGAGAAACCGACAGCAATAGACTTAATCCTAGAAAAGCACCGACATGCACCAATAGTAGGCGATAGGAGAGCTGCCCCTTTTACCACGTTTTTCTCGGCTGATGTCAGACAATGTCTCAGCTTCCTTATAGGAGCTGCCCGAAATTCTTGAGGCAAGGCCTTAAGGCAAACCCCATGTTCTGAATTCCATCATTCTAGGTTGCACCTATTAGCAGTTACCCCCAAAACACAGACTCCTATATGCATGCCCAAGAAGAGTCGCCAAAGGTAGCTTGCTTTCTTCCACCTTTGTTCTTGCAAAGTTTGAGAGATAAAAAACACTCTTGCATAGTTGTCTCTCTTTTTATTCCAGAAAGGGGTGAATTCCATTAGTAATATAAGTTCATTGTGTAGAACTATATGAGAAAAACAATGTGTTTTCTCTCTTTTCACTTTTTTTTTGAATAAGATAGTTACAGATACTTTTAAAGGCTTAGGTACAAGAGTTAGACTAAGACTAGGAGTTTTACATAGTTACAAACTCTATCTCTAGGTAACCTGATAAAGATAGAACTCTAATTTAAATTACAGATACACATAAAACACTAACTCTAATAATACTCTCTTAATTCAACTACAATTCACACTCCCCCTCAAGTCGGAGTATATACATTGTATAGACCCAGCTTGGATAGAAATTTGTCAAACATCCGCTTGGATAGTGCCTTTGTGAATATGTCAACAAGTTGTTTCTCTGTAGGAACATAAGTCGACTTTGCTAAACCACCATTTATTTTCTCGGCTATAAAATGTCTATCAATTTCTTACATGCTTGGTGCGATCATGATAAACTGGGTTCTTTGCAATCAATAATAGCAGATTAATTATCACCGAGAATCTCAAAATTCTCACTTTCCATCATTCCCAATTCTTTCAACAATCTAAGTAACCATATTCCTTCACATATTCCCGAGTGCTAAGGCTCTAAATTCGCCTCAACACTACTTATTGAAACTACAAACTTGCTTCTTACTTCTCAAGTCACCAAATTACCCCATACAAATGAGCAATACCCACCGGGTTGACCTTCTATCGCTGATCTCACTTGCCCACTTTGAATCATGAATACCTTCACGCTTTTCTCTTCTTTTTCTTGAAAAACAATCCATGTCCAGTGTACCTTTTAGGTACCTCGCAATTCTATTCGCAGCCTTCCAAGTGTCTTTCCTTAGGATTAGTCATGTGTTGACTAATGATGTTTACAGAGAAAGGAGATGTCGCCCGGTTTAGGAGAGATAAATAAGTTTCCCAACCAGCCTTTGAAACCGATTCTTGTCTACTTCACCCCCATTTCTTCTCCTCTCAATTTCATACCAGTTTCCATTGGAGTATCAACAGTTTTACACCTAACATACCTGTTTAGAGCAAATCAAGCACATACTTCCTCCGATTTATCACCAAGCCTCGCTGATCTAGCCACCTCCATACCTAGGAAATACCTCGCTTTTCCTAAGTCTTTTGTCTCAACTCCCCGCTCAACAATCCCTTTAAATTCCCGATTTCATCTTCATCATCTCCCCGTGATCACAATATCATCGACGTAAACAATTAGAATAACCTTCCTTTTACTAGCAGTTATCTTAATAAACAAGGTGTGATCACCTTGGCAATCGCTTGTAGCCATCTCTCATGAGAACCTTAGTAAACTCATTAAACCAGGCCCTAGGAGACTGCTTTAGGCCATAAAGAGATTTCTCAAGCTCACAAACATTCTGATTCTTCATCTCACCCTTCATACCGGTGGCATCTTCATATATATATTTCTTCTTCTAACTTACCATTCAAGAAGGCATTTTTTATATCCAACTGATAAAGACTCAATCTTTATTTACAAAGAAGACTTAAAAGTACTCTAACAATATTTAATTTTGCTACTGATGCGAAAGTCTCATTATAATCAATACCATAGGTTTGAGTAAAACCTTGTGCCACAAGTCTAGCTTTGTACCTCTCTACACTCCCATATGAATTATATTTTATTGCAAAAATCCACTTGTCGCCAACCGGTTTCTTGCCAAGTGGTAACTCAAGAATACCCAAGTTCCATTTTTCTCAAAGGGCTTGAATCTCTTCTTCCACAACTTGCCTCCATTTTGGATCCTTCAAGGCCCTTCAATGCTCCTAGGGATTTTTTCCTTGTCAATACGAGTAGTGTAAAAAGCCTTAAATGAAGGCATTAGTTTCCCATAAGCAACATACTTCAATTGGATACTTAGTACATTGCCTTACCCCTTTCCTTTTAGCAATAGGTACATACTCCATATCACGTAGAGAAGAAGAAAAAAATTACCTTCAACCTCTTCTTAAGCAACTGGATTCATTTCAACTTTTGGCAAGTGTCGATCGCAAAACTTCTTCCGAATGATTTTTCGCTTTCCTTCTAGTATACACATTAAGTCGCTTTGGGGGCTGAGTTCAAATGAATAGCCCGAGTAGGGGAATGTGAAGGGATTGTTTGGGGAAAAATAGTGGTGGAGTAGGAAAATTATTTACCGGTGTGGAAGAATTTTGAGGTTCAATCTGCTTAGGAAAATTATTTACTCGTGTAGAAGAATTTTGAGGTTCAATCTGCTTTGGGTGAAGTTATAGATGTAGTCTATTTATGTGTAGACATAGGTGTAGAAATGAATGGTTATGAGGGTAAGGAAGAAATTGGAAATGGATGTACTGATGAGTGAGAAGAGGTCAGAATTCCATGAAATTCTCCCCCAATTCTAGTCTTAGAAAAATACGGTTCCTGTTCAAAGAAGGTGACATCCATAGAAACAAACAATTTTTTAGAAGGAGGATAGTAACACTTATAGCCCTTTTGGAGTGAAGAATAACCAACTAAAACACACTTAAAAGACCTGAGATCCAATTTAGACTTAGAAGGATTAGTGTTTTGAACAAAGGCAAGATAAACCAAATATCTTTAGGGGCATTCAAGATGAGGTTTGAAATTAGGGTAACTCCTCAAAAAAATAGATTGTGGAGTGTCAAACTTAAGAACTCTACTAGGCATTCGATTTATAAGGTATGTAACTGTTAATAAAGCCTCTCCCCACAAATAAGAAGGTACATTGCCCGAGAATAACAAGGACCTAGTAACCTCCAACAAATGCCTATTTTTCCTCTCTGTCACTCCATTTTGTTGTGGAGTATCCACGCAACTACTAATATGAACAATCCCTTTATTTTTGAAAAAACTACCCAAAGAATTAGCAAAACACTCTCCCCCATTGTCAGACTTAAAAATTTGTATTTTGGACTCAAACTGAGTTTCAACCATGGTGTAAAACCTCTCAAAGACGGAAACAGTTTCAGATTTTTCTTTCATAAGGTATGACCAAGTGGTTCTACTATGGTAATCTATAAATGTAATAAACCACCTATACCCATTGATATTCTTCACTCTAGAAGGACACCAAATGTCGCTGTGAATTAATAAAAATGGTTTGGATGGTGTGTAAGTAGAAGGCAAGTAAGAACCTTTGGTTTGTTTAGCAATAGGACAAATATGGCATTGAAAAGAATTCAACTTTTTATTGATAAATAAATGGGGAAACAACTTAGCAAGATAAGAAAAATTGGGATGCCCTAATCTATAATGCCATAACATTATTTCATCAAAGGTTCCTAATCGAGGAATAGAACTAGAAAAAGCCAGAATTGAAGGTTGAGGGCCGTAAAAAATGTAGAGTCCATTTTGCAGCTAGCATTGCCAATCATCCTCTTTCAATCCAAAGGCTCGCAATACACACACCATAGTCGTCATGAACTTTAAACAACACCTCAAATCCTTGGACAATTTACTCACCGATAATAAGTTGCATGCCAAAGTAGGAACAAAGAGCACATCAAGAATCAATAAGTCTCTATGAATAAGAACAAACCAATCCCTTTAATAGGCATAAGGACCCATCTGCAGCTCGAATAGACTGCTTAGAGCAAGAAGACACAAAATCACAGAATAAATCCATGTTACTACCATATGGTCCGATGCTCCCGAATCAAGAATACAATCAACTGTGTTTCATGGATAACAAGGATGTAGAGAAGCCATCTTGTATACCTTTTCCTTTTGTCATGACTACATTTGTCGCACTAGAACCTCCCATCGTGCCAAATAGCTTCGAAGTTTTGCAAGCGCTTCTTTGGTAAAGTGATCGCTATTAATGCAAATTGGCGAATAGCCAATGATTTCAAAAACTCCTCAACAAATCGTATGATCATCTCACTACAGTCGCAAGTTGGAGGATGTAGACATAAACTCCATCGAAGTAAATTAGGAATCGATTCCTAGTCTGATGCCATGTAGAAATATATGAGAAAAACAATGTGTTTTCTCTATTTTCACTTTTTTTTAATAAGATAGTAACAGATACTTTTAAAGGCTTAGGTACAAGAGTTAGACTAAGACTAGGAGTTTTACATAGTTACAAACTCTATCTCTAGGTAACCTGATAAAGATAGAACTCTAATTTAAATTAGAGATACACATAAAACACTAACTCTAATAATACTCTCTTAATTCAACTACAATTCACACATTGCACTAGAAGGGTGAAAATTTTAGATATACTTTAAATTTTGTAAACTTTAAGTAAATAGTGGAACTCCAAATTTCATTTCTATTAAAAATATTATATTAGATAAAGTTTCTAAACAACTGTTATGAAGATAAATATAAACGAGCATAGAACTTGCAGCTTACAAAACCAGACCATAAAAAAGAACATACATCTAGGCCTGAAGAATGTTCAGGGACTTGGGAGTTCCAAAGAAACAACAAGAAATCAGATTAATAAGATACTTAATTAAATGAATCTATATATAACTAATTAATAATTATTCAATTACGATAATAACATGAACATAAAATTCAAAGAGGGGGTAAATTTTTGGAACCAATTTAGAAAAATGGACCATTTCTCTATTACCTGGTTACTAGATATCATTTAGAATAATAATAGAATTTTATAAAATATGCAAGAATAATGCTACAGTATTCCAAAATCTTTTAAATACTGGTAAAACCATAAAATAACCAGATAAACCTCACAAATATGCTTATCCATGCATAAAAGCAGCAATCATATACTTTATAGGCGATAAATAGCATGAGATAGTACTTATTAAAATAAAAGATATGTAATATATAAAAGTTGAAAATAAATTTCATTCAAATAGTAATGTTTATATTGTACCCAAAGAAAAGTAATTTCTATAGGTGCAAAAGATGGCAATAAACGGTCACCTCTTTCCAATATGGGATTCCACCCTCGGGAACCCGAATAGGATGGTCAAACTTGCAGCTATCTCCAAACTTACAGATTCTTGTGAGCATATAATGAGCACATTCCTTTTCTCCTGGCCTCTGAGGATATAAAGGTAGATTGCTTGCACTCTCCAATCTAGGCCGCTTGACTAAAGAGCAAGCAGAATACCAAGCTTCAAGCTGCCCGAGTGTGTTTTGGGCATCCAAAACATTCTGATGGTAGAGAACTATAGTACATAGTAGTTATACGCAACAGAAACAGGAAATATATACGTTAATAATATACGTTCGACATAAAAAGTGCTTTTATATAAAGAAGATACAACGGTTTGGGAATTATACCAAATAACAGTGTTAAAAAATTACAAAGACTATAAACTTTTAACTAAAAAAACTGAAGTCTAGAAATATAATTAAACTAGATACAAAGTTAATTACCGTCCACGGGAGATTCCCAAAGTTGTTAACAGTTAAATAAGGATCAAGATGACTTACAATACTAGTACGAAAAAAATATAAGTATGCAAAAATGGGATCAAATTTAAAACAAGCTGATTAAGGTCAATAGCCTGTAGGTTCCTTCCCAGATTGCATTAAATCTCACACCATGTTTGCAGCTAAAAGTAGAAATGTTAGTAGATAATAAGCTCAATAACAATATCATCACTGCACCCATCGATGAGAAACCACACAAAGACAAAGGCGTAGACATTATTTAGCATACAGAACAAGAGTTAAACTGAAAGTTTGAAAGGCAAGGTTAATGCTAAAGCTCACCCTAAGCGTCAATATTTAGAACTAACAACGGGAATCTAAGACGGTAGTTTCGTAACAATAAAAACGTTCAAAACACAATAAATAGTAAAGAAATGAAACTGACAATCGGATTTGTATATGCAATCCTTGTAATTAAAATAAGCAGTTGATATATATGTAATTTGACGGAAGTTTGGTTACCTTGAGAGGGGCGTTTGATGAGTGAGGAGGAGACAGCAGCAGCGGCTGCGACGGAGGGGTGGAGCCGGTGAAGCAAATGAGACTGAGACTGAGTCGTGGTGTCGGCGTCGAGATAGCGTTGGAGAGTGGAGGCGGGACGGGATGAGGCTGGGGAAGAGTAACCGTAAAATTGGTTGGCCATTTTGGCCACTGCTACAAACCCTAATTCACAAAATTTTCAATTATGCCCTACGCTCTCTTTCGCTCACTGCTGAATTAGATGTCTGAAGAAGATATGTTTTCTTGGAATTCGAGATTCTTTTCATTTTTCTTTTCTCTTTTGTTATTTTCGAAAACATCCTGAAACCAGAATGATGCCGCTCCGTAGGTCTGGCTGGTAACACAAATATGCTAGTATATACCATGGCAATTTTAAATGACTATACCCCAACTAATAAGTATATGATATTTATTTTAAGGGACATAAGTTTAAATTATTTTATTTATAAAATATATGTGTATTGTCAAATGATTAAGATTATATATGAATAATAACAGATATTATCTTGTAATTACTTTTAGACTATTTAAAAAAATAAATATACTCTTTTAATAATTAATTAGAAAATTAACCTCAAACTTGATTATTTAGAAAAATGACCCATTTCAATCTACGTAGTTTAAATTTGCATCCTATTAAAAGCGAGTTCTTTTAAAAAATACAGTAAATTATTTTTTCCTTTTTTTTACCAACTTACTCAACACAAAACTTACTTGTTAAAAGCGAGTTTTAAATTCGCGTCTAATATAAAACGAGTTTGCTTTACGTGGACTGAAAGGAGATTATTTTTTAAATAATCAAATTTGGTTATTTTTCTAATAATTATTTAAAAAGGTATATTCATTTAAAATTATCATAAACCATTATTTATCATAATTAGGAAAATAAATAAATAAATTGTAGTACTAAAATTTGATTTTCGAGCAAATTATATTAAAAAGTTTGAATTTACTTTTTTATTATATTTTAAAAATAAATATTAAAATTTGAATCTCTTAATTTTAATATATATATATGGGTCAACTATAACGAATGTTCAAGTTGACACTAGGGGTAAGTGTTCGATCGAGTCGAGTCAAAAGTCATTCAAGTTATTCGAGTTGACGCGTCATATTTTACAACTCAAACTTTATTTGAATTTTTTTCGATTCGAGTCGAGTTTTCGAGTTCCTATAAAAATTTAATTGTAATTATTTATCATGTTATAGTACGATTTGATTCCAATTTAAATTATTTTCTATAATCATATAAGGTATGAATATTTCTTCATATTTTTATATATCGGTATATATATAATAAAAAATTGAGAGACTCGTCTCAAACTTAAAAATAAATCTATTAATTACTAAAAATTTAGAGTTATGCGAGTTGCTATTTTACAACTCAAACTTTATTTGAAATTTTTTCGAGTCGAGTCGAGTTTACGAAATTTCGAGTCGAGTCAAGACAAGTCGAGTTTATGAAATTCGAGTCAACTCAAAATTGAGGGACTCGTCTCGAACTTAAAAAAACTTGAGGATTTAAGTCTGACATTTAAAAGTAAGACTTTTATTTCATTGAGGTGAAAGTTTTTTTTTTAAAGATTGCAAGATCAATGCATTTGTATAGTTATATAGTTGAAAGTATTCAATATATTTGTCTAGTTGAGTCTCGGAACCAAGAAGAGATGCTTGCTGCCAACTTTGTTTTGGGTTTGGTCGGAGCACCTTGAGTCAAGCACACAGTTCGAGTGCCTGTTGCTTGTTGGCAGGAAGAAAGCTATGATCAAACATTCAAAATAGCAATAATCTATCAATTTTTTTAAATCTAAAAATTAGGAGCGACAAAGTTTAGTTCTCACTTTCCCCACCGATAGGTATTTTATTAAAAACTATAATAACGTTTTAATTATAATTTATAAATGATAAAAATAGTAAAATAACTATTTTTTCCGGTCAATAGTCAATCATCTCCCCCCACAAAAGACAAGCTTTTCTCCATTATTGTTGAATCATTCTGCAAAGGAATTGGTTTGGACTTTGGATTCTATGGCTAAAAAAGCAGTGTTGATAGGAATCAACTACCGAGGCACAGAGGGGGAGCTAAAAGGCTGCATAAACGATGTGAATAGAATGTACAATTGCCTCATTCAACGATACGGATTCTCCAAAGAGGACATAAAGGTGTTGATAGATGCAGATGACTACGATCAGCCCACGGGGAAGAATATCAGAATTGCCTTGAACGATCTCGTCACTTCGGCTGAGCCTGGGGATTTCCTGTTTGTGCACTTCAGCGGGCATGGGACTAGGCTTCCTGCTGAGGACGACGATGAAACTGGATATGACGAGTGCATTGTCCCCATCGATATGAATCTCATCACCGGTTTTCCTTTCTTTCACTTTTTGTTTCCTTTGATTCTCTGCTATATATGTTATAGATTACAGATTTAGGCCATGTTCTACCTTACCTTTCAAATGGATCAAAAATGTTTTTGGAACCAAAGCAATGCAAAACACGTAATTTTTCAAGTCAAAAGTGCTTTTCAGCTTAGGTTGAAAAATGTTTCTCGAAACCTAAAATTACAATTTGTAGTTTTACCAAAACACTTTTGAACAAAACTATTTATTTATACTCATTTATATAACTAATTCTTTTATATTTTTAAAAACAATGTCTAACGCAAATATACTATATACTAAAAAGAACTTTTTTGACCCCAATACAAAAACTCCTATTTTAAACCAAATAATTTAAAAGTATTTTTCTTACCGTACTTTTCAAAAGCAATGTTAAACTTTATTCTAGTTCAAGATCTCGTGTTAGACTCGATTTGAAGTTTCTATGTGATCCATACTTTTTGCAGTTTTAGTCGAATTTATGGATATAATTCATGGTCACAATCTTATCGACAATCATGTACTCTTTCATATTCCATTCCATTGTTAAAGAAACATAAATGCTAGGATTATTAGCTCTAATTCTAGAATTGTGTGGATGAAGTCCCAGAAGGTAGTCGCATAACAATCGTATCGGATTCATGCCATAGCGGCGGGTTGATCGAAGAGGCAAAAGAGCAAATTGGTGATAGCACCAAGTGCTCGGATTCAGATTCAGAGACAGAGTCAGAGCCAGAACCAGGATCTGAGTATAACTTCTTGAACCAAACAACGCAACATGCATCCGAGACTCGTGGAATACATGACGAAGGTGGCTATGTGAAAAACAGATCTCTGCCCTCCCGATTCTAATCGAAATGCTCAAGCAGAAAACAGGCAAAGACGACACCGATGTCAGGAAGGTGAGGCCGACCCTTTTCGATATATTCGGCGAAGATGCCAGCCCCAAAGTGAAGAGCTTTATGAAGGTCATTATTACCAAACTACAGCGCGAAGATGAGGGGTTTATGGGGAGTGTCGGGAGTCTGGTGCTACAGTTTCATAAACAGAAGCTGGTTGAAGACGAAGAATATGGGAAATGGGCGCTTGAGACCGAACATAGAGAAGCAACTACGTATTCTCTTCCCGACAACGGAATTCTCATCAGCGGTTGCCAGACCGACCAAACTTCAGCAGATACTTGCCCTTCGGGAAATCCAAACCAAGCTTATGGAGCACTTAGCAATGCCATTCAAACCATACTAGCAGATTTAGATGGCGCAGTTTCTAATCAGGAGCTTGTTTTGAAGGCCGGACAAATGCTTAAAAAACAGGGTTACACTCAGAGCCCTGGCCTTTACTGCAGCGACCTTCTTGCTGATGCTCGATTTGTCTGCGATTAAGCAGTGTTCTTCTGCTGATGCTACGAATACAAATAAGGTCCTTGGTTAGCTCAGATAATTGTAGAAGGCTGCACGTTATTTTATTTTTTGATAATTCCATCTGAATACAATGTACTAGTACTTAGGTCTGATTTTAAATCTGGATAAATTCACACACGTATGCAGATTAAGTTGTCCAAACTCATGTCACCTAAATAGAACAAAACATCACACCATTTATTATGGGAACCACTCTTTGGGTTCGAAACGTTTGTATTATATAAAGGGAAAATATTAAATGCACTGGCATTGGAAAAAACTTTTCCACAAGAGGGTTTAATCTAGGGTTTAGGGGGTTAGTTTAGGAGTTTAAGTTCTGGGAATTTTAATTTAAGATTTATGGTTAGAATTTAGGTTTTAGAGTTTAAGAGATATGAATTAAATTTTATGGTTTTAAGATCATATATTTAAATTTTAGTTTTTAAGGTGAATTTAAACATGCTTGTGAAGATTTTTTCTAATGCTAGTGCATGATATCCCTTATATGAATTAATTTTAAGAAAACATTAAGTTTTCGTTAACAATATGTATATATACAGGGTAAAACTTTGATACACAGGTTGTGTAAAATTAATTTTACACAAATTTGTGTATTTACACTATAAAAACCCAAATCCTAAATTCCTAACCCTAACCCTACAAAACTAAACCCCACACTCTAAACCTTAAACCCTAAATTCTAAACACTAACCTTAAATTCTACACCCTACAACCTAAACCCCTAAACCTTAAACTAAAACCATAACCCCTAAAACTAAAAGCACGTGTGAACTAAAGTTTATGTGTATCAAAGTTTTTTCCATATATATATATATATATATATATATCAGAAAAATACTATATGGCTTTACTGGTTTTATCATTATAAATTTAGAATTATTCAATAAATTTAATAGATAAAAGAGATAATATTTTAAATATTTTTTAAGATGCAAGTATTTTAATACAAAAAGTAAAGAGTAATACAGTTAGACCCATCTTTATTTAATTACTAAAAAATACATTTTTTTAAAAAATTATAAAATATAGGTAATTATTTCATATACAAGCGTTTGTTTAAGGTTTAGGGGTTTATACAAGCGTTTGTTTAAGGTTTAGGGGTTTAAAGATTTCATTTAAGGTTTATAGGTTTAAGTGTAATTATTTTGAATTTAAGGGTTGTTGATACAACTTTAGGTTTAGGGTTAAAATTTAAGGTTATAGGTTAAAATCTAAATCTCTAACCATGTTACCCTAAAATCTAAACCCTAATCCTAAGCCCTAAATTTTAACCATATACGTCAAATTTTAACCATAAACTCTAAATTATAAACCCCTACACTAAAACCACTAAACTCTAAAATTAAGACTTTAATATAAACAAAAAAAATTATATGGGATAATAATCCATAAAATATTAACTTTAATAAATTATATAAAAGCATGTGCAGTTGGGCAAATGTTATGATAGAAAGGAAATGGCCATAAAAGAAAGAAGGGCTTTAATTAATTAAAAAATTACTAATAAATGATCAGAACAGTAAGATAATTAAATTTTGGCAGCCAATAGTCAACCACTTCCCATCTACAAAAAACAATAGCTTTTCCATCATTCTGGAACCCTCTCAAAACCAAAATCCCCAGAATTCTGCGAAGGAATTGGATTTGATTCGATGGGGAAGAAAGCTGTGTTGATAGGAATCAATTATCCAGGCACAAAGGCGGAGCTGAAAGGCTGCGTGAACGATGTGAAGAGAATGTACAATTGCCTTATACAACGCTACGGATTCTCGGACGAGGACATCAAGGTGTTGATAGATACCGATGATTCTTACCATCAGCCCACGGGGAAGAACATCAGAGCTGCTTTGAATGATCTCGTGAGTTCGGCTGAGCCTGGGGATTTTCTGTTCGTGCACTTCAGTGGGCATGGGACTAGGCTTCCTGCTGAGACTGGGGACGATGATGATACTGGATACGATGAGTGCATTGTCCCCTCCGATATGAATCTTATCACCGGTTCTTCTTTCTTACTTCCTTTCACTTTTTGTTTCTTTTGATTCTTTTCTGTATACGTTATAGATTATAGATCTGTGTTTCTCATGATCAGATCTGGTTTTGTTCTAGTCTAGGATCTCCTTGCTAGACTGAGGCAGTCAACTCTACTGTGATGCCGCATTTTGACTTATAATTGTTCATGGTTGTTAGTCTTATTGATTTTCTATTGCATTGCTAAAGGAATATAAATGCTTGGATTATAGGATCTGAATTCTGGATTTTTGTTATCTGAATGGATAGCTTGTATACTGATGTTAGATTGATAATTTTTTGCACGGTTTGTTTATGGTGTTGTTGAGTGGTTGTTAAAAGTCAATGGCGGTGCTTGGTTGTGCACAGATGATGATTTCAGAGACTTGGTGGATAAAGTCCCAGCAGGTTGCCGCATAACAGTCGTATCGGATTCATGCCATAGTGGGGGGTTGATTGATGAGGCCAAAGAGCAAATTGGTGAGAGCACCAAGGATGCAGATTCAGAATCAGAATCGGGATCTGGATCTTGGTTCAAGAACTTGCACCAATCCGTGCAAGGTGCCTTCGAGTCTCGTGGAATTCACGTCCCTTCAAAATTCCGCCGCCGCCACGATGAGGAAGAAGAGGTGGATGACAGAGGAGTGGTGGAAGACTATGATGAGAGTGGCTACGTGAAAAGCAGATCTCTGCCCCTCTCAACTCTAATTGAAATGCTCAAGCAGAAAACTGGCAAAGATGACATTGATGTTGGGAAGCTGAGGCCAACCCTTTACGATGTATTCGGGGAAGACGCAAGCCCCAAAGTGAAGAAGTTTATGAAGATCATTATGACCAAACTGCAGGGTAACGATGATGGCGAGGGCGGTGGGTTCATGGGGAAGGTTGGGGGTTTGGCACTACAGTTTCTTAAGCAAAAGCTGGATGATGACGACGGATACGGAAAACCAGCACTTGAGACCGAAGTGAGTGAAAAGAAAGAGGCATATGCAGGAGCCTCTAAGCACTCTCTTCCTGACAGTGGAATTCTCATCAGTGGCTGCCAGACCGACCAAACTTCGGCAGATGCCAGCCCGTCGGGAAATGCCAGCCAAGCTTATGGAGCACTTAGCAATGCCATTCAAACCATAATTGCAAATTCAGATGAGAGCGTTACTAATCAAGAGCTTGTCCAGAAGACGAGGCAGTTGCTTAAAAAACAGGGTTTCACTCAGCGCCCTGGCCTTTACTGCAGCGACCATCATGTTGATGCTCCATTTGTCTGCGAATAGTTTTATTAGTAATCTTCTGCTGCTATTGCCACAGACAAATAATGTCCATGGTTTGGTCGAACTATTGTGGCTGATGCGATTGTACTGCTTGTCTTGTACTGTTTGATGTATCAATACATTTACTGTGTGTGTTTTCTGGACAAATAAGGAGTTATGAACAAAAATGAATTATCTATTGCAGTGTAACTTGGATAAGCATTTAGTTACAAGTTATTTCAGGTTTTGCTACAATGAATACACAACCTAGGGATCTATCTGAAAATATTGATATACAAAATTAGAGCTACCAAATAATCAATATGAATAAGGCTGCACAATCCCAAATAATTGCGAACTCTTTGGATGCAGATTTTACATGTGTTCAAGATATTGAAGATTAAGAGCTAGTAGAGGCCACTCTTTTAGAAGAGGGTTTGTTCTGCGTGCACATGCTCACAAGTCACAAGTGTATAGCAAGGGTGAAAGGTTGAGAAAGAACCTTGTAGTACAGTTTCGACCTCTGCATTTGGAACAAGAAGACCAACAATTCTCTGGTTATCAGCAGTGGTTTCTAGCCGTACAACAAGCAGTCGCCTATGGCTGAGACGGGCCTGAAAAGAAAATGGTAAGTTTTATCCCATGAAAAGTAATTAATATAATGATAAATAAATGAAAATCATAAAGCTTTCGACTCGTATAGATAAAAAGAAGAGTCGCACAAAAAAGGTGAGAATACATAAACTTTGATAAGGCTCAATTGGCATCAACCTGATGGGAGGTTGAGAGAATATTTATGCAGCAGTTAAATATACTTTTCGTTGGGCAGACAATTACAAGCGAAAAGGCTTATGGTAGGACAACATTTGAAAGATATCAGTCTAAACTAAACAAAAGGCAGTGAAAGCTTGAAATAAACTAAAGGAGACAGTCAAAATTCTGAATTTAGATAGAGAAGAGGAACCTGCAAAAGTACGAAATTCAGATGCTACAAGTGGATTTGGTTTGGAGAAGAAAGTTCCTCACAAACCCTTTGGTCCTACAGATTATACAACTCACATGGAATTATTACTGAGCAGACCACACATAAACTTACCTGCTTAGAAAGGGCCTTCTCAATCGTGCCCCAAACTGGTCCACCCAAAACATTTACTTCCTGGATTCTTCTGCCAACTGTACAGAATTTGCCAAGCTTTCAATTGGGGCCATGCATGCACTGCACATAAAGAAACAGTAATTGATGGGAAAATCAGGATGTCAGCAAAACTGGGTTTAACAATATAACTAAGAGAACAGGTCTGTCGATAAGATGGAGATATAATAGATTTTATCCATAGAGATCATCTATATTCTGCTGTGTAAAGTACAAATCTGACACCAATACAAAGTGGTAAATGCCAAATCAATGCATCATAGCAAACCATTTAATTGCATTTGTTTCTTTTTCTTATTTTAATTAGATGATGTTTAAGGGTACCTGTTTAGATGAAACTTCATATTCATCTTCCCATCCACGACAAGTTTTCTCTAGCAATGAAATTTTTCTGTATTTGTTTTTCAGTTCTGCTAAAGACATTTCCCTGGAAAGTTGAAAGTAAAAGTGGTTAAGTACACAAATTCTAGCGAAGCAGAATTTAGTGAGAAAAATATAACAGTAACTTAAGTGGGAAAGTTCAATCAATTTTTACAACATACTACAATTAAAAGAACCATCTACTGAATAATGAATATGCTATTTTTGAAAACCTGCAAATTATCCCTATGACTTTTGTTATTAATAATCATAAACTTATATGCTACAGGAGTGAGTCTTGCAAGAAGGAAAACATATACCTCTCAAATGCTAGAACAAAATGATGTCTTCCTAACCATTCCCTTTTAGATTCATAGAATCCATCACTGGATGAACCAAGTCCATCCTCCTCCTCATTGAGCATGGTACTTGCAGACTACCACATGTTTAAGTTACAGTGCTATGAACATTATACCTGTCAAAATGACACAAACCAGTCTTGAATCAAGTGCAAGAAAGAAAAGAAGTGCCTCCCATGTGATTCCGCGATCCAAAGTGAAAGTATAAAGCACTGTTAGAAGACAAATAGTTAGCTTAATCTAATTAGATGAAGTAAAAAACTAAATCTGGCAAAAAATTGACCTCTGGGTTTCCTTGTAATTCAATGAAGTTAGCTTTCATGTCAACAATTCCAGAATCAAGATTTCCTTCAATTCTTGCATTCTGAATCAGGACATCCAAGATACTTATGAACAACTCGAATAACCTGCATTTCAATTGCTAGTATTCAGCATATTAACCGCAACCTAACAACAACAAGAATGTGTATTGGCCAAAGAGATACCTGTTCTGAATATCAGGTGGCAGACCTAACAGACGATTTAGGAAACGGCCAATATCATGCATGTCTGAATCAACTATTCGGCCAGAGAATTTTCCATTATCCTTCCCATTATCTATGGCAAATAAATGGTAAAAATGAATAAATAACACATGAAGTCAATGATTGATGGTATATTTTCTAAAGGTCAACATAAAGTGAGATAAATGATTAACAAATGTTTTACTCATTACAGATGCAAAAAAATTATTACCAAGAACTGTATCCCTAACAATTCCGACAGAAATAAGAGCAGCTTTTGCCTTCGTGATAAAATCTTGAATCGTTTCTGGTTTTTCTGATGAACATCCAGAAGGCACAACAGGCAGACTATCCTGGAAACCACAACTATAGTTATTCTCCCCCGACTATTTTTCTTTGTACATGAAGTACTTTTGGAAAAAGAATTACAAGAACCTGCTCCATAATCCCTCTATACATAACCATCAATGCCATTTTACCATAAGAATTATCATAGTTGTAAGCACTCAAAGATGGCCCAGCCCTGCAAGACATCAGTCATATCATAAGAAAATATCAAGGAGACCATAATATTACAAAATTTAACCTGCCTTTCACATCCTAAAGACCAAAGGCTGAAACCAGCAGAGATATTCCAGTTATATAGAATGATGTAAGGAGCCTCATACCATACAGCAGAAAGAACTTTTTTTTAAGTGCATGGTGATAAAGCACTGAATGAAAACTTTCAATGGTTTAATATTTTCAATGTGTTTAAGTTTTGTTTATGTTAAAATATTTAATAAAAAATTAACAAAACATCTATTAAAATCCTTAAGGAAAATATTTAATATTACCAAACAATTTTTTTCTTTCAAAAATACAAATTAAATACTTAAGATGATGAACTTTTCCAGTTTATCAAACACCACCAGAATTAAAATTCTCCTACTGAAGATTGAAAAACTAGTTAGTTTATCCATATGATGTTGAAAAGCGACTTGAATACAGAAGTGGGTGAAATTGGCATGTCAATTTATTCAACGATAGTTTTCGACCAATAATGAACCTTAACAAGTAACAGGGACTTTGGGGGAAGCCAAAACCACTGACCATCTATGCCCATGGCTTAAGTTATTTTCATGAAAATATCTCAAAGAACACATCTGCAAAAAACAAAACTGAACTCACCTACGATCTTCCTGTGTCAACGCTCCAAGAGATTCCAACCTCTTGGCTACAATTGATGCAAAACGCCGTTCTCCACCAAGATTGGTAAAAAGTAGCCTGCAGAGCAAATTAGAACCAGCAAAACTAGTCAAACAATAAATTACTAAAACATATGCCGTTTGACTAGTCAAGCTTTCAGCATGTAATATCTGTATTACTCAATGCATGAGAAAAGAAAGAGTGCCATCAAAGAATAATCCAACAGATCAATTTATGGAATTAAAAGTAAAGGGACTAAATTTCAAAAGTTTGAAGAGTACAATGAGTGGAGGCATAATTAAACCGGATTCCATAGCCATTCATCTCTTACATATCTACATTCCAATTTCTTGACATCATTTCACATGCCTCAATTTAATGATGTGATTCTAGATTGCACAGACAAGCCATTAAGAAAAAGATGATACCGAGTAAATTTAGATTTACAAATTAAAAGATGAAAGAATTAACATACAATGTGAAAGTCAAAACAAACAAGTTGATACTATTGTAGGCTACTTTTCACATTCAACAGAGAAATAAACATTTTTCCATTCTTATCAAAGTAGGCAAAATTTCTAGCCCACCTGTATTTAGGTGCAGAAGCTTGATTGGAACTAGGAGTTCTTCCAAACTGTTGAATTGCTCGGTCAGCACTCCAAGGAAGTTCCAGCGTTAAATGAACCCTTCTTTTCTGCAGAAATGTGCCACTTAGCAGAAACGGGACAAGGAAACTAAACAAAATTGTACAGTTTTAAAATACCACTCTAGTCTACAAATCATCTCTCACAAATCAAGTGCAATACAATATGAGAAATAAAGTGAGAATTCTTTTACAAAAAATACCTGATTCACTGCTCTTCTATCTGCCTGCAATGATACACCAGCTGATCCAGCCTCAGATATGATGGCAACAAACTTCTTACCATCCATAAAGAGCTGCTTTTCATGCATGTTGACCATTTCCATTGTAACTTCTTTTCTGATAACACGTGGGAGAAATGGAACCTTAGATAACCTTCAGTATAAGGTGAACTAATGCTGAGAAATAAAGAAATTCTAAACTCACGTGTTTCGTGCCTGGTAAGTCACACCTTTCCCACTAGAAGCCCTTACAAGCATGCCTCGCCTCCCTGTCATTTCCGCAACTTTATCAGGACCACCAAGCTGCAAACTCGTTAAATACATAGTTAAAAAGGACAGATTTCAGGGAAAAAAGCGTACATACAATAGTTCTGTTGATGAAAAATTATCTCCAATGAAAGTTTGTATAACATCACATTTAATCCTCAATATTTACACATTCAATCAATTTAGACATCAAGAATGAGGGTTAAATTAGGACTAAATTGATTGGATGTGTAAATATATAGAATTAAATGTGTTATTATTCAAATTTTTGTAACTGTCACGTCATTCAATGAACGACAGTTAACGGTTCAGTGACTATTTTATAACAAAAACTAAAGTTTAATGCTCATTATGTAACTTTTGAAAGTTTGGTGACTATTTTATATTTTTGGGGATAGTTTAGTGATCATTTGTGTAATTTACCCTAATTAATTTATCATTAGAAGGTAAGGTTTTTTTCTGGGTTACTTGAGATTTTGGATCGGTTGGTAAGGTTAATGGTTTTTTTATCTTTAATAAAATGTTATTTGTTAACCTTGAATGATGAGATACAATTTAATAAGGTCATAATTCGAATATCAACGTCGTAAATAAAATAAATTAAATTGAGAAAATTGTCTCTTCATGTATTCTTATTATAAATGGTATTTGATCTAGATATGACGAGTTCCAACCAAATTCGACTCTATTAAGTCAGGTTTTTCAAGAAAAATTCTGGGTTTGGGTCAAATTTTTTAGGATGATGCCGGGTTTGGGTTTAGGGTTAAAAATAGTTGACCTGACCGACCCAAACTAATAGTTCAAATTTATTCTAAATATTTAGGTATGATTGCTATAATGTCCACCTCTTTATATATATATATTTTTTATTATCTCCCTATTTTGTCTAATAAAATGGAATAATTATTATAATGCCCCTCTCTATTTGTATTTTTTCAATTAACTTCATATATTATCGAATAAAAACGAAAAAAGTATGTGGGCCATTCAGATCCGATTTTTACTCTAAAATTTGGGTTGAATTCTGGTTGGGTCAAATTTTGGTTGGGTCAAATTCGGGTGTGGGTAAGTCAAAAACCCGACTATGATCATCCCTAATTTCTATAGTATCTGATTCAGATTAAGGTAGTTATATATATATAAGGAGATGGTGTTACTTAAGGTGACCCAGCACATAACAAAGAACATGGAGTATATAATAGGAGTCCATCCAAATAAAGCATGAAAATAGACGAGGTAGAGCAAATGAGCAACATCATCAGCAATAACAGTGGGGGAAATTGGGAAAAGGAACCGGAGCAAGTCTTCCCAAAGCCTGCAACCTGGTTCGTCGTTTGTGGAGCATGAGCAAGGGACATGGTCCGTATTGATTGGAGTAGGCGGCGAGCCTCCAAGATGAGAGAAGAACAGGCTGCAGGGGGAGCCATAGTAGAACGCAATTGGTGGATGACTGCCAAAATTATCACCTTCAATTTGGTATCCATCAAAACCATGTGTCTCGAAATACCACAAAAACAAACCTCATGCTCAAAAGGAATCCATGGTCCAATAGAAGCAATCATCAATCCTCGACAATAGTATATGATATAAGTCCATAATTGGATCAACAAAAGGGTTGAAGGTGTAATATTGTAAAATTAATGACACACGCCCCCAACCAAGTCCTTGCAACGAACAGTTTGATTCTCATTCCATGATAAAGGCTAAGAAATATGTTCTCTCTTAATCATCGCCATCTATAATATCATTGCTATACGAAACCATCTCTTTAATATCTTTGTTCTTCCCGATTCAAGTATAGATGGATGGGTATTTCAGAACATAAGTTTTAACACTACATACTCTTCCATTTATTCTGTATTGGGTGTTAATGAGCCTGACCGGCTCGCAAGCTACTCTGGCTCGGCTAGGTCAAAGCTCAGTTCGAATTGAGATCATACTCGGCTTGAGATCTTAACAAGTCAAGCTGAACCGATCCAAACTCGGCTTAAAAAGCTCGTGAACGGGCTCGAAATAATTATATATATAATATTAGGATGAGATCCACTTATATGGTCTAAAACTCATTTAATTTTGCACTAATCCATGACTATTGGATGAGTGAAATGGATGGATGAGATTAAACACTCCTATTTTTTTTCTCCTTAAATATCTCCTTATTTTAAACTTTTCATCTCATCCATGCATTTCACACATCCAATAGTCATAGATTAGTGTAAAACTAACTGAATTTTACACCATGTAAGTGGATCCTAACCCATAATATTATATATATATACACTCCATATACACTTGTTTGTTTCAGTGTTGTTAACTTGTTATCATGATTAAATACTTTAAATCTCTTTCTACTTGTGGACGTGTATAATCTAGAAAATGTACTATGATTACTTGTAGACTTCAAAAATAAACATTATATTTACCCAAATAGGTTTTTACATGTTATTTTTTAAAACTTCAATAAAATATTTAAAAACAATTTAAGGAAAGCAACGAGCCGAGTCGAACCGAGCTTAAACTGTCCACTTCGAGCTCGAGCCAAGCCTACCCAGGCTCGAGCTCAGCTCGGCTCGTTAACACCTCTAATTTTGTAGGTGCATAAATCATTCTAGGGTTAGGGATTATGGTTTAAAAATCTGTTGCCCCTTATTTGTGTCCTTATTTATATTTTCACACTAAAAATTATGTTTAGGGTTGAAGATTGTGGTTTAAAGTATTGGGGACATGGTGTGCTTTTAAGATTTAAAATTTAGGGTTAAATTTTATAATTTATTTTTTAGGGTTTGGATATAAAAAGGGACACCGAAAAAAATGGAGGATTATATATATGTATAGACACATACAACATCACATTTTAGTTAGAAGAATCGCATTAAACCATTTCCACAACAAAAAAAATATTAAACATTCTTACACTGAATTTTTTAACACTAAAGTAAAACATTATCACATAATATATACAGTATTAAAAAGGACATTGAACGTCCAGTACACGTGATTATTGAGAAAAATTAGGATTAACGTTGCCAGCGAGACAAGGTTTTAACTTGGTTTGGTAGGAATACAAGTCAGTGGACCGTCCAATTATTTATTATTCAATGAATACTGGATGGATCACATGTTTCATGTAATTAATTTGACTGGTCTGTCACTTACATAAAAAATTAAAAATTCATGATATTCACGACATGTATAATGCCAATTAATTTTATATATTTTCCGAGATAATTGCAGGTCCTAAAACGTTCGAACCACATGAAGTCTTATTTAAAGCTTTAATAAAGTAAAAAATTAAGAATTCCAAAATAAATCAATTAAAAAACGTCAATGCCTTCTATTTTATATTTAAACACTATCTGAAATCATTTGAAAAGAGAATTCATTGCTCATACCACATTACAGAGCTGTTGACTCAACGCACACAAACGTGTATATCATTTCGATAATGCCAATAATTTTGACAACACAAGAAGCACAGTTATGTTAGGCAAATAAAAGCCTAGCTAATATTACAGGAAAGTTCTTCCATGAGACACTCTTAGTATGCGACTAAAATAAAATGGTTGTACATAAAATTTTATTTAATTGATAAGAATTTATATAATTACACAAATTGTAAGAATTTAATATAAGAATTTATATAACTATAAAAATTCGTATCTAAGATAAAATTTACACAAAAAATTCTTACCTAATTAATAAGAATTTCAATTGTACCTAAATTATTATACAGTCCTACATAAATATTTTTTTCTAGTGAGAAATTAAGAGTTGGTGAAATTAAACAACATATTGATCCAAGTAGTAAGCAATTTGGTATCACTTAGGCTTTGTGTATGTAGAAAATCTTCGTTGTGAGATTAAATCACCAAAATCCGATGTGTGATGCGTGCTGATTCGTAATAGTCAAGATAAAACCCTGAAAATCGAGAAGACAACAATAAAAAATAAAATTAAATCGATTTGGTGGCATTATTATTTTTTGAACTAATTTGATGGCATTAATTGTGATCGGTGAAAAGATAAAATTGTTTATTTTTGCCACATCCAATATCACCGATCACTATATCTATAGCTTTCAAGGGTAAATTACCATTTTTTATCACTCAATTATTATCTTTCGAATTTTCAATTTATTCTTTTTTAAATTTGGTCATTCAATTTTTGAATTATTTTTATTTTAGTGGATCAGAAGTTTAATCAGAAATAACAATGCATTGTGGACAGTTTTATGTCGACGCCAGTTTTTTTCGCTGAATAACTTGACTAAATCAAATATTTTTCATTCGATTCGAGGTTATAGGATATTCACCCCTACATATTATCATTTTAACCTCATTTATTTTTCAGTTAGAAAAAATCTTTCAATTTTAGCCCATGAGACGTTGACACGTCACAAAGATTTAAGTATTTATTTTGACTAAAAAATTATTTAGTTTAAAGTAAAGTCAATACATAATTTAGATACTTATTATTATTAAAAACAATTTAAATATTTTAAAGTGGATACATGTGATAATTTAACGACTTATTTTGAT
The DNA here is from genome assembly GCA_019671005.1 of Hibiscus mutabilis. Taxonomy (NCBI): domain Eukaryota; kingdom Viridiplantae; phylum Streptophyta; class Magnoliopsida; order Malvales; family Malvaceae; genus Hibiscus; species Hibiscus mutabilis. Next base: position 2,494,850 of record CM033743.1, read on the forward strand.
CAAAATATAATTTAGGTATTAAAAAAAGACATAGTTTAAAGACTATTTTTCAGTTTAAGCTTTTTTTAAAAAAAATAGAAGAAGCACTAAAAGATCGGAAAAGGATTGGATTCGATCGAAACTTTTATATAATAACAAATTAAATCTTATTTTTTTTATTTTAATATATTTTTTAACTACTGGTATCCAAATAATTAATCGACTAATCTAAATTATTTTAACTATTTAATATAACATGCAATTTTATAATGTTTGTATACAAATGTTGTAGCGGCCTTAGTGATCACAGTACATGGAGTTACCCATAAGTTAATGTTTAATAATAGTTGTTGTAAATCTTAGATTAAAAAATTGACTTGATTCAATGGTTTAAGTTGCTCCTTATATCCTACTAGCTCAGGGTTTAATTCCTTTTCTACCCAATTGATGGTTTATAATTTTTCATCTAATTATATTAGGATTTTGAATTAAATAAATTAAAATTGAGAATAAATTTTTTTAAACTAAAGGTGATATGTATCATAATTTGATTAGTTAAAAAATTTATTACTAAAATTAAATTAAATTTAAATTTAGACCAAATTAATAAAATTTACAAATAATAAAAACTAGATATAATTATATATATATATATATTTAACTATCACGCCATTAATTCTGTTTGATTGAATTCATTTGAACAGTTTAGTGTTTTAATTAACAAAGTTCAGAGTTAAATAATCAAAACAAAATCAAATTAATAATTTAATAATAACTTACCCTTAATTTTAAAAATCAGTATATATTAGTAAAAGGGGAGGGTTTTTTTCCCCACAAGAGTGGTATATAATAGTTATATATTTCTTTTCATTAGCATCTTGTGTTGTTTCTGACTCGGAAAAGATCTGTTTCGATTATTTTCGCCTCTCACAAGTCGCGCTACATCGAATATTCGAGGTTGCTTTTCATTGATTTATCAAACAAATTAAACTAGAAATGAGGTAAGGCAGCGTGTATTTTAGATTCTTGCTTTACCAAATACCCAAATCCTACTTTTCTTCTTCTTTATTCTTTCTGTTTCTGAGTAAATCATATAAATAAAGCAATCTTATCAAAGAGATAATAAGATGATGAGATGGGCAATTTTCTTTCTAAACAGAGGCGGAGGCAGCTGGAAATTTTGAGATCGATCAGCAGAAGAACAGCCGATCACTCTCCGATGGTGCAACCCATGGCCGCTGCAGCACCGCAGCTTCCTTCTTACGGAGAGGGAGGGGGAGAGGGAAGCACTGCTCAAATCACTAATAATGGTAATAATCGCGATAAAGCATCCCGGCAACAAAGAAAGCAATCTGCAAAGCAGAAGTATAGATTTATACCAGATAATTTCTCAACTCTTGATCAGGTTCCTTTTCCTTCTTCTAATACTTTGAATCTAGTTTAAATATCTTGAATGGCGCATAATTAGCTAAGCTAATAGCAATTCAACTAGGTATTTTGAATTTAAAGTTCATAAAACCCAACTTCTAGTTGTGATTTTACGCCTTTGGCCATTCGGATAATGGTGGACTCCGCAATAAAAAAGAGTGGGTATCCAAAGAGAACAGGGTAGAATGAAAAAAAAAAGCAAAAAAGAAAGAAATTAATTTGTGTCACTTTTTTTAATTGGTTGTCATGATTTTTATTATTATTAACATTAAAAGTGGAGGTTAAATCATGATAAATAGTTGACGATTTTAATAATTCAAAGTTTTTTTTTATAAAATAATAGTCATTAAATTTGATATTTTTTTAATTTGGTCAGTACATTTATTTTATTCTTGAATTTAGTTTTAATTTATTTAATGAATTATATTATTTGGAAATTTTAAATCTATTTTTATTATTAATAACATTAAAGGTTGAGGTTAAATCATGATAAATAGTTGATGATTTTAATATTACAAAGTTTTTTTTGATAAAATAATATTTAATTGATATTTTTTCTTCTTCTTAATTTGGTCATCAAATTATAATTATTATTATTCTAATTTTAAGATTATATAATAAAATAAAAAAGGATTGCAACATGGGGAATTGATTTTTTACAAATCTTAATCTTACTTAGAGGGGAGGGGAATAGAGGATTTCAGGTGAAAGAACGAGGGTCCTCTTAATGTGTCTAAAAATTTATGACCTAAAGAAATGTAAAGGGAACAAAGATGAGCAATTTGACCAACAGGTCAAATGTATTTGGTCAAAGGGAATTGAGTATTTATTTTAAAGTCTAATATAATTTAATGATAAAAATAATTGGTTGAAATTAGTTTAATAATTTTAAATTTTTACGCATAACTTGCTAGACAAGTAACATAAAAATGATACTCATGATTTCTCAAGTAAAACCAACCCAATAAAATGAAAGAAAGTACAACGTACATAACAAATAATACGTACTTAGTAAAAGGTTACATTTTATAAATGAATTAGAAAGTAGATTATAAATAAAAAAAGTTGGAATTAATTAAAAATATAAGAAAACCAAAAAAGAGAGAAAAAGTTAAAAAGGTAAAGATAGCGAGGACTAAAAATCAATAGTACTTGGGGAAAAAAATAGATTCCTGATTCCTTACAGAGAACAAAGAGGATTTGGATTAGTTGTTATTCTAAGTGGATGCTTTACAAATTATTCGATTACTAAGTATTAGTGGAGTACTGCCCAAGTCTTTCTAGAATTTTATTTAAATTATTGTTACGGTAAACTACATCAGTAGTCACCGAGCTATGGTTTTTTTTCTATTTTGGTCACCGAATTATATTTTTGGCAAAAACATTATTAACGTTACGTTTCTTACCTATTTTGGTCACTGAACTATTTTTTGGCAAAAACATCACTAACGTTATGTTTTCTTCCTATTTTGGTCACCGGCTGTTATTTTATTTTTTAAAATTTTTTCATGTCGTTTCTTCTCTCTCCTCGTAAGCAATATATGTTATTTTATAATATTTTTATTTAAACTAACAGGATGGTGACACGTGTAATTGTCTATTAGAGGAATAAAAAAAATGAAAAATCAAGCCCCTTATACAGCTAGAGAGATGGTGACACGTGTAATTGCCTAATAGGATGATAACACGTGTAACTGCCTATTAGTCGAATCTCTCTGGCTGCATAAGGGGCTTGATTTTTCATTCTTTTTATTCCACTAATAGGCAGTAACACGTGTCACCATCCTGTTAGTTTGAATAAAAATATTATAAAATAATATATATTGCTTACGAGGAGAGAGAAGAAATGACATGAAAAATTAAAAAATAAAATAAAATAACAGCCTGTGACTAAAATAGGAAGAAAACATAACGTTAGTGATGTTTTTGCCAAAAAAATAGTTCGGTGACCAAAATAAGAAATAAACCATAGTTCGGTGACTACTGATATAGTTTACCCTTATGTTATTATAATTATATAAATAATTTAAATTAATTGTTATATGAATTTGCTTATTCTATATTTAGACATATATTAAAATATCTTAGATTTATTTATGTCATATATTTAAAAACTTGATTGAATATTAATTCAATAAAAACAATTAAAATACGAATGATAAATATTATAATAATAATTTCATCTTTTATTTAATTTTTAAATAAAATAATTAAAATTCACCATTTTTTAATTAAAATATTACTGGAATTTAAATCATTTAATTAGAATATCATATATTTTTTTAGTGCAAACACTCATTAAGTTCAACGCGCAGTTATTAAGTCTACTCCCACTAGCATATGATATCGTTTGTCACTTGTCGCGCTAGCGCTACTAGGCCCACTACTGTTTTGTGAAATATGCGCCAAATTAGTCAACCCACACCGTCAACTTCATTCACTAATAATTATTTTTCATTACATATTTTAAAATCTCATAAAACATTTCGATTTATTAATCACAATATTTATGATGCAGACATGTTTAAGGCATCCAGTCCTATAAGTTCAACTCAAATCAAAATCAAGGTTTAGAGAAGAATTTTAAATTTTAATCTTAAGACTTAATATAATAAGTTTTAAAGTTTTCTAAAAAAATTATTTCAATAACTATTTAGAATATATTTTTTGTAATTATTTTTTAATTGAAAGTATAAAAAAAGTCTAAAATGACAGTTGTATTAACGCATGCTTTTTTTAAAATGAAGAGTAAAAATCTTAAGTGACCTTTTGAATGTTTTTTAATTAAAAAGATCAAATAAGCACGCCAACAATAATAATAATAATAATAATAATAATAATAATATAATTTGTTAAAGGAGTTTTAAACAATCGTAAACGAGTTTCAAACTATGAACGAATTTATTTATGAACATAAATGATTTGAGCATGTCTAATTTGTGTTCGGTTCATTTATAAATGAGTATAAAAATCGTATTTATATTTATTTATTTAACTTGATAAATGAACAGAACCCAACAAGTAGTTTAAGTGGAAAAGCAGTTACTTTTGCACTCACTTTGTGCGGTATGCCTATAAGTCGAAGTAAAATTAATTTGATCATGACATACTATATCTACTGATAAAAGTATGCTTTTCTAAAGTCATCATTAAGATAATTTACATTCGGAATCCATTATTATAAGGAATTTAATCAACTTTTATTGTGCGGACAAAAATCCCTTGCCCTTTTTTATCTTTTTTTGTGCCCAACATTTAAAAAATTAAATTTAAACCTTAACCCCACACCCTAAAATACACCATACACTCAATACTCTAAACTCTAACCTTAAATCCTAAACCAATTTTTTTAATGATGGGGCATAAGTGGGGTACTAAAAAGGGACAGACGATTTCTACTCCTTATTGTGCACCAAATATGTGCACAATCATCAGGCACAAATGTACAAGTAGTAGCTATTTATCTTTGAACAATTTTATATCAGTATAGCATGATCATGAAACATGGTTGGTTTGTGTACTATTGGAGCTGAAGACATCAAACTTGCCAACATGGTCAGATTAGATTCAATATGATTCAGCACATTTGATCATGATATTTCTTAAGTTTTGAATGAGCTCCTCTTCTACTGCAGGTTACAAAATCTTTAAGAGAAGCTGGTTTAGAGTCATCTAATCTCATCCTTGGAATCGATTTCACCAAAAGCAATGAATGGACAGGTTAGTTTCCACCAATCTTAAGATCCATGTTTGTTTTTAGACTTTCTTCTTTTGCTTTATGAATTGGTATCTTGGAAGCCAATACATCCATGTTTCAATTGAAAGGCAAAGAATCATTCAACAACCGGAGTCTTCATGCCATTGGTGGTACGCCAAATCCATATGAGAAAGCTATCACAATAATTGGAAAGACCCTGGCTCCTTTTGATGAAGACAACTTGATACCTTGTTTCGGCTTTGGTGACGGTATGGTGTCTCTGCCGATTGTTAATATGTCCTCCTGTACCTTTTATCAGTTGATCTAATCGAGTTTCGTGTTCGAATGTCACAGCTAGCACGCATGATACAGAGATGTTTAGCTTTCACAGCGATCGTTCATCTTGCCATGGATTTGAGGAAGTCTTAGATTGTTACAGAAAGATTGTTCCAAACTTGAGACTAGCTGGTAATTGGGATCTGTTCCCTGGACTTGGCAATTTTAACATGTCCATATCGACATTATGTCATGAATAATTCATTTATGCCGAATCGTATTGCATTGAGCATGTATGTTGTGCCGTAGGACCAACATCTTACGCACCGGTCATCGATGCTGCTGTTGACATTGTGGAAAACAGTGGTGGCCAATTCCATGTGTTGGTTATCATTGCAGATGGCCAGGTCGTATATCTCATGCCTTAAATTTTCTCCTTGTATGAGCAATTTGTTAACGCTCTCTCACTGAATGTATCTCCGAATTTGTTTTCTTTTCGTGTCGATGATGAAGGTCACGCGAAGTGTTAATACAAGTGACAGAGAGCTGAGTCCACAAGAAGAGAAAACAATCAGTGCAATCGTTAATGCAAGGTAGTACCTTGTCCATGTATCCATTTGCTTTTGTTAATTTAGGAAACAATTAAGATGCACATTGTCAATAAGTATGCATGTTGAAGAAGGCATAGATTCAATTGTGTTAAAGCAGAGGAATTTATTTTTGTTTTTGTCTTCATTCACTCATTCCAGCTTGTACCCACTGGCTATTGTTTTGGTTGGTGTTGGTGATGGACCTTGGGATGATATGAGGAAATTCGATGATAAGATCCCGTCGCGTGACTTTGACAACTTCCAGGTTTCGATCGAGCTAGAAGCAGAACTTGTCTGATAATTATATCAAACTAATTAATATGATGGAATGTAATTTGGTTTTTATGTCTAATATTTATGTGCAGTTTGTTGATTTCACTGGGATTATGACAAAAAATACAAGTCAAGAAAAGAAGGAAACTGCTTTTGCTCTTGCTGCTCTCATGGAGATCCCTTTACAGTACAAAGCATGCATGGAACTTGGCATTCTGGGGTGAGTTAATCTTCAATCATTTAGTTGACTCTCAAGTATGATACTTGTAATTACTCACTAATTGCATCAAACAAATCAAGACAACGAACCGGAAAAGCCAAGAAAATAGTTCCACGACCTCCTCCAGTTTCCTACCGTAGACCTGCTCCGCCCGAGCGCATACTGAGCAATGTCTCGGCACCAACTGCAGTTGCATCAGATGATCAGCAGGTATGTATGTATGTATCAAATGAAATGTTGCACACATGCTTGCTTTCCTTATTATCATGGAAATGCATACATTATTATCATGAATGAATCCTTTTTGTAATTTATATTTTGTGTAAAATTTCCCCATAACTAATGTTGTTTGCAATTGCAATGTAAATGCAGTCTGCATGCCCAATATGCCTTACGAATACAAAGGACTTGGCCTTTAATTGTGGGCATATGGTGAGTAATTCCTTATTTTATTTATTTGTATTATCCTTTAAATTCTCTGAATAAAAAAAAAAACAATACTTTATTTTTTCTTTAAATATGAAAAGAATTAAGACAATTAAATGTGTATTATGATGGCAGACTTGTAGGGATTGTGGGCAGAGAGTGTCAAATTGTCCAATATGCCTACAAAGGATTACCAATCGTCTTAGGCTGTTCACTTGATCTCCGTATTACAGTCTTCCAAGGGTCGATTTCACACTCAGTCTTCCATTAATTAGCTTTTGAATTTGTTGAGTTTGGGTTTGAATTTCTTTGTGGATGTTGATTTTTCTTTATTACTGGTTCGACAGTTTTGAGCACAGATCCACAGTGTTTTAAAATTATTTTGTTAGCATAGTTTGTTCAAATGATGTTATTATGGTAAACTTCTAACAACTTGGTTAGTATCGGTGTTATTATAGTACTATAAATGGGACACATGTTCTATATTTTTTTCGGTGTTCCTTTTTATGCCTTAACATTAAAAAATTAAAATTTAAATTTTAATCTTAAACTTTAAACCATGAACCTTAAAAATACACTTTTTTTCAAAATCTCTAAATTCTAATCTTAAACTTTAACTCTAAATCCTAAATCTAAATTTTAAGTATATCTAAGTGTATAACATTTTATGATTTAATTTATTAAATATTTTTAAAGAAAACTATGAATAGTTTAAGAAATGTATTAAAAAAACGTACAGTTGATTTAAGAGATAGATTCGGACATTGTATTGATGCTAAATATTTTATTTCTGAAACACGGTATTATTATAAAAATAAGAATAAATATAATTATACCATTCCTGTAGTTAGAAGGAGTCTTTGAATCTAAGTACTTTTGTTTGGATCCGATTGGAGAAAAAGAAAATAACAGCTTTGCTTTCAATCACTTTATTCTCTGTAAATATTGTGCCGGACGATTGCTAGAGGAAGAATAAATAAATTATATTTGAAAAACTGGGTCTATCGGCAAAGCTTGGTAGGTAGCTTCAAACCCTAATCCGATCCGATCCGATTTTTTTCTTTAAAATAAATATAATACACACTTCCTTCAATTTAGTTCATATTCGAGTCTTGATTTAATCTCGGTTATAAAAAAGGATTTTTAATTAGTTATATATATATATAATCTTATTATTATTATGATTAAAGGAAGATTTATAGTACAACTAACGTGTTTATAATTTTAAAATAATTTATAATTTGTTTTGTGTTACGATTGGAATAATTAAAGAGCTATAAGATAAAGAATTAGTGATATCTACAAGATTTCAAAATATATTTCAAGATGAACAAAAATTTAAAAACAATAAATCATTAAATCTCTCAAATGTTTTCGTTGGTTGTTTTCAAGTGTTAGAGTTTGCAATCAAAGTTCATTTTTATCCGGTTCGATTTATAATTTTTTTTTAAACTTGACATTTTATAAAAGGTCTAATTTGAATTCGTTTTCACCCCTAATATTATTTTTTAAAAATATATGTTATTTTTAATTTAACTTTTAAAAATCTATGTGATCTCTTTGATTATTTTTTTATTTTTATTTTACAATTTGTCCATTGGAGCGAGTTTAATGACTAATCATTCATGTTTTGTTGGTTTATTTTAAGGGTAAACGCTAGCTACAAGTTTTTAACCTGCTTAATGTCCAAGGCGAAGCTCGAATCCTCAACCACTGGTTAAGATAGAAGAGACTCTTTTCATCTCACCTAAGACCTATAGTTAATTTTTTTTTATGATTTTAAACATAAACAACTTCATATATTTTTAATGCTTAAATTAAAGTATTATATTTTATAATAGATTTGCATTACATACTCTTGCTATTATGGATGTTTATGGTTAACAAAAATACTATAATAGTTAATTTGTACGCTATTTTCTTAGTGCAATTAGATAATAATGTCTAAAAATAATGTATTTTAATTACACCAAGAACAAAACCACCACATTAAATATTGTAATATTTTGGTTAACTATAAACACCTTTATTTGCCGTATCTCTTCCAAAAATAATAGTTTATATACATATTTTGACTAAAAGATAATTCAAAAACTAAAAGGTAAACAAATATATAGTTTAAGGGTTAATTTTTCACGTAAGCCATCTAAACAAGAAAATTTCGGAAATAAACCTCACTTTTATCATTATTTTTATATTTAAACACACATCATATCATTGATTTTAATCTAATCACTACAAACTCCAATCTCGCCTTTACAATAACTAAGTTCACAATCATGACTATTTTAATCTCAATGAAAGTGATCTTATGTTCATTCAAATGGATTCTAAAGTCAATTTGGATGTGTAGTTAGGTAGATTCAGATGAGATGAAAATGAAAACAACAACGAGATTGATTCAAATGAGGTGAAAATGAAAGTGACAACAAAACTGATTCTTGTAATGATGATATTAAGTACTATAATGATTAAATGTGTTTGGATAAGATAATTACTATTAACTTCGACGTGAAAGGATTGATCGTATTTTAGACGAAGCTGACATAGACATCAATGTCGCTTCATCGTACTCTACGAAGACTACGACTATGTTGGCGAAATATATATTTTATACGATTTTATCGAATTTAATGTGTCTAAATTATTATTTGAAAACCATAATCTAAACAAGTGTTTTTAATGAAAAAGCAGATGATGTTCATCATAAGATCCGGATTTAATCGTTTTGTCTGCAAGGTGTGTGCATTGTCGAATGGTTAAGAACATGTACGAATAGATATTACCTTGTAATTATCTTTACAACATTTAAAAAAAATCATTATTTGGAAACAAAGACTTCAAGGTTACTGAATATCCATAAAATTCAAGAGACTTAATTATTACTTTTATTAATGACCATAACGCAATTAGATGATAAAATTTTCTTAACGACCTTTTTATTTTCTTCATGATATTTTTTTTAGATTTTATATTTTAATAATAAACAAAATCCTCCCAATAGAACGGTTTAAATCCGAACAGTGTAAACCTGATTAACAAATGTTGCACTTAGAATAGATATTTTTAAAAAGGAAAATGTCGCATTCATCGGTGGCAGAACGAAAAGTTTTTACATACGTCCTTAGTTTTAGAATTTATAGATCTAATTTAAGGTTTATGAGTTTAAGTGTAGGGGTTTAGAATTTAAGGTTTATTGCTAAAATTTATAGTTTAGAGGTTAGGATTTAGGGTAATATGGTTAGGGATTTGAGTTTTAACATATAAACCCTAAATTCAAAACCTATACACTTAACTCCTAAATTTTAAACCCTAGAATCTAAATAGAGTTTTTAAACTCTAAAATTGAGACACTCATAAAAACTTTTTATTTTCACCATTTGTACTTAGAATAATTACATTTTTTAAAAATTTAATTTAAATTATTCATTTAATAAGTTAAATACCAATAATTATAAAAAAAATATAGGGAGAGGACGGGTATGGTACGAGAAAGAAGGACAAAGCAGTAGTGATTAAAATGAAAATTATATTTTAAGTAAAGTGGGGAAAAAAGCACAGTAAAGAAAAAGATGTATGGCATTGCAATGTGAACGAGAATGGCATACGCCAAAGAATCATAATATTTTTTTCTGAAAAAGAATGAATCATAATATTAATAATAAACAAAAGAAAACATGTATAAAAAGAGTAAGCAGTGTGCCAGGTAGATTTGTTTGTTTCAGATAGCTGGTGGGTCCTTCCTTTTAAGTCACCTGTACCTGTTGAAGGCCAAAACTGGTATTTCCTCCTTTAACATTAACACTATATATAGAATGAGTTATATTTTGATACACTAAATTATAAAATTAAAATGTAATTAATTATATTTTTTAAAAATAATTTATTTTACTTTTTAATGGAATCTATTAAATGTAATTAATTATATTTTTAAAAATTTAAGTATTATTAATTTAGGGTGTTTAATGTAATTTACTATAAAACCATAAACCCTAAAAATCATAAAACTCTAAACTCTAAAAATTATGAAACCCTAAAATTTAATCCATAAACCTTAAAATTTATAAAACATTTAAACCATAAACCCTAATCTAGAAACCCCTAAACACTAAAATATAAATTATAAACTTGTGAACCATAAATTCAAAACCCCAAACCCTAAATATCAAAAACATAAATCCAAAGACCCTAAATCCTAAAGATAATAAAACCATAAAAAGTAAACCTGAAAATCATAAAACACTAAAACCCTAAACCCTAAAAATCATAAAACCATGTAATCCTAAACCCTAAACTCTAAACTATAAGCCTTATAAATCATAAAACCCTAAAATCATAAACTCTACAATCATAAACCCTAAAATCATAAACCTTGAACCAAGAAATCATAAATCATAAACCCCAAATCCCTTTACATGATTATTAATTACATTAAACAACCTAAATTAATGGTGCTTATTTTTTTTAGAAATGTAATTAATTACATCCTAATTAATAGATACCATTGAAAAATAAAATAAGTATTAATGATTAGAATATAGTTCTTATATGCCACCCGTAGGGTTGTGTATAACAAAACAAAACAAGAAAACCCTGCAATCTATAGATGTGTTTTAAATTACAAATTTCACATTGTATGTATTTGAGTTACAGTTTGATTATGCACAGTTATTATTAATTTTATTGTAATTAGTCTTGTTTAACCTGTAATTATAATTAAAGCAATATTTTTTTCTACAACTTTAAACATTGGGTAAAGGTTAAGGGTAAAACTTTGATATACAAGCTGTATAAAATTAATTTTACACAAGCATGCATATTTACAGTATAAAACCTAAATCCTAAATTCCTAACTCTAACCCTAAGAAACTAAACCCTAAACCTTAAACCTTATGCACTAAATTCTAAACACTGACCTTAAATTCTAAATCATACAACATAAACCCCTAAACCCTAAAACTAAAAGGCGTGTAAACTAAAGTTTACACGGCCTGCGTATCAAAGTTTTTCTCAAAGGTTAATTATACCATTTGAGTCTCCTTTTGTTTGGGGAGATATTTTCAAAGATTTCGAACATTGTAGGTTTTTTGTTCTAAGATTTCCCTTTTTATCTTAGACGGAAATTTGGACTTTGTTGATAATTTGGACTGCTTTGGAAAGAACAGTTTTTTTTTTAAATATTAAATAGTATAAATATAGGATTTAAATATTTAATGTCTACGAACCACCGAATTTACTAGGAAACAAAAAATATATAGTTTATTCACAATTAAAGATTAATTATTGGTTATTTTAGCGTGATGAGAGGTTAGTCCTTTAAGTAAAGTTACATATTCGAATTTTAATGTTATAGACAAGAAATCAGGGATAGATCGAGGGAGAGTTGAAAGGGACGGTCGCCCCCTGAAAGTTTAAAATTATTATATGATTTAGAAGTTTTCTATGTATTTTCTATTGAAATTTTCCCCCTAAAATTTTATAAGTTTGCCCACCTAAAATTTTATACGTTCACCTCCTAACATAAAGTTATGCGTCAGTCCCTAGTTATGGATGAAATGAATTGGATTGAAAGGACTATCTATAATAGATCCTTATGGTACTCAATCTGAATTAATCCTTAAACAAAATCAAATACCAATGATTATAAAAAATAAAAAAACTAATAATCCAGGTCTTAGAATGTACGTAGAAGCATAGGAGGGGGGCACATGGTATACGCCACCGTCAAGGAAAAGCAAAACATCACAATCTTAATTATATTATATGCCCTAAATTCTTAAAGTGTAATTCCATGCATTGTTTAAGCCACCAAAGATTTCTAGTAATATAATATAACTGGATAATATTTGTTTATGTTTTAGTTAATTAATCGTGTCTGAATGCATGCTTTAATATTGTTGTTCTTTACTCTTCCAATGTTATATATAATATACTTGTTATTCTTGAAGAATACAAGTTTGCTTTATCAATACCCCTGACATAAAGCTTGATTTTATATTAATTACAATATTAATCTTGTGATTTGAGTCTGATTAATCTCACCTATACTTCACTTTGTTTCTCTCTTTTTCTTTTAGGTCAAAGTAGTAACTGTAAATAACTGAAATGTCCACATGATTAAAATCTAGCAAGTATTTTGAGACTTTAATTTTTCAAATTTAAAATTAATCTTTTGGGTATTGTAAATGAATTTTTTTTGACTCTACAAACAAGATTTAAAGGATGACACGTATTTATTCGAATGTGCAATAAATATATAAAGCTGTACACTTAAATCATACAATGACTCTTGAAATGAACAAGATATGTGCCATTAGATGCATATATACATTCGAACAAAATTCATCTGTCCTTTTGATGTGCTCCTATATATGTCTCACCAATAATTTTATATCATGTGTATTAATAATTTTTTTTACAATTTTATTGATTTTTTTATTTTGTTGATAATATATGTAGTATGAAATTATTGGTTGAGCATACAAAGAATATAGAAAAAGAGCGACGAATTCTATTCATATACATTCAACTGCAATCAAATAGTTTGAAGAATAATTAGATATATAACTACATAGAAGCAAATGCAGGTTTAAATTTTAAATTTTAAATACTACCCTTAGCTTAAAGTTGAATTTATTTTATGTACTCATGTACATATATAGTGTATGATAATGATTATCCATAACATGTATATTAAAAATAACATATATAATTAACTATCTTATTTTTTTTAATTTTCTTTTCGGATTATTAAGATTGCACGACTTTTCCAACAAAGATTTGCTAAATCATACATCATTGGAATGCCACCAATAAAACATGAAGCATAGTGGGGTTTAGCCGTTTAGTTTTGTCTTTTTGTTTAATATAAATAACATCACATGTTGATAAAACCAAATTTAATAAGCCTTCAACATAACATATTATTATTATTTAATGTCTTCTCTAACAATTACAAGAAAGTGCATATATTTTTTTAAATTTTTTAATTATAATAATTGAATTTTATTAAAAAAATGAAAAACATTACAAATACAACATACTAAAAAAAGGAAAAATAAGGTTAAGTCCACACAGAAAAATCATACAAAAATAAAACATGAAACTCAAATGTACAAAAAAAGTAAAATTTTTCATTGAGATTGACACACATAGTCAAAAAACACACAAACTTTCATGAATATCTTTTGTCTATATCCGTTTTACGAGGTGAAAAAAGGAGTGGTGAGTAAACCAAACTTTCAGACATATTTGTTCAGTACACAGTTCTGATTACATCGGCAAACAACCACCAAAGGGGATCAAATTTCTATGACCACAAACAAACCAAATTAAAAAAAAAGTGTCGTGAGGATCTATGCATGAACACCAAACGACCATTAAGGTATACGTAAATCGTGTCAAACGACAAAAAATGTATCACAAAAGAAAAAAAAATCATAAGACCAGAGATTCTTATTAAAAATTAAAAAATATAAAAATATATAAAAAAACAAAGAAAATAGTGAACACTAACTGTCGACGGACAACCAACATAAAAGTCAGTGTCACCATCGATCAAATAAAAGAGGATAAAAAATCCTACAATGGGAGAGAAAACTAAGTTAAAAATCTTGTAGTATTAGTTGTTCATAGATTTTTTTAACCATTTGACAAAGCACGTGTACCTTGCAGACATTGCGATTGAACTCATGCCTCCTAGGATGAATGTGATATGCTTTTCCACTAAAATCACTTATTGTGTTCCTCTATATTTAAAATAGTCATAATTCTGAAGGTGCATAAATTAATATCCTACGTATGTATATATGCATGTATTATGCAGTGCAACGGTTTATTCTTTGAGTATTTGGAATAATTATATTATTTCTTAATTTCATATCGTAAATTAAATTAACTTCGGACACAAAAACTTGTCGCTAGTATGATAATTTTCGTGTTCAATGTTCGTTAATTTTAAGTTCAGTTTTAGCAAAAGGGAAAACTATACTCCAAAGTTTTGGACTCTTTCAACCTAGTCTCTATAGTTACAAACCACTTTGACAAATTTGTCGAGGACTGTTAATGACTTTCAAATTTAAAATTAATCTTTCAAATTTTAATCATTAGAAGACAACGTTAACAAAACCGTCACAACGTGAGAACTATTTTACATACCATTATTTCATTTGACCTATTTCTTTAACATTTACATTATCTCTCTAAAAAGTCTAAGAAGAAATTAGGACGAGTTTTGTAACGACCCGGATTTTCGAGTCAACAGTGGGCGTTGACTCAGGTCTTGGACCGACACGTCAGGTCAAATGTTGGGCTCTGTTGTTGGGCCTTGTGGGCCTCCATGTGTTGTTGGGGTTGCCTGGTGGTTTTGGGCTTGGCTTATGTTGGGCTTTGAGGAAAGGTAATATGGTAAAAGCCATATTGGAAGACAAAGGCTGTTGGAGCCTTAATTTTCTACTGGAAAAGGGACAAGGGGTGATATCACCTTGCCCCCATCTTCATGCTATCTCTTTCTTCCTTCCTCTCTCATGTTGAGTGTTGAGTTTGGAAAAATCTTGGATGTTTGAGTGGGAATCTCGGATTGTGGCTTGAGAAGAAGTTGTTCAACACCCAAAGATCTATCTTTCAAGAGGAATATCTTCAACATTGGTGGAAGTTGGGTTTGAAGCTTGGAACAAGGAAAAAGAGGGGGAAGAAGCTTGGTTGCTACCTTAGTTCGTGAATCTTTGCTAAAGGTCAGTACATTTCTGACTCCTATAGTTCATGAGCCTCATAAAATGTATGCCTTGCTTGGTTTTATGGTTTGTGGGTGTGAGATAGGTCTTTAGAGCTTTAAACCCCCATTAATGGTAAATCAAAGATGAGATGTTGATAATGGATAAAATTGGTAGAAAACCACCCTTTAAACCTCCAATAATCTGTAGGAACATTTTGGGACTTAACCATGTAGGTTAAGGGTTGGGTTGTGAAATCCCAAGCTTTAGATTTGAAATCGGGGCTCGCGTACCGATACGGGGTGGTAGCGTATCGGTACGCCTTTGTTATAAGGGAGACGGATTGTGAGGGGCGTACCGGTACGTATTCTCGTGTATCGGTGCCCCTTGCATATTAAGGATTCCAGTAACGCTATCGTGTACCAGTATGCAAGGGGAGTGTCGGTACGCACTGTTGCATTGCCTGGGAAAGGCTTAGCGTATCGGTACACGTATGTAGGAGTACCGGTACGGGTGGATCGGTACGAGGCGATCCTAGTACCGATGAAGCGTATCGGTACGGAATAGAGCGTATCGGAACGACTTGAGGTCTAATTCTTTCGAACCTAGTTAGCGTATCGGTACTCATGGGGGAGTATCAATACCTAGAGGGAGTACCGATACTCACTGGGCAATCTGCCCAAGAAAGTTGAGTTCGCGTTCGGGGGTTCTCTAATTCATGGTAAAGGGTCCAGTAGGTCCCTAAAGGTATAAAACCAACTCTAAGACTGAGAAATCAAGGTTAGTAACACATATGTGGATTAATGGCTAATGGATTGGTAATAATTGGGTAAGTTGCTTGGTCTAGTAATCTATAGGGATCAGTTAATGCTACGTGGTAGCTCGGGGTCCTTGTAGTGTGCTGAAGGGACGCCCGTATAGGCTGGTTGCCGTAAGTAACGAGAAAGGGTGTAAATGAATCCTAAAGACATATATTAATTAGTGTAACAAATGAGTCATGCCTTGGGGGCATTGGTAATGGTTGGCTGGATGCCTTTTATCTCCCGGTGAGATATATTGATGTTCGTGGGAGCATGTGTTAATGTACGTGTCTTGGTTAGGAATTCGGATGTCCTAGAGCCAGTGCAAGGGCACTTAAATAAGGGGATGAGTACTCCGGGCTATGTGATCGAGTACATCTGACGTATCCACGGGCTATGTGATCTGGATGCGGTTTGAAACCTATCATTGGGCTATGTGATCAGGATATGGAAATACAACTCGGGGGCTGTGTGAGCTTGAGTAACTCGAAGGGCTATGTGATCTCGAATAACCTGATTGGCTATGTGACCTCAGAAAAAGACTGCTTGTGGCTATTGTGATCCAAGTATGTCTAGGACGTTTCTGTGGCTATAGTGATCCGGATATGATCTTAACCCGACGGCTGTCTGAGCACGGGAAAACAGTAGGGCTTCGTTGGCCATTAGGGAATGTATGTTATTTACGTTGTTATATGGTTGTTAGATGTTGGCTATTTTTACCCTTGGGCTATGTGATCAGGGTAGGGTTGTTACTCGACGGGCTGTGTGAGCTCGAGTAACTCGATAGGCTGTGTGATCTCGAGTGTGGGCTAGATAACCCTTGGGCTATGTGATCAGGGTATGAGACGTAACTCAATGGTCGATGGGACCTCGAGTATGGTAAGCCTGAGATGGCTTGGTAGACTTCTTACATAATTAGGGGTATCTTGAGACAGTTGTAAGCTCTAGCTAGGATAGGCTAGAAGATGATCCTTAGATGTTGAGAAGCCTTTCCGTGCACTCTTGATTATAATATCATGCATGCTTGTTTTATGATATTCATGAATTACGGTAGAGTAGAAATGTACCACTGAGCTTTGTTAGCTCAGCGTGCGAAATTGTGGTTTTTTCGTGCGTAGGTTGACAAGTTGCTTTTGGAGGAGCACGTCGAGGAGGATTTCCCAGCACCGAGCCAGTTTCAGAGTACAGTACTTGGTGTTTAGTTTGGACTGGTTGTATTCTTAGGACCTTACCACAGTCGAGTCTGTATTTTATTTTGATTTACTGTTATTTGGTCAAACAATGTATTTTATTTGGAATTCGTATTTTGTAAACCCTTATAAATCTCTTTATCTACGTGGATTTTATGGTGATGGTTCCGAAATTATTAACTTGTTTAAATTTGAGAAATTTTGATGGATATTTTTTTGGGTGACCTGAATGTAATGCTTCAGATCCAGGACGAGATCGGGATATTACAAGTTTGTTGTGAGAGGGCCTAAAAAATGACCATCTTAAAATGTTACTAAAAGATTAAAATTTTATGTTGTAACATAAAATGTTTAAAACACAACTTAAAATGTGCTTACATGCACACACAAAATATAAATAACATTTTTGATTTCGTATTTTTAATTGTTTTTTAAACCGTTGTTATTTAGACTCTCCGAATAAACTATTATACTAATTAATATAATAACATGTGTTGGTGTAGGAATAGGTATAGGTATAGGTATAGGTTGAGTATTGCGTGTAGGGCTTAGTGGCCCACCCTACCTTTTAAGAGGGGAACCCTGTTTTTTGTTAGTTTGTGAGCAGACAAAAGCAGAAGCTTCTTATCCTTCACATCCCCACACTGCCTTTTTCGCTTTTCACTCAAATCCCCGAAACCCTAATCCCATCACCCATATTCATTCTATTTGTTTCATTCTCCTATGTATCGGTTATTTTAACCGACGAATTATTATTCTATACACAGTTGATAAATAATACTATCTGTCCTATTAATTTTATCTAGTATTCACTTTTAAAGTCATTTTCTTTTAATTTTGACCATAATTATTTTAAATATTTAAATTAATTAAATTTTATAAAATATATGTTTTTAAACTACTTGATATAAAGTTTTTAAAATATATATTTTTTCATATTTTTTCCAATAATACATTTAAAGTAATAAATAGTCACAGTTTAAAAAATTTGACTTAAAAATAGTCAATACTGAACATTTTCAGTGGGACGGAGGTAATATATAAAATTTTTAAGCTAAAATTAAAATGTTAAATATTTAATTAATTAATTTTCATAATTTATTAATTCGTAAGGCTTTTCATTTTCACTAATATCTTAATTGACATATCAAATAATTTTAGTTATATTATTATCACCATTAATTGCTCCATAAGAGAATAAGGAGATTTACTCTTCCTTGTTTATATATTTTCAAGTTGTTATGTAAAAGCAATTTAAAGTTTCTGAAAAAACTGATGGGACCAAGTCTAGCCCCACTTGATCACTCCCCATTATTACAATGTGAATCTGCCTATTTGGTTATGGAATTATTTTACTTTTTTAATCACTGAAACTGGCAGCTGTAATGGCAAGCATGTAATATAACGGAATGTCTAAGGTCTAATTACTTGGTTTGTTCTTTGTATTTTTTTAGCAGTGGCCTCTGTATATAAAGTTCAATGTCGATGAAGCTAGTTGAATAGTGCATGCTCTGTTCTGTTGTATTACATTCTAAGCAAAATCTTTCCGATTTCCCCTCTCCTGTCTATCGGAACAGCACTGCCATGGCTCCCATAACTCTCCCTCCCGGCTTCAGGTTTCACCCGACCGACGTAGAGCTTGTCGCTTACTATCTCGACAGGAAAATCAGCGGTCGTACGATCGAGCTTGAGATTATCCCAGAAGTTGATCTCTACAAATGTGAGCCTTGGGATTTACCAGGTATCTATTATATAATCAGTCCATTCCATTCATTAATGGCTAGCTTGTGCGTTACTGTTGATTCGTGGCAGTACTGGGGTCTGAGTGAGTATAACTCTAACTTTGAACATTGGTTTTCATTGTGGAATTTAAACAAACAGATAAGTCGTTTCTGCCGAGCAAAGACATGGAGTGGTACTTCTACAGCCCAAGAGACAAGAAATACCCGAACGGGTCGAGAACCAACAGGGCGACGCGCGGCGGGTACTGGAAAGCAACGGGGAAGGATAGGACGGTGCAGACGTCGGGGTCTCAGAAGAGGGCGGTGGTTGGTATGAAGAAGACTTTGGTTTATTACAGAGGTAGGGCTCCCCACGGCATCAGAACTAATTGGGTCATGCATGAATATCGCTTACTCCACTCCGCTTCTCCCACTGCTCCTTCCAGTTTAAAGGTACACTGCTAGTACTAACTGCTGCATTCTCCCATGTCCCTTCTAAATCCTGCAATCCATAAATATTCGATATTTGTATCGTGTTCGTGTTATTTTTACATATGATATACATATATATTTGTTTCGTGTAGGCATCCAAATATTAGTATGGGTATTGTTCATTAGGGTTTTGAGTTCTTTGGTTATAAAATTAGATCTAAACTTCTGAACCTGTCAGATATATTTGTTTGGAAGTCTTCTAACTTTGTTAAAACAAAATAGAATCATTCCAAGGATAACTAGGGTTTAGAGAAAACAATTATATGTTGCATGATTTTCTTCTATGCTAAATTATTATGAATGTTTCTATAAATTTTGTTAATAAACACTAATCAAACAAACCTGAAATTTTATTTATTGATTTTTTTTATAAATATTTTAAAAAAATAAACATCAAACATAGACTATCTGATGTCCATAATCACTACATATATGATGCTAATATATATGATGATTATGGTTTCCAAATATTATTTCCTTCTGAAAAAGTAGAGCATATATGTATGGAAAAATGATTTTGTGAAAGACTCTTTGGTTTTAATCTCCCATGCTTTTATAGGTGTATAGCTGTTGATCTTCCTTTCTTTTAATCTGCTCCTTTTTCTTTTTACCTCTTTCTAATATTCTTTTGCATTTCACTCTTTAATTTTCTAAATATCCATATTTAATTGATTGGAGCTAATTTTGCAAATCAAGCAGGACTCGTATTCTTTATGTCGCATCTTCAAGAAGAACATACAAATTCCCAAAACAAAAGAAGCAGCAGCTGGGGAGAACAATCAGTCATTTGGTGATGAAATTTCTAGAGATGTACAAGTTGAAGTTGGCGTTGAAGATGAGAATCTCAACACTTCTTCATCCGATGTCACTCAAGGAACTCCCAGTGAAACTGGCATGGCTGATGAATACCAAGCTCCGTTCACCTCGGACGAAGCCAATAGTTTGGCTGATTTGAGTTCCCTCGGCCCCGATTTCTCCTCCGACTTAATTCAGGTATGATATAACATGAATATGATAAGAATACACGTATTGTTATTATTTCGAATAAAAGAAAAGGAGTAGTATTGAAGAGAACGTAAGATTGGAAACATCATGTGTTAGTGTGTATGATGTGCAATGTGCATGCCTAGGGAGATTTTACAATGGGCCATACCATGATTCTTAAAAATAGTAATAATAAATCTGCTTTAGACATCTTTTTATGTTGAAGACATGATTATCTACTTTGCCAACACTGGATTTTTTTACAGCAATATTCTGCTTTATTTCCCTGCTTTTATCACCAAAGGCTTCAAAATCACTCTCAGTCTTCCCCTCCCCATCCCAACACTTGAAAGTACAATCAGCTGATCAAATGTGGGTTGGAAAATTGGCCCACCAAACACCCACTTTGAGTTGGCTTTTCATCTTAAACTAAACAAAAAGTTGGGACCAAGTGAAAATTCTTCACTCTCTTTTCCTAAAGCTCTACCAATACTCATTTCCATGTCTTGCTTCACCATCTTCCATAACTTCTTTTGACTGACCTAAACATCTTTCTCTTGGTCAGAATTTGCACAAAATTTCTTCCATTCAAAAACCACTTTCTTTTTTCACCTTATCAACACCCCTACTTTGGGGCCTTTCAAACTCTTTTAGATTTGGACTTTGAATCATCACTTCATAAAAGAGAAAAACTTTGATATATAATCCGTGTAAACTAAAGTTTACACGTACTTGTCAAATTTAGGGATTAGAGGTTTAGTTTATGAATTTAGGTTGTAGGGTCTAGAGTTAAGGATTTTAGTTTTTAGATTTTAAAGAAGGGTTGTGTAAATTTTTTTCGCACACGAATCGTGTATCAAAATATAACTCCTTCGTAGGAATACTCAAAACATTTACTTCCTTTACTCCTTCACTTCCTCCTAGAAAAACTCATCTGATTCACATGTGTTTATGAATGTATGAAGGAAATGCAGATTCCAGGCTACACAAATCTTCATTACCAAGTCCAATATCCACCATTGGAGCTAGAAGACTTCCCACAGATAAATATTACATCGGAGACGAAGGCATCCAAGGCTGAGATAATCGACGAGTACATGATGTATGACGACAAGTTCAAGGACTACATGAATGGATCATTGGAAGAGATTTTCTCACTGTGTGCCTCTCAGGACAATTCCATGCCCCCTCTCTCCATGCATGATTGAAAACAAACACTAACAAAGAACATCACTTTTAACAACATTGATATACTTGTTTTGGAATACTATAATGTATCTTTCTTTTTGTTTATTTATATAGCACATAATGTAAGAGGCGGTGGCTGGGCAAATGATCAAAATTATAAGATTATTTTGCCAACCACAAGATGATAAGGTTATAAACTCTTGGTTTCCTTTTCTTTTTTTACCATTTTTTTCTTCTTTCATGTTGTGGTTGAAAATTTGTTTTGGGTCAATTTTGAAAGGGAAGTGGATGAGTCGTTTTGTTTCTTTTGATCAATCAATTAAATATATTCATTTCCATCAAAATTTAAATTATCCAACCTATCAAACATTGTTTGAGATAAGTAAACACTATGTTATCGAGAACCATGCTTTTGTTGACTCTTCAAGGTCTTCTCCATGTACCTTCGGTATTTATGCACCAAAACATATCATCAATAAACTAATAAATAAATTCTTTGTATGGACATTAAATAAATTGAAAATGCCCTTAATTTATTTTAAGAATATCTTATTTCTTAATATTTTTTGATAATGAATAAAAATTTCTTTTATATATAATTTTTTTCTTATTAAAAACTTTCAATGAGAACATCTCAAAGAATTTATAAGCATCACTATTTGTAAGTTGCCTGACACCAGGAATGGACTGAAGGAGGTGCTGGAGCGAACAATCACTCCTCAAAATTTTAAATTCTCATATAGTTTAGATATTTTCTTTGTATTTTTTGTTGATAATCTAATTTCACACACCCTAAAATTTTGTAATTTCGCACACATACATTTATAATATAACTTCTTAATAGTTCACACCCCTTACATAAATCATGCGTTTGCCGCTGCTTGTCACCAAAAATTTACATCAGTTCTATAGAACTATCCAATTCTGAACATATTTTTAATTATAAAGATAGAAACTGATCATTAACATTGTTAAAATTGTACTTATTGATCCTTCATTCATTACCTATCATTGACATTATAAAAAATGTATTTAGGTGAATTAATTTTTCCACCCCAATCAATCACTCTCCTTGGAAAAGAAAAGAAAATGGAATCTTGAAAAGAAAGGATAAAAACCCGAAACAAGTTTCTGAATAACATGATAGATCCCACTTTTTACAGTAAAAAAAAAATAGCAATTCTATCAAAAATCAAAGCTAAAGCATTGAAATAGAACCCAAAAAAGAATAAAAATGAATGATACATTAGAGCTTACGTCAACTTAGAATCGTAATGTACCTCCAAAAGAAAAGGAAAAAAAAGTCTAACCGGAAGGCTCCTTGAAGAGCTTTCCCCGAACTACGCAATAACTAAGAATGGTAGATCCAGTCCCAATATGTGGGCCGAATGAACCGGATGGTTTTGACGTTAGGGTTTAGGGTATTTACGGAATATTATTTATTGTAGCAGTGAGATTAAATGGATGCATGTAAACAGGGCTTTGTCGACGAGAGGGGTTATTTCAATAAAATAATAATAAAAAAAGATAGTGATTAAGATAATGAGATTTTGGTTCAATGACAAGGTTAAATTTAGGATTATGTTTGAGTCTCTCATCATGAGTAAATTTATATATGTAGGCTTTTGCCCCCACCTTTTTTTGTCCGAATTGTTTTGGTTCAGGTTGTAATTAGGCTAGTTTAGTTTCTGATATGGATATACTCCAATATTTACTTCAGTTTTCGTTATGTTAATTATAGTTACAGTTTTAAGCTTTTTTGGATGAATTTGTGCTTTCATTCTCAACAACAGAAAAAACTGTCTTGTATTTCTCTCCTTCCAGACTAGTGCAATAAGACAATTTACCTTTCATATATCTCCCATCTCAATGTAACACACCGTTTCTCAACATTCAAAAAGTTGTAGTTTTGATGCTTGAGCTTAGGTTTGGGCTTAATTAAACTGTGTCGTTTTACTATTGCTATGTTACGTCGTTTTGTAATTTGGGGTTAAAATTTCCAGTCAGGCTGTGTTTCCCCTAATTTTCTTATTCTTGGTCTCCCTTTGCTCCTTTAATTCTCATCTCCTCATTAATTCTTCTTCTTAGTTTGTGACTCTTACAAAGGTATCAGAGACAGGCTCACCCTCGGATTTGTTGTGGAAACTCAGAATCAAGCAGCAACAGTGACAATGACGAATCAAACCCAGATGCCAGCAGTCCCAGCCATGGTTGACGACCAAAAATTCTCTTGGTCTAAATTCTGTGAGGAATTTAAATTGTTGTTAGAAAGATATTCAACCAGTCAAATCCTGTAGGTAACCGTCACTCATATGTTGTATCCGATCCCGACGGAAACGCTGTCTCAGGTATTCTCACCTCATGGGTCGGTGGAGAAGATTGTTCCGCTTCAACAGTCGATTAACTTTCAAGCCTTGATCAAGTATCACGACTGTTTGGATGCTATCTCGGCCAGAAATTCTTTTCATGGTCGTTATATCTACGATGGTTGCTGCTAGATGGACATTCAATTTTATAAAGACACTGGGATATCAGAATATGCTGAACCGAAACTAGAATCGCAGAGGACAGTCCCTAACGAAGACAAGGTGTTTGACAGATTGCCCTCGACAACGACAAGGAATCAGATACTTTTGATGACTTGACTCCAGCTCTGTTGAAAGATGACTTGATTAAGGGTTCGAGTGCAACCCAACAGTGTGATGATCTATTGGTGCCAACAGCTAAAATAATAGATGGTGAAAAGATTAATGATGGTGTGAAGGACATGGAAGAGAACTTCAAGTTCAAGTCGAAGAGAGCTCATCCGCAACAGTCACTGGGTTTGCTAAAGTACCATGTTCATCAATTCTGCCAAAAACTATGTCTGAACTTGTATAGAAAAATTTCGTTGAGGATCACAAAAATGCATTTCAGCATAAAGAAAAAGAAGATGTAGGTATGGCAATCCTAGATACCGACAATTTTCAATTAACTACAGATGTTTTGGATGATAGGTATCACGTTAGGTCTGTTGAGTTTGTGCACATTGAAAACACAACTAAGGCTCCTTTCCTTAGAAGAATGTACAATGGTAAAAATTTTGAACGGGCTAATTCAAACGTGTTCACGAATGCTAAAAAGCTTATTGAGATGAATGACCCCTATGAATTTCGGCTTTTAGTGATGGGAAATGATAATGTTGTAGTGCATAATACTAGGGAATTCATTGAATTGAAATTTACATTGAAGCCAATGGAAATAATGTTTGATAGAAGCCTTGATGTTGGAGTGGATATTGTAGACGCTGCCAATGTTGAATGCTATAGGACAAAAGAATTTACATCTCAAATTGGTCTTGGAGCAGTGGGATTTGACAGTCCAATTAGCAGCTCTTCCGAAGATATATTTAAATTCGTTGATGTGTTTGTAGCCATGTTCACAAATGAAGCTTGAGCTAAGAGTGTTTTATTTGGTTATGGTACTGTTAAAAAAGCTTCTATGGGTGATGTAACACCCTAAAAATCCCCCAATTTGAAAAACCCTAGACGCTGAAATCCTTAAATTAAAAACCCTAAGATTTAGGAATCCAATTAAAAACCCTAATTGAGAAATTTGAAATTTTGATAATCCTAATATGATTTTAGTGACCAAATTGTTAAAAAATAGAGCGTTGCGGATCCTTTTGTAAAGTGGGTTAACTTTAGGGGGCATTTTGTAACTCGGGTAAAGTTTGGGAGCTGTTCTGCAAACCCTTGAAGTGTTGGGTGACCTTGTGCGTATTTTATCCTTTCACCTAGGTTTTTAAACCACCTTAAACCTTTTGATCTGCAATAATTTAGTTGTAGCAGCCGTTTCTCTCCCTCTCCCGATAACTCATCCCCTTCCCATCGCCAGCGAAGCTCTGGTAAGTCCTTTGTCTGCCGTGTCACCCTTCAGCCACTTTTTTTGAAATCATACCGAAACGTAAACCCCCACTCCTCACTTAGTTTTGTTGCGCTTTGATCATGCATCCGGTGTTCCACCGTTTATCACCCGAGCAGAACCGTGATCAGAGACAACGTCTGGTCGTACCCTTGACCAAGACTTGAAGCAAAGCAAATCGTGAACCCCCAATCTATCCGACATGTCTATTGCTCACGTCAAGGCATAATTAGGTGAGCTATTCACCCTTTCCAAGGTTGAGTCAAGGCCATAATTTACTCATGTTCACCTTATTATTATTATATTATATTTTTATATTGAAATCAGGTTCCAAATATTTAATTTATGATTTCCTCAAATTTTTGCTTATATCTGCTCATGTTCACACAACAATGGTTTCTCTTCATCATCCTTTTGAAACTATGCTTGGTCTTACACTAAACCGTTAGACTCGAATTGTTAACCGACCCGACCGTTTACCCGACCCAACCTGATCCGTTGACCGGGTGATGTATGCATTGACCCTGATGATGTCGCATTTGACCAGTTTGACCAGTGTGACCAGTTTGACCAGCTAACTTTTGACCAGTCAAGTCAAAGTTGACTTTGACTTTAATTTTTGACCCGAAGTTGACGTTTTCAAAAAACTTTTATATTGACTTTATTCGACGTCCTGAGTCCGAATTCCCTGCCCGTTTTGTCTAATTTGAACCCAAAAGCTCTGTTTTGCTAGCTGCGATTAATTTGTCCCTTAGTAATTTCAGAAGATTTGGATATTAGTTTAACCCGAGTTATTTCTCATGGTCATATATCGTCTCTGAGGCCGAAGAGTTACCTCTTTTTGTTCAGATCGATTGTGCACGTTCTTTGAGGCCTTTACGTGAGTATGCCTTCGGTCCAGTTCTTATGTTTTAGTTGGTGGCTTAGTTTTAGTAAAAGTATTAATGTAGTTATTTTACCTCTTAGGTTCTGATTCAGCTAGACCTGAGCGTAAGGCACGTTCTTCTCGACATTAGAGCTACTGCTTGCTAAGGTGTGTTCTCTTCCGGTGCCATATACTTGTGTGTTTCTGACTGTGCTATAATTTGTGAAATAAATGTTTTATTCTTGCTTGATTTAATTATCTAAATTGTGATTTGAGACTATTTAAAACATCATGCACTGCATATTAAATTGTGTTTTTAAATCAAGTATCGAATTTTTGGAAATAAAACACTCGTAAGAGTTCGGATTTATGATTTTTAGATCATATCATGAGTCATGAGATCGAAATTATGTTTGGAAAAAGTGAGGGAAACCTCCACTCTGTATGATATCGGATAGACGGGTATTGAGTCATGCATCGGATATCACATCATTGTGATTTGAATTTATCAGATTTGTTGTGTTTTCAGAAAAGAATTTATCAAAAAATAAAGTACTATTTTGTTTGTAATTGTTTGCACTGTAGAGACACACTAAGCTCTTTAGCTTACACCCCCATAGTTTCTTCTTTCAGATACTCAGACTGATTAGGTGACTCGGTACTTAGAGCTTCTCGTATTTTACTCGAATAATTTATTATTCAGTACGAACTCTTTTCAATTATTCGGATTAATGTTTTAACATATTTTAGAATATTTTGTAATTCAGGCATTTGAGAAATTTGAATTGGGATTTTGTTTTAACAAGCATTTCTGAATTTAATTCAGATATTTTATTGATTATTTGTGATATATTTTAATGTTTGTGATTCATCATTAACTGAGTTATTTTACGATAATCCTTATTATTAAATAAAAATTTTGTTTAATAAATAAGTAATCCTAAAATGCGTTTCTTGAGGGACAAGTTTTTCAAACTTAACTTCCAAGATTTAACCTAAGCAATTAGGTTAAATTTAAGGGGTTTCATTTAGTGGTATTAGAGCCCGGTTCAACCCTCGGACTGTGAGGCTCACAAAAGTTATTTTTAAAATATTTTTGACTTCTGCATGCATCTGAAATATTTTGGGATAAATGGGAATTTTCTAAAAAATAAACTACGATATAGTGTGATTTTGACTTTATTGTTTTTAATTGTTTTAAAATCTGAGACTCCAGTACCGAATTTGACTCCAGGCTCTTAATTTTGTAGATATTCTACTATGCCACCACGGAGGGGTTTTAGTTTTGCGAGTGTTCGTGGACGAGGCCGTAGCGCCGTTTCTGGCAGTGATCATATGCCTTATGTTGGTTTAACAGAAAATTAGAATGAGTTATCGAATAATGAGGTCGAGCCATTGGGAGGACATCATACTCTGAGTAATAACTCTCTCGAAGTTGAGGACTTGGAGACAGCTCAGTTGGACAGTGCCAAGGTGAATCGTGAATTGCTGCGTTACCTCCGTCAGTCAGAGGGTTCGAGGAAACCCATATCCACAGAGTTTATAACTACTGGAATGAGATTGTTTGAGGGTAAAACTGGTACTCATCCCGCTGATGCAGAGTATTGGCAGAAGAAGTTACAAAGGCTATTTGTTGAGATGAGTTACCCTGCAAATCAGATGTTGAAAGCCGCTGTATCATTGGTAGAGGGTGAAGCACAAAATTGGTGGGAGTCAGTGGTAGATACTATTCCCGCTAGTTGGATTTTATGGGGGTATTTCAGACAAGAATTTCAGGATCGATATGTGGAAGATGAGTTTTTAGCTAAGTGCCGCGATGATTTTATGAATCTGAAACAGAATGATGTGTCAGTGAATGACTTTGAGATAGAGTTTTGGAGATTGGCCAAATATGCTCATGGGTTGTTACGGCCGAGAAAGATAGATGTGATTGGTTTTTGAAAAAGGGTTTCATTTACCGCTTCAGAAAGATGTTGCTACGCATCATGATAAGGTGTTCAGTGAGTTGGTTGGTCGAGCTAAGACTGCTGAGAGAATAATTGCATATATGGAAAAAGAGAAACTTCATAATGCTAGTCAAGCCGGGAAGCAACCGGGCACATATGCTCAACATAGTTTTGTCAACTTGCCTGGAAAGAGGCCTATATATGAGCTTGTTCCTCATAGTTATCGGAATGTGAGGCATGCAGTACAAGTAATTCCGTCTGGTAGCTTGGGTAGTTCAAAAGTTCGTCGACCTATTTCTCTATGTGGTTTTTGCAATAAGAAACATAATGGAAAATGCATATTGATGAACAGAGCATGTTTTAGATGTGGTTCTCAGGAGCACTATTTAAAGAATTGTTCGCGTTCACCTACTAGTTCATCCGTGCAGAGTCAGGCACATAAATCAGTTCAGGCACCACACAGAGGTAGAAGGCAGCTTAGATCAACTGCTTCTGGTATTGCTTCTAGTACTGCTAGTAGAGGTAGACAAGCTTAGAGAGGTGGATCAGTTAGAACCGAGGCTAGACAACCAGGTTCTGTATATTTGACCGGATCTCACGTTGGATATGATGATATGTGCGATGGCTTAGCATGTACTTTTTGATGTGTTCAATCCTTATTTTTGGTTATGTTGGGTTATAAATTTTAGAATGGAGAAGAATAAGAATGTATCAGTTAATTTAGGAATCTATTGTTAGTCTAAAAAATTTGTGGACGAAATTTCTTTTAAGGGAGAAAGAGTTGTAACACCCCAAAAATCTCCCAATTCGAAAAACCCTAGACGCTGAAATCCCTAAATTAAAAACCCTAAGATTTGGGAATCCAATTAAAAACCCTAATTGAGAAATTTGAAAATTTGATAATCCTAATATGATTTTAGTGACCAAATTGTTAAAAAATAGAGCGTTGCGGATCCTTTTGTAAAGTGGGTTAACTTTAGGGGACATTTTGTAACTCGGGTAAAGTTTGGGAGCTGTTCTGCAAACCCTTGAAGTGTTGGGTGACCATGTGCGTGTTTTATCCTTTCACCTGGGTTTTTAAACCACCTTAAACCTTTTGATCTGCAATAATTTATTTGTAGCAGCCGTTTCTCTCCCTCTCCCGATAACTCACCCCCTTCTCATCGCCAGCGAAGCTCTGGTAAGTCCTTTGTCTGCCGTATCACCCTTCAGCCACTTTTTTTTGAAATCATACCGAAACGTAAACCCCCACTTCTCACTTAGTTTTGTTGCGCTTCGATCATGCATCTGATGTTCCACCGTTTATCACCCGAGCAGAACCGTGATCAGAGACAACGTCTGGTCGTACCCTTGACCAAGACTTGAAGCAAAGCAAATCGTGAACCCCCAATCTATACCACATGTCTATTGCTCACGTCAAGGCATAATTAGGTGAGCTATTCACCCTTTCCAAGGTTGAGTCAAGGCCATAATTTACTCATGTTCACCTTATTATTATTATATTATATTTTTTTATTGAAATCAGGTTCCAAAGATTTAATTTATGATTTCCTCAAATTTTTGCTTATATTTGCTCATGTTCGAACACAACAATGCTTTCTCTTCATCATCCCTTTGAAACTATCCTTGGTCTTACGCTAAACCGTTAGACTCGAATTGTTAACCAACCCGACCGTTGACCCAACCCGTTGACCGGAGGACGTATGCGTTAACCTTGATAATGTCACCTTTGACCAAATTGACCTTTGACTAGTCAAAGTTGACTTTGACTTTAACTTTTTACTCAAAGTTGATTTTTTTTAAAAATTTTATTCTTGACTTTATTTGACGTCCTGAGTCCGAATTTGCTGTCTGTTTTGTCTAATTCGAACCCAAAAGCTTTGTTTTGCTAGCTGCGATTAATTTGTACCTTAGTAATTTTAGAAAATTTGGATATTGGTTTAACCCGAGTTATTTTCCGTTGTTAGGTATCGTCTCTGAGGCCGACGAGTTACCTCATTCTGTTCAGATCGATTGTGCATATTTTTCGAGGCCTTTACGTGAGTATGCCTCCGATCCAATTCTTATGTTTTAGTTGGTGGCTTAGTTTTAGTAAAAGTATTAATGTAGTGATTTTACCTCTTAGGTTCTGATTCAGCTAGACCTGAGCGTGAGGCACGTTCTTCTCGGCATTAGAGCTACTTCTTGCTAAGGTGTGTTCTCTTTCGGTGCCATATACTTGTGTGTTTCTGACTGTGTTATAATTTGTGAAATAAATATTTTATTCTTGCTTGATTTAATTATTTGATTTGTGATTTGAGACAGTTTAAAACATCATGCACTGCATATTATTTTTTTTTTTAAAATCAAGCATCAGATTTTCGGAAATGAAACACTCGTAAGAGTTCGGATTTATGATTTTAAGATCATATTATGAGTCATGGGATCAGAATTATGTTCGGAAAAAGTGAGGGAAACCTCCACTCTGGCGAGGGCAACCTCCACTCTGTATGATATCGGATAGACGAGTATTGAGTCATGCATCAGACATCACATCATTATGATTTGAATTTATCAGATTTGTTGTGTTTTCAGAAAAGAATTTATTAAAAAATAAAATACTATTTTGTTTGTGATTGTTTGCACTGTAGAGACACACTAAGCTCTTTAGTTTACACTCCCTTAGTTTCTTCTTTCAGATACTCAGACTGATTAGGCGACTCGGTACTTGGAGCTTCTCGCATTTTACTCGAATAATTTATTATTCAGTACAAACTCTTTTCAATTATTCGGATGAATGTTTTAACATATTTTGGAACATTTTGTAATTCAGACATTTGGGACATTTGAATTGGGATTTTGTTTTAACAAGCATTTCTGAATTTAATTCAGATATTTTTATTGATTATTTGTTATATATTTTAATGTTTGTGATTCATCATTATCTGAGTAATTTTACGATAATCCTTATTATTAAATAAAAATTTTGTTTCATAAATAAGTAAACCTAAAATGCGTTTCTTGAGGGACAATTTTTTAAAATTTAACTCCCAAGATTTAACCTAAGCAATTAGGTTAAATTTAGGGGGTTTCAGGTACAATTATTGTTGTAGGTTCAGTTGAGCTAGGTGTTGCAACATCACATTGTAAACCTGAACCAAGGGTTGCAAATGTCATGAAGGTTCGTAGCAGCCAGAATATTTACAAGTCTGTACTGAAAAGGATGCTATCTAATATTCATTGGAAAAAATGTGAGGAGGGGCTACTGGAATATGTTAAAAAAATGAGATCAACGAAAGAATTTGGTCCTAAAGCAAGGGTATTGTGGTCAGACTTTAGCCAAATTTGGGTCACCAGACTCCCTTTATTCAGGGATTATCGAGAAAATTGTTGCAAGAAATGGGGAATAGATTGCATCTACTTAATTTGTTTTTATGGAAGACTGCATCTTTGGGTCATGAACTCAACATGGAGTACGGGGTCAGAAGAATTTATTATAACTGTTGGTGATTGCATATATGGTTGGGTAGTGGAGTTGAAGAGATATTGCTTGTTCGTGTTGCAATTTTTGACTAAGGCTAAGAGGACATTTGGGAATGTATGGTCGAATCATTTAAAGGAAGAATATCAACTGCGTTTTATTTTATCCTTAAGGGCAAGTATTCCCTTTTATGCAGGGGATATGGAAACAATTTTGAACCAGATAATTAATTTGGTTGTAGACAGAGAGATAGAGCTGACAGTTTATACTTGTGATCCAGTGTTGGAAATGCTAATCGGTGATCATGAAAGGTTCATACAAATCATAATCAATGTTATGGGAAACTCCATTAATTGCACAAAGAAAGAACACAATCTAGTTCTGCATACTAGCAATGTTGAGGGTGATCCTTTGATTGTTCTATCTCATGCCTTGGTTCTCTTGGAAAATGTGGAATTGGATGCCATTATTGTAGCATAAAATTCAGTTGGACTGGGACAATCGGTCCTTGCATTCAAATGGGAGCCAGTTCAATTTTTTCCTGTTCATACTTCGTTTTCAATCAAGGCTAAGAGAGCATGGGGACATGTTTGGTCTAATCATTGAAAAAAGGTCATGTTCGAATCCTTGAGGACAAGGATTAATTCAAGCGGGGAATATTGTATAACACATCGTTTCTCAACATTCAAAACGTTGTAGTTTTGATGCTTGAGCTTAGGTTTAGGTTTAATTAAACTGTGTCGTTTTACTATTGCTATGTTATGTCGTTTTGTAATTTGAGGTTAAAATTCCCGGTCAAAATGTTTCTAGTGTCGAAGAAATTAAATGAAATTCAACTCTATCTTTTCCCTAATTTTCTTATTCTTGGTCTCCCTTTGCTCTAATTCTCATTTCCTCATTAATTTTTCTTCTTCTTAGTTTGTGACTCTTACACTTATAACCATGGAAAATACCTGCCCATACTACCTTAGAGACGAGTAGCAGCATTAAAAAAATGACACATATTAGAAGAAAAATAAATAGAAATAATTATTGAAATTTTATTATATTTAATAAAAATATTATTAATGTTAAATAATAAATAATAAAATTCTATTCGTAATAAGATTGGGAAGGATAAAAGGGAGATTTCTCCATGAGTCGTGACCTCTCCCATGGACATAAGAACATCCCAAATTTGGGCCAAAACTTCAGCTTGATTTGGATCTAGTAAATTGAAGCTCTTCCATCAAATCACCTAAAGAACCCATCTCATGATCCACGTTCATTTGCCCATGTTAAATTATGTCATTAATTGCTTTATTACGTATAAACTGGAGACTTAATCTTTGTAAATATATATATATATACACACACTTTTCGAATCTTAAAATTACAATAATGATCTAAACAATATACGGACAATATGATTATATTTAGGGGTGTAAATGAAGCGAGCTTGAATGAACAAGACTATGTTCATGTTCGTTTATTTATTTTTAAAGGTGTTCATGTTGGGTTCGTGTTCGTTTAAATTTTTAATATCGTGTTCGTTTATTTATTTTTGAAGGTGTTCGTGACCGTTTGTTTAGTGTTCAAGAATGAGTTCGTTTAAGTGTTCGCGAACGTATTCATTTAAGTGTTCGCGAACATGTTCGTTTATATATTCTGAAATGTTAACTAAATTAACAATAAATAAATAAAACAAAATCAACAAAATAAAACTTACATTTCGACATTAACTTATATAATATCCTTAACAAAAAAAAATAGTATTTAGATACATCCACAAGCATTTTCAAACGAGCCTATAAATAAGCTTATAAACGAGCATATAAACAAGCTTATAGATGAGCCTATAAACGAGCTCATAAATGAGCTTGTAAACGAACCTATAAACGAACTTATTTGTGAACATAAACGATCCGAACACACATCTGTTCGTGTTCTTTCGGTTATTAAACGAACATAAAATTTTGTTCTTACTCGTTTATTTAACTTAATAAACGAACATAAACGAACGTTATGCGAACGGTTCGTCGAAAGCTTTGTTCATTTACACCCCTAACTATATTATGAAGACTTAATAAATTTGACTTAATAAATTTAACAACTGTTTAAATTACGATTAAAATTTAATATTTTAAAAAATACATAGAATAAAAATACTAAATTAACATGTCAACTAAACTTATCACATTCGCTGTAACGACCCGGGTTTTGGTTAACGAATCGGGTCTTGGACCAAGTATTGGGCCTGAGTTCATTGCCCAATTAAAAATGTGTAATTGGGCTTATGGGTAAATATGGAAAAAGAAAATAGAAAAAAAGAATGGTTGTTTGAAATTTAAATAGTAAGTGGGTGGTTGGAAAGAGGGAAGAGGAATGAGGGAAGAGAGAGAAATGAAAAAAAGATGAGAATGGTGGGAGAGAGAGAAAAGAGAGGAAAAGTTTGGGGTGGGAATTTTAAACTCCGATCTACGGAGTTCTAGCCGTCCGATCGCGACACCACCACACCATTGTGTTCATCTCGCTGAGTCGAGTCCGCCGGTACCAACATCATCGCTGTTAGAGTTGCCACCGGAGGAGGTAAGAGAGAAGAAGTTTTGGGTTGTTCATGGGGGTTAGAGGGCTCGAATCAAGAAACGGAGGCCACCAATGAGTTCACTGGCTCGAGAACAGTCGACCAGTGAAGTTTGGTCGCCGAAGGCTACCAGAGCAGTGGTCACGCGCCCTCACGCGCCGCTGTGCGTGGGCGTGGTCCAGCAACAAGTGACCGAGTCACCCGAGTGGACTCGGCCCAACTCAGCCAAGTCAAGCATAGCCAAGTCGCGCCGCCGCCGCCGCTGCCGTTGACCATTGACTGTCGCCGTTGAATTTTTTCGGGAGACCCTACCCTGGGGTTTCTCGACGTTTCGGATCTAATAGCGCAGTCTATTTTGCCAAATTCAAACTCAGTAAGCTGTTTTTACGTGTTTAACCCTTCGCTTTCCTTAGGAGGTGTATGGAATTTAAGTGTTTTCATATTTGTTGATATGCGAGGCTTAATCGGGTCGGATATCAGATCAAGTGGAATATTTGAGAAGCTAGGATGAAGATTTTAGTGATGTTAGCATAAGGTTAATACACCTCGAACTCCGAAATACTTCATGAGCATCATAAGTGTATTTGCCGATCGCCGCCGTCCGCCGTTGACCGTGACCGCCGCCGTTGAAAGGTGTTGACTTTTTTCGGGAGACCCTACCTTGGGGTTTCTCGACGTTCAAGATCCAATGACGTAGTCCGTTTTGCCAATTTCGAACCTGGTAAGCTATTTTTATATGTTTGACCCTTCGCTTTGCTTATGCGATGTATGAAATTTAAGTGTTTTCATATTTGTTGATATGCGAGGATTAATCGGGTCAGATATCATATCAAGTAGAATATTTGGGAAGCTAGGATGAGGATTTTAGCAATGTCAGCATAAGGTTAGTACACCTCGAACTCCGAAATACTTTATGAGCATCATAAGTGTAATTGCCTTGCATGTTAGTGGTTGCAAAATAGGAGACGAGTAATGAGCATGCGTCGGTACTGTTATTGCAAGGCTTGATAATTATTATGATACTTGATGAGTTGGGAATGCTGAGACTGTTATGAGTTGTAGAGACCGTATAGGATTGTTCGAATATTCGTATGATTATCTGATTATATGATTGGTTGCTTGACTGATTTATGATGATTCCTCGTGTATTACCTGGATATAATAATATGTTCGATTAAGTGATTGTTCGAATAATATACTCGATAGTTGCTTATGGAACCGGAAATTAACACTATTTGGCTTAAAGGTTAGTTAATGATGAAAATTGATGAATATGTTTAACAAGTGGTTATTACTGTGATAAATGAGAATATGTGAATTGATGAAAATAATTGATGAGAATGAATTGTATGACTCTTCCATAAAACGTAACAATTCGGCAATGCTTGATTGGTTGTAATAGCAACAATAGGGACCCGTGGTGGGTCGTTTGATGGTTACGTGCCAGGTATGGCACTTGTTTAGTTATGAGTCTTTGCTTGCTGGGATCCGGATACCTAGTGAGTGAGTGTTGCAACACATGAAGGCCATCCAATGTGAGATTTCGGGTGATGAAATGAAGGTCATCCGATGTGAGATTTCGGGTGATGATATTTGCTCAATGCGAGATTCTGAGCCTCGCTTGATGTGAGATTCCGAGCGAAGACTCGATGCGAGATTCCGAGTATACCGCTCGATGTGAGATTCTAAGCATGGGTGGGTCTTCCAGTGTCGGGTGACATTGGGCCTCACTCATGGTTTGCTTTATTGATGTGCTTGTTGTAATTGCAATGTTGGTTATATGCTTGGCATGTGCTTAGGCGATTATGGTAGCGCCACATGTTTATTTATTTTTCCTTATTGCTCATACTAGCTTGCATGCTTACGTT
Source organism: Hibiscus mutabilis (assembly GCA_019671005.1). Taxonomy (NCBI): domain Eukaryota; kingdom Viridiplantae; phylum Streptophyta; class Magnoliopsida; order Malvales; family Malvaceae; genus Hibiscus; species Hibiscus mutabilis. The sequence goes on from CM033743.1 coordinate 2,531,430, forward strand.
TATGATTAGCATGAAGTACACTAGAGTAGATGTGTGCGTAGGTTGACCGTTGGATCATGGGATCATGAAACACTGTCACACCGGGATTCTAGCACGTGGTGGTCTTCAGAGTACGATATTTGAGTCTAGTGAGCTATGTATTCATAGGACCTTACATGTAGAGTTTGTAATTAATATTTGAAATTGTATTATTTAAATTGTACCCTCAAATGTTTAAAATTTTAATTGGAGCTCATTGTAATATTTTATTTACTTATATATATTTACTTTGATCGTTTGTTTTAAATGCTTTTGCAACTTGATGGGTGGATCCTGTTTGAAAAAAAAATTATGGTTTTAGGTTTGGACTTGAAGCTCAAATGTGACATCCGGATCGGGGACGTTACATGCGCACGTACTAATGAAAGAATTTGTCATAAGAAAATAATTCTATACAAATAATCACGTGATGAAGCATCTTTAATTTAAAAAAAACAATTTTTAATTTTTCTTTATGATTTCTGAGTGTTTTACCTCTATTTATTTAATTATTTAAGTACATATTAATTTTATCGAGTCAAATAAAAATATAAAACTAATAAAAATATTTCATCAAATATTCAATATTCCTACTTTTCCAATGAGATGTTTATTGAAAAAGAATAAAGTATTGTTTTTTTCTATAAAAAAAATATGCGGATACCAATTTAAATTAAGAAGAAAATCATTTCAAACACGTCGTGAGGTCTATCTAATAAATACCTACCATTCAACTTATCCCGTACGAGCGGAATTTTATTTATTTATTTTAAAGAAGCCACCAGTTTTATTAACAAAAAATACCTAAAATTATAATAAGGATTTACAAACTATCATTGTAAACTAAATATATAATTTAAACATTATCCTAAAATTAGCCACTTTAGATCAGACATGAATCATACATGAAAATGTTATAAATCTATCCAAATACTCGATCGAAAAATAGATACGAAACCTGACTGCATTGACAAAACGAACCACAAAAGGGATGAAGCTATTGATAGAGCACCGAAAAAAACGCAAATCAAAGCCGAGCACTGTGAGAAACTCTTCACAAGCGCAAACCGCGTATCCAAATTTAAACCGAAGGTCCAAAGCAGGGAAGATTAGCATGATTACAAATAAGCGCCATCTTGATCAGTCGTGGCGTCGTCAAATCCAACCTTGATAAAAACATAAAATAAAGAACGGCCAAAACGACGGAAGGAGTAGAACAAAACATGCCACAAGAAATAGATAAACATGCCAATAGACATAGTTAAACATGCTAACAGATAGAGATAAACGTGTAATAAAGGCAGAAAACTGTGTCACAAAGACATAATTATTTTATTAAAAAACTAAAAAAGAAAAAAAAATAGATTCGGCTATCGACAACCAACAATAAAATTAGTGTTGTCGCCGACTACAAAACAAAACTTAAAGCGATAAGAATATTGTCATATTGATAAAGATGGAGACGGCAGCTAGGTTTAAGAGTGACTCAAACAAATTATCATTAAGAGTATTACTATAACTATTTATATTGTGTTCTTATTTTTTATTTGATATTTTACTAATCATTGAGAGTATTAATCTCTATATTAGCTTTGCCTTCCAATATGCATTATTGAAATGATTGAAGTTGATGTATAATTCTAAAATTTATTTTATTCAAAATTTAAAATCATATATATAACTGAAAACGTTTTTTAAAAAATTAAAAAAAAAACATATATTAAATATAGAGTCAACAAACAACGTCAAAACATCCATTTTGGGTTTAAACATATTTAATGTCACCTTTAAACTTAAACAAATCACTTTTTAGAATATGAATTTAATGACATAAAATTAAAATTTTCAACATTTATTCTTTATTTTTTTGATAAAATATTTTTTTAAACCTGCAAATCTGTTACTTGTCTTCTCCCTCCATTTTTACTTTGCATTTATGATAAGTTAACAAATCGTGATTTTAATTTTGGTTTAATGCCAAAAAAAACTCTCAGCGTTTAGTTGGATAGTCACTTTGGTCTATATATTTTTAATTATTTTAACACACAATATTTTATTTGACTAAAATGTCTTTCCGTGGATGAAAGTTGTTTACATTGATATAATATTGTCATATTGATAAAGATGCTAACTTGACAAAATGACACATCAGTAAAAAAAATAATTTTGTAAAAATATATAAAATATAGTGTAAACTACATCAGTAGTCACCGAACTATAGTTTCTTTCCTATTTTGGTCACCGAACTATTTTTTTGGCAAAAACATAACTAACGTTATGTTTTCTTCCTATTTTTGTCACCGAACTATTTTTTGGCAAAAACATCACTAACGTTATGTTTCCTTCCTATTTTGGTCACCGACTGTTAAAAACTTAACGTTTTTGCTGTTGTGGAATTTTATTTTATTTTTTTAATTTCCATGTCATTTCTTATCTCTCCTCGTAAACAATATATGTTATTTTATAATATTTTTATTCAAACTAACATGATGGTGACATGTATCACAACCTATTAGTAGAACAAAAGGAATAAAAAATCAAGCTCCTTATGCAGCCAGAATGATTCGACTACTATAAAATATTATAAAATAATATATATTGCTTACGAGGAGAGAGAATAAATGACATGGAAATTAAAAAAAATAAAATAAAATTCCACGTCAGCAAAACCGTTAAGTTTTTAACAGTCGGTGACCAAAATAGGAAGGAAACAAAACGTTAGTGATGCTTTTGCCAAAAAAATAGTTCGGTGACCAAAATAGGAAAGAAACTATAGTTCAGTGACTACTGGTGTAGTTTACCCTAAAATATAAAATTGTTTTTTAAAATTGTTTATCGTTAGTTGACTACCGTTGAGTGTCAAAGTGCTTTAAAAAAATATGAGCTAAAGCGATTATTCAATCAAACATTAGTGACATTTTTTTTATTTTATGCCTTTAGTTTTTTACATAGGTCAGTAAAAATATAGTTTTATTTGGTCCTTCAAGGTTTAACCGCGTCTCCATCACTGTTAACAAAGAAACAGGAAAATTGGAATGAACCATGTTATTTGGACGATTTATCATTAAAAATCATGGTTATTCTAACCGAATCAAAATTTTTATTTAATTTTCATTTTTACCGTATAAAAATAAGTATTTTACATTTAAAATAATAAAATAATTTAAAATCTTATATACTAATTATTTATATTTACTTGAATAAGATAAAAACATTTATAATTTTTTAAAACTTTATAAAAAACCGTTAAAATCATAAAATAAAATTATTTTATCAAAATAAAATTTAAAAAATAAACGCTCACAATTAAATATGAAAAAATACACCTACTCATGCTATTGACTATTTTGATTAAAATACTCACGTCATCCTTATATATGTTTCAAAAATTAGTGGATGAACTTAGACAGACGCAGAATTTTATGTTAAAGAGATGAACTTATAAAATTTTAAGAAAGACAAAAATAAATATTTATTAAAAAATAATAAAATATATTAAAATTTAAATCATTTACGAATTTAAAGTGAAATTACTGAATTTAAGGTCCCAATTCCAGATGAACATGGGTACAGTGAAAAATCACAGCATCCGAGTTACACGAGGGAAGATGTGAGAATAAATAAATAAATAAATAAATAAAAGTATTATATGTAAAAATAAAAAGTAAGGTGGGCCTGGTTGGAAATTAAAGATAAAAGAGATGGGTCCCTCGAAGTTGGGTTGCAAAAGGAATATATTCATTTTGAAGAATAAATTCTGTAAGCACAATAAAGATGCTTGAAATTCAAGCAAACATGGCCTTAATACTAAGCCACCCCCTTATCCTTTTTTCTATGATTTTCCAAAGTATAATTAATTAACTAACTAAAAGTTAAACTCTAACTTTGCTTCATTGTTTTATAAAGGCACAGCTATTGTACCATATCGGTCTAAAAGAAAATGTCCAGATCTAATTCAAATCCCTCTTTTCCTTTTTTATAATTTAAAAATAACATAAAATTATAAATTTTATTACTTTGAATAATAATTAAAACTAATAATGAAAATCTCCATTTCAAACTATTTATGAAAAATAAATTGATTTATACTTTGGAGTTAGTAAAGAAAATATAATATTTTAAGATAAAAATATTTTCCATAAATCTGTATTTTTTGTTTATTCCCAAATTAATCAACTTAAAGAAAGTGTACATTAACTTTATCAATCATAAAATATTTATAACTCCTTTTCATTTATCAGATAAATTTATTTACTTTTTAAAATTAATAAAAATTCAAAACTCTGAAAGAAAAAATAAATAAACCTTAACACTTTATGTATCATAAAATAAGATATTTTTTTTTATAGAATGTTTGAATAAATTTAAATTTGTTACATAGAAATTAGATAAAAATCTATTAACATTAATGAAAAACAATGATTATCTTTCTTGTAAATTCAAAAGATTCTCCATATGCATACACTTATTTATTTAGACATAGAATATAATTGCAAGAACACATCATTACAATAAGGCAAAGGGTGATGGATTAAAGGCTTGAAGGAGGATTTGGTACAGGATCTACATCATTTTAATTTACTTATCATATAAATTTATTTTAATCCATTGTTATAGAAAAAACTTGTTTATTGGCCTTGGCGAGGCTCAAACTCATGACCTTTGGCTCATAAGACTAACGTTCTAACCAACTGAGCTACAATACCTTTACATTTCTTTAATATTTTTAATTTATTTATGATATAAAATGATATTTTTCTAAAACCACCTTGAATATATCTTGTTGACATCCATTCATTGGTTTGATAGGAGCAACAATTGTATAAAATACATTTGTACTAAAAAAGCACATGGATTTAAATATTTGAACAATTAATTTAATGGCATATGCATAGATTGTATGAATGTATTTTTCTCCTCCAATTGAGATCTTCAGGGGTTTGATGGTTGAGGACGCCATAGATGAGACCATAGTAGCTCCAATAGTTACAAGATTGGTATAACTTCGTTGAATATGTAGAAGTTATTTCGGCTTAAGAATCTTTGTTTGATTGCGAGAGAAGAAAGCATATATTCCTTCTAGGATTTGGGTAAATAATATAGTGTATATTTATACAATACACGTATACATACAACCGTTGTCACGATGTTTGGTGCCTGTTAATCACGATCTTCAATTAGACTAATACCATGAATGGAAAAATCAACCATGGGAAGGCTTACCTAGTACTTAGGAGTTTGATCTAACTCGACTTTAAATATAATCGAGACTCAATGTGATCTATCAGATACCTAAATATGGCATCATATAACTCAATGACATACATAAAACTAAACATTTAAAGGTGCATCAAATATTAATCCATGTACATTTCTTTCATATTTTATAATCTCCTATCACATTTGACATCTTTGCATAGGGAGAGAGCTTTTTCAAAAATAAATATGAGATAGTAAGGGTCTCTCATATCTTAACTTGTGGTTGATGGTTTGATCTTTACTTTATACATGAAGCAATTTTCGAATTTGTAGTCTGTTGCTACCTTTATATAAGTTAACAAAACATGGATGACCAGTCACTAAATTTGTTCAGGCGAATACATTGAGAAAAAAATAATGTTCGTAGTGATCTTGATTTTACCCAAAGGTGGGGGGGGGGCATTTGATGGGTTTGACCAAAGATATTCCGATGTATTTTTGTTTTATTTGGCTTTGGAAATGCATGGGATGGGATGGACAATCTTCACCTCCACAAAAGCGATTAAGATAGAGAAAGAGAGGGGTCCCCCCTACTACTTGCTGTCATCTAAAGCTTCATTCTCTATGCATTGATGTATAACTCCTCACATTATACCATTTCCGACCACACCCTAAAGCCATTGCGCGCCTTCATTTTCTTCTCTCCTTATTCTCTTAATTACATGACATGAAATTAAGGTTGTAAATGAGACGAGACAGATCGCGAGCTACTTGATATCCGACTCAAAAAGCTCGCGAGCTACTCGAAAATATAATATGCTAATTTTTTTATTTTTATAATTTAAAATCTAAATTCTTAAACTTAAAACCCTAAAATATAAACCCTAAATTCTAAACCCAACAACGTAAACCTCTAAACCCTAAAATTAACAAGTTTGAGTTTACACAACTTGTGTATCAAAGTGTTTTTCTTAATAGGGATTTAAATGAGATGTGACAGATGGCGTGCTACTCGAGTCCGACATGGTCAAAGATCGGTTAATACTTGACTCGACTGAGCTCGAATCAAGCTCGAACTCGACTCGAGTTCTTAACGAGCCGAGTCAAGCTTAGATTTCTCAGGCTCGCTAAAAATTACTCGAGCCGAGTCGAGCACAGCACTACTCGAACTCGACTCGGCTCGTTTACACCGCTACATGAAATGAAATAATTGTCAGAATAAGGTATAAGTTGACACAAAAGTAATATAAAAAGACAAATATTTATGCGAAATTGTTGTTTATATATTATGATTCACAAATAAATTAAAATTATGTAAACTTAAACATGTAAAAATAAAACAAATTAACACTAATATATATTTTTTATTTATTCATATGTGATTTATTTATCAAAGCACACATATGTAGAGTTAAAATCCTTTCCTATTGTATAAAATAGTTATTCACAGACATATCCATCCAAACTTTGAGAATAAAAAATTTCTATCACTTGTGGTTTTTTATATCTCAACGCTGAAAAAATTAAACTCTAAACTTTAAATTTTAAACACTAACTCTAACCCTAAACTCATATTTTAATGTTGGAACATACGTATAGACACTGAGGCGACATAATTTCTATCCACACTTTGGTCAGTTAAATGATTATAGGAGGTAAAAGGAAAAGAAACAAAAACAAACAAATTAAAAATAAGTTCGGTTATCGCTTGATTACCTAGCGAATTAGTTAAAAATCAGTTAATTAATCATTAAAATTTGCTATCAAGAATGATGACAACCTTTTTCTCGGTAATGACATAAAGGATAACACATATTGTCTTTATTTTTCCAAGTCATCATAGCACATATAGCCCACAAGATTTAGAACTTCATTATAACCTAAAAAGGAAATTGTACTACAAAAAACAACAAAACGGGTCATGTATGCAAATATATGGATATCTACACTTTAATATATGTTTATAACATATAATGATTAATGGGGTCGATGAAATAAGAGTAAAAAGATGATGTCCATGTTTACATATGAGTTGCCATGATGAGTGCATCTTTCACATGGTAGTGGTATAGTACAAAGATACAGTCATCTTTTGGTGATGGCAAAAGATACATATAAGATTTGTGCATTAACCGTATTTTATTCTTTGGTAAAACTTTCCCACTCATCATGTACGTTCAGATCCGTCTGTCAGTGAGTAAAACGATTAAGTGTAGTATAAATATTGCATTGTACGTATGCTGATGACACCATATTTAGGGTATCTTTTGTTTGGGGTAAAGGAAGGGGAGAGTGGGTGCATGTTAGAACAGGTGCACTTTAGTATAGATATACAGTATAGTATATAGCATTATATATATTGCTTTTCTTTTTATATGAAGGGGAGATCTATGGTTTATTCCTTTTTTTTTATTGTAGTCGAAGATCAACGAACCCAAAGCAATCCTCTCTCGCTTCTCTTCTTCAAAAACGCACCCTATTCCTCCCCATTTGCATATAGCATTTGTTCTTGAATCTTAGTGTATTCTCACAGCCGCTGAGAGAATGTTCCAACAGAAGAAGCCCTCAACTATGAATTCCCATGACAGATCCATGTGTGTTCAAGGCGACTCTGGTCTGGTTCTCACCACCGACCCCAAGCCTCGCCTGCGTTGGACCGTCGAGCTTCACGAACGCTTCGTGGATGCCGTTACTCAGCTCGGAGGCCCCGACAGTACTTCTTCTATTAACCCTTTTTGTCTTCTTTCACCTTCGAATCGATTACTTCAGTCTATGTATCAAAATATATTTCGTGTGACTTTGACAGAGGCGACTCCAAAAACAATCACGAGAGTTATGGGTGTGAAGGGTCTTACACTTTACCACCTCAAGAGCCATCTCCAGGTTTGAATACAACACCGATTATCTCGTGCTTGCTTTAGCTTCCTTTTTTTTTGGTTCCAGACCTTTTGTGACAAGCTTCTCCATATAGGGTTGTCTTGGATTTTCTTTTTTCCTTTTCTCTTTTGAGTTCTTTTATTTCTCTCTTTTCTTTGCTTCTTTTGATTACAATAGTTTTAATTCTTGTTGCTGGATCAGAAATTCAGACTTGGAAAGCAGCCTCACAAGGAATTAAATGATCACACTATTAAAGATGGTGAGATATGAGGTGGACTCTTCTTTCTAGGGTTTTCTTTATCATCACAACACTATATATATTGTAGCTAATTGTTTGTTTTTATTTCCGGGGGAGTTAGATCTTCAAAGAAATGCTGCATCTTCCTCTGGCATGATGGCTCGTAGCATGAACGAGTACGTATTTGTTCAGTAGCTATGACTTAATTACACACGCAAACACACACACACACACACACATATATATATATCTGATCTCTAAGGTATGAATTAAATGTATGTAAATCTGATCTAAAAGAGAAAGAAATCACTTAAATCTGACCTTTTTTCTCTTAAAAATGAAATTATTTCGGATTTTCTCGTGGAACTTATGTGCAATTCTAACATGATGCATGGCTGATGCGATTAGGATGCAAATGGAAGTGCAGAGAAGATTTCATGAGCAACTGGAGGTATTCATAGATAATATTCTTTTCTGGATCGTTCACCATATCCAAAATAATTAAAAAAAAAGTAAAGGATATTTATCAGTGGATAAATATTTTATATGGACTTATTCATCATGCGTGGATTGGCAGGTTCAAAGACACCTTCAATTGAGGATTGAGGCTCAAGGCAAGTATATGCAATCCATACTGGAAAAGGCTTGTCAAACACTAGCCGGCGAAAACATGGCTGCCGGAGGCTACAAAGTAATGGGAAATCAGGGTGTTCCCGACATCGGAACGATGAAAGATTTCGGTCCACTCAATTTCCCACCCTTTCAAGACCTCAACATTTATGGGGGCGACCAACTTGATCTCCAACACAACATGGATAGACCGTTGCTTGACGGCTTCATTTCGAATAACGATAACACGTGCCTCGGAAAGAAGAGGTCGAGCCCTTATAGCGGTAGCGGGAAGAGTCCTTTGATCTGGTCCGATGAGCTCCGACTGCAAGATTTGGGAACGGCTCCGTCGTGTCTTGGACCTCAAGATGATCCTTTCAAAACCGAACAGATTCAACTCACATCGCCGAATACCGAGCTAGACATATCGGAGATTTATGATGCGAAGCCGGTGCATTCGGGCGATGGCATAGGTGAAAAGAAGTTTGAAGTGTCGCCTAAGCCGGAAAGGCCGTCGCCAAGGAGGGTACCTCTTCAGGCAGAGAGGATGAACCCTATGATAAACAGTGGTAGTGTTGCGCAGGGGAGAAATTCACCATTTGGATGATCAATTGCTAACACATATATTTATGACTTATTATTAGACTTAAAGGTTAATTAATTATGCTCCCTCTGAGTCTGATATTCGTTTAGGGTTTTAGTAAGCAACTATTATAATTACAATAGGGTTTTGCCTGAGGTATATGATAATGCATGTGCCATGCATGCCAATCTTAATTTGTTACTTTAAATTAATCGTTATGAGTTTGTACATCAATTTGTACTTCCCCGTCATTCGAATCATATGATATTGGTAATTTTATATATTTTGTATCTTCAATTTTTAAATCTATCATCTTTGCATCTTGTCTTTAACGTTATTTTGTATAGGATAGATGTACATATTGGTATCTAAGCTTGGCTTCAATGTTTAATTTAGTACTTAAGTTGTTATTTTCCAATTAAGTACCTTGACTTGGCTTTAAGATTCAACTTGGTACCTAAAATATTTTTCTTTTGTCCAAATAGGTACCTAAACTAGACTCTCTCTTGTTTGGTTTAAATTGATACTTGAAGTTGATTTTTTTCTCCAAATTGATACTCATAGTAAATGACTTATTTGAATCATGAAACCAAGTTCATGTGTCTAATTGGACCAAAACAAGTTTAAGTATCAAACTGAACATTGAGGTCAAGTTCAAGATTTAATTGGACAAAAAAGCTTTGGTAGTTGGTACAAGCTTAAACCTTAAAACTAAATTCAAATATATATATATATATATATATATATATCAAGTTTTACATGTCAAAATTTGAATTAACGTTCTATTTTTTTCTTCTGTATTTCAGATCTTCAAGGAAGGAGACATATTTACTCATAATTGAATCAAAAGGTCAAATAAACGATTTCAAAAACATTTTAAGAACAAAGGAGGTTCCACCAAACCATTTTGTCATAGGCTCCTCTTCATTCTTGACGTTAAATCGCCTTCTTGGCGGTATATGTATTTATTAATGTTAAATTACTTAACAGTTCAGTTCATATTGAATTAAAAGAAACTTCGATACACATACTTAGAGTTTAGGGTTTAGGGTTTAGAATTTAAAGATAGTTTTTAGAATTTTGAGTATAAAATTTAAAGTTAGAAATTTAAAATTCGGGTGTTATAGTGTAAATATAATATTTGTGTAAAATAAATTTTATATAAACTGTGTATCAAAACTTTACCCTTAAAAAGATTTTATTAAATAAGATTTTTGATGACAAAGTAATAGATTTCATTACAGAGAGCAATTTATAAGAGAAATATAATCCTAATTGCTAGACAAGAACAAACCCTACCCCATTGAATAATAATTTGGAAAAAAAATTGATACACAAGCTGTGTAAACTTTAGTTTACACGTGCCTTTTAGTTTTAGGGGTTAGGGTTTTAGTTTAGGGTTTAAGGGTTTAGGTTGTAGGGTTTAGAATTTAAGGTTAGTGTTTAGAATTTAGTGTATAGGGTTAAGGTTTAGGGTTTATTTTTTTAGAGTTAAAGTTAAGAATTTAAGATTTGGGTTATAGTGTAATTTTACACAATCACTGCTAGAAGGGCTTTTTCCAAACGAAATCTTTGGTCACAAAATAATAATAATAAAAAAGCACAATTATTTCGTGGTTAGAAAAGAGCATTCTAAGATGGTCATAATTGGTCAATGTCTACCCGCTGTCTTCTCATCATCTCCAGGTTCCTCTTGGTAGAATGAAGTAAACTTTTAAAAACCGTCACTTTTAAATTCAGTTACCTTGCTATCATTGCAGACAACATCATCGGGAAGAACGAAGCTACACTAACTACAAGAAAAAGGGGAAAAAAAAACAAGCTTCCATATGATCCCATTAAAGCAAAAGACCAGAGGTTTGGGATCACATGCCTCTGCAAAAGCATACAAATGCATATATATATATATATATATATATATATATATATATATATCATTGGGAACTAAGCACATTTTCTATCATACATAGTTAGCAAACCCCTTTTTGGCTCAACTTGTTTAGAGCAATATTAATTGCCAATGATGGAAACCGACATAGAGTATCTACCCTTTTCCTTGGGACTCAAATCTTCGAACCGGACACCAATCAGTACTTTCAAGTTCCAATCATCATGTTCGGATTAACCCTAAGTTTACGTTCCAAATATACATGTATGCATGTATGTATGTCTGTCTGTATGCATAAGTATTTGAGATGCGCATGTATCTTTGCTAGTTGGGGAGTTTTCGCAGTTCCTTTTCCTTTGTCGAGGAAGTATATAGGAAAAGATGGTGGTGCCACTGCCATTGTTACCTTTATTGGTTGCAGAGAAAATTTTGGGGACTGCAAGTTGTCACAGGAAAGCTCCTTGTCTCCGGTATGTATATAGATGTGTAACTAAGACATAAACTACCAACAATCAGTTGTCTAGCGCAATAAGGCGATAGATCACTTAAGCAAGATCAGAAATATAAATATGGTGTTGTGAATAGAAAAATTGGGTTAGAGGGTCGCCCCATATTAAGCATCTATAAAACTCGATCCGAATTAGTCGACCATTAAGTCAAACACATGTGGTTAAAAAAATACAAACTAAGAGAGAGAGAGAGCGGGAGGGATGTTGTAAAAGGAAAGCAAAAGCTAATAAAGCCTAAAGGGGAGGGGGAAGAATACAACTCACTCCCACGAGTTCACATATCGAGGAAGCTTCTATCTTTTTATAATGTGCGTAAAATAAAAGTTGGTAAAAGTTTATGCATCTATTAGCTCCTTTCCCTTTTTATATTTAAGTGTAATTTTTAATTACATTTGAACTTGCTGTTCCATCCCAATGCATATCCCTCTCATTAAGGAATGGATGCATCATTATGAACTACAATTATCATCAAGAGATTGTTATATCATTTTGTATCCATCTCTAGAGCACTTTGGATTCCATTTGTTTAGTCGTACGAGAGCTTTTACTTTATTTTGAATTTCAGATATTTTGTGTGTGAAAAGTAGAGTTACTCACTCCAGAAGTTTCTTCTGACTCACTCCCAACCCCACTCTCTCAGCTAGTTTAATTTGCTACTCTTTTAATTACTTCTTTCCATGTCATTGTTTTTTTTTTCAACTGAAAGTAAGGGTTAAATTCATCATATGCCTGTTAATGTAAAATATTGTTTAATTAAAAATTAAAGATGATGATCACGTTAATAATAATAAGGGTTAAATAGTATTTTTGACCCTTTAAATATACCTGATTATCACTTTAGTATTCGAAGAATTTTTTGGTCTAATTTAACAATTGAACTTTCTTAACCGTGGTGCATAGTACTCTAACCCATTTTTATCCTACAAAAGATATATATATGACACTCTAAAATTGTACTATGTGACAAATAATACGTTAAATTCAAAACTCTTGATGTCAATATTCAAAATGTTGTTAAACATTTTGCTACTCTTAGTCCAAGCATATATGTCAAGATTTACAATTTCAGTACAAATAATTGAACCCACATTTTTCTTCACGGTTGTCCATTTTTTAATAGGATTATCCATATTTGGTTTTAAGGTGTAATGTTGGAGATTTATAATTATATTTTATAATAACATGATCTTTAAAATTTGAACGTATATTATAAGGGTAATTATATCATCGCGTACGGTGGATAGAGCTGTCTCAGATATTTTAGGACCTTAGCAAAAATTCAAAAATGTGCCCCTATAGAACGAAAATATATTTCATTACTTTGAATAATTAATTTAATATTTTATTAACAAATCATTATTTTCATTTTTTTGTTTAGAAAATACCTTAAATACAATTAAAACAAATCGCTAACTTACAAGATTATCACTTGAGAAATTATTGAAGTTATAAAGGTAGAAGGTGGGACCTTGACCGGGTGCTCATGTTGCTCCCCATCTGAGACGACCCTGCGTGAAAACAAAAAGTTTCCATAAGTACCTTACTTTTAAGGTTTATGGTTCAAGGTTTAGGGATTTATGTTAACTGGTTTAGAATTTAAGTGTCGTGGGTATAATTTAAGGTTTTTAAGTTAAAACATAAATCTCTGACCACATTACTCTAAATTCTAACCATAAATCTTATATTTTAAACCTCTAAACTAAATTCTTACCCATTAAAATTAAAACAATTATAAAAACTTGTTGTTTGTACGACCGAAATATAAATCCAAAAGCTATCCAAATAAATGAGGCGTTGCGGCAACAAAATCAGGGGGCAAATGAATGAATGGCCCGTACCTAACTAGGTATTTAAGTCTACTACAGCCCGATACATGGTGCTTCAAAATCAATATTTAGCCCATGAATTGGGTCGCTAACACAAACTATGGGCTTCTTTAGTTATATATGAACAAAATATTTCATTTCACTGGATAAACTATCTATTTAGTCACCTAAATTGTTAGTTTATTTCTATTTTGATCACTGAATTACAATTGTCGTCACTAACTTTATCGTTTGATTTTGTTTTGGCCACCGTCTATTAAATATTTACATTTTGTACTATGTGGATAACATATATAGTCCTCAAAAGTTAAATGTTCTCTCCATTTGGTCTTCAAAATAGTTTAATAAATTTAACCTTTCATATCTACAAATTCTACCAATTTATTCCTATTTTCCCTTATATTCGTAAAAAATGCCCCTGAATTTTTACAATGTTGTTAGTTATATTACTTTTGAAGGCTTTTATAAATCTATACGCCGAACTGGTTAGCAATGGCATATAGCCAGTGACAGGCATGGTTTTTGTTTCCCAAATGTGGTATAATTTGTATTTAGTCCTTTAATTTTTTAAAAAAATTAATACGTTATTAAATTTATATTCTAACTCCTGGAAAGTTAATAATTCAATTCGGACCTCTAAATACAATCAGTACAAGATTACCTCTTTGTACAGCAAAAAGTTAATATACAATCAGTACAACATTTATACAGTCTCCTAAAACACCAATTAAGCCAAAAGCCAAGGAACACACAAGATTTTGCATTCAAAAAATAATAAAGGAAGAAAATAACTAAAGCGGGGAGGGATCTAGCATTCACCCTTTCTCCAATCTCCACCGTTCCACATGATTCACGAACATGAAATCAAATGCGGCCTATGTCATTGCAGAACAGAACATAATTTGGATTTTTCTTCTTTTTCTTTTTTGCTGGAATTCAGGCATAAAATAATGTTGTCGTTGAACATGTCGGTAATGTGTAATAGGTGAATGTGAGTTTTTTTTTTTTGAACAAGGACCAAACCAGCTTCATTGAAAACACACAACAGTTACAGACTCAAAACAAAACGAAAGAGGAAGAAAAAAGACATCACAACATAAACCAAAACAGCAATTTTTTTAAAGTTTTGAATTATATATATTTTAAAAAATGAGTTAGTTGTGAATTTGTCTCATCCACTTTTAAATATTTATGTTTGTTTACAACTCTGATCTTGATTCGTCCCTAAATATAGAATTATTATTAGCATCTGCTTGCACATATAAATCATATGCTTGAGAATCAGATAACCTTATTTATTCATGTTGTTGGCGGAGCTGAGTCACGAATCATGATGTAGGCACCCCCAACTTGATTCTGATGAATTATAGCGTTGTTTTATCCATTGGTTTTTATCTTATTAGAACCAATGATTAAAGAGAAAAACTTTAATACACATGTCATGTAAACTTTAGTTTACACGCGCCTTTTTAGTTTTAGAGGTTAGGGTTTTAGTTTAGGGTTTAGGTTGTATGATTTAGAATTTAAGGCGAGTGTTTAGAATTTAGTGCATAGGATTTAAAGTTTATGGTTTAGTTTTTTAGGGTTAGGGTTAGAAATTTAGAATTTGAGTTTTTATAGTGTAAATACACATGCTTGTATAAAATTAATTTTACACAGCCTGTGTATTAAAGTTTTACCCATGATTAAAACCCACTTCTTGCCGTTGGTTTTCGTTATTTTATGTTATCGATCCTGCATTAGAAGGATATTCATCAGTTATCACATATGCTGGCAGGCTACAAACAGATATATGAGCAATTTGGTTCAACTTGTGTGTGCTAATAGATGCAAAACCAAACTGGGAACCCAATTTGCAGTTGGTTTTGCAACATTTTTTCTTAATTATTTTTGTACATTTTAAATGATTAAAACATGTTCCTACTTTATTTTCAATTTAGTTCATTTATTTTTTGGATTAAAAAGTTCGAACTCAATCGTTATTATTATTATTATTATTATTATTATTATTATTATTATTATTATTGTTGTTGTTTGTTTAAATTGAGGTCATTATAATGTCATTTTTTTACTTGCGTAGCTTCTAAGTTACTATTTATAGGGGTGTGATCGGTTCAGTCTGATCAAACTTTTAAGATTTATAAAACCATTAATGAAAACTATGTTCGATTATTATTTTTCCATATTAATTTTTTGGTTTGAGATTTATTTTGACAAAATAATTTTGTTTTATTAATTTTTCCTTTATGTGATAAAATTTTAAAGTTTTTTTCATAAATACTTACTTAAAAATATTTTTTAAGTAAATAAAATTAATTAAATCATTCTTATATAGTATTTTAAAACTATTTTCACTATTCAAAATGTAAAAAAATATTTTTAATTTATAAAATTAATTATGAATTAAATAAAAATACTTCAATCCGCCATGTTAGGAGATTCATTACAATTACACGTCGTTACCATTATTCCTTTTTTATATCTACATGAATATGACTTTAGACTAATTTACATTATTAACTTCAAAATTCGCAACTTTTAGAATATTTTACATTTTCTGATGGATCATATATTAATTTCAAAATATTAATTTGAAATTCAATCAAAATTCCCAACTTTTAGAAATATTTAACATTTTCTGATGGGTCGTTGGTTGTTGAAAAATGGGTCGTTAAAAATCTTAAGAGAAGCGTTAAGAGTGTGTAGTTTAGTACTAGGGTTCTGTTTAAGGTGGGTTGAGGGAGAACTCTCTCTAATCAAGGTGACCCTACTTGAATGGTGAAGTGGTTAGATCTGTTTTGGTTACATCTCTCTTTCATCCATCTAAATTTCGATGACAAAATTTCTTAAAGGATGGGAGAATTGTAATGACCCGAATTTCTCGAGTAAATAATAGATGTTGACTCGAGTCTTGGACCGACTTGTCGGGCTGAAATGTTGGGTCGTAATGGGCCTCAATACGTTGTGGGCTTGTTTGGTGGTTTTTGGCTTGGCTTATGTTGGGCTTAAGGAAGGGTATTATGGTAAAATCATTATTGGGGGAGACAAGGGCTGATGCATCATTAAGGTGGGCTGTCATCCTTGTAAGAGGGTAAAGTCACCCTTGTCATCTCCCTCTCTTCATCTCCTTCTTCTAATTTCCACCCCAACACAAAGTAAAAGATGGAAACTTGTTGTGGAGGAGTGTGAATCTCGGATTGGCCATCAAGGGAGAGTTTATCAACATCAAAGGATCTTCATTTCGAGCTAGACATCATTGGTTTTGGTGGGAGTTGGGCTTGAAGCTTGGAGCAAGGAAAGAGAGGTGGAAGAAGCTTGGTTGCTGCTTAAGTTCGCGAATCTTGCTAAAGGTCAGTACATCTCTGACTCCTACGTTTCATGAGCCTCATAAGATGATTTCATTGCTTGGTTTTATGTTTATAGGTTGCTTAGTTATGGTTCTTGAACTTTAAACCCCTCTAATGGTAAATTGCGTTTTGGGAGTTGATAATGGGTAAAACTGGTAGGAAATCACCTAATATACTCCAAATAACTTGTAGGAAAGATTTGAGACTTATTTATAGGGGTTAAGGGTGGGATTGGTGTAATCCCGAGCTCTAGGTTTCGAAATCTGGGCTCGAGTACTGGTACGAGATGGTTGCATACTGGTACTCTTTTGTATATTGAGGGACGGTTTATGAGGGGTGTAACGGTACGCCTCCCCGTGTATCGGTACCCCTCACTCAAATGGAAATCCAGTAGCGCTTAGGCGTATCGGTACGCAAGGGGTGTCTCGGTACGCACTGTTACATTGCCTGAAAAGGCTTTGAGTACCGGTATGGTACGTAGCGTATCGGTACGTCCTTAGGATGAACTTTTTCGAATCTAGTAGGGGTACCGGTACCTATTGAGGAGTATCGGTACGCGATGTTGATTGCCTATGAGAGGCTTAGCGTACCTGTATGCGAAGGGTAGAGTACCGGTACGAGATTGGATTGGTACGAGGCGATCCCAGTACCGATGCTAAGTACCGATACGGGGTAAGAGCGTATTGGTATGACTTGTGGTCTAACTCTTTCGAACCTAGTTAGGGCATTAGTACTTATGGGGGAGTATCGATACTAGGAGGGCGGTACCGATACTCACTTTGGAGTACCGATACTTGTTGGGCAATCTGCCAAAGAAAGTTGAGTTCACTCTTGGGGGTTCTATAATTCGTGGTAAAGGATCTGGTAGGTCCCTAAAGGTATAAAACAAACTCTAAAACTAAGAAATTGAAGTTAGCAACCCGTATGTGGATTAAGGGCTAATGGCTTAGTAATAGTTGGATAAGTTGCTTGGTTTGGTAATCCATAGGGGTCCGTGGTGGATCAGTTATTGCTACGAGGTAGCTTGGGGTCCTTGTTGTGTGCTGAAGGGGCGCCTATATAGGCTGGTTGCCGTGAGTAATGAGATAATCTAATGAGAAAGGCATAAACGAATCCTACAGACACATATTAAATAGTGTAACAAACGAGTCATGCCTTGAGGCATTGGTAATGGTTGGCTGGAAGCCTTTATATCTCGGTGAGATGTATTGATGCTCGGGGGAGCATGTGGTATCGTATAAGTCTTGGTCAGGAATCTAGATGTCCTAGAGTCAGTGCAAGGGCACTTAAATAAAGGGATGGGTACTCCGGGCTATGTGATCGAGTACATCTGACGTGTCCATGGGCTATGTGATCTGGATGCGGTCCGAAACCTATCCTTGGGCTATGTGATCTCGAGTAACTCGATGGGCTATGTGATCTCGAGTATTCATGTTCGGCTATGTGATCGCAGGATAAGACTAATTGTGGCTATTGTGATCCAAGTATGTCTAGGACGTATCTGTGGCTATGGTTATTCGGATATGATCCTTACCTGACGGCTATGTGATCACGAGTAACTCGACGGCTGTGTGAGCACGGGAAAAATAGTAGGGCTTCATTGGCCATTAGGGAATGTATGTTATTTATGTTGTAGTATGGATAAACGATGTTGACTAGTTATCCTTGGGCTATGTGATCAGGGTAGGGTTGTTACTCGATGGGCTATGTGATCTCGGGTACGAGTTGTATTACCCTTGGGCCTTGTGATCAGGGTATGAGATGTAACTCGATGGGCTTTGAGATCTCGGGTATAGGCTAGATAACCCTTGGGCTATGTGATCAGGGTATGGGACGTAATTTAGTGGTCGGTGGGACCTCGTGTACGGTAAGCCTGGGATGGCTTGGTAGACTTCTTACATAATAATGGTATCTTGAGACAGTGGTAAGCTCTAGCTAGGATAGGCTAGAAGATGATCCTTAGATGTGGAGAAGCCTTTCTGTGCACTCTTGAATATATTATCATGCATGCTTGTTTTATGATATTCATGAATTGTGGTAGAGTAGAAATGTAACACTGAGCTTTGTTAGCCCAGCATGCGGAATTGTGGTTTCTTTCGTGCGTAGGTTGACAGGTTGCGTTTGGAGGAGCACATCGATGAGGATTTTCCAGCATCGAGCCAATCTCAGAGTACAATACTTGATGTTTAGTTTGGACTGGTTGTATTCATAGGACCTTACCACAGTCGAGTCTGTATTTTATTATGATTTATTGTATTTGGTCAAACAAAGTATTTTAATTGGAACTTATGTTTTGTAAACCCCTTTTAATATCATTATCTACGTGGATTTTACGGTAATGGATTATCTTGTGGTTTTAAACGAGAAATTTTGATGGGTCTGTTTTGGGCGACCCAAAAGTGATGCTCCGGATCCGGGACAGAATCGGGGTATTACATATTATGTATTTAAACTCAAAATGCACGGGCAAGGCATAATTTGTCTAATATTTAAATTATAAGGACCTAAATTGTTGTTTGACCAAAAAAATTGAGGATACATGTTCATTCTTCTTTAGTTCAACCTAGAGGTGTAAATGAACAGAGCGTTCGACGAATTGTTAATGAACTGTTTGTATAATGTTCATTTATTAAGCTAAAATAAATGAGAACGGACAATTTTTTATGTCCGTTTAATAAATGAACGAACACGAACAGAGTTGTATTTCGTTCGTTTATGTTCACGAACAAGCTCATTTACTTGCTTTCCCTTTTCCTTTTTTACATTTTAAATTTTGGTGAATGTATGGACTAAATTGAACATGTGGTGAACTTTTGAGTTTAAACTGTGAAGTTTAATGGGCTTAAAGACTAGTGGTGTAATTCCACCATTTTGGCGAACATATAAATGAACATGTTAGCGGTCATATAAATGAAGGTATATTCACGAATGCTAAACAAACATGTCTTTGAACGTTAAACAAACGAACACAAACGTTATCAAAAATAAAAAATTAACACAAACATGATATTAAAAATTTAAACGAACCGAACATGAACATATTCAACTATAAATAAATAAACACAAATAAAAGTTTATTCGTTCAAGCTCGGTTTATTTACACTCCTAATTTAACCCTTACTTGAATATATATTTAATAATCTCTTATTTTTTTAATTTAAATAATTATTTTTTACAGAGGTCAAATTATTATTAAATTAAAATTATCAAATAATTAAATTTTATAATAGGGACGGCCCCTTGAGCCCAAGGGAGCTCCGCCCCTGCTTTCTATATTGCAATGTGACATCCCAGATAGGATAATGGTCCTTGAAGTATTCTTTGTGGACCCTTTCGCAATGTGGCATTTAAGATAAGAGATAATTACTCAAAGGAAAGTAATTAGAGAAAATTTTAAAGTGTATGGACCATATCTAGATATAAATTTAGAATGCCAGGACCCTATTGTTTTAACGTGCATGGACCATACTTAGATATAATTTTAAAGCTAATACTTACAACTATAAAATAGAAGCATTAACAATCAATGATATGGTATTTTTAGTAGCTAAATAAAAATAATAAATTTAGTATTAATATAATCTATATTTTGGTAAAATTGTTCCTTGCCCTCAAGGCGGAATTTCTTGAGAAAAATTTTAAAAGTTGAAAAAAATTTAAATTGAGACAATAGTAAGACTTTATATTAACCTATTCAAAAAATATATAATGCATACTTTGTCTCTAAATTTAAAAAAAAAATTAAATGATTCTACGGTAAATATTGTTGAGTTCCACCAGTATTGTCCCTCCTAATAAACTATATTTTCATTGACCCCTAATTTTTTAGCTTCTCCTCCCACTTGAAGTTTTCTATAATTGTAATATTTTCAAAAATAATAAATTTTATTTTTTTGAATAAAATGCTGATCTTTATTAACACAATAAAGGAAGGATAAAAAAGGAAACAAAGTTTAAGTCTAAAAAAAACAAGAAACAACTTAAATGAAAGCAAAAAAAAAAATCGAGCTCAAAAAACATGAGAAAAGCATAAAAGTCACAGACCGGTAATTGTATTATTACATGAAATAAACACTTAATATTTAATATATTGAAAAATAAACACTTGTAATACTAGTGATTTAATATACAGAAAGGAAATAAAATAAAAACTTAATTGCGGAGGAAAAAATAACTTAAATCACTGCGCAAATATCACAAACAATATGTTGATTTGAGAGTGGGAGTGGCCGACATATATATTCGACTTAATTTGTCTTTTTTATTATTATCAACACATAAGCATGACAATGACATTAGTGTGACAAATATGTAAACAATTGCAGTCGGAATCTGTAGCTCTCTGGTATGAACTCTGATATACTCATGTTCATCTAATCGTCACTCATCCTACTTGTTGAAATCACAGCTGTTCCCATTTTATTACACGCAACTTGCTATTTGGTTCATCAACTCAATATGTATAGAATCTAAGTTTACAGTTCTTTATTTTTATTTTGAAAAATTTTGATATATATGTTGGGTAAACTATTTACACATATGTATCAAAATTTTACCCTGGTTCATATTATCTTTGAGATTTAAATTTTTTAGCCGATTCAAGAAACTCCTAAATTATAAGGACGACTTTCTCAGCACAATAGATTCTATTCACAATGTCAATATTCGGATATCTAACCATACCGTAAGAATTTAGTGTCTCACCTCATTAGACCAATTGGTTGTTAGTAACTTAACTTGTCAATTGATTTAACTCTATAAATGAGTTGAGAGACTGTGATCATGTGTCCCATTTGTCTACTAAAATATCAAGGATACATAAATGTTGCTCTTAGAGTTTTTCATTGTTTTTATTTTTCGAGTCATAATGTCTATGAGACATAACTAAAAGAAGATTGGGTAATTTATTGGGACAGAAATGAGTTATTGACACAAAAGCGTCACTATATGCATGGGGTATATTTCGAATCTAATGAGTTATCCCGACGTATGAAGCATCACTAGATATATGTGGATATCAAGTCTAATGAATTATCCCAACGCATAAAACCTCACTATATGTATGAGGATATATTTCAAGTCTAATGAGTTGTCCCGACATATAAAGCTTCACTAGATGTATGTGGATATTTTCAAGAATCAAGTCTAATGAATTAACCCAACGTATAAAAGCGTCACTATATGTATGGAGAGTTTTCAAGTTCAATGAGTTATCCCATCGCATAAAAGATTCACTATATACAGAGGGCATAATGTCAAACAATGCATCTAACGTTTGACTGAATAAATATTTTGGCCCTTATTTTTTTTGAAGCAAGGCATACAATTAAAAATAGCTCTCTACGTTTGACCTTGTGGTCACATATTCTTTTTTTGGTGCAAACAGCCCCTTAACATTTGGTTTTCGTGCAATTTTCACCATCGATGAATGAAAACTGTTAGTCATCAGATGTTGACCGTCTGAGGCTGGCATAGCACTCCAATATGGCATGGGAGATGACGTGGCTGTGCCACATGTAAAGTAATAGTGATGTGGCAAAGATGACATGTAAAAAATATTTTTTAATTAATTTTTTAAAGTTTTTTTTAAAAATTAATTGTAGCCAATCGGACGATTGTAGCGACGTTTTTTTCTCGCTAAAAATGAAAGTGTTTTTTTTTTTATTTTTTACTTTATTTTGAAAATAATGAAAATGGTGCCTTCCGCGTGAGATTTTAGAAGAAACCGTGTTTTTATTTAAAATTGGAGTCGCCACCGGCCACTCAAGGTGGACCGAGCACCGTAGAAAACCAGAGATTTCAAAATATCGGGTTTGGGAGTCGGTTACAGATGGGGAAGGATTAGCACCCCCACACCGCCCAAAATTGGTACTTTAATAATTACCGGTTTATTAATATTAAATTTTCCGGATTAAAGTGACGATTAAATTAAAATTTGATTATAAGTGCGAGTAAATTTTAAAAGCCCGTTATTCGAGAGTAAACGTCCAACCACTATCACTACGCCTGATACTGGCCCCGTTTACACTCGAATAAAAGGGCACCGCATTGACAAAATATATGTTCGTTATGCAAACTTAAAAAAACATGGCAAATATAAATAAATACATTGCGATAAAAATATAAATAAATACTAACATAATAAAATACTAATTTAACATAAATAAAATACTAATCTAAAACATACACACATAACTATTAATTTAACACATAAATAAAAAACAAATCTAACATAAATAAAATACTAATCTAAAACATACATACATAAATATTAATCTAACACATAAAATATAACAATAATAACAATAATATTAATAATGATGATGATGATGATGATGATACTAATGCTAATGTGAATGCGTGGATCATATTAATGCATGGAACAATATAAAATATGTCATGAAACTAGATGTTAACGATTAAAAATGCATGGATTAAATGTGGCATGAATGATACATATTAATGGACTAAACTGAAAAAGATGCAAAATGTAGGAGAAAAACGCAAATAAACAGAAATAAAAACTAAAAAATTAAAAAGAAGACAGAAGGTGACCAAATTGAAATAAAAAGAAAATAAGATGCGAAAATTGAAGTGAAAATGGGACGGAAACAGAGGCGGGACAAAGGGCTAGGGACTGAAACTGGGATTAGACCGTGAACAAAATAAGACATGGAACAAGAAAGGGGGACCAGAATTGTAATTTTCCCATTACCCGAACTCGCGGATCCTCCCCGGATTCGGGTCACCGCGCGGGTCATGCACCTGAAACGGCGCCGTTTTGCAAAGGCCGGTTTAAAAATATATAGGGTTATTATTTCATTCGAAACAGATTTAACTAAAAACCTAATTCTATATTCCCTCCTCTCTCAAACTCGAACGGCGCCGCTCAAGGATGTATGCCTCGCTCGGCCGGCCTTGGTTTGCCGTTCATCGGCGGCTCGGCGTCACGGCGAGGACCTTGATCGACCAGGTAAACTTCTGAACTTCCCTTTTTTGTTTTGAGATTCGAAAAAAAAAATTGAAACGAAACAGGTTTTAAATCGAACAACAAAGGAAATGTTTTACCCTTGTATTGATTTCAAACAACGAAATCTAGATTACAAAAAAATTTGAACTGAATTTCCCCTCAATTTCTTTCTGATTTCTCTCGATTTTTTTGAATATCCGCTCCTCTTCCTCTCTATTTTTTGATTTTTTTGAACTCTCTCCCCCTTTCATTTGCTTTTAATTTGGTTTTTTATAACCGAAATTTTACAAACAAAACAAATAATTAACTTCTGTTGATTGCAGATTTGGGGGACCAGATTTTGTGGGTATGGGTTCGGCAGGGGTATGGTTGTGGCAGGGGTATGGGCTGGTTTAGGGTTAGGTTAGGTTTGATTTATGTTATTTTTGTGGTTTTTCGAATAGATTTGGGGTTTATTTTGGGGTTTAGGTGACTGGTTGGTGAATGGAGGTGGCGACGGCGGGTGAGCAGAGGCGGCGGCGGAGGCGCTGGCAGTGATAGTCACTATGGTTAGGGTTATTTTAGTTTTAGGGTTTTGTTTTGGTTTTCGGGTCGGGTTGGGTTTAGTTTCGGGTTTGGGTTTGCTCATGGATCCGGGTCGGGTTAATTGGTTTATGATTTGGTTTGGGTAATGGGTACTGGTTTGGTTAGTGGGTAAATAGGTTTGGGTGAAATGGGTTATTACAGATGCTCCTCTTTGCTCGTTGTTGTGTAACGACAACGAAGCAAAGACTAAAAATGACCCATTTCATCCGGTCTGGTGGCTCTTCATCTCTTGACGTACGTCTTCGTTCTTCTGTAGATCTTCTTTCTCTTTGATGCATGTTTTCTTTCTTGTCTTGGTTGATCTACCTTGTCACTCTTAGAGGAAGCAAAATCTTCGAAGCGGGAGGTGGTCTATTGGAGAAGCAAAACGAGTGCGACTCACTACATTATTGATAATAAGTTAATACCTAAAAAGAGTTGGACCCAGCTGCAACACCGACGAAGAGACAGGGTCTACAAAATTCGATCCAGCTGCAACACTAACGAGGAGGCAAGACCGATAGGTGAAAGTTCTGATGTCTGATCCAGCTACAACTCTGACGAAGAGGCAAGATCAGAAAACTGACAATTTTTCTCTCTCTTTCTTTTTTTTCTTTTTTTTGTTTCTTTTTTCTCTGCTTTTGTTTCTTTTTCATATTTTTTCTTTTTTCTCTTTTCTCTTTTTTTTTTGATTTTTTCTTACAACATTGATAAAATTTAAAAGTTGGTGAATTTTGACCAAGCTACAACACCGACGAAGAGGCATGGTCTAAAGTTAGTAATGTTGATCCAGCTACAACACCGACGAAGAGGCAGGATCAAGAGTTAGTGAATTTGGTCTAGCTACAACACCGACGAAGAGGCAAGACCGAAAGTTAGTGCATTTGGTTCAGCTACAACACCGACGAGGAGGCAGAACCGAAAGTTAGATTTGACCAAGCTACAACACCGACGAAGAGGCAAGGTCCGGGGATTTGATCCAGCTACAACTCTGACGAAGAGGCAGGATCGGATAGTTGTTCTTTTTTGTGATCAAGCTACAACTTTGACGAAGAGGCATGATCAGAATTTGGTTGAAAGCTCATTTTTTTTTATTTCTTCCTTCTTTTTTTCTTTTTTTTTCTTTTTTCTTTTTCTTCTCTTTTTCCTTCTTTTTTCTTCCTCTTTTTTTTCTTCTTCTTTTTTAATTAATTAATTAATTTTTTTTGAGATACAACATTGATACAACTAGAAAGTTAGTAAATTTTGACCAAGTTACAACACCGACGAGGAGGCATGGTCTAAAGTTAGTAATGTTGATCCGGCTACAACACCGACGAAGAGGCAGGATCAAGAGTTAGTGAATTTGGTCTAGCTACAACACCGACGAAGAGGCAAGACCGGAGTTTAGTGAATTTGGTTCAGCTACAACACCGACGAGGAGGCAGAACCGGCAGTTAAATTTGACCAAGCTACAACACCGACGAGGAGGCAAGGTCTGAAGATTTGATCCAGCTACGACACCGACGAAGAGGCAAGATCGGATAGTTTTCTTCTTCTTTCTTCTTCTTTTTTCTTCATTTTTCATTTTTTGCTCTTTTTTCATTTTTTTTCTTTTCTTCTTCTTTTCAATTTTTCTCTTTTTTTGTTTTTGATTTTTTTCTTCTTTTTCCTTCTTTGTTTTTTTCTTTTTCTTTTTCTTTTTTCTCTTTTTTCTTTTTTTGGATTGATTTTTTTAGCTACAATTATAATAAAAGGTAAACTCCGAGTAAAATTTAGGTCTAGCTGCAACACTGTCGAAGAGGCAAGACCTGGATAGGATTTGATCTGCTACACCACTGCCGGAGAGACTAGATCAGCAAAAAGTGAGATCCATTACACCACCGGCGGAGAGATGGGATCTGGATGGAAAATTTGATACACAACACCACCGACGGAGGCAAGATCTTCATTAAGTTGGCGTACCACCACCGACGAAGGCATGATTTGCAAGCTTTTGGGCGACTGCGCCACTGACAACGAGATAATTTTTTTTTTTGAAAATTTTGTCCGACTTTTCTATCGACATAGGGCATGATCTAGAAAGAATTTTTTGTTGACATCCGCTACACCATCGTCGGAAGAATCAAATCCTACAAAAGAAAAAACATTGGTCAGTAATTGTCAAAGGTTTTGTCGCTGATACCTTTTTGGGTTTTTCAGCATCTTCTTCGCGTTTGGCCTCCTTCAAGACCTTCTTGTCATTGCCCCCATGTTGAGGGTACTCGGTCTTTTTCCTAGACCTGTTATGTACAAGCAAGATTGCATGAATGTATCTAATGCATGTGTCTACCCTAAATGCATGGTAACTTTGGTGTATGCACTTAATCTAGATGTATGACGTTTGCAAGATGAATGCAACTACATGCATGAATGTGGCATGATTTTTCGATCCTCAAAGGATGCCCCGACTCTCACCGGTCCCATCAGGATCTTGGTTTTTTTGTATGTGCCCCAACCTTGTCTCGGGTTCGATCAGCTTTTATCTGAGTTGATGCCCCAAAATTTTGTTCATTACATGACGTCATTTGACACTGTTCTCGTAATATTTTTGAAACTTTAGGGTGATGTATTTTGGATATTCAAGACTTAGATATGAACAAAAGATGTTTGCATTGCTATTTGTAGTTTTGATCCCTTACAAAATACTCTCACCACTATTGTACTTAAGTCAGTGAGGTTGGTTTACAAAAAGGTATTACTCTGAAAGTGATAAAAACTACAAGGGGACCTACTGTGGTCAAGACAGTGCAATACTTGAGCTGGATTAAAACATGGTCCAGTTCAAAAAACCTTCAACACCCTCAATTGGCATCTTCATGCTTCGGTAAAGGGTCTTTGCTTGTAGCCGTTCTTGTTGAGTTATCAAAGCTTACCACCCCAAGCTTAATGAATTTTTCCACCAACTTTTTGAAGCCGAAGCAGTTTTCAATGGTGTGGCCAACCTACCCCGCGTGATAATCACATTTTGCATTGGGATCATACCATTTCGGGAATGAAGGTTGTATTGGATCTCGGTAAAAGGGTGCCACCATGTGGACATCATACAACTGCTTGTACAATTCTCCATAAGAAACTGGTAGTGGAGTAAATTCTACATTTTCAGTGTTCTTCCTCTGACCAGAGCCTTGGCTTGAGGAACCGTGAGCACTTGGCATGGCCTGAGGTTGCACAACTGTGATAGGCTTAGAATAACTGGCATTATAAACTCCCGCAGAGTTTACTTCATGATCTTTCTTTGCATGGTAGGGCTTTTTCTGGGACGAACTACCTCCGTCATCAATTTTGCCAATCTTGACGACATTCTCAATGAGCTCCCCGGATAGCACGAGGTCGGCAAAATTGGTAGTCGCGTTGCCTATTAAGCGACCCAAGATCGGACCCTCCAAAGTTTGTACAAATGTAACCACCGTCTCCCTCTCATTGAGCGGGGATTGGACCTGAACTGCTATATCCCTCCAGCGCTGAGCGTATTGCCTGAAGCTTTCATTGTACTTTTGTTTCATTTGTTGTAACGTCCACCAGTCTGGCATCATGCCATTGACGTGTCGGTATTGCTCCAGAAAAGCTTTTGCCAAGTCTCTCCAAGATTTGATATGATGTTGGCTCAATTGATTATACCATCGGGCAGCAGATCCCGATAGACTGTCCTGGAAGCAGTGAATTAACAGCTTATCGTCTCGGCCGTATCCAGTCATCCTCCGACAGAACATAGTGAGGTGAGTGCGAGGGCAGCTGGTTTCGTCATACTTTTCAAATTCTGGAACCTTAAATTTTAGGGGTAATACCAAATTCGGGACAAGACTGAGTTCACTAGCATCGAATCCACTAAAAGTATCTTATACTCCCATAGCCTCTAGCTTCTCTTTGAGTCTCTTACATCGATATTCGATTTCCTTTGAAGCTTCTACCTTCGGCCCATCGGTCTCAAACAGATGATCCATTTCTGAAATAAAATTTTCAGCTTGATTGCCCCCGGTCTGGTGTAGATGAGACTTTCCCCGTAAAATGATCACCTGGGGTTGAGTTTCTGGCTGTATCCTTGTTTGAACGGGCGTGAACCCCGGAGGATACATAAGATCCTCGTCCCCGGCAGTGGGTCTAGGATTTGTAGTGGGATTTACAACAGAGGCCTCTCTCGGCTCGGGAAGCTTCAATCCCAGCATTTGTGCCATTTGGCCCAGCATGTCTTGTTGTGACTTTGCAAGTTGTTCCCTCATATCCTGTTGGACTTTCACCAACTGTTCCTCAACCTGCTTGGCTATGTTCGCTTGCAATTCTTTTTGGTCTTGCTCGATTTTCTTCAATCTTTCATCGTTCGCCATCTTTGTTTTGTACCGAGTCCCGTATGGATGCTGAGCTGACTGATCTTCTGCTTTATCCAGTATCACTGTCATAGGGCATCCCTAGAGTCAGTTTTCTTATTTTGAAAATGAATGTATATGCATGCAAAATGTGTCCTAAATTGATGCATTGCATAATCAAGATTGTGATGATGTTGTGCAATGATGCAAGTGAAATCAATACGATGAGAATAAAATGCAACAAGTTAGCGCCAAATAAAACGATTAAATAAAACAAATGAAAAATAGAGTAATTAAAATTGCACATAAACAAGAAATAAGGCACCAAAGCCTAAATAGGGTGACCACTAATCGGGCAGAGTTTCACATGGCTCTAAAGGGTTGGCTCTTACGGCTCACTATATGCAGTTTTGGTGCTAAGAGTAGCAAGGCCCCCGGTCATCACCCATTATAGGCTCCTTTCAACCGGGTTCAATTTAGGGGGACCCATTCGCTTATGCCTGCACGAAGGAACGATATCCTTACGAAAGCATAAGGTACTCGAGCCCCGAAGGTACTTGCTAGGCTTACACGGGAGAACGATATCTCCACGAAAGCATTAGCGTTTTCCCCCCACTTAAAAAACGGGTTTATATGCCAAATTTTAAATGCGTTACATAAACGCGCAATTATAACCGAATGTTAGTTTAATAGTCACTTAAATCCGGAATTTCTGATATTAATAAAGCGGTAATTATTTAAAAAAAGCTCGACTCTCATTTGTTTTTTAAAAACAAAAAAGTCCCCAGCGGAGTCGCCATCTGTAGCGATGTTTTTTTTTCTCGCTAAAAATGAAAGTGTTTTTTTTTACTTTATTTTGAAAATAATGAAAATGGCGCCTTCCGCGTGAGATTTTAGAAGAAACCGTGTTTTTATTTAAAATTGGAGTCGCCACCGGCCACTCAAGGTGGACCGGGCACCGTAGAAAACCAGAGATTTCAAAATATCAGGTTCGGGAGTCGGTTACGGATGGGGAAGGATTAGCACCCCCACACCGCCCAAAATTGGTACTTTAATAATTACCGCTTTATTAATATTAAATTTTCTGGATTAAAGTGATGATTAAATTAAAATTTGATTATAAGTGCGAGTAAATTTTAAAAGCCCCGTTATTCGAGAGTAAATGTCCAACCACTATCACTACGCCTGATACTGGCCCCGTTTACACTCGAATAAAAGGGCACCGCATTGACAAAATATATGTTCGTTATGCAAACTTAAAAAAACATGGCAAATATAAATAAATACATTGCGATAAAAATATAAATAAATACTAACATAATAAAATACTAATATAACATAAATAAAATACTAATCTAAAACATACACACATAACTATTAATTTAACACATAAATAAAAAACAAATCTAACATAAATAAAATACTAATCTAAAACATACATACATAAATATTAATCTAACACATAAAATATGACAATAATAACAATAATATTAATAATAATGATGATGATACTAATGCTAATGTGAATGCGTGGATCATATTAATATATGGAACAATATAAAATATGTCATGAAACTAGATGTTAACGATTAAAAATGCATGGATTAAATGTGGCATGAATGATACATATTAATGGACTAAACTGAAAAAGATGCAAAATGTAGGAGAAAACGCAAATAAACATAAATAAAAACTAAAAAAATTAAAAAGAAGACAGAAGGTGACCAAATTGAAATAAAAAGAAAATAAGATGCGAAAATTGAAGTGAAAATGGGACGGAAACAGAGGCAGGACAAGGGGCTAGGGACTGAAACTGGGATTAGACCGTGAACAAAATAAGACATGGAACAAGAAAGGGGGACCGGAATTGTAATTTTCCCATTACCCGAACTCGTGGATCCTCCCCGAATTCGGGTCACCGCGCGTGTCATGCACCTGAAACGACCCGTTTTGCAGAGGCCGGTTTAAAAACATATAGGGTTATTATTTCATTCGAAACAGATTTAACTAAAAACCTAATTCTATATTCTCTCCTCTCTCAAACTCGAACGACGCCGCTCAAGGATGTATGCCTCGCTCGGCAGGCCTTGGTTTGCCGTTCATCGGCGGCTCGGCGTCACGGCGAGGACCTTGATCGACCAGGTAAACTTCTGAACTTCCCTTTTTTGTTTTGAGATTCGAAAAAAAATTGAAACGAAACAGGTTTTAAATCGAACAACAAAGGAAATGGTTTACCCTTGTATTGATTTCAAACAACGAACTCTAGATTATAAAAAATTTTGAACTGAATTTCCCCTCAATTTCTTTCTGATTTCTCTCGATTTTTTTGAATATCCGCTCCTCTTCCTCTCTATTTTTTTGATTTTTTTTGAACTTCCCCCCTTTCATTTGCTTTTAATTTGATTTTTTATAACCGAAAATTTATAAACAAAACAAATAATTAACTTCTGTGATTGCAGATCTGGGGGACCAGATTTTGTGGGTATGGGTTCGGCAGGGGTATGGTTGTGGCAGGGGCATGGTTGTGGCAGGGGTATGGGCTGGTTTAGGGTCAGGTTAGGTTTGATTTATGTTACTTTTGTGGTTTTTTGAATAGATTTGGGGTTTATTTTGGGGTTTAGGTGACTGGTTGGTGAATGGAGGTGGCGACGGCGGGTGAGTAGAGGCGGTGGCAAGAACGACGGCGGAGGCGGTGGCAAAACAAATAATTAACTTCTGTGATTGCAGATCTGGGGGACCATATTTTATGGGTATGGGTTCGGCAGGGGTATGGTTGTGGCAGGGGCATGGTTGTGGCAGGGGTATGGGCTGGTTTAGGGTTAGGTTAGGTTTGATTTATGTTACTTTTGTGGTTTTTTGAATAGATTTGGGGTTTATTTTGGGGTTTAGGTGACTGGTTGGTGAATGGAGGTGGCGACGGCGGGTGAGTAGAGGCGGTGGCAAGAACGGCGGCAGAGGCGCTGGCAGTGATAGTCACTATGGTTAGGGTTATTTTAGTTTTAGGGTTTTGTTTTGGTTTCCGGGTCGGGTCGGGTTTAGTTTCGGGTTTATGTTTGCTGATGGATCTGGGTCGGGTTAATTGGTTTATGATTTGGTTTGGGTAATGGGTACTGGTTTAGGTGAAATGGATTATTACAACGATGACACGTGTTATCATCCAATTGGTTTAAAGATAAATGAATGTAGAAATAAAAGATTAAGTTTTGTTGCCTGAGGGAATTGAATGAGCACTTAATGGATGAAAGGCTAAATGCCTAACCACCAAACCAAGTTACTTTATTGGTATATTTTTTTCACCAAAATATTATAAAATGTGATTTTTGAATTTAAAATTAATAATCAATTAAAATCAACACAGTACACAACCTAAAAAAACCATCACCCCATTCTTCCCCAAATTTCAATTACCCTAAAAAAATTTCTTTCCCTTGTAAGCAAATTTCTTTCCCGCGAGTTCACCATTGACACAATGCCTGTAAAACATTGACGTAATGGCAATCGGTAATTCTGCACATTTCTGGGCCACTTCATTTGTTGTACAACACAAATTGTATCTTTCAACAATGTCACCAGCCATGTTGATTGAAAATCCAAGCATGAAGAAACTTCCTCCCATTCTGAAAATTCTGCAGATAATAATATCACCAAATTTGTCCGAGAACAATTCCAGCACTACACCAACTTCGAATTGCTCCACCATCGATAACTCCACTTTGTTAGACAGCATTTGCAACGACGAAACTTTATTGACAAGCTTGAGCTTATGGCTCGACGAACCTGCCCTGGCTAATGCTTCATGGAAAGGTGCCACACCAGCAACAGAGACTTGTAATGGTAAAGAGACAAGCTTGCCATCCTGGGAGGACAACATCGCATGGTTGTTGGATTGTCATGATTTTGGGATCTATGACTTTGGGTTCGATTGCCTAAACGACAATGAATTAAACACGATGAACTCGAGGGAAAAAAATTTACTTACATAGGGAAAGAAAATTTTTTAGGGTTATTAAAATTTGGGGAAGTATGAAGTGATGGTTTCTTTTGTAGGTTGTGTACTGTGTTGATTTTAATTAATTATTAATTTTAAATTAAAATATCACATTATATAATATTTTGGTGAAAAAATATAACAATGAAGTGACTTGGTGGTTAGGTGTTTAGCCTTTCATCTACTAATTGTGAGTTTGATTCCCACAAGCAACATAATTTTATCTTTTATTTCTACGTTCATTTGTCTTTAAACTAATTGGATGATGCCACATGCCATCATCTGATGGCTACAATTAATTTAAAAAACTTCAAAAAGATTATTTAAAAAATATTTTTACATGTCATTTTTGCCACGTCACTCTCACTTTACAAGTGGCACTGCCATGTCATCTTCCCAGGCCATGTTGGAGTGTCATGTCAGCCCCAAACGGTTAACATCTGTTGACTAACGATTTTCATCCATCGAGGTAGAAATTGCACGAAAATCAAACGTTAAGGGGTTGTTTTCACCAAAATAAGAATATGAGTTAAAGTGACCAAAATGTCAAACGTTGTGGCTATTTTTGGCTTTATGCCTTAAAGCAATTTAGCCCTCAATGTTTTATTTTGGGTCAAAATAGCCCCTTTATGAATGAAAACTGCTAATCAACTGACGATAAACAACTTGAAATGACTTAACAGAATGGCACGCCAAAAGAAAAGAATATTTTATGTTTTATACAATTTTAAAAAATTATATTTTGATTGATGTGTCATTCTGTAAAGTCAGCATATCTGTCTATATGACACTGCTATCGCGGTGTGTACTGCCATGTAGGTTTGTCATGTTATTTCAGGCCATTTACCGTTAGTTGACTAACTGTTTTCATCCGCTCATGGGCCATTTTGATCCAAAATAAAACGTTAAGGTCTAAATTGCTTAAAAAAGAATACGGGCCAAAATGACAATTTCGTCAAACGTTAGGGTCATTTTTTTGCATTATACCTATACAGAGACGTCCATGGGCATGGGTTTAAGTTGTGCCTGCACGTGTCTTAATTTTCTTTAATACTTAGTATTAGGTCTAATTTTTCAATAATAATTATTAGGGATTTGTTTTTAAAATTTAATTTTTTTTAATATTTGTTATTAAGAGTTTAATTTTTTTAATACTTGTTATTAGTAGACAATTTAACATTTGTTATTAAAGGCTTATTTTTTTCAATATTTGTTATTAGGTGTTAACTCTTAAAATTTATTTTTTCCAGTATTGTTATTATTTTTCCCAATACTTGTTATTGGGGCTCTAATTTTTTTCAATACTTGTTCTTAGGACCCTAATTTTTTCAATACTTGTTATTAGGGTCTCATTTTTTCCCAATATTTGTTATTAAACGTCTACTCTTAAAATTCAATTTTTTTTAATATTTATTATAAAGGTCCAAGTTTTTCCATCAATACTTGTTATTAAAGGCCTAATTTTTTTCAATATTTATTATTAGGGACATAGTCTTGAAATTTATTTTTCCCAATACTTGTTATTAGAGACCCAATTTTTTCTAAAACTTGTTATTAGGGGCTCAGTTTTTTTTAATATTTATTATTAGGGGATAACTCCTAAAATTCAATTTTTTCCAAATATTTGTTATTAGGGGTTAAATTTTTCCCTATAACTTGTTATTAGAGATTTAATTTTTTGTTATCAGGAGCATACTCTCAAAATTTAATTTTTTTTCAATACTTGTTATTAGAGACACGATTTTTTTCTAATACTTATTATTAGGGGCCTAATTTTTAGGTTCGTCTTTAGATCACCAAAATCTCAGAAATGAGACTGACTATACGTAACATCAATATACACTTCTACTAACAAATTTTTTTTGACTATCATAATAGGCCAAATTGTCTAATTGACGGATATAGGCGATGCTATTATAGCAGTTGTCAATATATCCAAACTATAATAGTCGATCTAATCGTGCTTGTAGGCTGTAGCGACCATTTTCAGTTATTTTAGTGTGATTATACGATAGTATTTTTTTTTTTAGTTTTTTGAAACTGCACATACAAGCTGCTTAAAACTCGAGTCTTTTAGGAATAACAACGCTCACTTTTTTATTAGGACCACTCAACGAGTTCTAGTATAGGATAATTTGTTTGTAGTGCCAAACTAATAAGAAGTTATTGAATTTAATGGTTTATGAGTTAAATATACACTTGGTACTTGAATTAAACACATTCTTTCAAGTTGGCACTTTAAGAATTTTTGCACCCTAATTGGTACTTAAATTAGACACTTTATCCTAAATTAGTACCTACAAAATTTAAAAAAAATGTACATTAATATATAAGCATGTTGAGGGAAAAATCACGAATCTTAAACAGAAACCATAAAATAGACATGAACTATAAAATAACTATATATGTTTACCGAAAGTTGCAAAAATATTATGTATGAAATCGTTTAAAAATAGTAAGTATTAAATAAATGTGTTTAAAAAGAAAAAAAAAAACAACGGAAGAAGTGTAAATTATTGTATTAAAGACAAACATTTGCCTTAATCTAAATATAAGCTGATGTGGTTTTGAGTCATCCGCCCCTTGTATTGGCGGTCATTTTGTAGTTTATTAAAAATTATGAGTCCCCTACGCAGCTATTTAAATACACAAAATATCAACGGAGGATCACACGCCTTCTCCTCAATAAAACAATACACATTCCCTTACTTCCTACATAGAACGGTGTATGGCCGACTCAACACCGCTTCTCTTCGACTCTGACAAGCCGCCGGAAACCAGACGTTCTTCTCGATCCCTCGATGAAACCATCGAGCGCTGCATCGGAGGCTTCGGATGGCTCCAAATCTTTCAAGCAATACTCGTCTCATTCGCTTGGGTGTTTGACGCTCAGCAAACTTTCATCAGTGTATTCACTGATGCTCAGCCATCTTGGCATTGCACTGACAACTCGGTGTGCGACAAGTCCTCCAACATTTGCCATCTCCCCAAAGATTCATGGTCATGGGATTGGCCAGCGCACACATCGATTATATCGGAATGGGGCCACGAGTGTTCCACCTCTTTCATCACTGGGTTGCCCGCTTCTTCTTTCTTCATGGGTTGCCTATTTGGTGGACTTGTGCTTGCCACGCTCGCTGACTCAACTTTTGGCCGTAAAAATATGCTTTTATTCTCATGTCTAATGATGTCTTTATCTTCCATCTTCACCATCTTTTCATCCAATATTTGGATATATTCAGCCCTGAGATTCATCAACGGATTTGGCCGCGCAACTGTTGGAACATGTGCCTTGGTGTTATCAACCGAGTTAGTGGGAAAACGGTTGCGTGGCCAGGTTGGTGTTATTGGTTTCTTTTGTTTTACTTTAGGGTTCCTGTCATTACCAGTAATAGCATATGTAAATAGGGGTTCCTCCTGGAGAAGTCTGTACCTCTGGATTTCGGTGCCAACAATTTTGTATTGTATATTAGTTCATTTCTTAGTTCATGAGTCCCCAAGATGGCTTTTCGTTAAAGGACGCAAAGAAGAAGCCGTTACGACACTCAAAAGCATGGCTCAGACTGCTAGCGCCTTGACAATGAGTTTCTCCAATGTCCTAATCGAGCAAGATTCAGCCTCAGGGAATGACAATGTAGATATTTACTCTTCAATCAAGATAATGTTGAACAAGCGATGGGCTGCTCAAAGGCTAGCGGCCGTGATGGTGGCAGGTTGTGGGATTGGTATGGTGTACTACGGCATGCCATTAGCCCTCGGAAATCTATCAGTCAATCTCTACTTAGGCGTCACATTAAACGCCTTGTCCGAGCTCCCATCATCACTGATTACATTCTTCCTAATAGGGAAAATTAACAGGAAAGATTCATTATTGGGTTTCACGATCTTAAGCGGCGTATGCAGTGTAATGTGTGTGGTGATGGGGAGAGTGTGGCCAAGTTTACAGATAGCAATGGAGCTGATATCTTTCTTCAACGCCTGCACGGCGTTCAGCATGGTGCTGATATACACAATAGAGCTGTTCCCCACATGCGTGCGGAACTCGGCGATCTCAATGGTGAGGCAGGCGCTTGTGCTTGGGGGAGTGTTCAGCCCACTGCTTGTGGCTGCGGGGAGGAAAAATAACTTGATATCATTTGGGGTCTTCGGGGTGGCGATCGGGATTTGTGGGCTCCCATTGATTTGGTTACCGGAGACGAGAGGCGGCACAATCTGTGACACAATGGACGAAGAAGAGCACAAACTGAATGAGAAGGCGGCGGCCGCAATTCCAACTTTGGCATAAGCTGAATCGATCTAATAGCCTAATCATTGGTAACTTGCCAATAATTGATTGTCCTCCTTATTCAAGTTATCATTAGATTTTGAAGCCGTCATTGTTGTAGCCGTCATTGTTGTATAACTCTCGAACACCTTTTAAATCATTAAAAATAAAAATATATATTTCTAACAAGTGACATTAGCAACAGCTTAAAGCAACTCTTTATCTTATAAAAAGGATTTGCAAAGACTGAATGATTGACCTGAAGTCTTTGAAACAATAATGGCAAACGATCATTGGTGTATGAGCGATGAAGGACCAAATTAACATCCTTCTCCAATTTGCTTAAAAAAAATTCTTTCCTCACTGTAATAAAGGGATAATTTTATCACGGATCTAACTCATCACCTTCTATAATCTCAATTAATAAAAATCATCTATTTTACTTTTTTCTATCTTTACATAGAAAAAAATAAGTAAAAATTCCCTACGAAAAAAGACAAAAACAAAAAGGATGATGTGGATAGTTATCATTAGCGAGGACTATAGACAACACGATGACACTAGTTCAGATAATAACTTTTCAATAATAAGGTTCTAATCAATAATGACGTTTTTTTAGTTTTCAGTCGTATATATCAATGTCACAAAGAAACTTGTGACACTGTAGAAAAATATTGGAAAAGTGGTGATGCTTTTAGAAATTGCTATTAAATGTTCGTTTTACTCTGCAATCATCTTATAATAGACCGAGCATGTAAAACCCAAAAATTAAAAACCGCTCTGAAATATTTGGACGGGTTATAGTTCACAAATTAAAAATTATAGTTACCTTAATCGAACCGATTCAAATTTGAATTTTTATTTAATTTATAATTAATTTAAAATATAAAAAAAGATCTTTATACTTAAAAATAGTAGAAGAACTTACCAGCAACCAATTCGTCTAGTGGGATGAGACACTAGATCCCTTAAGCAAATTCATGGTTTTGAATCATGGAGTTGTGAATAGAGAAAAATGTGTTGGGAGGTTCGCCTCCATAACGAGCCTCTGCGGTACCCGGTCCGGATTAGTCAGTCAATGAGTTGGATACGGTGGTTAAACAAAAAAATTACAAATATTATATATAAATTATTTTTTATTTACTTAAAAATATTTTTTAAGAATTATTTGCAAAAATACTTTAAAACTTTACCAAATAATGTTTAAAAGCCATCAAATAAAATTTTTTTTGTTAAAATAAAATACAAAAAAATCTCAAAATTTAAGGTTTATGTGAAAAAATGATACCCAAGATTAACTGAACAGAAATTCGAATCCAAAATTTTACTAATGCCCACTTAGCAGCCCAGGAGGTTCTTTGCAACATATTGGGGTTAACAAGACAACCAGAATTGGCCTAATCTAGGAAGATTCAAGAAGGTATATGCAAAATCGATATTTGATTTTGATATAACAAGTATTTTGAAGGACTATTTTACAAAATAAGACAAATTTTTAAGTACCCACAACTACTCACAAAATGACAAGGATTCAAACTTAATAGTGTTTCTTAATCAAAAACTAAAACCCCAAATATTTTCAAGTGTTTTTGTACTCAAATAGCCGAGTTTTTCATAAGCGTATCGATACACCATTTACCGTATCGATACATTCTCTCACTACTAGAATTTGTTTTTAACACAAATGGCTATCGCGTACCGATACGGTTTATTGCCATTCCGGTACGGTGTTTCGGTACGCCACGTAACCAGGGAGATAACGGCTAGTTGCGTATCTACACGGTTGGAAACCGTATCGATACATGGTGTTAGATTTTCCAAATCTTTGCATTTAAAATTTGACTGTTGCCTTGTCAGTTTATTGGAATCCCAAACTTTGAAAATCGGTTATAGCGTATCGATACGCCTGTATAGCGTATCGATACGGTGCTTCATATTTGAAAAATAAGGATTCCAGTGAGTAAGCCCTATACTGTTATAGCGATACTGTTCTGGTAGCATGTGTACAACGGTTATATTTTTTTGTGTTAGGTACCGATATGACAAGCTCGTGTACTGATAAGGTAGGTTGGCAGACATCATTTATTGCGGGAAATCAGCTTTCCAACGGCTATATTCAATTCCTCAACCACCCAAACGGTTAGAAATCAATGAAGGGGTATAAATTGAAGTCTCTAAAGCCACTACAACAACTATTGATCAACTTACAAGCCTTCAAGCAAAAATCTAACATTTGTGCCTATTAGAGTCAAATTCTTTGTAACCCACTTGAGTTAGAAAAAAATGTATTATTTATTTTCAAGATTGGGCTAAGTGATCTTGTAATTGGGCAAATTTCTACCTTGTGAGGATTTATTTCATTTGCCAAATTTTATCCTTGTGAAAAGAGTGAGTCTATCAAAGCTTTGGGTAGAAAGCTTTGATATTGTAACGGTTGTCTCCTAAGCCTAGAAAAGGGGAAGAATTCTTTAGTGAATTTGTTGAAATCCTTAGTAGGAAGCTAAGGTAGTGGATGTAAACCTTGTTAGAAAGTTGAACAACTATAAATCCTTGTGTCCCAATGCCTATATTTTCCAAATTGCTTCCAAATTTTTAAATTGTCAATTCACCCCCTCTTGGCCACTTTCTCCATTGGTTGATCATCCCAACAGTATATGTACTTGGATCAATGTGAACATCCAATGTGAACATATGATATTCTTTTCTTAGAAAAGATCTTGTGGTAGGTTGCTTTTGATCTTGGTCGTATATGTAAATCATTTGTAACTATTAGATGTAAGGAGACTCTACTATAAATAGAGGTCCTCCCCACCTCATTTATATCGTCCATCATTTGATTAAAGCATTTACTCTAAAAATTCTTTGTAGTTATTAATGTTTTTCTTTCCTTATTTTTATTTGCTTCCACTCATCAAGCATTATTGCTTTTTCAGTATCTAGGAATAGTTTGATATTCTTGATAAAGTTTTTAGCTTGTATTAGACGTTTGTCTCGAACTACATCGCATAAGGTTGCGCAGTTTATTAAGTTAAAAATTTAATCTCATGACGATTATTATTTGCCAAAATTATAAATAACGTGGTGAGAATATTTCATATAATATTTTTCAATAAAAAAGGTGCAATAACGACATTTCTTTCAGTTTCCAGTTTCATTTATAAATGTAACAAAGAAATGTGTGACAATGAAAAAAACTTTGAAAAACATTGCCAAACTATACGTTGAAAAATATAATTATGCTTTTAGAAATAGCCATTAAATGTCTGATTTACTCTGCAACGACCACCAAGTATATACACATCCTATCATGTCTTCTCATCTAAGCTACCAAAGCATTTGTCTCACACACCAACCATATATATGTAGGTACATAGAAGGGAGTCACATTATCCCCACACTAAAAATATAAAATGGAGATCCTTTCTTTATGGGGTCTAATGAAATTAATTTAGAACAAGCCAAATATATCAAGAGAATTGATCGCACGATCATACAATATATGTGTATCTGTATATAATTATATGAAAGGAAGGGTACATAACAGCGTTGCAAGTACATTGTCTCCCTAGATTTTTTTTTTTTTGGTCTTTTTTTACTTTGCCATCATTAATCAATATGAGCATGTGTGGATACTTGATGTATTGTTTATGTCTACGTAGTATTAGTGAATTAAAATTTACAATATTTAAACATAATATTAAAGAAAGAAAATGAGAAGAACGTTGAAGAATTCAAGCTGATAGGCTGATTGTTGAGTTGGTTATCATTGGATTTGGTTTGTTAGTTATTAAGCTCAACTGTTAGAATGTTAGGCTCAGCTGTAATTGAGCTATATTTTTGTTAGCTTTTGAATATATATATATTCTTGTAATGACCCCCAATAATAGGATTGTATAACTTATTATTCATATTAGACGTAGGGTTATCTTCCTAATTCAATATGCGTTGATCAGACTTTCGTTTCATCTTCTTTTTCTCTTCTATTTATCATCAGATTATCCTAAGTCATTAGGTTATTCATCTCACTTTCACTTCAGCTTCTCTCTTCTGTTCATCATTTAATTCTTGCTTGTGTTAGTGTTAGTACACTTCCACTTGCTTCTTTACTTAGAACGGTGTATGACTGATTCAACACCGCTTCTTTCTCGTATCATATATAGGTAGGTACATCCAAGGGGACCAAATTATCATCACACTAGTACATGACAAATTGATTAAGAAAATGAATCATAATATCACTAGATAGATGTGCATACATATAAGGAAGGGTGAATATTTGATTATTATCTATCTATGATTTTGTGTAGTATTAGTAGCTCCATCATTGTATATAAATTTAAATGAATTTACTTCATACGATTTTTAATTGATTGCATGAGAGTTTTTTTCAGTCTTTCTGTATGAACTCTTATTTTAAATTTTTAATATTTTTTATAAAATTATATAAATATATATAATTAAAATTTACAATATTCAACACTATATTGTAGAAGGAAAATAG
Organism: Hibiscus mutabilis; assembly: GCA_019671005.1. Lineage (NCBI taxonomy): Eukaryota > Viridiplantae > Streptophyta > Magnoliopsida > Malvales > Malvaceae > Hibiscus > Hibiscus mutabilis. The sequence goes on from CM033743.1 coordinate 2,573,133, forward strand.
AGAGAATGTTAAAGAATTCAAGCTGATGGGCTGATTGCTAGTTGGTTATCATTCGGTTTGGGTTGTTAGTTATTAGGCCTAATTGTAGCTCAGTTATATTTCAGTTAGATTCGGGATATATATACTCTTGCAATGGGCCTTGAATAACAGAAGTATATAACATTGATCACTAACGAAGGATCCAACACTTATTATTCAGTTGTTTTTTTAATATCAAAGACTTATTTTATAGGTTAGACGTAGGGTTTTCTTCCCAAGTCACTCTGCCGTTCATACACTTTCACTTCATCTTCTCTTTCTGTTCATCATCTCATTCTTCGTTGTGTTAGTTTTAACACACTTCCAATTGCTTCCTTGGAACGTTGTATGGCTGATTCAACACCGCTACTTTCTCACTGGGATAAACCGGCAGAACCCATACTGCCTCCTCGATCCCTCGATGAAACCATCGAGCGCTGCATCGAAGACTTCGGGTGGCTCCAAATCTTTCAAGCAATACTCGTCTCGTTGGCTTGGTTCTTTGACGCTCAGCAAATTTTCATCAGTGTATTCACTGATGCTGAACCATCGTGGCACTGCACTGACGATTCAGTTTGCGACAAGTCCTCCAACATTTGCCAACTCCCCAAGAATTCATGGGCTTGGGATTTGCCTGCGCACACATCAATTATATCGGAATGGGGCCACGAGTGTTCCACCTCTTTCCTCACTGGAATGCCCGCTTCTTCTTTCTTCGTCGGCTGCCTAGTAGGAGGACTTGGTCTTGCCACGCTTGCTGATTCGACTCTTGGCCGTAAAAATATGCTTTTATTCTCATGTCTAATGATGTCTTTATCTTCCATCTTCACCTTTTTTTCATCCAATATTTGGATCTATTCAGCCCTGAGATTCATCAACGGGTTTGGCCGCGCAACTGTTGGAACTTGTGCCCTGGTGTTATCAACCGAGCTAGTGGGAAAACGGTGGCGTGGCCAGGCTGGTGTTATCGGTTTCTTTTGCTTTACTTTAGGATTTCTATCTTTACCGGTAATGGCATATGTAAATATAGGTTCCTCCTGGAGAACTCTGTATCTATGGATTTCGGTGCCAACAATTCTGTATAGTATATTAGTTCATTTCTTAGTTCACGAGTCCCCAAGATGGCTGTTCGTTAAAGGACGCAAAGAGGAAGCGGTTACAACACTCAAAAGCATGGCTCGGACCGCTAGTGCCTTGACAATGAGTTTCTCCAATGTCTTTGTGGAGCAAGAATCATGGAACGACAATATCTACTCTTCAATCTGGATACTGTTGAACAAACAATGGGCTGCTCGAAGGCTATCGGCCCTAATGGTTACAGCTTTCGGGATTGGTATGGTGTACTATGGCATGCCATTAGCCCTCGGAAATCTATCAGTCAATCTCTACTTAGGCGTCATGTTAAACGCCTTGTCCGAGCTCCCATCATCACTGATTACATTCTTCCTTATAGGGAAAATTAACAGGAAAGATTCATTGTTGGGTTTCACAATCTTAAGCGGCGTATGCAGTGTGTTGTGTGTGGTGATGGGAAGAATATGGCCAAGTTCACAGATAGCAATGGAGTTGATATCTTTCTTCAACACTTGCGGGGCGTTCAACATGTCACTGATATATACATTAGAGCTGTTCCCCACATGCGTGAGGAACTCGGCGATCTCAATGGTGAGGCAAGCGCTTGTGCTTGGGGGTGTGTTCAGCCCGCTGCTTGTGGCTGCCGGGAGGAAAAACAACTTGATAACATTTGGGGTCTTCGGGATCGCGATTGGAATTTGCGGGCTGCCATTGATCGGATTACCGGAGACAAGAGGTGGCACAATTTGTGACACAATGGATGAAGAAGAGCACAAACAGAACGAGAAGACAGCGGCCACAAATCTGGCATAAGCTGCATGGATCTAATCATTAGCAACATGCCATTAAGTTTGTCTTGCTTGTTAAAACTATATAGTGCCGTCTATGTTGTACCACTCTTGAACATTAGTAAGTTTTATTTAAATCATTAGTTACAATTATTGATCTTATAAAAAAGGAGAAAATCAAATATATATCTCCAATTTGCTTCAAGAACTTGTTTGTTTCTTGTAAAATGAATTGTTCCTCAATAGTTTGAGGTACAAATTGTTCCAGAGAATGTTTGTAAGCAATCCTATTCTAGCCTCTCATCTAAACAACCAAATCCATTTCTTTCACACGTTTGTCATGCATGGGTAGGTGTATCCAAGGGAGCTACATTATTATTACAGTAGCATATGAAATTAAAGCATTGCCCGGGAAAGTGGAAATTCTATCTTGGTGGGGCATAAAATATGGCCCAATATGACAAGATGTGCCATCAGTCAATAATGACGAGAGTGAAGGGCACTCACTATCTCATCATGTATAAAAAGGAAAAGGGGGTAAACTACACTTTTGGTCACTTATTTTTCTCATAAGTCTTTATTTTTACTCATCAAATTTTAAAAAATAATGTTATAGTCACTTTCGTTATCGATTTATAAAGTTTTGGTCATTTTACTTTTCTTTTGTAATACTTAATTAACTTAGCGTATATTTTTAATATTCGAATCAGACTGGCTTTTTATTAGATTGTGGCATCTCATGTGATTGAGAAAACGTTTTTAAGATTATGTGAAGAAAGGATGAAAATTACTTTGCAAATACAGCAAATTACAATATGGAGAATCATATCGAGCTAAAAAACGGAGAAGGGTGATGGTGGCTTAAGCGAAGTATATCGGACTAACCAATAACCAGTTGCTCTATGTGGGATGAGGCACTAGATTCTTTAAACAATGGGTTTGAATTATGACGTTGTGAAATGAAGTAAATTGGATTGAGATGGTCATCCCTATAACTGACATCTACGGTACCCAATCTGAATTAGTCAACTAATAAATTGGATACCGATAATTAAAAAATATATGTACCTGGCTATAAGATGAGCTGAAGATTTCGAGTCAGTGCAACAGTGTCACCTCAAAATAGGGAAAGTGATGTTTGATTCAATACATGTTCACAAGGTTGAAGACACTAAACCATATCTTGTCTCAGGAAATTTGGAGGATGTAACTCACAAAGTCCAAATAACCACAGCCCAGAAATTGCCACTTCAACCTTTCACTGTGTATTCAATCTTTTGCTCAATTTTGTGATCTGAGCCACATGCTTTTTAATCATCATTAATTCAAAATACATTAAATTGAACATATGCTTGAAAATATTCACCATTTCTTTAGAAGAAATCTTATATTTTGTGAAGATTTAGAGGTATATATGATCATTCAGTCCAACATTTCCATCCGTTTGGACTTGTAATTTGAGTTCTTTTGAAGACGATGCGAATTCTAGTTTGGATCAAGTATTGCATGAGAATGCTATAAGATTTATTATAACTCGTGAGGTCCTTTTGATGAAAATTTCTGCTGAATAATATCTTTTCTTGTCAAAAAAAATTCATTCAAGTATCCCCGCACTGTTTCAATACTTATACAGTACTAACACTATCAATACAAACAACGGGATGGTTAAATTGATAAGTTATGTTATAGATGTGCGTAATTTAAGCTTTTATTCATTTGCACCATTCAATGATTAAAAAAATGATATTGATTGCTAACAAAATGATATTGGTTGTCAAATTCTGTAAATAGTCCCTATATCATACGTTTGGTGTGGATTTAGTCCACGGTCAAAAATTGTAATCAAGCGAAATTCGAGCTTCATCAAAGCTATGTCCTCGGTTGTTGACAGCGGTATGTACAACAACTGCCTGTTAATTTCTAGATTCAAGATGTTAGATTTTGTTTTGACTGTGAGTGACAGAGATTCATATAAATTTTGTTTTGGGTTTAAAAGTTTAGGATTAATATTTTAGAATTTAGGGTTTAGAGTGATATGACTAGGGATTTAAATTTTAATTTATAAATCTTAAATTTTAATCTTAAATTTTAAATTTTAACCACAACCTTAAATTCAAAACTGTTAAACTTAAACCCTCCTCTAACCAAGACATTCGTAGAAACTTTTTATTTCTAGTATACATGAAATAATTACCCTTATATTAAATTGGAGACTTATTAGTACCATTTTAAGAGTGTTCTTTTGTCTCAATTTTTCAGTAGCTCCAAGAAAACAGAATTAAAAAAACTGTTGACTAAATGGAATTCACCTGTCACTGTGTCTGTGACTTTAATTGGCCGGGTTAAAATATTCGTTACCATAATCATTAACCTACCTTTAATAACAAAGACACATTCCCACACTTCGTATGAGAAATTATGGTATGGAATATCATATTCTACTCTCATAATATTATATCTGACTTAAATCCATATTTACTATATTCCAAATTGTATTATATATGGATTTTTTAATCATAAGTTCAAGTATATTTTGATAATTTATTTGATTGTATATTGTAAATCTTATATTGACGATTTGGCATAGGTTTAGTTATACTTTGAATATCATTTAATTTGAGTAGTATTATAATAATTGATTTTTTTTAATATAGATCTGATTATATTTTAATGGTCAATTAGATTATTTATATTATAATGATTTGATTTGGTGTAATATACATTTTAGATACGAGCTGACATAGATTGACGGGACATTCAGGGCTCTACCCCGTTGTATAGGCTGTCATTTGTTTTACCTTGTATAAGCCTTTATTTATATTCACCGAAAGATCACACGCCTTATCAGGAACCAATACAGTGATACATAGTCACTTGCTTCCTTGCCTAGAAAGGTGTGAATGGCCGATTCAACCCCGCTCCTCTACGACTCTGATAAATAGCCGAGATCCAAACGGCCACCTCAGTCGCTCGATGAGACCATCGAACGCTGCATTGGAGGCTTCGGGTGGTTCCAAATCTTTCAAGCAATACTCGTCTCATTTGCATGGGTGTTTGACGCTCAGCCAACTTTCATCAGTGTATTCACCGATGCTGAGCCATCTTGGCACTGCACTGACGAATCAGTATGCGACAAGTCCTCCAACATTTGTCAACTCCCCAAGGATTCATGGTCTTGGGATTGGCCAGCGCACACATCAATTATATCGGAATGGGGTCACGAGTGTTCCGCCTCTTTCATCACGGGGCTGCCTGCTTCTTCTTTCTTCATGGGTTGCCTATTTGGTGGACTTGTGCTTGCCACGCTTGCTGACTCCACACTTGGCCATAAAAATATGCTCTTGTTCTCGTGTCTAATGATGTCTTTTTCTTCGATATTCACCGTTTTTTCGCCCAATATTTGGGTCTATTCAGTCCTGAGATACATCAACGGGTTTGGCCGAGCAACCGTTGGAACTTGTGCCCTGGTGTTATCAACCGAGCTAGTGGGGAAACGGTGGCGCTGCCAGGCTGGTGTTATTGGTTTCTTTTGCTTTACTTTGGGATTTCTATCGTTACCAATAATGGCGTATGTAAATAGAGGTTCGTCCTGGAGAACTCTGTATCTTTGGATTTCGGTGCCAACAATTTTGTATTGTATATTAGTTCTTTTATTAGTTAATGAGTCCCCAAGATGGCTTTTCGTTAAAGGACGCAAAGAGGAAGCCGTTACGACACTCAAAAGCATGGCTCAGACTGCTAGTGCCTTGACAATGAGTTTCTCCAATGTCCTAATCGAGCAAGATTCAGCCTCAGGGAATGACAATGTAGATATTGTCACGGACCAAATTTTTCGGATCGAGACATTGGCGCGAGCATCAAATAGGGAGGTTGTGCGCAATGCAACGGGCTTATCAAATGTGGCCCAACACTCGGAGAATGTCGTGGACCATACCTTTGGGACCAAGGCGTTGGCGCAAGAATCAGCCAAAGAAGGTTTGCGCAGTGTAACAGGTTTGCCAAGACCATTAGACTTGGCCCAGCACTTGGAGGAAGGAGTGGACCAAACCTTTAGGACCGAGGCATTGGCGCAAGAATCAGTCAAAGATGGTTTGCGCGGTGTAACGGGCTTGCCAAGACCATCACACTTGGCCCGGCAGTTGGAGAATGCTAGAAAGCCCGCAAGCCCACAGGACTTAGCCAAATCCATGGAGGATTCAGGAGGGTAATCCGGTCAAAGCATCATCTATTTATTTGAAATATAATTTGTAGATAATGTTTGTGATAATTAGAGATTTGAAATTGAGATTTGATTAGATAAGATCAATCTCGACCGTCGATGTAATTTAAACTGAGCCGTTGGATGTAGGGGAGTTCAACTATAAATAGAGGCTCCCTCCTCACTTGTAAATCACTTCATCTCATATTCAGTTCACTTCACTTTGAGTAATACAAGAAGCATTTACTCTAAAAACTCTTTGAGTGTTCTTCATTATTCTTGAGTGTTCTTCGTTGTTCTAGCTGCCAATCTTTTTCTGTTGTTTTTTTATTAGCTTTCGCTGAGAACGATCTTTCGTTCGAGGGCTTCAAGAAGTGTTTGATCTTCCGGAGTGAGAATCCTGGCTGAGTTAGGTGTTTGTCGAGAAAGCTTCACCTAAGGCCGTGACAAGGTACTTCAGGGTGACTTAGCAGACGTTTCAACCGAGAAAGCAACTAAGGTCCGACACGATTCGTCTGGCAAAGGTCTAGCCCCGCGACACAAGTGGTGTCCGTGACAAGATCCATCGAAACCTGGAGGGCTTGTCGAAGCCGTTGTCGAGCAGGAGTACTCACAAGGCTGGTTGAAGGCTGACTTAGGCGTAAGAATCGACTGATTTACGTTGAAGGCGTCTAAGGCCGCACGGATCAGCTAGAGTCAAAATCTAGCCCCGTGATAGGTGGTATCAGAGCCAAGCCATGGGAGGTGGTATCAGAGAAGTGCCGTGATAAGTGGTATCCGAGCGAGTCAAGGAAGGGACTTGCGTTCGAGCCAGCTCGCAATTGCAGTCAAGCGTGGTGGTAACTTGTGTTCAAGCCAGCTTGCAGGTGCAGTCAAGTGTGGTAGATTCCAGCTTGTAGGTGCAGTCAAGTGTGGTGGATTCCAGCTTGCAGATGCAATCAAGTGTGGTAGATTCCAGCTTGTAGTTGCAGTTAAGCGTGGTGGTGGTTTGCGTTCGAGTTAGTCGAAGTGATCAGGGATCAGACTAGTTCGTGGCAAAGTGGTGATTGAGATGGCACCAAAGAAGAAGACACTGACAATAGACGATGTAAGAAAGACTCTGAATGAATTTGACGAGAGGAGCAACCGTCTTGAAAATAAGGTACAATCGAATCTTGAATTCATAACAGTCGTGGAGGCTTGGGTCGATAAACTCTTGGACTTCAAGAAGGAGGCCAAGGTGGTGTTTGAACAACTAGAGTCAGTAAACCTTGAGAAGCTGGGTTCGTTGGATATTGAGATGTTAGAGTCTCTGGAAGGGATCCAGGAGGAGGTTCAATGGGCTGTTAATGGCTTGGATGTGAAGATATCTGAGCGTGGCAATTCCTTAGAGGATGCAGTGGAAAATCTAAGAGAGGAGGCCAAAAAGACCCAAGGTGTTGTAGAGTCACGTCTTGAAAAGTTAGAGTCCATGGAGGGCAAGTTCAATGACGAGACGTAACGCATCCTCAACGAGTTTGAGGTAGTTCGAGAGAGTTGTGCTTGTGAAGCCAAGATGGGGGCTTTGCAAAAAGCGGAGGATTCTTCCAAGGAGAAAACCGCGAAGGAGATCCAAGAAGTTCTCAACTCGATGTACGAGAAGTTGAACCAACAAGATAATTCCCTTCAAGATGCAGTGGAGGTAATGAAGGCAGAATTGGAGTCGTTGGGAAAGAGGGTTCTTAGACTTGAGAAATCCGAAGAGGAGGCCAAGCAGACCCAAGGTGTTTTCGAGTCCCGTCTTGACGAAGTAGAGTTCGTAGATGATCGGTTCAAGGACGAGACATGAGAAGTTCTCAACAAGTTGGTGACTGTTCGAGGGAGTAATGCTAGTGAAGCTGAGATGGAAGCTTTGCGGAAAGAAGTGGATGAGCTCAAGAGGGAGCTGCTCAGTTGCAAGACGGCAATGAGTGAATGTGATGCGCTCAAGACATTCTTAGAGGGATTTAGACCGGGGGCGAAGCTCGCAGTGGAGCAGGGAGATGCCCATAGACTTTTAGAGGCTTTCGTTGTTGCCGAACCTCTGACCGAGCCCGCAGAATGCAAGCAGGCGAGTGTTGAGTCAACCAAGCCCAGTTCGAGAGATAAGGGGAATGGTGAAGCTAAGTCCGTTCCAGAAAAGAAGGGGAGCAAGAAGTTGAAGTGCTACTTCTGTGATGGTCCTCATTTGATAAGGGGATGTCCCGAGAAGAACCGCCTAGCTGCCATGGTGAATACAACAGACGAGTCAAAGTGTGAAGTAGCGAGACTTGGGGCGATTGCGTGTGTCAATGTTGCCAAGCGAGGTGAGAGTCGTGGTTCGACTACGAGTGCCAAAGTATTCAAGCCAGTGATGAGACTTGGGGCGATTGTGAGTGTCAATGCCGCCAAGCGAGGTGAGAGTCGTGGTTCGACTACGAGTGCCAAAGTAGTCAAGCCAATGATGAGACTTGGGGCGATTGTGTGTGTCAATGCCGCCAAGAGAAGTGAGAATCGTGGTTCGACTACGAGTGCCAAAGTAGTACAGCCAGCGATGAGACTTGGTGCGATAGCAAGTGAGGAAGCTGTCAAGCCGAGGGTAAAGACGAAGCGATTGAGGTGCTACCGATGTAAGGGACCTCATAAGTTACGGAAATGCCCGTTTCGAGCCAAGTGGTCCGAGGGATAGGACAAGGCCAAGAGTAATGAGCCTGTGAAACTTGGTTCCGAGTTGTCTAGTTCTGCCAAGGTAAGCGGAGACCATGAGCAGAATGGGTTGAAGATGTCTGGGAAGGCTGGGAAAGATCTTGCCGAGAATGTTCAGGTAAAGAACATTGCTTTTGAGACTAGTAGAGTGTCGAAGGGGGCTGAGAAGTCGAGGGACATAGCAACCATTAAGATGCCATCTATGGGCAAGGTGGGAAAGAAGCGAAGGACTTCAAGGAAGAAGTGCCAACGCAAGTTGAAGCAACTAGAGTGCTACTAGTGTAAGGGGCCTCACAAATTGCGAAAGTGCCTAGATCGAGTCAAGGCATCCAAGGAGTTGGGTGAGCCAGAAGAGAGCGAGGCTGAATCGCTGGATCCGATAATGTCGAGTTCTGCCAAGGCCAAGGGGGACCGAAAGCAGAAAGGGGTGACCATGTCTGAGAAGGCTATCGAGGAGCTTGCCGAAGATGTTCGGGGAAAGAACATCGCTTTTGAGACCATTGGAGAGTCGAAGAAAGCCAAGCCGTTAAGGGACATAGTAACCGTGGAGACACCACCAATGGGCAAGGTGGGAAACGAGCGACGAACTTCAGGTAGAAAGTGTCGACGCAAGAGAAATCACCGAACTTCAAGGAAGAATGATCGATGCAAGAGAGCACCAAACTTCAAGTCATAAGGGCAGATGCAACCAGAAGCAACAGACTTCAGAGAAGAAGAGCCGATGCAGAGTATCGCAACGGACTTTGTGGCAAAAGTGCCGATGCATGGAAAGAACTTCGATGAAGAAGGTTCAATGCAGAGGGGGCCAGACTTCAAGGAGAAATAAGGGCTGACCTGTTTTAGAGTAATTGTGATCGAGGAGAAGGTACATCTCAAACACATTCCTAGTGTTTTTGGTTTTGATTTGCCATTGTTGATGAGCGTAGGTCAAGTGAGACCTAGTCTTCAGTGCGGGGGAAATAAAGATTGGAAGCGACCTTTCAAAGTTCAAAGGGGCAAGTCAGAGTTGTCGACGAATCTGAGAGTTCAGTCTGTGTTCAATGTTGTGACGACTTCCAAGTCTTTGCCGCAGGACCAAGTGGGTCTGAGTCGAGGTAAAACGGAGTTTGTGGGAGAGTGCTCCTATAAGGGAGATGTATCAAGAGGCGTGTTAGCACGCGATGTTCAACAACAGTTTGAGTCGAGGCGAGCAGTTCATATGGGGGAATTGCATGAAGCCGAGGGATCGACGAGTAATCAAGTTGACCCTGCCCATGATCGTTCGAGTGCAGCGACGAGGGCATCGCTAAGTCAAGTGGGAGAGAATGTCACGGACCAAAATTTTCGGATCGAGACATTGGCGCGAGCATCAAATAGGGAGGTTGTGCGCAATGCAATGGGCTTGCCAAATATGGCCCAACACTCGGAGAATGTCGTGGACCATACCTTTGGGACCAAGGCGTTGGCGCAAGAATCAGCCAAAGAAGGTTTGGGCGGTGTAACAGGCTTGCCAAGACCATTAGACTTGGCCCAGCACTTGGAGGAAGGCGTGGACCAAACCTTTAGGACTGAGGCATTGGAACAAGAATCAGCCAAAGAGGGTTTGTGTTGCGCGTAATAAGTGCTACGCAATTGTGCAAGTATACACGTCGCAAGTTATAGTATAAAAGATATCGTCTCCACAGGGATTGGTGCCACTTCAAGAATCTAGTCTCTTGCACTGTAAAAAGTAAAAACACAAGTGAAGGATTATAGAAGTTTTAACTAATAACTAATCTAGAAAGCAATTAAGTAAAAGAAAAGATGAATTCGAATGAGAGAGATAGGCTAGGTTATCGTGAGTTGAGGTGTGATAGCCGATTGGATTGTCTTGGTAAAAGAGTGCATGGGCAACTCGGTTGCCGTGGCGATTTGCTGTGAGGTTGCCTTGGCAACTAATTGATGGTTGCTTGGGCGACTAGTTGGGCAACTACTTGGGCGATCGGGGGCAGCAACTTCAAGGTTCGGCGGAGCGTTCTTCAATGGTTTCTTCTTATCCCTAAGTCGAAACTCTAGCTACTTGTGCATGCCTTGATAATACATCCTGCGTGAATCAAGGGTGAACAACAACCAATCTTGCGCTCTTCTTAGCCGTTGAAATCCTTAACTTATTCCTAAGCCGGATTAATCTTCACCATCATTGGATTGCATAAAGATCATATTCATTCGTTTCTTGAATCTAACTCTCCCGATATTAGATAAATGGATGAAATCACGAGATCCTCTCCCAATTCACTCATAAACAATAATAAGAATCAAGAATGAATAAACCTTGAAATAGAAAAGTGCAAACTCTTATTACCTAAACAAAAACCAATAGTTTCTCACACCAAAACACAATAACCATAGCCAAGTAAATTTAGTTCATGGCTAGGTTCCAAAGAAACACAAGATAAACAATCCCTAGCATGAACCCAATCGAACAAGGAAGAAAAGATGAAGCTTGTCGAAAATTCCTTGCCCTAGATGCTTGCCGAAAATTCCCCTTGCTTCCTCTCTTGGAGTTGTCGAAATTAACTCTTGCTCTCCCCCCTCTTGATTTGTCGAATTTCCTTGCTATTTATAGGGCTAGGCCAAAGTCCTTCTTTGAGGAGGAGTTTGAGTTGGAATTAAATTATCTTTGAAGAATATAATTCTTTATTATAATTTTATTCCTATTAGAACTTCTCCTATCTTCTTGGAATTTAATTCTTCTTTAATCTCTGCATGGCAATCAAATTCCTTTGGGCTTGGGCCTTGCTCTATGTCATCTTGGGCTTGTAAAGTCATGAATTTCGACATCCATATTGCTTTTGGTCTTTGTCGACAAATGCCATGGCAACTGCTCGGCGTCTCTCTTCATGCACCGCCCGCAACTAGCTCGGCATTGCTTTGGCAAGTGATCCTGCACATACACACACAAAAACACACCAAAGCAGCATCTATTTCACAAAAATTCACCAAGTTATGTAATCAAGCTCAACGATTGAAGGAAACATGGATTAATGCATGAATGGCTAACTATGCAACTAATATGAGCCTAAGTCTAACAATAATATGAGTAAAAAGGTAAGAAAAATAGTACTTTTGAACACTTATCACACCCCCAAACTCGAACTATTGCTTGTCCTCAAGCAATGCAAACTCATAATTACCTGCCAAGACTTCAAATTTTCACAAACTTAGCTTTGAACTTGATTTCAATTCTCAACCGGGGCACAAAGTATGATTGGCTTTTTATTTTTCAAAAAACGAGGAATTACTCGGAATCAAACTATAATGCTTGTGAGTGTGTGCGGAGTTGTGTGCAAGTTGATTTTTCGATTCTATGCAAACAATAGGTTTTCAAATTACTTCATTGGGTTCTTTTTAACATGTTTTAACTAGAGCCAATTTGGGCACCTCTAGTGTTTTATTTTTAGTTTTCTTAAGTTAATTTAATCGACTAGAGCCGGTTTGGACACCTCTAGTTAAATTTTTTTAACGCCTCCTAGAGCCAGTTTCGGGCACCTCTAGTGATCAATTTTTTTTTTGCATATGCTAAAGCCAATTTCGGGCACCTCTAGCCTTCATCCAATTTTTATTCTAATCTCCCAATTAGTTAATTATCAACCTAAGTTTACTAGAACTCCTTAAATCAATCAAACCACAACAGTGTTTCATCAAATTTAGCATCATAGTAAAATTCTAAGTTTTTCCATGGTTATCCTAGAATAAAAATTCTATCAATTAAGTGCATTGGTAAAGTCATCATTGAATATTCATCAAATCTAAGCAATTCTTGTTCCAATTTAAAGGCATGGCAAGCAATTTATGTATCCTAAATGTAATACTTAAGTGTAACTAATCATGGTAATTACTAATAACAATCCCCCCCAAACTCGAGTGAGGCATTGTCCTCAATGCATGCATAAAAATAACGAAAAATAAAAAATGCATACGAGGACTTACTCCGATAGTTCGTCATCGTAGATGATTAGTTTCCTTCTAGTTGGCGTCTTGACTTTCTTGCTTGAACGTGATGGTTGTTTTCTTGTTGCCGGGATGTCTTTAGCTTTGGTTGTCGTGGCATCTTCAGGGTTGGTTGCCGTGGCATCAGCTTGTGCAGGCACGATGTAGGTTGCCGCGGCATCTTCTTCATTGGTTGCTGGGGCAAGGATCTTGGCAGTAAATTTCCTTAGCATAGTAGTTGTGAGTCTTGTTGTGAAAAAGAAAACAAAGAAAACCTGAAAACTAAAGATAATGAAGAAAAATAAAATATCTCCTAAAAATAAAAATGAAAAGAAAAAGAAAAAGAAAATACTGAAAGGAGAGCATGCTCATACATCTCCTAAGTTGACCACTTCCTTGTTACGTTCCACATGGGCACCATTGTAGTGCTTCAATCTTTGTCCATTAACTTTGAATTCATGGTCGTCAGAGATGGACTTGATTATCACGGCGCCATGGGAGAATGGTTTGACGACTTCAAATGGTCCTGACCATCTTGATTTCAGCTTTCCCGGGAAAAGTTTTAGCCGAGAATTGAATAGGAGAACTAGTTGCCCTGGCGTGAATTGCCGTGGCAATAGTTTCTTGTCATGCCATCGCTTTGTTTTCTCCTTGTAGATTCGTGCATTGTTATAGGCGAGTGCACGAAATTCTTCTATCTCATTGAGATCCATCAAGCGCTTTTGTCCGCACTTCCCAATCCATATTCACGGTCTTGATTGCCCAAAGACGCCTTGTGCTCGATTTCCACCGGTAGATGACATGTTTTACCATAGACAAGCGGAAGGGGGACATACCTAATGGTGTTTTGAATGCGGTCGATATGCCCAAAGTCGTCATCTAGTCTTAATGACCAATCCTTCCTTGAGGGATTTACAACTTTCTCGAGTATTCCCTTCAACTCCCGGTTGGAAATTTCTGCTTGCCCGTTGGTTTGTGGGTGATATGCCGTGGCGATCTTGTGTGATATGCCGAAGTGTTGCAACATCTTGGCAATTAGTCTGTTGTCAAAATGCTTGCCCCGTCGCTGATAATTGCTTTCGGCATCCCAAACCGTGTAAATATGTTTTTCTGCGAGAATCGTTGCACGGTCTTGGAATCGTCGTTGGGAACTGCAGCTGCCTCTACCCATTTAGATACATAGTCGACGGCGAGTAAGATGTAGAGGTTGCGAATGAAGATGGGAAAGGTCCCATAAAATCGATCCCCATATATCGAACAGTTCCACCTCGATGATGTTCGGGTGGCATCTCATGTCGCCTAGAGATATTGCCCGTCCTCCGCAACGGTCACATTGCTTGTAAAAGTCTTGGGCATCTTTGTACAATGTTGGCCAATACAAACCGGATTGCAAGACTTTGGCATGATGCGAGTTCCTCCAAAATGTCCTCCATAGGGTGAAGAATGACATTGCGGAGTACATTCTGTTGCTCTTCTTCAGGGACACATCAGCGTATAACCTGATCTGTACATTGTTTAAACAAAAGAGGCTCATCCCAAAAGTAATGCTTAGCATCATGGCGGAACCGCTTCTTCCCTTGGTGAGTAATGCCATACGGAAAAATACCACAAACAAGGAAGTTAACTAAATCTGCGTACCAGGGTATTGTCGAGGCATGTGCTGCCGTAATGTCTGCTCCCAAAATTGCCGAGGCGTGTGCATCCATGGTTGCCGAGGCGTCATGGGCTGCCGAGGCGTCAAGGGCTGCCGAGGCGATTAGAATTTGTTCATCCGGGAATGCATCACATATCTCTAGATCCGCGTCCTCCTCCCTATTGCGTTCCAAACGTGATAAGTGATCGGCCACTTGATTTTCTGTTCCTTTCCTGTCCTTAATTTCAATATCAAATTCTTGTAAAAGTAATATCCAACGAATCAAACGAGGTTTAGCATCCTTTTTAGCAAATAAGTATTTGATTGCCGAATGGTCCGTATGAACAATTACCTTTGTACCAATTAAATAGGATCAGAACTTGTCAAATGCGAAAACTACAGCTAGTAACTCTTTCTCCGTTGTTGTGTAATTCACTTGAGCATCGTTAAGAGTTTTACTAGCGTAGTATATCACATGGAAGGTCTTACCTGTGCGTTGGCCTAGGACTGCTCCTACCGCGAAATCACTTGCATCACACATGAGCTCAAAAGGTAGCGTCCAATCTGGTGGAACGACAATGGGTGCCGAGGCAAGATTTTTCTTTAGGGTTTTGAATGCTTGGGTGCAAGAATCATCAAAATCGAAGACTTTATCCTGTTCAAGCAGATTACACAAGGGTTTAGTGATTTTAGAAAAATTATGAATGAACCTCCTGTAAAAACCTGCATGTCCGAGAAAACTTTGAATTCCTTTAACCGAAATTGGTGGGGGTAATCTCTCGATCACGTCCACCTTGGCTTTGTCTACTTCAATTCCCTTGGATGAAATCTTGTGGCTGAGCACTATTCCTTCATCTACCATAAAGTGGCATTTCTCCCAATTGAGGACTAAATCTGTTTCTTCGCATCTTGCCAACACCCTCTCTAAATTGCCGAGACAGCCGTCAAAGTCATTACCAAAAACCGAAAAATCATCCATGAAGATCTCAAGGAAGTCTTCGACCATGTCTGAAAAGAGCGCCATCATGCATCTTTGGAAGGTTGCCGAGGCGTTACATAATCCGAACGGCATCCTTCGGAAGGCATAAGTACCGTATGGGCATGTGAAGGTTGTCTTTTCTTGATCTTGTGGTGCTATGGCAATCTGATTGTAACCTGAATAACCATCAAGAAAACAATAAAAGGGTTTACCTGCAAGACGGTCAAGCATTTGATCAATAAAGGGTAATGGGAAGTGATCTTTCCTAGTGGCTTTGTTTAGCTTTCGATAGTCCATACAAACCCTCCAACCGGTCACAGTCCTGGTTGGGATAAGTTCATTATTTTCATTGCTTACCACTGTTATACCTCCCTTTTTCGGTACACATTGTACCGGACTTACCCACGTACTATCGGAGATAGGGCATATAATGCCGGCGTCAAGCCACTTGATGATTTCTTTCATTACAACCCCTTTCATGGCATGATTCAGTCTCCTCTGGGCCTCAATTGAAGGTTTATGATCATCTTCCAACAAGATCTTGTGCATGCACACCGCCGGCTAATTCCCTTCAAGTCGGCAATTGTCTACCCTATTGCCTTTTTATGTAGCTTCAACATGTTGATCAGCTTCTTTTCTCGCTCAGGCTGTAACTTAGAGGAAATAATTACAGGTAATGTATTATCGATCCCTAAGTATACATATTTGATTGCTCGCAATTGTTTCAACTCAAGAATTGGTGGATTTTCGATAGAGGGTTTTTCGAGCTTACCTTCCTTACCCGAGTAGTCCAAAGGTTCAAAGTATGTACCGGTCGATTGACTAGCCAATTTGCCTCTTCTGGTTGTTCCTCATTGACCGGTTCTTCATACTCCTCATGTTCCTCGTGGTCGGCAATGTAGTTGTCGAGGCAACTAAATTCCTCATCGGTTAAACTCTGCCGTGGCATGAAGTAGTTGGCATTCTTACGGATCATCGGCATGCCTTAGTGTTTGGAATACATTTAGTTTGACCTGTTGGTCATTCACCCTCATTGTGAGTTCTCCCTTTTCAACATCAATCAACGTTCTCCCAATAAGCTAGGAATGGTCTCCCGAGAATGATAGGTGCATGCTCATCCGCTTCACAATCCAAAACAATAAAGTCAGCGGGAAAAATGAATTTATCAACTTTTACCAAGTATGTCCTCGATTTTTCCCTCTACGGATGCACATAGGATCTGCTGCTAGCTGCAGCATAATCATTGTAGATCTTGCCTTCCCGATTCCTAGTTTCGAAAAACCGATTTAGGCATCAAGTTTATGCTAGCCCCTAGGTCGCATAGTGCTTTCCCGACATAGTGATTTCCAATAGAACAGGTATTGTGAAACTTCCGGGATCCTTCAACTTGGGCGGCATGCGATTGTGCAACATTGCCATGCATCCCTCTGTCGCGCAAATCTGTTTCAAACTCTCCTAGCCTTGTTCTCTTGGACACAATGTCTTTAAGAAACTTGGCATAGTTTGGCATTTGTTCAATTGCTTCCACCAATGGCAAGTTGATGTGTACTTTCTTTAGGATATCAAGAAACTTCTTGAATTGGTATTCTTGCTTTTGTCGCTTCAACCTTTGTGGGAATGGTTGTGGAAGTCGGATATCTTCTATCCTTTCATTGGTTTGAAACCTGATTGACGGCATTGCCGGACATCCGGAGTTGCCGATCGTTATCAACCGGGTTCTTGAGGCATGCTTATCACAAGAAGCCGAGGCGTCATCGGTTGCCGAGGCATGTTTATTTCGGTTGCCGTGGCAATTCCCGGTTCAGCATCCGAGGCTTTGCCGCTAGGTTCGCCTTGATCTTTTGTGGAGTTTTGTTTGACGAGCGGGTTTGAACCTCTCTAAGTTGTTGGCCACTTCTGGTGGTGATTGCCTTACATTGCTCATGGCGGTTCCTCTTGCGACTTCAGAATCGCTAGGTAAACCTCCTTGTGGTCTAGTGTTTGATTTTGAGCAAATTGTCCGACTTGATTTTCCAATGATTTGATTGCCGCCTCTTGGTTTTGCAATCTCATCTCGGTCTGTTAATAAAAGCATCGATTCTTTTTATGAAATTACTATTCTCACCATATAAGATTCAGTTTTCATCATAAAAGCATTTAGAGAATTTTCCAAAGAACTAGATGTTGTCGGTTGTTTGCTGCGGCATCCATTGCCGTGGCATATTCTCACTGGAATCTGATGCTTGTGCATTCTGATTGTTCGGTTTTAGAGCATTGTTGGGATTACTCCATGAAAAATTCGGTACTTCTTCCAAGCTGGATTGTATGTATTGGACATCATGTTGTTGCCCCAATTGTAATTCCCCACATAGAAGTGGATTCGGATTCTCGCATACATTCGGAAGAATTATGGTTATCACCACATAACTCACAAAAAGAATCCATTACCTTGACTTCATGTGTGTTGTTTGGTTTTTGCATGTTCGGACCATCTTGGTTAAAGCGGCCAATTGTGCGAAATTGAATCGATGATCCTAGTTCATGTATTGTGGCTTGCGTCTAACTCCTCCTCTTCTAGTAGATGGGAATTGATAGTCATTCTTGGCCAGCCTGTTTAAAATTTGCATTGCTTCCTCCGGCGACTTATCTAAGAGTATGCCGTTTGCCGAGGCATCTAGCATAATCCTTGTTGGTGTATTCACGGCATTGTAAAACATTGTCACTTGCGTCCACACCGGGAATCCGTGTAGAGGGCATTTGTGTAGAAGTTCTCTATATCGCTCCCAAGCCTCGTACATGGATTCATCATCTGCCTGCCGAAAAGAAGTAATGTCGTTACGAAGCTTATCAGTCAAATTTGTAGGATTAAATCTAGCAAGGAAATCACGACAAAGATCAGTCCAAGATGCTATGGATCCGGCATGAATGCTATTCAGCCATGCTTTCGCCCTATCCCTCAGTGAATAGGGGAATAATCTTAATCGTAGGACATCGGGGGTAACTCCGTGTATCTTGAACGAGTTGCAAATCTCGAGGAAAGATTTCAGATGTTGTCGTGCATCTTCGATTCTTGAGCCGCCAAATTGACCTATTGTGTTGATCATATTAAACATTACGGTTTCAACTCAAAGTGGTCGGCTTCAATTTCGGGTGCGACAACTCCTCGGTTAAGTCCATCAAGATCTTCTTCAAGATAGTCTCGAATAGTTCTGTTTCGTGCAAGAATCACTCCTCCTCCTGCTCGAACATCTTGATTAATATTGTCGTCTTGATTTGCCATTGCTTCTCTTATCCTTCGTCTAAGTCTTTGTAAGGTTCGTTCGATTTCTGGATCAAAGGGATATTCTGGTGAAGTCGGTCTCGCCCTGGTCATATACCAATGCAAAACCAAAGTTTGTTAGCCCTTTGAATTTTAAACAAGAAAAATAAAAAGAATGTGCAAGAAAATAAAAACAAAGTCGCTATTGCCAATCCCATGCACGGCGCCAAAAAACTTGTTGCGCGTAATAAGTGCTACGCAATTGTGCAAGTATACACGTCGCAAGTTATAGTATAAAAGATATCGTCTCCACGGGATTGGTGCCACTTCAAGAATCTAGTCTCTTGCACTTTGTAAAAGTAAAAACACAAGTGAAGGATTATAGAAGTTTTAACTAATAACTAATCTAGAAAGCAATTAAGTAAAAGAAAAGATGAATTCGAATGAGAGAGATAGGCTAGGTTATCGTGAGTTGAGGTGTGATAGCCGATTGGATTGTCTTGGTAAAGAGTGCATGGGCAACTCGGTTGCCGTGGCGATTTGCTGTAACGGGTTGCCTTGGCAACTAATTGATGGTTGCTTGGGCGACTAGTTGGGCAACTACTTGGGCGATCGGGCAGCAACTTCAAGGTTCGGCGGAGCGTTCTTCAATGGTTTCTTCTTATCCCTAAGTCGAAACTCTAGCTACTTGTGCATGCCTTGATAATACATCCTGCGTGAATCAAGGGTGAACAACAACCAATCTTGCGCTCCTCTTAGCCGTTGAAATCCTTAACTTATTCCTAAGCCGGATTAATCTTCACCATCATTGGATTGCATAAAGATCATATTCATTCGTTTCTTGAATCTAACTCTCCCGATATTAGATAAATGGATGAAATCACGAGATCCTCTCCCAATTCACTCACAAACAATAATAAGAATCAAGAATGAATAAACCTTGAAATAGAAAAGTGCAAACTCTTATTACCTAAACAAAAACCAATAGTTTCTCACAGCCACAAAACACAATAACCATAGCCAAGTAAATTTAGTTCATGGCTAGGTTCCAAAGAAACACAAGATAAACAATCCCTAGCATGAACCCAATCGAACAAGGAAGAAAAGATGAAGCTTGTCGAAAATTCCTTGCCCTAGATGCTTGCCGAAAATTCCCCTTGCTTCCTCTCTTGGAGTTGTCGAAATTAACTCTTGCTCTCCCCCCTCTTGATTTGTCGAATTTCCTTGCTATTTATAGGGCTAGGCCAAAGTCCTTCTTTGAGGAGGAGTTTGAGTTGGAATTAAATTATCTTTGAAGAATATAATTCTTTATTATAATTTTATTCCTATTAGAACTTCTCCTATCTTCTTGGAATTTAATTCTTCTTTAATCTCTGCATGGCAATCAAATTCCTTTGGGCTTGGGCCTTGCTCCATGTCATCTTGGGCTTGTAAAGTCATGAATTTCGACATCTATATTGCTTTTGGTCTTTGTCGACAAATGCCATGGCAACTGGCTCGGCGTCTCCTTCATGCACTGCCCTGGCAACTAGCTCGGCATTGCTTTGGCAAGTGATCCTGCACATACACACACAAAAACACACCAAAGCAGCATCTATTTCCACAAAAATTCACCAAGTTATGTAATCAAGCTCAACGATTGAAGGAAACATGGATTAATGCATGAATGGCTAACTATGCAACTAATATGAGCCTAAGTCTAACAATAATATGAGTAAAAAGGGTAAGAAAAATAGTACTTTTGAACACTTATCAGTTTGCGCGGTGTAACGGGCTTGCCAAGACCATCACACTTGGCCCGGCAGTTGGAGAATGCTAGAAAGCCCGCAAGCCCACAGGACTTAGCCAAATCCATGGAGGATTCAGGAGGGTAATCCGGTCAAAGCATCATCTATTTATTTGAAATATAATTTGTAGATAATGTTTGTGATAATTAGAGATTTGAAATTGAGATTTGAATAGATAAGATCAATCTCGACCGTCGATGTAATTTAAACTGAGCTGTTGGATGTAGGGGAGTTCAACTATAAATAGAGGCTCCCTCATCACTTGTAAATCACTTCATCTCATATTCAGTTCACTTCACTTTGAGTAATACAAGAAACATTTACTCTAAAAACTCTTTGAGTTTCTTCATTATTCTTGGTGTTCTTCGTTGTTCTAGCTGCCAATCTCTTTCTGTTGTTCTTTGATTAGCTTTCGCTGAGAACGATCTTTCGTTCGAGGGCTTCGAGAGGTGTTTGATCTTCCGGAGCGAGAATCCTGGCTGAGTTAGGTGTTTGTCGAGAGAGCTTCACCTAAGGCCGTGACAAGATACTTCAGGGTGACTTAGCAGACGCTTCAACCGAGAAAGCGACTAAGGTCCGGCACGATTCGTCTGGCAAAGGTCTAACCCCGCGACACAAGTGGTGTCCGTGACAAGATCCATCAAAACCTGGAGGGCTTGTCGAAGCCGTTGTCGAGCAGGAGTACTCACAAGGCTAGTTGAAGGCTGACTTAGGCGTAGGAATCGACTGATTTGCGTCGAAGGCGTCTAAGGCCGCACGGATCAGCTAGAGTCAAAATCTAGTCCCGTGACAATATTTACTCTTCAATCAGGATACTTTTGAACAAGCGATGGGCTGCTCAAAGGCTAGCGGCCGTGATGGTGACTGGTTGAGGGATTGGTATGGTGTACTATGGCATGCCATTAGGCCTTGAAAATCTATCAGTCAATCTATATTTAGGCGTCACATTGAATGCCTTATCCGAGCTCCCAGCATCATTGATTACATTTTTCCTAACAGGGAAAATAAACAGGAAAGAGTCATTGTTGGGTATCACAATCTTTAGCGGGGTATGCAGTGTAATGTGTGTGGTGATGGGGCCAAGTTTACAGATAGCGATGGAGCTGATATCTTTCTCGGCGCTTGCACGGCGTTCAACATGACGCTGATATACACATTAGAGCTGTTCCCCACATGCGTGGGGAACTCGGCGATCTCAATTGTGAGGCAAGCGCTTGTGTTTGGGGGAGTGTTCAGCCCGCTGTTGGTGGCTGCTGGAAGGAAAAATAACTTGATATCGTTTGGGGTTTTCGGGTTGGCGATCGGAATTTGTGGGCTGCCATTGATCGGAATACCGGAGACGAGAGGTGGCACAATCTGTGACACAATGGACGAAGAAGAGCACAAAC
Organism: Hibiscus mutabilis; assembly: GCA_019671005.1. Lineage (NCBI taxonomy): Eukaryota > Viridiplantae > Streptophyta > Magnoliopsida > Malvales > Malvaceae > Hibiscus > Hibiscus mutabilis. Next base: position 2,594,866 of record CM033743.1, read on the forward strand.
AGAAGGCCGCTATTCCAACGTTGGCATAAGCCGTGTGGATCTAATTATTAGCAACTTGCCAACAATTGTTTATCGTGCTTTGTTAAAACTGTTTCTCTTATAAATAAGGAGACGATAGAGTTGAATGATCAAGAAGAGGAGTTAATAAATTAATCACTTGTTTTAATCATATTAAATTATTTTAACTGAAAATTCAACTATCTTACAAGACAAATTTTATTACGTAGGACAAAATTAATATAAACATTCCTTTTTACTTTTCTCAAACTAATTTATTAGAAAAATATTACTAAGAATATATCATTTAATAGAATCAACTTATTGGACCTTTTTATATTAATAAAGAATCGACAGCGGTTGATACAAATACAATAGAATGCTTATGATATAATTGTGAGTTTTAATCGCTATGTCTATAAGGTATATATATATTGTCAAAAGTTTAAAAATATGTATAAACAGATACTATCTTGTAATCATCTTTAGATTATTTTAAAAAATATGAGGTTTAATAGTCACTAAATTAGGTTAAGAAGTCGTAGTGAAACAAATGTATCCAAAAACTATCCTTTTTTTTTCTTTTAAAATAACCAAAGAGCGTGGTCTCTTGTTATTTTTTTATTTTTGAGTTAGCCGACGATCGACAATCATCTAGATGTTGGTTGTCAATTGTCGGTGTCTATTGTTTCTCTTGCTTTTATTTGTTATATTTTTAATTTTTTTAAATTTTCTTTTTATTTTAATAAGAATCTCTGCTATTCTGACACTTTTTTCTCTACCTTTGTGGCACATTTTTTATATTTTTTTAGTTTCGTTTCATTTGTCGTTTTGGTATAATTTTAACATACCTTAGTGGTCGTTTAGTGCTCGCACAAAGATCTTCACGACGTTAGTTTCTGATTATGATTCTGCCAGTGGTCATAGATTCCATCTCAGTTGATGTTTGTTTGTCGATGTAATCAGTCCTGGGTAGCAGAGCAATCTACCTGATAGTTTGGTTCGCTCACAACTCTTTTTTCATCCTGTAATGTGTCGTTTGGATAGAGACAAGAAGATGCATAAAGGTTTTTGAATTTTGTCAGTATACTAATCTTGATGGAAGCATTTACTTTTCTTTGCACTTTTGAGTTTTTGTATGAAATTTTAGTGGATTAGTCTCCATTATTCTCCCTTCTAAATACGTTGTATTTGTAATATCTTCCATGACCTTTTAATAAAATTTAATTGTCATTTCAAAAAAATTGTGAGTTTTAACAAAGTTTTGATTCTTTGAGTCTCCAATAATCAACGGAAGAAGAAAAACTACTTGAGATTTTGCTCTGTAAAATCTATTCGATTTACGAACGAAAATGCTTTTTAGTGATGAAAGAAGAATTTAAACAAAGCTTTTAACAATAATCTCCGGTTAATCGAGCTCCACTAATTGGTTTAGTGGTCATGGATGCTCATCTGCTTTACTTTTATATGGAATCGAATCATGTCATTTGTCTTGAGAATATCTTTATTGTAACACTACTTAATAAAAAAATAACCATCAGTTAATCAGAAGGGTAAACATAACCGTTGGTCACTAAATTATTCTCATTTTCCTATTTTGATTACCAAACTATTATTTTGTTCAAAATCGTCACTAATGTTACGTTTTTATCCTTTGTTGGTCATTAATGTTATTTTTTCCAATTTTGGTCACCAATCTATTGCTTCTTTCCTATTTTGGTCACTAAACTATTTTCATTTTTTTTGTTTTTCCTTGAATTTTTAACGGCAGATGATTAAAATAAAAAAACGTAACATTACTGATTATTTTACAAAAATAATAATTTAGTGACCAAAACAGAAAAGCTGAAATAATTCAATGACCAATGGTGATATTTACCCCAATCAGAAACTATAAAGATTTCTATCTCTTTTACTAATTAATTTACACTTCTGAATTTTATTATGACTGTAGGATATTTTGGTTAGGTAAAGATGCTCAGTGCTCAAAGTTAACAGTCAACGCCGTGTAGCAAAAATGAAAGATTATAGAGATTTCTGTTTGCCATAATACTAAAAGATGCCTTTAACGTTTTATAAAATAGTCGTTTCAATTCTTATTTTTTGTCTATTTTCATTTTAATATTTTATTTCGGATCAAAATGATCCCTATAAATAAAAATTATTAGTTGACTAACGGTCAACGCAGGACGATGATATAACATGTTGACTTGGCTTGGGATGCTGACGTGACAAAGTGCCAAGTTAGCATTTTTTCAAAAAAAATATTTTTAGTTTTTCTAAAAATAATAAATATTAATTTATTTAATTTATTGTTTTTAATTTTTTAAAAATAATTATTTATTATTTTAAAAACTATGTTTAAAAATATTAAATTAACTAAATTATTTTTTATTTTTCTATAAATGATAATTTATTTAATTTAATATTCTCTGAAAATAATAAATAATAGTTTATTTAATTTAATGTATTATTTTTTAAAAAATTAAGAAAATTGTTTTTTAAATAAATCAAATAATTAATTTTTTTGATTTTTTAAAAATAAAAACAATAAATTAAATAAATTATTAATAATTATATTTGTAAAAATTAAAAAAAATTATTAAAAAATGCTTACGTGGCAAAGCACCACGACAATGTCCCAAGCCAAGTCAACATGCCACATCATCATCCCGCGCTGACCGTTAATCAACTAACGATTTCTATCTATGGGGTCATTTTGTCCCAAAATAAAATGTTAGGGGTGAAAATAAACCCAAAAAATAGGAACCAAAGTGACTGTTTCATCAAACACTAGAAACATTTTTCTGACATTATACCTTTCTGTTTTTAGTTTTGACTATCAATTTTTTCCTTAAAATAGTTTAACATTAGTAAAATAAGTAATTTAGTGTCTAAAATGTAAATTACACTCCATTTTGTTTCAATGAAAATAAATTTGAGTGAAATTCATTTATTTATTTAAATCTATTTATCCTTTCAAAAGAATCAATTTAAATTATTGATAATATATAGAATTATTAAAGGTCTTTGCATTAAATAATATTCCTAACAAAAACAGTATATTTTCCATTTGTTTGAAAGTTTCCTCAAGTACCATAGATTCTAGCTGGAAATAAGATAAATTTATACCGAACTGTCTTTCTTCTTCTATTCTAAAGTTTTTGTTTTGATTTATTTGCAAAATTTAGAATTAAGTGTGTTAGAAGCCCTTGAATTTCGAAGAGAAATCAATTAGGTTCTTAATTATTTTTCACCCAATTGAACTCTAAAATTAAAAAATTGAATCAATTATGTCATCGAATTGAAAGAATGAATCAATTAAGTCATTCGACCAATTTTAGCCTTAATGCTATTGTAGTTTATATTATAATATTTTAAATAAAACTTTATTTCATTTACGCAATTTAATTTTTAAGTTTAATTCGATTATAATACTTTTTTTTCAAAAAAGAAAGATCATAAACTTATAGCAAAAATAAAGCCGTCACAACATTATACATAAAAATCATAAACTTCGCACGAAATATATTAATTCTTTAAAAGTTTAATAAATGTTTTTCTTTCGAAATATATCATTTTTCACTTTGTATCCTAAAATATTTTTTGATATTATGTCAAAATCTACTGTCCATATTTAATTGAATTGTCTCATTAATTTACATTTTTTTCTGAAACAATTTTATTTCTTAATGTTTATTTTTTAATTAAAATGACTCTTATCCGGATGAAATTTTTTACTGAACTAACTATCAAAACATTTCCACATATGGTGAGTTACTTATGTAGCAATTAGCATAATGATACGTTAGCAATTTTTTTTACTTTTAAAATTAATTTTATATAATAATTTTTATTAAATCATTCTCCTTCAATAAAACAATGACAAGTTTAAATTAGAAAAAAAATAAAGATTTAATTTTAAGATAATTTGTGCCCAAGCATGAGAGAAGGCTACCTCGACACATAACCACCAAATCAATTTGTGAACTTGGATATATTTTTTAAAGAAATACTTCAGATTATAAAATAAATTTTCCTCTCATTCGTCTAAAAGGTCTATGACAATGCAGAAAATTAATGACAATTGAAAAAAAAATCTTTGTGAAAACCCTAATCGCCAACTCACCGCCACATAAAACACGTAAAATTCACATCATTTAATTTAACAAGTTTAACGTTGCCATTTAAATTTTAATTAAAATATTAAATTTATAAACTATAGCAACTAAAAACATTCCACTTGAACTAAAAGGAATAGATCTTATTACACTACTAGTATATATACCCACTAATTATTTTCCTCCTCTCGAATCATGAAGGGGCTTTGTTCTGATTAATTTGAATCGATCCGTGTTGCACACCAAATTTTCAAGGGTAAGCTTCTTAGCTAAATTTTTTTGCATGCACAAGGCCTCAAACTGAAAAATTAATTAAGCGATACTAAATTGCTTACCATTAAAACTAATTCGTTGGTTTATACCCCTAATTGTTATGCATGGGTTTTTTATTCTCAATTATCTCTGGCTCATGAAAAAAAACTGAATTCAAGTACCGTTAACCATGATATTTACCTGTCACTGCGTCTATGAGTAATTTACAGTGTTAAAAGATTATTTACATAATATCCATTGGACTACCATTATGGAAAGAAACGTGTGCACCACGTTTAAAAATTATCGGAATATTTAATTATGGTAAGAAACAGTTACATTATGTATATTTGTCAGTTTAATTGTGAATTGTAACATCCATTGTGTAGGTAAATTATGATGCGATAAGAGTGTTTTTTTATATTCATCAGTTGATGATGATATAATTATTATTCTGATGTAAAGTATTTTTTTAAAATTTAATTAGACATCTATCTTTTATATAAATTAATTAAATAAAAAAAATTGATAAAAAATAAAAGATAAAAAATTAATCACCTGGACTCGTCTTAATGAATACAAATTAACCGAATATTCTCTTATTACTTAAAAAAAAGTTTAAGAAGTGTCTACCTATAATATATTATTAAAGACAAATGTGTGGATATATGCTGACATGGTTTGACGTGTCATACACTCCTCTCCCCCCTTGTCTTGGTTGTCATTTTTTTTCTTCCATTTTATGTAAAGCTGTCACAGGTGGAGTCCAGTGCACCTCTGTTTATTTGCACCCAAACAACAAACTATCTCACACCTCCTTATCACAAAACAATACTCGCTCACTCGCTACCTTGCTTAGAACGGTGTATGGCCGATTCAACACCGCTTCTTTCCGACTGTGATAAACCGGCAGATCCCAAGCGGCTGCCTCGATCCCTGGATGAAACCATCGAGCGCTGCATCGGAGGCTTCGGGTGGTTCCAAATTATTCAAGCAATACTCGTCTCATTTGCTTGGGTGTTTGACGCTCAGCAAACTTTCATCAGTGTATTCACCGATGCTGAGCCATCTTGGCACTGCACTAACGATTCAGTGTGCGACAAGTTCTCCAACATTTGCCAACTCCCCAAGGGTTCATGGTCTTGGGATTGGCCAGCGCACACATCAATTATATCGGATTGGGGCCACGAGTGTTCCACCTCTTTCATCACCGGGTTGCCCGCTTCTTCTTTCTTCATGGGTTGCCTATTTGGTGGACTTGTGCTAGCCACGCTTGCTGACTCCACACTTGGCCGTAAAAATATGCTCTTGTTCTCATGTCTAATAATGTCCTTTTCTTCGATATTCACCGTTTTTTTGCCCAATATTTGGATCTATTCAGCCTTGAGATTCATCAACGGGTTTGGCCGCGAAACCGTTGGAACTTGTGCCCTGGTGTTATCAACCGAGCTAGTGGGTAAAAGGTGGCGCGGCCAAGCTGGTGTTATCGGTTTCTTTTGCTTTACTTTGGGATTTCTATCTTTACCGGTAATGGCATATGTAAATATAGGTTCCTCTTGGAGAAGTCTGTACCTCTGGATTTCGGTGCCAACAATTTTGTATTGTATATTAGTTCATTTCTTAGTCCATGAGTCCCCAAGATGGCTTTTCGTTGAAGGACGGAAAGAGGAAGCCGTTACAACTCTCAAAAGCATGGCTCAGACTGCTAGTGCCTTGACAATGAGTTTCTCCAATGTCCTAATCGAGCAAGATTCAGCCTCAGGGAATGACAATGTAGATATTTACTCTTCAATCAAGACAATGTTGAACAAGCAATGGGCTGCTCAAAGGCTAGCGGCCGTGATGGTGGCAGGTTTTGGGATTGGTATGGTGTACTATGGCATGCCATTAGGCCTTGGAAATCTATCAGTCAATCTCTACTTAGGCGTCACATTAAACGCCTTATCCGAGCTCCCAGCTTCACTGATTACGTTCTTCCTGATAGGGAAAATTAACAGGAAAGAGACATTGGTCTCACAGTCTTAAGCGGTGTATGCAGTGTAATGTGTGTGGTGATGGGGAGAGTGTGGCCAAGTTTACAGATAGCAATGGAGCTGATATCTTTCTTCAGCGCTTGTACGGCGTTCAACATGGCGCTGATATACACATTAGAGCTGTTCCCCACATGCGTGAGGAACTCGGCGATCTCAATGGTGAGGCAAGCGCTTGTGCTTGGGGGGGTGTTCAGCCCACTGCTGGTAGGAAAAATAACTTGATATCGTTTGGGGTTTTAGGGATGGCGATCGGTATTTGTGGGCTGCCAGTGATCGGGTTACCGGAGACGAGAGGTGGCACAATTTGTGACACAATGGATGAAGAAGAGCACAAACAGAACGAAAAGGCGGCCGCCGCAATTCCAACCTTGGCGTAATCTGTAGCAATATGCCAATAATAATTGCATTTTATTGCTATTTCATTTCTTTTTATGCTGCATTTGTTGTACTTCTCTTTAGAATCTTTCGTATAAATAAAAGTTAGTAATTATTATTTTGTAGACCTCGTACATTAGTAATACATAAGAAGGAAGGTACATCATATCCTGTCATCTAAGCAACCAAAAGCTCTTGCCCTCACACATACCGTACGTGGGTACATGATAAGTGGCCACATTATTATTACCTTAGTACATGGTATGAAAATGGCATTGCCTTGAAAAAGTGGGAATCCTTCCATCAATGGAAAGTAATGAAGAATAAGCCATATGGGGCCAGTCTGACTAGATGCATGATCATTCCATGGGAAAACAACGAAGGGCACTGTCTCATGACAGATGCATCTAGATAGGAAAAATGCAGATCAATGGGGACTGCATGTGCCTTTGGCACCCTTGATTTCTCATGTTGTTTTACACTTTAACATCATTAATGAAATAAGAATGAAATATTTATGATTGGCTTCTCTAGTTTTTTTAAAGGTTTTTTAGTGAATTTTCTAAATATGCAATATGAATTATATAAGTTTTAAAAAGAAATAAATAATCATCTCCCGAACAAGTAAGACTTGTGTAGGAAAGTGGGGCATCTTACATGGCAGATCTACCAAATTACCAAATGGGGAAGCATGGTTAGCTAAAAAACCTAAAAGGTTGATGGTGAGTTAAGCAAAGTGTATATCTGGCTAAGATAAGATGAAGGTGTCGAGTCAGTGCCTGGTGTCGCCTCAAACAGGGAAAGTATTTTTTTATTTCAGTACATGTTGACATGGTTGAAGACACCATAGGATGTATTGTCTGGTGATTTTTTTTTAAGAAAGTCACTCAGAAATGTCCCAATTTGAAAATCCATTGCCTTGACATGCTTTTTATGTTGTCCTCTTAGTTTTCCAAAGTCTTGTCATGACTAATATGAATCGACCAGTGTCGCGCACTTAGTTTTGGTGAGTAAGTCTCCTCGCTGCTTACGATTTGGACCAACTCTCGTTGGTGAACCACATGCTTTTTAATCATCATTAATTCAAGAGGAAATTTGGTAAGACATAACATTGAACTCAATTGCTCTGGAATAGAATTACAGTGGTAAACCTGGGTTTGAAAGCCTCCGAGGAAAACAAATTCACTGAATTCCATTCCAATTATGTCCGAAGGTTGCCCTAACGCATTCAAATGCTCCAAACACAAACGTGTTAGAACTTGTCATTTCCATTTTCGGCCGATTTCTTATCTATCTACTCCTTTGAGATTTGATCATGTTGGTCGCATCTCTCTTTTCCGGAACTTGAAACGTTAGTGACGGATAAAATCCGTCGCTAGCCACTGCAAGTCAGTAACCGGATTGATTTAGTGATGGATGTTTTTGACACAGATACCCCTTTCGCTAGTAATATCTGTCCAATCGAGTAGGTGTCTGTCACTATATATATTTCCCGTCATGAAAGTTGCATACCTGTCATTGTTTGCATCACAATTAATAAAGTGATGAAAAGTTTTTATTCATATTAGTAGAAAAGAAGAGGATCATTACGTTGTCATTGAGCGGATACCAAAAGAATCATTTGGCATTATAGGAAATAGCAAGGCAATCAAGGGATAATGCTAACAGTGACGCAGGAAATGAGTGGGGCCTTGAACCACCCTTCATTTTTCTTTCTTTCTTGAATTACTATGTAGTTATAAATTATAACACAAACCTTTAAGTGTTGTATCGTTCATATTATTAAACTATCATTTTATTTAATTATAACATTAAACTTTTATTTTGTTTAATTATACCTATGGACTGTTAAAATTTAGTCTTTTTGGTGTGGCTACTGATATAAAAACCGACATCATTTTAAGTACTAAACTTTAAGAGTGTATTGATTTTACCACTAATCCTTAAAACGATTCTATTTTAGCCACTCAACATTCTAACCACCATTATCAGTCAATCATCGCCCATCACCGATCACCATTCACAACAAGATGGTAACAAAATGTTCGTATTTTACTTTTCTTCTCCTCGTATTGGAATTCCATGAAATCCACTCAAAATCGATGAAATTAAACATTTTTCAAATTTGAGGGGTTTGTTCGAAAATCCAAACGGTTAGAAGCATTCTTTTGAGAAGACGAACAACATGCCTCGAAACTAGTCTCATTGAACAGTTAGAAACATTATTTTTCATATTTAGATTTTGTATTTTTTAAACATGCTTAAACGCTCAATATACTTCAATATTTACCCTATCTTCAATCATCCTTATTCACATTTCTTTGGAATACATGATAAAATTGCTTGTTTTTTTAGGACTAATTTATTCATCTTTGAATAGTATAGGGGACTCTAGAAATTTATACTTTATTTCTCCTATTAAAGAAAAGGAAAAGAAAGAGGATATGTGTTGATTTCTAAGCATTAATTATAGAGCTTTGTTTCTCGGCCCAAGCACACTTTACAGACACCAACGTAATTTTGCTGTCAGTTACGTCCACTTCGAATATTTAAACAGCATTTTCGTTTTACTTTTATTTTGTAGTATAACACAATGCTGGTGTGCATGTTCGTCAAATTTAAAGTAAATGTTAGAATGTAATTAACTGTAATTACCATATTGATTATGTTGTTAGGATCGGTTGGGCTGATTATACTGTTAGGAGATGGACTATAAAAGCCTGAAACTTTGATCCATTTCTATTAAAAGTTGTCATTTCTCTATAATTAGCAATACCTAAAACCCTAGCGGCTTTCTCGAAACATCTCTACCATAAAATGTCGATATTCACCGGCCACAGTCCATGTCGCCTTTCAAACAGTCGTGATTTAAAGACTGGATTCTAAAAAACACAGAATAAAAATTCAATCCACTTACAAAATAAGAAAATTTTCCCACAAAAAATATTAGTTTGATAAAACAAAATCACAATGGTAATTCAAAATTAGGTTCGTAGATTAAATGAAGATGGATCAGAGTTCTGGCTTGGAATATCTAAATACTTTGAGAAAAAAGTAAATCGCACAGTTTGTTCAGCTTCCATCTTCACCTTTGATTCTTTAAAAAAGAAAGAGCAAATTGAAAATAAAAATACAGGAGAATCCGAATGCATACAACTCTTGGAAAGAGAAGAGCAAAATGCCAGAATCTCAACCCCAAATCAGTATCGGCAACGTACAGCGCTGAAGTCGCTATTTTAATCTAAGCGCAACAGTGACTCTAATTCATTGCCTTTTCTTGTAATTTGTATTCATTTGAACTTCATTTAAACTTTCTAAAAACCACACAAAAAGTTGGGAGGAAAAATCCAAGAGAAATGCCTCAGAAAATAGATTTTGAATAAATTAATCTCAGATGGTACGGACAAAATTGTGAACATCACAGGCAGAAGATTCGAGAATATGAAATCAGAAACGTAATGAAAAATTCAAAATAAAATCCCATAACATGACTAGTTAAAAGGACGACAGAAGAGGAGAAACTTTAAACAACCACCACCGAAAAGGGTCGACTGCCTCGGGATTTCATAAAGTAGGAGAGGGGTGCTGTGTATAAATAGAGGAGACGAATAGAGATGGAAAGGGATACGAGAAACCCTAATTCGCCTGGATCGAATTACCTATCTGCCCTTTATGAGTTGATGAAACTACAAGCTCAGACAAAAAAAAAAAAAAAAAACAAAGAGGTCTGAAATAAGAAGAATGAACCAATCCAAACATGCGACGAAAGGGCCTATCAAGCCAGTCATTTAAAAAAAATATTTTTAAATTTTAGAAATAAGAAATTATAAAATTTAAAGGAATAAAATTAAATCATTATTAAAGAAAATATTTAATTTGTAACACTAGGTATAATGTCACATAAATTTGTTATCACATGGAACAATGTTAATTTGTAAATGCGATTGAGTTAATAAGACACTACATCTATTCAAATAATAATAATAATAATAATAATAATAATAATAATAATAATAATAATAATAATAAGACTCTACTCATGAGTAATGAAAATATATTCAACACTTCTTATTTTATTTTAATTTATTTTAAGTATATTTTGTCGCTTGACATTTTCATTTACCAAATAATCTAACCATCTTCATTATTTAATTTTAAGAAAAATATCAAGCATATTTTATGGTTGAATACAATACTAAATTATTTAGTATTTAATTTTTTAGCACTTAATTTTTTTGAATCAAACAACACCTAAATTAATTTTAATATTATTAAAATATCTAATTGAATAGAATTTGAAATCAGATTAATTTTATTAGAGATTATAAATTTGGATAACATGTAAATTCACACCATATAAAAGATGTTCCATCAAGACCCCCCCCCCCCAAGTAAGCTAAAGAGAGATGAAAAAAAAAGAAGGTAAGAGAAAACTAATTTAAAATAAAAATAAAAGAAAACATGATAATCTTATTGCTGACAGAAAATGTAAAAACAAACATGTTCTTTTTTTCTTTTATGCTATATTTAAGGATACAAAAAATTATTTTTATCATAAAAATTAGGCATAATATCAAAAAGTGCTTCTAACATTTAACTGAATCAATTTAACCCTAACATTTTATTTTGGGTCAAAATAGCTCATTTGCATTTAAAAATTATTAATCAACTAACGATAAATTATATGAAATGACATGATAGAATGACATATCAACAAAAAAATAATTTATATTTTATATAATTTTATAAAATTATTTTTTGACTAATGTGATATTCTTTCGAGTCAACATATTTGTCTATATGACACTGACATGTCAGCGTGCACTGTCATGTAGGTTTGTCGTGTCATTTATTGTTAGTTAGCTAACAGTCTTCATCCACACGGGAGACCATTTTAACCAAAAAAATAAAACGTTGAAATAAAATTAATTTTAAAAAATATGAACTAAAATAATTTTGGCATTATACCCGAGAATTAAGAATCCAAACATTTCACACAAACTAATACAGTAATAATTGGTATGAAAAAATAAACAGGAAATGCAGACAACATGCTCGTTTCCTTGAAGATCTAGAATGGAAAAATTGAGTTTCATGGTGTTGCCGGTGGGTTTTTAGGTTTCTGCTCCGGCGGATGAAAGTTTTATCGAGATCGATGTGAATGTAAACTGTTTTGACTTTAGAATTTTTTTCAAACAAATGTAATCCTGGTCCACAATTAATATAAATATGGAAAATATTTGACGGTAGAAACGAAAAGTTTCTATAAGCGCCTTAATTTTAATATTTAAGGACCCATGTTAAGGTTTATAAATTTAGGTGTATGAGTTTATAATTTATGGTTTTGGGGTTAGAATTTAGGGTTTATAGGTTAGGGTTTAATTTGTAGGATAATATGGCTAGGAATAGTGGCGGACCCAAAAATATTTTTGAGGGTGGGCACACATATATTAACATCATGTTCGAATTCAGTTTGTTTATTATTTAGTTTGTTCAGGCTCGGTTTATTTAGTATCTGCGAACATGTTCGTTCAACATTAACGAACATGATAAGTGACTAGGTGTAAATAAGTTAATAATGCATATTTACAACGGTGTGAATAAGTTATCAATGCAAATATTAGTGAATCAGAAAACATCGGTAAATAACTTGCACACCCTAACTATATGATGAATTCGCCACTGTGATTAATACGTATATAATTTAAAGCTTGTATAAAAAGCAGAAAATACTGTCTTATGATACAACTTACAGTGACAGACCTATATAAAATCTTCAAGATGTGAACAATTTCATACAAACATTTGCTTTCCCCATGTCGTGGGGATTGAGTACAATCCTGTATAACAAAGGATAGAAAACCATATCATTCACACTAGCCATTAAAATACATTAGTGAATAAAATTATCTCCAAATTAAAATTTAATTTGTGAGGCCCATTGTCTTGCCGCACTAAAAAAAAGTGTGATTTCTTAGGGAATTTGCAAGGAAATTTAATTTTAGTAACGAAATTTTTGAAGGAAGAGAGGGGTCAGAAAAATATTGGTCGAAATTAATATTTTTTAGAATATCCCCTTTCTCTTTCATTGCAGCTTCAAGTTCAACCTCAATTTCTATCTTCTTCTATTTTATACTTTTTCTCTCTTTCCGCTCATCTTTGCACTTATAAACAAATTAGAGCGAAAATACCTTTAAAACTTAAAGAGAGTGGTTGAAGTTTGTGGAATTTTAGAGAAACAAAGTTAACGCCAAATAGCCCGTTTCTTTATAGATACTTATTTTATTCTAAAGTTTCTCTTTTCCCTTGAATTTCTTGAAAGAATGGCGTCACTCAATATGAAAGAGATTGATCCACTCAATTGATCAAACGTAAGAGTGACGAAATTCAAAAGGTTAGAAATTGTAGAACAAAATTAGAATTGAAGTTAAATCTTAAATGTTTTATACAATTTTTAATTTAGTCGTAAATCTCAAATCTACTGGAACACTCGCCTGAAGAAAAGGGTAATAATGGAGAATAACAACTCAGCGTCAGCAACCACAGAAACCAATTCCAGTAATGAGGAGAATTCACCTGATGATGCAGATTCCTCTATCTTGCTGAATATTCCTACAGTGGCGGACTTTCCAGGACCAGAACCATGGACTTACAGTACTACTTTTTCTCCATCAGGCTGCCAGCAAACTGTGGATGTTGATAACAGGTATAGCATGAAGGAAGCTTTTGTTTCATCTGAAAGCTATTGGGAGATTCTGGGTTTTTTGGAGCAGCCATTAATAGCAGAAGGTTTCGATTGTGAAGCAGTGTCGCCAAATTCTCAGTTGTGGCACAGCTACTGTGATCCTGTGGATGATTTCTGGGCCAATCCATTAATTTAGTACTGCATAAACCAAACATCCTTATTTTGTTAGGAGATTTTGAACCGTGTCAGTGTCAGTTATGGATTCTTAGGACTGTGTTTCTCTACTAGTCACCGATATTGATATACATATCTCGGTTTTCTCGGATGAAACTACACGGATGTTCACTTATATCTGTCTAAATTTATGTTTTAGTCAGAAAAATTTTAAAACGTCATATTGCAACCATTAATGTTTTCATTTTTATCACATTATAAGCACTACAACAAGATGAGACGGATTAAATCATTGATGCTTTTTTACATATTTTCCGTGTAAATAAAATTCATGGTTCTGATTGTATGTTCGTCTATTTCATTTGACATGTAAGAGTCTACCCTTTTAATTAAATGAACTTTTTATCAATAAATTTTAGGGACTAAAGCTGCTATTATAATAAATATCAATAAATTTTTACCATTAAACTAAACTTGGTTTTTATCCTCGAGCAAGTTCAGAGGTTCAAATTTTGACGTTGTGAATGTAGTAAATTAAGTTAGAAGGGTCGCTATTAGATACTGATGGTTATTAAAAAACTTTATATTCTCTTGAGTAAACTGTTGTGATTACATGATACTACTTTTTCATACTTTTTTAATCCTTTGATAAGGTACATATACACATAAATACTCTGAATTTTTTAGAATGAACATTATTATTTTGAACTAAAATCAGTTTGCGGGTAAAAAACTTAGTGTTAAACCAAGACCTAATGGTGCATTACATTCTTCAAACCTTGGAGTCTTGAAAAATTCAATTACCATTTAAAGAGGACACGTATACGTACGAAGCAGTGCATTGAGCACGTAACAATTTAATTAGTTTTAGATTTTTATGATTTCCAAGACCTAAGTGTTAGAAGATAAAAAATTGAGACTATTAGGTTGACTCTTTAGTTTTAGGTTTAAAGACAAATATAGGATTATTAGGTCTTATTTTTACTAAAGTAGGATCTAAAATTCTATATTTTTCAGACTAGTACCATTATAATGAATTTGTAATAAAAGCACATCGAGTTCGAATAAAATATTAATTTATTTTAAATTCGATGTAGAAGCGTGAGTTCAAAAAAATTTAAAATTTTCAAATTATAGACAAGACACTAACAATATTCACATGTTAGACAAAACACTTTCTTGTTTTTTTCCTAACGGTTGTATATGCAAATTCAATGTAGAGTCATAGATGACTTCTGGATCCATATTGAATAGAAAAAGACTCCCTCGTCCATTTTTTTTCCAAGTAAACTGTTTACTGTGCATGGGATTCAAACATTAGTCACAATCTAGGAAGAAGCCTACTGATTAATTAATTACTTACTTACTAATCCGCGTATTTGACAAGTTGATTAATTAGATGATTAGAATCTTCGGATCATTCATTTGAGAAGCAGGTATGATCACTTAAGTGGACCATATTAATCTAAAATCGGAATTGTAAAATTGTATCTTTTGATTTAAATATATGGTAGCCCCAAATTTTAGACAAGCACCAACTTCATTCATATGTTGTCAGAAGCATTTTGATTGGAAGGAACGTACTAATTAATTAATAACGTACAGGACCGCGTACGCCTTTGACTAGTTTAATTGGATGACTGTGATATTGGAGAACACCATATAAATATAGATGGAATTCATTGAGAGATTCAAGTTCCATAAGTGGTTGAAGAATTAAGTTGCAGAGTAGTCTGAATTCTGAAAGATGGTGAGAAAACCATATGTAAAGAAAGGAACATGGACTCCTGATGAAGACCAGAAGCTGACTGCTTATATCATGAGATATGGCATTTGGAATTGGAATCAGATGCCCAGATTTGCTGGTATGTTCATCACTTTAATGAACAAGATGTAATAAAAAACTTGAATTTCGTCTAAAAACAATTTGTTGGTTTTGATTTGTAGGGTTGCAAAGGTCAGGGAAGAGTTGCAGGCTACGTTGGATGAATTACTTGAGGCCTAATATAAGGCGTGGAAACTTCACCAGGGAAGAAGAAGAAACCATAATCCACCTTCAAAAGCAGCTCGGTAATCGATGGTCGGCAATTGCCGCTAGCCTTCCTCAAAGAACTGACAACGATATAAAAAACTACTGGAACACTCGGTTGAAGAAAAGATCGGTAATATTGGAGAATAACAATTCAGCATCAGCAACTACATCACCTACTGAAATCGATTCGTCTAATTATGATTCCTCAACCTTGCTGAATATTCCTACTCCTACAGCGGATGAGTTCCCAGGGCCAGAACCAGCTAGTTATACTGGTTTTTCTACCTCAGTCTCCAACAATTATACTATGGACAACTTTGTTTCATCCGAAAACTATTGGGAAATACTGTATCTTTTCGAGCTGCCATTATTGGGAGAAAGTTTCGATTGTGAATCAAATTCACCCAATTTTCAGTTGTGGCACAGCCAACGTCAACACTACTACTGTGATCCTGTGGATGATTTCTGGGCCAATCCCGTAGTTTAGTACTGCATGAACTAAGATCCTTGTTTTGGTGTTTCGATTTGAGCTTTGTCTGTGTCAGATATATATACTTTCGCCGATATTGAAATGGATAGTGTTTCATTTGTCTCAAATTTCTCGAACGCCAAAGATTTTTTTTTTGAATGACAAGGAGTAGAAGCCAAAACAATATTAGACTTGCAATATGGGGACCGGAACCGTCCCTGGTGTTTCATTTGTTATTTATTTGAACCAATTCAATAAATCTGTACACTTAACCTAATCCCAAGAATAACAAAATTAATTATTTGAAACACTAACACTTTCACATGTTTGAAAAGCACTTTCTTGTTTTTTTCCAAACAGTTGCATGCAATGTACGCTAATGGATGATTGACCTATATTATATAAGAAATAGAAAAAGACTTTGGTTTTTTTTCCAAGTAAACTGTTTACTGTGAATGGGATTCAAACATAAGCCACGATCTAGGAACAAGCCTACTAATTAATTAATTGCTTACTTACTAATCCCGCGTCTTTGCCATTTTTTTTTTTTTTATGGATACTTCTTTTATTCTAAAGTTTCTCTTTTCCTTTGAATTTCTTGAAACAAAACATAAATACATGCAAGACAGTTGTACTCAGATTGAAGCAATTCAAAAGGTTTGAACTTGTAGAGCAAAATAAGAATTGAATTTCTTTATAGATGCATGGTTTGTCTATAAGCGTCTTATGGGGTTCGTTTACCACGTTTAACGTACATAAGGTATCGAAAAGAAAATGGAGGACGGGCGTGTTACTTTTCTATTTCATCTTCTCTAATGGATATTCTTTTTTTTAAAAATTTTTTTCAAAATTTATCAAAAACGTTAATAAAAAAAAAACTTAGGGCGCTACATGCAGATAGCGTCTTCACTTGCACCGTAGATTTTGGCCTAGTTTTTAAAATAAAATTCAAAGATATCCATTCCCCTAAAATTACTTTTAAAGGACAATGCTCTCCTAATTACTATGTCTCAATTTTATTTTCTTACCAAAATTTTATAAAAAAATTACAGAGTATTTAGACATTTTATCGAAAATTTTCATAGCCATGATTTTTTTCTTTTATTTAAATATTAAAATAATTTTTAAATATGTGTAAAACAATTTAAATATTAAACTAATATGAAATAAAATTATTTAATAAACTTATGCCATTTAAATATGCTACAAAAGATCCAAATTAAGAAAATTCATTACTTCAAGGGTAATTTTGTCCAAAGCGACAAAAATTGACAAATACTTAAAGGGAAGGGTGGGAAACACATTCCCGAAATATTAACAAAAAAACAATATTGTTGGTAATAATTTTTCCGAATTGATGGGACGAGAACAAACTAAACATGAGAATAAAATTTTAAAAAAATATTATCCTTAATAATAATCTTTTCTGTAAATCAAATGTCCCTTAAAATTAAATAGGTTATCTGACATAATAAAAAAGATTAAATTAATAAAGCGTTGACGACTATATTTAACATCATGGTTTCATAAATTTGTGAAATCAGATATTTGACTTCTTTTTTCGTTTTCATCAATGAAATAGAAAAGACGTGGTATTGTTTTAAACAAAAAGTTTTAAGTTAATTCAGTAGAAGATGTTACATAAAATTTTTGGGTTATGCTGTTGACATCTTTAGGGGTTGTCAATAAGAATTACATAAATTTTTATCATTGATGTTTATTTAATTTTTTAATAGAATATAATAAAATAATTTTTTTTTGCTAAGCAAATGAAAATTTTATTAAAAAAATAAAATTCAAGACCTGCGTTGAATGTCTTATTAAAACTTCTTTAAACCTAATTAAAAAAAAGAGTATACTGAACCAGCTACACCCAAAAACCAAGAACAACAATACTAACCCAAGACGAAACAAAACAAACTCCAAGAACTAAGATTTCCTAGACTACCCATCAACTCAAAAAGCCCCCATTTCCATGAAGCTTAACCCCGATAACGACCCTCGAAAACTTAGCAAAACAAGCCGAAACCATATGGAAGCCAAAAAAACACCTATAAATTGCAACAACTTTCAAGCGAGAACCACACGCAGTCACATCGTAAAAAGAACAGCCGCAAGAACAATCAAAGCTAAAATAGGCAACATCTTCAAACTCGAATAAAGTCACCATAGCAACTGACCCTTTAATCAAAAGCTTTCTTGCAAGGAAACCCCCCCCCCCCCCCCAAACAACCAAACAGTGACACTCCAATTCCACCGGACAATCAAGAACCCCAAAGATGATAGCTAACCACCAAAGCCCCAAAACAAGATCAACCACGTGCTGCTTGTACAAGGGAACATGAAGCATTGATCAAATCCATCAGTGCCAATTAATGTAGAATGTGGAAGCCCTAAAACCCGCACATGAAGTGAACCCCTATACTTTATTTTACGTTTAAGTCAACACCCACTCAACGACACATATCCTGCTAAAGCTCCCAAACGGATTGCCGAGATACAAAGCAATACTTCACTCAAACTATTCCACTCCTGAAATGAGACTCGAGTAATTCACCCAACACAAACACAACCAACAGATAATTGCAAGCCACTATCAACACAGGGCAATCACTGTTGAGCTTTTTCTAATCTGACTAACTCCTCCACAACATCCTCCTCATTTCCCATAATCTAAACCCCGAGACTTTTCTCTAACTCTAAAGTTTTTTTAGCCGACCTAATAAAATTCTGTTTTCTAACAATATCAGATTCCGATAGGGAATAATCAGAAATTTCGATAGGAGCATTCGAAATCCCTGACTTCTTGCTTCTTTTTAATGCTCGATCTCTTTTCTTCTTTTCCTTCTCCGATAAAAATTTGTCTTGTATATCAAACATTGAACTATACTTCTTTTTAAACTGGGTATCTTGAAGTTCAGGGAACCAAGACGAATGCTCCGGAACATCTTCAAAATCTCGCGTGCCAACAGCAACTTCACCAGTCAAATGGTTATTAGCTAAGTCCACTCTTTCTGCGCAAGAGGAGTCCTCAACAGTGCACGGAACCATCTCGCAAACATCCTCCAAAGCCCCATTGCCTACCCCCAAAAAGCTAACATCCTCCGCAGCACGTGCATGAGCCAAAAAAATGCATGAAAGTATCACCTTTTTTCCAAATAATCAATAGCATCAGTCTCTGTTGCGGACACCAGGGTACCGTCTCCAGCTATGGTCCAGGGAACCAGTAGTAGTTCACCTCCAGGGAATGCACACGGATTGCGCAGAGGAATCAGGGAGAGAAAGGCTCCACGTGGCTTAACAGATTTTGTCTGTAGTTAATTGTTTTACTGTTGAGGTTATTATTGTTGTTAAAAGGGGCTCGTTTGTGAGCTACAGGACCATGCAAAACCTAAGAATTGCTTCCTCTTTTCTATCAAACTTTCTTTTCCTCTCTAACTCTCTCGTTTCTGCAACCTCTCTACAATATTCATAACTATTTGGTGCTTTCATTGCGTTATCAACCATGGTAAACAACACCGAATTCATCCGCTCTCTTCAGGACACGACGGCTCGCCATGAGCAAACCCTCACTGCTCTGGAAAACCATGTTGCGAACCAGAAGAAGTGGAACGCCACCACGCAAACCACCCTCCAGGACATGGCTCGTCAGCTCCAAAACATTTCTGCTTAGTTGGGATTATCCGCGACGCCATCGGCAGGCGGTGATCTTACAGCTGATAGCTCAGTTTCTCGGGGTAAAGCGAAGATACGTACGGAAGCCGATGATAGTTTTCCTTTTCCTCCAAAGCCAGTTCAGGTGGAGCTTCCCCTTTTTACCGGCGAGGATCCAGAGGAATGGATCGCATTAGCCCAAGACTTCTTCGAGTTTTATGGTACGAATGACCATCACCGGGTCATGATGGCTTCGTTCCGGATGACAAGGACAGCGAAGAAGTGGTTCAGGTGGATGCAAAGGCAACGACAGCTTGCGGGTTGGAATCATTTAGTCGAGGCCATTCGAAAGCGGTTTACGGTCATGGAGATTGAGTCTCCAGCTGGGCAATTGTCAAAACTTCTGCAGATGACTACGGTGGCAGACTATCAAACCCGTTTTGAGGATCTTGCGCTCCGAACATCCAACTTGTCAGAGGAGTTTTTATTAGATTGCTTCATTTCCGGACTCCGATTTGATATCAAGAATGAGGTCTTGAGCCATCATTCTAAGTCTATGATCGAGGCTCAAGCGTTGGCCAGATTTCATGAAGCTCGCTTACAGGATCGACGTCTATCGGGCAGATATTTTGGTTTGAAATTGCCACCCTTGTTACCCACTCCTCTATCGTCACTGCATGATCTGAAAGTGCAACCAGGTCGTCCCCCTCCCTTGGACCAGAATCTCTCAGCTCCTGTTCTTCCACCACTTGTTCGATGAATTTCCTCGGCTGATGCGCAAGCACGTAGGTTGAGTGGCTTATGTTACTACTGTGATGAGCATTATGTTCCGGGCCATAAATGCAAGACTCCTTAGTTATTTTTGCTCGATGACGATGCAATGGACGACGAGCAACGTCTTTCCTCCGTGGAAAAACCATAAGTGATAGATCCTGTTGATGCCATCACTCTTTTAATTAATGAGCATTCTACGGTTTCTTTTCACGCTCTCGCTGGTTGCCACACACCAACTACACTGCGAGTCCATGGTAAGCTTGTTCGTATTCTAATCGATGGAGGTAGCACTCACAACTTCATCCAATCTCGTGTGGCGAAGCATCTCCACTTACCCGTATTGGCCACACCAAATTTCAATGTATTGGTGGGCAATGGTCAATGACTATAAAATGAGGGGTGTGTCCGTGATGTTTCGGTCTTGGTTCAAGGCACCAAACTGGTTACGAATTTTTATATTCTACCACTGGAAGGCGCCGAGGTCGTGTTGGACGTGGCTTGGTTGGCTACCTTGGGACCAGTAACCATGGATTTTGCGAAGTTGACATTTGAATTCACACAGGGCAACATACGCAACTTTTGGCAAGGTGAGACTGATGTTGGGCCACATCAAATCCAGCTGCAGTCCCTTCGCCGATTGTCGGACACAGGAGCTATTGCTGAATTCTTTCGCCTACATGTGGAAGACTCTACGTGTGCTGCGTCGTTGGAAAATTGAGCCGACCTGCAAGAGTTACTTATTGAATTTAGCACTGTGTTTGAGGCATCTCCCAGTTTACCACCTCAGCGTCCGACAGACCATGCTATCAATCTTGACGCGTCCAGCAAACCTGTGAATGTGCGACCATATCGTTATCCTTATTTTTAGAAGATTGAGATTGAGAAACAGGTTAGACAAATGCTCGAGGCTAGACTGATACGACAAAGTACTAGTCTATTTTTTTTCTCCGGACTTGCTAGTACGCAATAAGGATGGCACTTGGCAATTTTGCGTGGACTATCGTGCTCTCAATGCGATAACTATTCGGGATAAATTTCTTATCCCGGCAGCCGATGAGTTATTTGATGAACTCGGCAACTTCCAATTCTTTTCCAAGCTGGATTTGTTGGCTGGGTACCATCAGATAAGGTTGCGCATGGAGGACGTCCCCAAAACAATATTTCAAACTCATGATGGTCATTACGAGTTTCTCGTTATGCTATTTGGATTGACCAATGCTCAGTCGACATTTCAGGCCACGATGAATGAGATTTATTGACCTCATCTCAGAAAATTTGTTCTAATTTTCTTGGTTGATATCTTGGTATTTAGTAGTACTTGGTCTGAGCATCTTCAACATTTACGTATGGTCCTCCAAACATTGCAACTGCATGCTTTCGTGGCTAAACAGTCTAAGTGCTCTTTTGGCCAGGAGTCTGTCGAGTACTTAGGCCATGTTGTCTCACGAAAGGGTCTAGCAATGGATGCCACCAAGGTTGTGGCAATAGCCGGTACCTTCTACTATTTCTGAGGTGCTTGCTTTCTTAAGAATTTCGTGGTACTATTGTCACTTCATTAGGAGTTATGCTACAATGGCTGCTCCACTTACAAATTTGTTAAAAAAAGAGGAGCCGTTTGTTTGGTCAGAGGCTTCCCTTACTGTTTTCGTACAACTCAAGTCTTTCCTTTGCACGACACCGATCCTTGGTTTACCTGATTTTGATAAAGCAATTGTTGTGGAAACAGACGCGTCCGGGGTCGGAATTAGGGCAGTATTGACTCAGGATAATAGACTATTGGCTTTTTTCAGTTAGAAGTTAAATCCCAAGATGCAAGCAGCTTCCACCTATCATCGGGAAATGTTTGTCATTACCCAAGCCGTTAGTAAATGGCGACAATATTTGACCGGTCGATATTTCATTATCATCACGGACTAAAAGTCTCTTCGAGAGTTAACTCAGCAAACGATACAGACTCTGGAACAACAACAGTGGCTGGTTAAGTTGATAGGCTTTGATTTTGAAATACAATATCGTCCAGAAAAGCTCAATACCGTTGCCGACGCCTTATTTAGAGAAGTATGTGCCCAATTGTTGGCCTTCACACAACCGGTGTTTGGTGTGTTTGATGATATTCGAACAATGAATCAACATGATGCGGTTGTGTCTACATTACTGGGCGATATTCAGGAGGGTAAGTTGACTGTCTACACCAAGGGTAGCTTCTGTTCTATGGTCGCGTTGTTGTACCCAATGAGAGTGCCTTGCGTTTGCGTTTATTGCGCGAATTTCACAGCTCGCCACTGGGGGTCATGCGGGAATCAATAGAACATTTCGTCGCTTATCCAGCAATTTTTTTGGCAAGGGATACGGAAGGATGTTCACCACTTTGTTTCCACCTGCCAAACGTGTCAGTGAATGAAAAGTGATAACATGGCACTGGCAGGTCTTCTTCAACCTCTGCCGATTCCCCAGCAAGTGTTCGAGGACATTTCTTTAGATTTTATCACAGGCTTGCCTCGATCAAATGGTAAGGAAGCCATCTTGGTGGTGGTGGATCGCCTCACCAAATACGACCATTTCTTTGCGCTTCCTAGAACCTATCACGCACCATACATTGCCAAGGTCATGGTCCAAGGTATTGTAAAGTTGCATGGCATTCCGCGGTCCATGGTCAGTGATAGGGACCCGATCTTTATCAATGCAGTTTGGAAGGAGCTTGCTCGACTGCAGGCTACAGAGCTTTGTCTCAGATCCGTGTATCATCCACAAATTGACGGCCAAGCGGAGGCCTTGAATCGCTGTTTGGAAATGTATCTTCGACGTATGACAGGCGATGAACCGCGTAAATGGGAGCCGTATTTAGCGTGGGCTGAATTCTGGTATAACACGGCGTTCCAAGCTTCGGCAGGAATGACCCCATTCCGGGCACTTTATGGACGTGACCCACCCCCGTTTCTTTGGTCCTTACAAGGTTGCTCAACGCGGAGGCTCGATGGCGTATAAACTCGAGTTGCCTGACACAATCAGGATTCATCCAATCTTCCACATTTCTCAACTGAAACAGTGTAAGGGACAACCTCTGCATCAGCTAACACCTTTGCCATTGTTCCGGGACACACAATCCAGCATCGAGCCAAACCTTGAGGACAAAGTTTCGTCTTTAGGGGGAGGCACTGTTGGGGACACCAAGGTACCGTCTCCAACTATGGTCCAGGGAACCAGTAGTAGTTCACCTCTAGGGAATGCACACGGATTGCGCAGAGGAATCAGGGAAAGAAAGGCTCCACGTGGCTTAACAGATTTTGTCGGTAGTTAATTATTTTACTATTGAGGTTATTATTGTTGTTAAAAGGGGCTCGTTTGTGAGCTTACAGGACCATGAAAAACCTAAGAATTGCTTCATCTTTTCTATCAAACTTTCTTTTCCTCTCTAACTCTCTCGTTTCTGCAACCTCTCTACAATATTCATAACAGTCTCCTCATCTACAGGAACACGCTGGTCAAGCAAAAATCTTTCTTGCGTTGACACACAGCCCCCAAAACGGTGTGCAATGTCTTGAGGCAAAGCTGGTGCATTTTCTTGAGACAAAACTGGCAACGAAATTACTTGGAGAGGGCCCACAACTTCATTATTCACTGCTTTACTTTGTAGGGAGCAAAACATTCTGGAATGTCATGCAATGGTGGGGACATAATCCCTGAAAATAGGAAGTCAAACCTGTATTTTGAATTTTTCCCGCTTTCCCTCCCAAATCCTCTGACACAATAGGATTTACCGATCCAGCAGGTGAAGGAAGCCTACCCATACACTCAACAATGGATTAGACTCTTTTGCCCCTCTGACCGTACCTTCTTCCTCCAAGCAACCTGCATTTTTGTCCCCTGAGAAAATGTTCGTCGGACTTCCAGTGTTGCCGTCCTCCGATGAACTATCTTCCATCTCCGATTTGCCTTTGGTCGTGTCTGATTCTGTTCTACTTTTCTTCTTCACCCAATCTTTGTTAATCGAAGGTCCAAACTCAGCAACTCTAACCTTAAACAATTCATTTCCCACCTCTATTTCCACAACTTCGTAAACGAATTCACTATGATTCGTTGCAATCAACAGGGAAACATTTTCACAATAAAAAAACTGAGTAGCATTCTCCCCTAACCACTCTAGAATACCCCAAAGGCTTGCTAATCTTTCAAACGTTTCTGATTTCCAGCAGTGAAGTGGCAGGCCAGACACCATAATCCATGCCATTCTCACTGATGGTTTAAAAGATTCTGTCCAAGGAGAAATCTCCGAAAAAACTAAACTCTAAATCTAACCATGAACCTTAAATTCTAATATAAATTTTAAACTCTAAACCTAACTATAAACCCTAAACCTTAAACCTAACCCTAACCCAAAACTCCTAACCACTAAACCATAAACTATTTTAAGTGAGTATTAATTATATTAAACTGCCTAAATTAATTGAACACAATTTTTTAGGAATGTTATTAATTATATTCTACTAGATTTTATTAAAAAGTAAAATAAACATTAATTATAAGAATATATGAAGTTATTATTGAAAGTTCTCAAGGATGTCAATAGCAAAATTCAAAAAAAATCTATTTTTTTCGTTATCTTTTTTTATGTCCAACAATAAAATTAAATTTTAAATTCTAACCTTAATTATTAAGCACTAAAAAAAATACTATATATTAAAATTTTTAAACTCAAACATAAATTCAAACCCTAAACATTAACTCTAAATCTTAAACTTACTTTTTTAAGGCATAAAGTCAAAAGTAGCCCCAACGTTTGACCTTTTGGTCACTTTAGCCCCTATTCTTTTTTTTGGTCCAAACAACCACCTAACGTTTCATTTTTATTTAAATTTCACCCTCGTTGGAGGGAAACCGTTAGTCAACTAACGTAAACGCCTGAGGCTGACGTGATATGCTGAGATGGCATGGGGTGCTGACGTGACATCGTGATTTAAAAAAATAATTATTTTTATATTAATTTTTTAAACAATCAGACTGCCACGTGGCACCATCATAGGTGTGCTTGGGGGATTTGAACCTAGGCCACGTGGCAGCGTCAATAGGTGTGCTGGGGGGCTTTGAACCTAGGCCATTTGGTTGAATAGATCAACACACAACCACCAAACCAACCTACTATGTTGTTATTTTTCCACCACTTATTTTATATATTCATTACTTTATTTGTTTGAAAGTGAAGAAAGATTCATTAAATTAGTCACTAATATATCCTAAAATCCTAAACCCTAAACATAAAACCCTAAACCCTAAAAAATCAAAACACTAAAAGCCTAAACACATAAACCCTAACCCAAATCCATAAACCCTAAACTTCAAATCTTAAACCCTGAAACATTAAACCCAAAACTCAAAACCCAAAATATTAAAACACTAAAACCTAAACCCGTAAACCCTAAACATGAACCCATAAATCTTAAACATTAAACCATAAACTCAAAAACCTAAACACCTAAACATCAAATCCTAAACCATAAACACTAAATCTTAAAACTCAAAACCCTAAAAATTGAAACACTAAAAACCAAAACATATAAACCCTATCCCTAAAACCAAAACCCTAAACACATAAAACAATAAACCCTAAACCTCAAATCCTAAACCATAAACCCTAAATCCTAAATCTTAAAACCTTAAAAATTAAAACCCATAAACCCAACTCCCTAAAACTAAAACCCTAAACATGTAAAACACCTAAACCCTAAACATCAAACCCTAAACCTTAAACCCTAAATTTGGGTTTGGAGCATTAGGTTATGTGTTTAGGGTTTTAAATTTTTAGGGTTTAGGGTTTTATTGTTTTTTATTTTATTTTAGGGTTTTTGTGTTTAGGGTTTAGGGTTTTATGTGTTTAAGGTTTCAATTTAATGGGTTTAGGTTTTTAGTGTTTTAAGTTTTAGGGTTTAGGATTTCAAGTTTTAGTGTTTAGAGTTTTAGGGTTTAGAGGTTTAGGTTTAGTGTTTATTATTTTAGGGTTTATGTTTTTAGGAGTTTAGGGTTTAGGGTTTTATATGTTTAAGGTTTAGGATTTAGTTTTTAGGGTTTAAGGTTTGGGATTTAGTTTTTTAGCGTTTTAGGTTAGGGTTTTTGGGTTTAGGATATATTAGTGAATAATTTAATGAATCTTTCTTCACTTTCAAACAAATAAAGTAATGAATAAATAAAATAAGTGGTGTAAAAATAACAAAATAGTCTGTTAGCTTGGTGATTGTGTGTTGATCTATTCAAGCATGTGGCCTAGGTTCAAATCCCCCTAAGCACACTTATTGTATTTTGTTCTTTCTTATGCCTTTGATCAGACTTTGTCATGTGATGATGGTGCCATGTGGCATCGCATGATTGGTTAAAAAATTAATAAATTAATATAAAATAATTAATTTTTAAAAAAAATCACAATGCCACGTCAGCCTCAGGCGTTGACCGTTAGTTGACTAACGGTTTCCCTCCTACAATGGTAAAATTTGAACAAAAATGAAACGTTGGGTGGTTGTTTGATCAAAAAAAAAAGGGGATTAAAGTGACCAAAATGTCAAACGTTGGGGGCTACTTTTGACTTCGAGAACATATATATATATATATATATATATATATATATATATATATAAAAAGGAAAAATAAACAGAAGATTTCTTTCTCACGAGACGGGGAGCAAGGAAGTTTAGGGAACGATAGAGGATAACCTGTTAAAGGAAAAGTCTAATCATATGCGTGTGGGACACTGAGAAATAAGATTGATGTTAAAGGCAACCAATAAGCAGCCTCTGATTCAATCACAATAAACCCCAACAAAACCGTTCGATCCCAATGGAAAAGCCAAGCGGTTCTTTAACGTCACGCCCGACTGCCCTTACTCTAAAACTGATCATTTCTTCCTCCTTTCTCCCCGGTTTCTCTTCATGTCCGCTACTGGTTCCCCCAAATTCCACACGCGTTTTTTTCATAGAATTTAACTCATATAAACCCAGTGTTCATGGCATTTCACTCATTGCAATCCAACTCTATATCTCAATCTGTTTCACTTTCAGCTTTGATTCTGCAAGTTAAATGGTTAACAATGGTGGCGCGGAGCATGATCAAGGAGAAGAAGAAGGTTTTGAAGCCGAAAATGAAGAGTTTGAAAACGAGGGTCCGACGAATAAAAGCGGATATGGGGAAGATAAGGGAAGATTAAAGATGTATAAGAGAGGAGCAAAGGGATATAGGAGAAAGGTTTGGAGATGTTAAACGCCAATGCCATCAACTCAGATTGGAAACTGAAATGATTGTGAAACAATCGGCTTTTAATCGGATTCGACTTAGTCTTATGTTCCGCATCTTACGAGCTCGCCAAGACGGCGACTTTGATAAAGCTGCCGTCTTCAGTGGCTTCCTTAGTTCAATTCCAGATGGAAGGAAGTTATAGTTTCTTTATTTCATTATTAATGTTGGATTTCGGGTGAAAAATGCCAACGTCGGCTATTCGAATCTCAAAGTTTGTAATAGCAGTAATATCAAAACTTCATAAATGTCTTTTTTTTCAATGTTTGCTGCAACACAAGATGGTTTTTCAATATAATTGTGCACCACAACTTCAAATAAATTGAGACGCACAAACCTAACCATGCATATTATATTTTGATACACCACCCTTCATATTTAAGCTATAAAATCCAAAATCTAAACATTAAACCATAAACTAGAGGTGGCAAACGGGTCGTTCGGTTTGGATCGTTTCGGTTCGGTTCGGTTCGTTTTGGGTTTGTCTGTATTCGGATTCGGATCGGATCAGTTTGGGTTTGGTTCGGATTTTAGTTCGGTTCTATGATGATTTGGGTCAATTCGGGTATTGGATCAGTGATTCGGGTCAATATCGGATCAGACATTTTCAAGTCGGGTCGTATCGGGTTGTTCAAGTCGGGTCGGGTCAATCTTTAAATTTTTGGGCCAATTCGTTTTGAGTTGGACTTGGGTGTGAATCTAATCGTGTATATTATATAAAGAATTAATTATGTATTATTGTAAAAACATGTCTTTTTATTCGTTAATATTATCATTTAGGTTTAGTTCCAATCATTCAATGCTTCAAAATCAACCATCATTGGTATTAATCATTTAACCTGAACCTAACGAATCCCGATCCAATCCTATAACTATATTTTTTTTAATTTCATATTCGATGCTTGTTTTTAGTACGATAGAATTTTTTATATTTTCAAAATACACGTAAAAAAAAGAGATAATTTTATGGGCATGGAATCAAACCTTAGACCATAATTGCTAGGGATGTGAAATCAGGTAATCGTTCAAGTTTCAGGTCAGGTAAGGTCAGGTCAAATCAGATACGGGTTATATCAGGTCAATTTAATGGTTCGACTCGGATCAGGTCGGGCCTGAGTCGACTTAGATTCGGGTCATTGTCAGGATGATTTCAAATCAAATTGAGTTCGAGTTCAGGTCGGGTTAGTTTCAGGCCGGGTAAGTTTCAGTTCAGGCCAAAACGATTCGGGTCCAAATCAGTTAATCAACGAGTTAATTATGGTTTGGATGGACTTCAGGTCGAGCCACGTTCAGGTCAGGTCACATTGTTGACGGATAAAATTTAGGTCGGGTAATATCGGGTTCGGTTGAGCTTCAAGTCAGGTATTAGTACTGAGTTATTGTTACGTGTATGTACAAATAGTCATAGACTCCGGGACCGGGTTTGGTAATTGTGTGTCAATTTTGAATAAAAATATTTTTTAGGGATTAATAATTTAATATGAATCAAAATATCCCTTATTCCTTTAGGGATGTCGGATAAAAAATAATTTTGACTAAATAATAAATTTAATAAACTAAAATATAAATTAGGACTAAAATGAAACTTTTAAATGGATAAAGCCTTAAAGGTAAACAAGGAGGGTCTAATTAAAAAAGAACCTAAACGTAAACGTCTAAGGAAACTAAATTAAAATTGGGACTAAAATGAATCAAATTAAAACTAAAGAATAAAAAAAGACCTAACTGTAAAGCTCCTAAACTAGTGATGACCTAAAGTGCAAATAACCCCTAAATGAGCGGGATTTTTTCCTCCATTTGTTAACTTAATTGTTTACTCAATTAATCAATTTCATTTGAAATTGAAACTTGAAAGATGGGAATTGGATCTTGAATTCTTGATAAAAAATGGGAATTAGAATTGGATTTGTTGGTTGACAGTGACACTTGACCGTTCATTTACTTGGGAATGGGATTTGGCAGCCCAAATCCCTAAAAAAATGGCCGTTTTTTAAATTTTGGACTAAATTACAAAAAAATGTTAATTGGAACTAAAATTTAAGGACTAAAATAAATTGGAGTAAATTGCCAAAATATAAATCAGTATAGGGAAATTTTGACTAAAAATTAAATTGTAGGGACTATAATAAACAAAAATATTATTTAAATAATTTACCAAAAATAGAAATATATATGAGTCAATTTCTGCTAAAAATAAAATTTGAGGGATTTCTGGTAGCAAAGTCGAGCTTTTAGCCTTGTAAAACTTTTGCTGGTAGCAAAAATATTATTTAACTAAATTACCAAAAAATGAGTCAATTTCTGGTAGCAAAGTCGGGCTTTTAGCCTTATAAAACTTTTGCTATAAGATCTGAGAGCTTAAATTTTAGCATAAATTTATTTAGTTGATTTAATTGTAATTTTATTGTACTAAATTGTAATAAATTTAATTTGTACAATTATAAAGTTTCATAGTTTTAGAATTTGTGAAGTTGCTATCCCATTTATAAAGTTTCTCATGTTTTGATATTAATATGGTGCAATCTTTTAGTGTCTTGCTTGATCATATTATTATTATCAGTATCACAAATTATTTGTACAATTCACAAGTTCACAACAAGTAAAATCACGTTTAATTATATATATATTAAAATCATGAATTAAACTTATTGATATTTAAAGTCATTTTATATAATCTATTTTTTAATATAATAAAGTTAATAATCATGAATTAAACTTATTATTTAATGGTTATAAACTTACGATTAAAATTTAATAGAAAGATAATAATTTGTCTAGGAAACAAGTTTATTAATTTAGTGACCATAATTAATAATTTCAATAACAAATAAATTAATGATCCTAAATAAATTTATTAATTTAATGATCATATACCTTAAATTGAGAAGATATATTTTCTCACATTTTAATATAGTAAATTCATATTCTTACAACTTCATCAATTGTAAATTTGTAACTTACAACTTACAAGTCACGCAAATACCAGTTCAAGTAAATATCAGATCAGTTCAATAACAAGTCGGATCATTAACAGGTTGAGTCAATTACAGATCAGGTCCATAACAGGTCAGGTTGATAACAAGTCGGGAAATATCAGTTATTTACCAGGTTAATCTCGGGTTCGGGTTCATATCAGGTCGGATGCAGGTCGGGTTCGGTTATCACATTATCAGGTTGAACTCGGGTTCATGTCGTTCTCAAGTTTGGTGCATGTCGGTTTCAGATCCAAAATTTCTAGTCCAACTCGGGTTCAGGTCAACACCAGTTCGGACTCGAATCAATTTCGGATCACCAGTCCTTCAGGTCGCAAGCAGTTCCGACTCAAGTCGGTTTCAGTCAGTTTTGCAGGTCGGGTCAGCTTTTTACATCCCTAATAATTGCACATATGATGAGCATTTTGAAATATTACCTAAAAATTTGACTCAAGTATATGCGTATATATATTATCAAATTTGACTAGAATATGTATATTAGGATTTTACTTTTCCATCCTACTTTTTCCTTCTACTTTTCCGGCCCCTCCTACTTCCCCCCATTTTCTTTGCAATTGACTAGAATATGTATATTAGGATTTTACTTTTCCCTCATACTTTTTATCAAATGTAGTGATTAATTAGTACTATTATAATACAAAAAGATAATAAAACATATATTATTTCGGGTTAAAATCAGGTTGATGTTCGGTTTAGATCAAATTAATTTCGAGTTACTTTCGGTTCGGGTCAATTCGGTTACAGGTCAATATCGGTTCTTCTAGAATTCAGATCGGTTTCGGTTCGGTTCATTTCGGGTTTCGGGTCATCTTGTTCGGGTCCATATCGGGTCTCGGTTCGGGTAAATCGGCTCGATTTTCGGTTCTCGGATCAAGTTTGTCAGGTCTACCATAAACTCTAAACTCTAACCACAACCCTTAAATTGTACAACTTACACCCTAACTCTATAAACCCTAAATTACGACCTAAATCTCCAAACCCTAAAAATAAAAGACTTGCGTAAACTAAAGTTTACACAAGCTTGTATATCAAAATATTTTCCAAAACATATTTGATACCTTTAAACAAGTCAAGTTTGATTTCTATTATTTACCTAATCATTCTTGAAAGACCCATCACAAAGAAACAAGAGTTGGCTATTTTTAAATCCCTTAACTGTTCCTCGTTGCTTTTTATTTTCTTGTTATCTTTCCAAAATCGATAATTCCCTATAGACCATCCAAGAATTTTCACTGCAAATTCAAATAAATAGGTTTAACGGTCACCCCAGATTTGGTTTATGCATGTATGTAGTGCTGTGTTGATTGGTAGAGCTTGCAAAACATGTCGGAGCATAAAAGTTCGCATGTGTCCATTCTAAGTCCATAATGATCTGAACTCGAAAAAATTCAAACCCGAATCCAAAACCTGTATGAGTTTGAGCCCCATATAAATTCGACCAAAACATAAAAAAACTAAATTTCTAATTAAACATATGTGCCATTAGCACAAACTGGGGACTTGATGTCTAGCTGTCTATATCAGTGAAGAATGATTGAAGAAGATGATTGTAACATAATGACAGTTATGAATCTCCATAGAATATTATTGACTTTTCAATAGAGGGGAAATATTTACAAGATATATCAGTGGGGGTTGGGTCAAACACTTTGTATTTATGGCCCAAAGTTTACAACTTTGTACCGGCCGAACAGTTATGACTGTATGTCAAACTATACTCCTTAATATATCATTCCAACACAGTTTTTTCTATTCATACTGTCATAATTCGAACTTCTAATCTTGTTTAAGAGATCAAACATCTCATTCCTACATTTCTAATATATCTTCCTAATAGTTCACACGTACTTACATAAAATTATGCATCCGTCCTACTCATGAAGAGTCCTTAAACCTTCGATTGTAGCTCTAACTTGGACCTTAATCTCAGCTTCACCAGATCACCACAATATTAACTATAGTTGTCATGCTCAACAATGCTGCAGATCCCAGCTGAAACTCAACTTAGACTTCATTCGGCGCCGCTGTCAAAACCCTAGTTTGAGTTGAAAAGCAACGTTTGGAGAGTTCAAAAGCTGCGTTTAAGACCAAATGTGGTAGAAAAGCTGTGCTATGAGAACTAAAAGTTGAGTGTTCGGCATAACTTCCCCAAAAGTTAGGTAGAAAAACAACGCTGAGCTGAGCCTTAACCTCTAAAGTGGTCACCAAACAAAATAAGATGCGATTGATGTACCCTGCTACAAAACAAAAAGGAAAGCTGCACAATTCCGACCAGGAAATCTCTAACATCCCTCAAACACAAACAAGAATCTTCCATTTTTTTGTGTTTTTTTATGCCACAACACTAAAAAATCAAATCTTAAGTTCTAACCTTAAATTTTAAATCTTAAACCCTAAAAACACACCATACACCCTATAATCTAAACCTTAATCCTAAGCCATAACCTTAAGGCTTAAACTCTAATCCTAAACTATAAATCTATATTTTTAGTGTTGGGATTAAAAAGGGCACCAAAACAGGACATACGATTTCTACTCCTCAAACACAGCCAAGCAAAAAATGGCCCTGTGGACATGAATCACAAACAATTAAAAAGCATGTCATTGTCTCTTTGCTTGATCGATCACCAGCCAAAAACATCATATTGTTCCCCTAAATCTCAGCCCAGGAGATTCATCAGCAACGAAGAGTTCACCCAGATAACGTATAAGTTGATCGTGCCTGGTTGTCTCTTATTTTCTTTGTTTTGCTGATATTGTATGAGTTGACTATGGCCTTTTCTTTTGTTATATATATATATGGTATGCTTTTATTTATTTTAATAATTTTTTTGATTGATTTAGAGATTTTAAAAAAAATCCAAACATCGTAGCAATCTGTGCAAGCATTAGGCTCAATGATTGGTTTATAATTTTTTTTTAACAAATCTTAATATTACTTAGAGGAGAAGAGAAATGATACTCTAGGGAAAAGAATGGGGTGCTCCTAATGGGTCTAGAATCCATGACTTAAGGGATAATAAGAGAACAAAGATGAGCAATTTAGCCAACCAATCAAATATAAATATGAATGTAATATATTATGGAAAATGGTGCATTCCCCGTCATGAGCTAACTTTGAATAAGATGCTTCATCGGTTGCCCACCAAAGCTTCCTTTAATTTGCAACGTTTCTCTCTCTTGCTATCAATTCAGTGTAGAATCAGGAAGAAAAAAAAAGGGAAGAAAATTAACACCGTGTTATTGCATCAATATGGTTCCAGACTGCGCGATTTTGTGGCTTGGTCCATCGATTTATTACTACCCCCTTTATTCTAATAATTTATCATATACTTTACAATTTATAAATACTTTTAGTCTAAAAGAGATTACAAGATATTATTTGTTTATATTTTTTAATCCTTTAAAAATACACACATCTTACAGACAAAATTACTCAAACCAAAATATTTTAGGATGAATATCATCCTCTTTACTACCTGAATCACTTGTTGGGTTCCGATTTATAAATACTTAACTGTATTATTCACAAGTAGAAACTTCGTAAATAATCCTATGATCTGTATAGCGGTTTTGGTGAATAATAAACCTACAAAATAATGATAGTAATAATTAAAATATTAAAAAGCCATGTCTAAGGGGAAAAGATTGAGAATTTTCCTATTAAATACTGTCTGAATCCTATGACAACTTAGTAATTAGTATGGCGATTGAGATTCACGTTATAATTTTATACAAGTCGAACAATGTTACAAGTCATGCCAATAATTGTCAAAGTCATTGTTAATTTCATCTGAATAAGTTAATTTGAGAGTCCTTTTTGGTTACGAATATTTATTTAATTTGGTCATGTCATGCGAAAATGCAAGGAAAATGCATGTATAATGACGAAAGAAAGCATTTCTTTTTGAAAGGTGCTGGTGATTTGGAATCCAAGAACAACAAATAAAGAAGCTGAGGAAAAAGAGATACCCCAAAGCAATCAGACAGCCAGTTATTCCAAAGAAAAGAGCTCTATGAGTCTTAAGATTTTTTTTAATATTTATCGCAACGTTAATTTAATAAAATATACTCTCTCTGTCTCATTAAACTTGTCTCTTTTGTATTTTAAAATTATTTCTTTTTGTGTTTTAAAATTATTCTTTTAAAAAACTCAACAAATTTTACTAAATTAATTTATTTTTTACCCTCTTTTTAGTTTTTCAACAAAATAAACTTTTTTAACTTTTCAAAGATGAAATATCATTTTAATTATTTCGCAACACATTTCTCACACAAACTTTTTTTTCCAAAAACTATATGAAAAGTAAAAGAAAATAAGGGACGGAGGAGTATTTTTTAAGTAATTTTACACTTCACCAACTAAACACAAAACCTTTCATTTAGACCAAATAAACCAAATAAGACCATGCCTTCTTCCTTCTCAAGAGTGAATATCTAAATTTTGATAAACAATCACCGCTGTATTAACAAAGAAATTGTTTTAACATTAGACTAAAAAAGTTTAAGACAAATGTGTTTTAATTTGATATGTTTTCACTCCGATTTTTCTATGGTATGGGGATGAGAATCCTTTGATGATTCTGAGATTCTTCCTGAAGAAGAAAACCACGCGTTCAGTTCATCGACGGAAACATCGATAGTGTGTGGAAAAAAGCTATGGTTTGACTATTGGAAGTGGAAAAGTCCGAAGAAGCTATTGTTGGTTTTGTTAGGAATTTGGTATGCAGTAAAATAACCAAAGCGATAACGACATAGACCAAGACATGCACATAAGACAAGATTTAATGTGGTTCAGCATAGCTTACCTCTACGGACGAGAGAAATCAATCCACTATTAACGTAGAGAAACCGAAGAGTACAAATACATGATAACCCATGTAATCTCAAAACTCGATGTACAAATCCCATGATCCGGTGAAACCAAAACACTTTTCTCAATATACCTACAATATCCATCTCTACAACGTAGGCACAATAGTTGTAGAGAACCTAAAAGTAGTTACATCTCTCCAGAGTAACTCCCCATTTCTATCATTATCTTGTTCTCTCATAATTCAAAATGTTAAACCTAGTCTATATTTATAGGCCCAAATACTTGGTCACCAAGAAACCTTATTCAATAAGATCTCCTACCTAAAATAGATAATTACCAAGTAATTTTCAACCCCTAGAATTATAATAAAACTCAACTTAATTACCAATTAGAATTTGAGTCAAAATATAACAAATCTTCCCTTGACACAAATTTTATTCGAGCATTGGTCTTCAAGTCTTCAACAGCTTCAATTTTCACGTAGGCCAAATATCCGTTGAAGTACCGCCGCCAAGTCTTCAACAACTCCAATTCTTACATAGTATTCGTTGAAGCACCGTTGAATTTTGAGATTACTCCCCTGCAATTGAAAGCTCATTGCAGCAATACTCCTCTGGCATATCTCCAACATCGCACCGCAAAATCCGCAACAAAAATTCCTCCACAATCGCACAGCTCGAACCATAGCTCATGATACCATTTGTTAGGAATTTGGTATGTAGCAAAATAACCAAAGCGATAACGACATAGACCAAGACATGCACATGAGACAAGATTTAACGTGATTCAGCATAGCCTACCTCCACGGATGAAAGAAACGAACAATCCACTAACAACGTAGAGAACCCGAAGAGTACAAATACATGATAACCCATGTAATCTCAAAACCCAATGTACAAATCCCATGACCCGGTGGAACCAAAACACTCTTCCCAACATCCCTACGATACCCATCTCTACAACGTAGGCACAATAGTTGTCGAGATTCTAAAAGTTGTTACATCTCGAGAGTAATTCCCTCTCACTCTCATTCTCTTGTTCTCTCATAATTTAAAAGGTTGAACATAGTCTATAATTATAGACCCAGATACTTGGTCACTAAGAAGCCTTATTCAATAAGATCTCCTACCTAAAATAGATATTTACTCATTAAAGTAAATCCTAATTATCAAGTAATCTTCAGCCACTAGAATTACAATAAAACCCAACTTAATTACCAATTAGAATTTGAGTCAAAATATAACAGGTTTCAAACCTCAATTGTATACGGTTTTTATAACGATAATTAGGATGATTGTATACAAGGATGGATGACATTTTTAAATCAAAAACCCTTTATTAATATTTAATTAGAAAAATGACCCTCTACCAACATTTTTTGAAAAAAATAACCTCCAAATCGTCCACGTAAGGCGAACTTGCGTTCTACAGAAAGCGAGTTTCAAACTCGCGTCCTATAGAAAGCAAATTCCATGTTAAAAACGCAGGAAGTTAATTTTTTTTACCAACTTACTCAACACGGAACTAGCATTTTGTAAAAAGTGAGTTTCGAACTCACGTCCTGTAAAAAACATGTTCTCGATTATGGAATTGAACTTGTTCTCCCTTATGGTTTCCCTCCTTAGATAGGGCTGGGCGTTCGATCGAGTCGAGTTAAAAAATTTCGTGTTATTCGAGTTTGCAAGTCCTATTTTACGATTCAAACTTTATTTAAATTTTTTTCGAATTGAGTCGAGTTTTCAAATTTATGTACAAATTTAATTGTACATATATATTTCTTCATATCTGTTTCTATATGCATATAAGTAGCGTGCACATATATATTTCTATATGCATATACTTAAGACTGGGCGGTGCATATATTTATTCCAATTTTAACGTTTTCTATATGCATATACAATATAGATATACATTTCTTCATATTTTCACATGTGATATACATAATATATCATGCAAAGTTAAAAGACTCAACTCGAACATGAAAAGTGATCAACTAATTACTAAAAATTTAGAGTTAGAGTTATTCGAATTTTCATTTCATAACTCAAACTTTATTTGAATTTTTTTTATTCGAATCGAGTTTATAAAATTACAAGTCAAGTCAAAACGAGTTGATTTTTTCGCCTCGAGTCGATTCGAATAATTTATTTTTTTCGAGTCGAGTTTTGCTCACCCCTACTCCTAGACATGAATTACATTAGAACAAAATAACGTAAGGCTAAAACCAATCCAAAAATTAACAAAATGGTGAACAAAATAACGTAGTATACATTAGAACTTCTAGGGAATCATTCATACACCACATGCATATAAAGCATAATAAAATCATACACGTAATTCTAAAACCATAATTAGAACAACATTGACTAGAACAAGTACATAAAACGGATGCTCCTCTTCACTACACTTCGGCTTGTATTCAGATATTTCTCACTGCGTCATGCTTTCTGCTGATTCTCTCTGGCTATCAGCTCGCTGTGATTAAGAAAAACAGAGTAGGTTTTGTCAGCAAAGGGATCACAAATTTTTCTAACTCAAAACAGATTATAACTACATAGAGAGCAACCGGAGAGCGGAAGTGAGTTGAGCGGCTTGGTTGAAGTCTTGGTTTTCCCTGGCTTTCAGAATTTGGAACATTAAAGCAAGGCGGATTTGGGTGCTCATGCTCTGCTGCATTATCATGTTGGTCTCCTTCCGAAGCTGCTCGCATTCCATTTCCACGGCCTCGAATTTCTCTCTCACTTGTCTTTGTCCTTCTTTGATCTTTCCTTGGTCCTTACTTATTTCTTCCATCTCCGATCGCAGCCGCTTCATCCGCTGGCCAAGGTTTTTAGACTTTCCTCTCTGCCTAAGTAAAACTATATGTTAAAAAACAATTCATTTCGACTTTCCAACTTATGTAGAATGCAAATAGATGAGATGGATACAGTGATAAATCAAAACAAATAATAATCATGATATCTTACTCTTGTCATGCAAGTACTCGTATTCGATATTCACATCTAAATTTGAATAATAAGATCAGTAAAGTAAAAAAAAAAAAATTAGGATGATAAAATACCCGGTGATGGTTTTGAGGGAAATGCGTGAATGGGGATTAATCAAGGGGAGATTTTTGTTTGCTCAAAGTATTCATCGTTAAATCAGTTCCTCCTTGTTGCTGACTACTGGATCTTATAACCTTTTTCCTCCCGTTAGTTTATTTATAAAACAACCTTTAGGTACAAAGATATCGACCGATTTCTAACGTTTGTTTGCTAAAATCGCGAGTCATCGTGCCACTCGAACAATAGTTGATTGTGACTGACACCTATTTCTATTGGCCCATGTGACAGTGGTTGGCGCCATCGATGGCTAAACTTTTGCATTCAAAATGATATTTTAATATTATATATTGCCTAATCGGATATCTGCTTTCTTATTTTATTTTATTTATATTTTAAATTTATCAGACTTTTTGATTCCACAACTTACCGTTTACTTTATAGAAAATTATTTTTATTTCAGAGTAAAGACCAGGTTGTCTCTATAAAATGAGATAGACATCATAAAAATAATTAATGTACGCGACTGAATATTAATATTAATTTTTGAAAATAAATTTTTATGGATTAACTAAAAATTAAATACATAAAATTGAAGCTCATATTAGAATGTAGTGTTTTTTAAGTCCACCGATTGATTTAATAACTAAAAATATTTATATTATTTTATTTTATATAAATTTAAATTTAAATTTCCGTATAAAATATAATAATTCTATTTAATAGGAAAAAGAATGTAGAGTTTTTTTTTTTTTAAAACGGAGGTTAGAACTTGGGCGTGATACCTTTGGATCAATCCAAACTGTGAGAGAGAAAAAAGAACACAAGAGAAGGTTTTTATTGCTGCGTGGACGCCTCAACGAACTCATAAGAACCCAGAATTCTTCATATATATTGTTATATTTGGCCGAAAGGAATCCTTTTTCCTCTTCTTTTTTAAATATTCACTGTTCAGTTGGCTTTATGTCAACGAAAGCTCCATCGGTTAAATGAGTGTAAATCCAGCTGTTATGTGGTTTTAAAAGGCCAGATCAGGTAACGGATTACGTCGGAAATGGCTTTGAAAGACAGGGACTCAGACTCTAATCGGATTTTATTTATAGATAAACAAGGGTAGTTCGATTTCTCAATCGGTTAGACGAGGCTAAACCTAGCTGTTATGGAAGCTGGAAATGGGATTTGGAACCAGAAGTACGTCGGTTTATATCTTGAAAGACAGCGAGTTTTCGACCAGATTATGTCAGTGACAGCATCTCCGCCGTAACAGGTGGCGATATTGAAGAAGAAGAAGGTGTGTGTGTGTGGGGGGGGGGGGGTATTTAGATTTTTAATTGTAAGTTTATAGAAAATATAAAGACAAAGGGCTAAGCGGCTACTTATACAGTGGGGACGAGACCCACATCACGCATATTAAATAAAAAAGCAGAGCGGAGGGCGGTGAGGTGGTCCTAACTGCAATTTTCTACACTGTAGATGAAACTCAAAAACTCCTATTGAACAAGTAATCCTGACAAAACATCCATAATTAACGAAGACCCTTGTCTCAGTCCTTTAGCACCAGAAAAATAGCCCTTTCATCCACCATTAAGAGCAACATAAAACTTAGGTTGTGTCATACAATTAAACTCTGATCCAGTTCCAAAATTAACTCAGGAAACTCCATCACTCTATTTTAACAGCACGTCTTGGGGGAAGGTGCTTTATACCATAACCATCTACTAATTCTTGGACCAACAACACAACATTTCTG
Source organism: Hibiscus mutabilis (assembly GCA_019671005.1). Classification (NCBI taxonomy): domain Eukaryota; kingdom Viridiplantae; phylum Streptophyta; class Magnoliopsida; order Malvales; family Malvaceae; genus Hibiscus; species Hibiscus mutabilis. Next base: position 2,635,310 of record CM033743.1, read on the forward strand.
CCTTCTAGAAAAGCATGCACATTCATCTGGAAGATCGCTGAAGATAAAGAATGCCTTTGTTCTATTTGTTAGTATTATCTTAACGACATCATACATAAAATCATATATCATCCATACATTAAATATTAATTCATATATCATCAATATATTAAATATTAAATAAGATAATATTTAATAACAATAATTTTAAGCTTCAACTCTTGGTCATGTTTGAGAAAGATGTAGAGGTATTGATATCATGTCTTGATATGACGTCAGAGTTGTCCTAAAGTAATAGAGAGTACATACTTTGTCATTAGAAAAAGGATTATTATTATTTTAAGATTTAAGTAGTTAAGTTATTGTATAATTTTAATATTAAAAATTTAGATTTAAAAATTAAAATAAGTATATATATGTAAATTTATTTTACACTATCTAACCGTGTATTAAATAATAATCTTTAAAATAAATGGTTAAATTTAAAATTTTATCTACTAAAATCAAAATATTATCTATGTTGGACACGATGAGAGAAGTAAAATACGAAAATATGATTTGAGAAACCAATCATATATAATACACATATAATTTTCCATATATATATATATATTAGGTAGAATTGAGGGATTTGATTCGAATTTGAAAATCAATCCAGTAACTATTAAATATTTTGAGTTATTTAAATTTTTAATTATAACTCAAACTTTATTTGAAATGTTTTTCATGCTGAGTCGAGTCGAGTTGCGGTACACGTAATGATAAGAAACACTTCAACATTTGTTTCGAGTCTTTAGATGAAAATATTCGTGTCTTAACGATCACCTCCACTATTGAGCATGCTGATTCTGGCAACAGGTTTCAATTAAAAAAGGGTAAAATATAAAAACTATCACTCAACTTTCTTTTTTTTGGGATAAGTTGTGATTTCATTATTCAAGAAAGCAGTTAAAAACTGCAACAAAGAGACCTATACAGATATTGGGCAGCCATCCCCTTAGGGAATTCCCCAAACCTCCTTGACTGTATTACTTACACCAGTCATTCGTATGTCTTTGCTTTGAATACGTATACACACACTGTCCTTTATGCAATTTACTAAACTATTATAATCACGAGAAGTATTCCTAAACTTTATACGATTACGTTCTTCCCAAATGTGATAAACGTAGGAGCTCCAAGCAAGCTTACATATGAACACCAGCATAGCCTTGCCCTTCAAGTGTGTGTAAAGCCAATTCAATTCAGCATCCCAATCCAGCACAACTCTATCAATCAGACAGAGGCTGAGAATATCTGTTTAGGTTTACTTTGAATAAGTGCATTCAGTGAACATATGATTTTTAGACTCTTGTGCATCCCCACATAACAAGTAAAGGGTGTCCATATTAAGCCCCATACGTTGAAGTCTATTTAAAGTTGCAGTTGATCCAAGTTGGCCATCCGCAGTATAACAGAGTGCTTAGGAATACGCATGCCATTTCATACAAGTTTCTGCCATAACACTTTTAGCCTGATCTCTCGAACCCTATCCCAGATACTCCTCAAGTTCGATGATTCAGTGGGAGCCAAAGCATGCACCACAGGTTTTAGTTTCAACATCTTCCTAATACACCAACTAAACCAAGGCTTAGAGTCCACAGTTTAATAATTCAGATTTTTAAAAACATACATCCTAACCCAAGCAACCCACAAAGATCCCTCTGCAGATAACAAGTTTCGAATTAGTTGAATAATACAAGCTATGTTTCAGGAATACAAATCTTTTACACCAAGCCCACCCTTACTCTTTGGGCTTAGATTATGCTCCATCCCACTTGAGCACATTATGAAGCTTCATCTTTACCCCTTTAAAAAAGCGCATGCAGAGTTGTTCAATTCTCTTAATAACACTCTTAGACAGGATAATTTGTCTACACCAGTAATTAACTATATTGAAAATTACAACATTTATGAGTTATAATCTGCCAGCATAGCTAATGTGCCTATTGGCCCATGTCCCTAACCTAGTCTTAACTTTCTCTAAGAGAATAGTGCAATCATTTCAGACCAAGGGTATGCCCAAGTATCTTATAGGAAGAGTTCCAATATTAAACCCAAGCAGCCTGCTGATCTAAAGAAACTCCATCAATAAATAATTCAGATTTAGTCACATTTAGTTTCAAACCAGAAAGCTCATAAAATTTCTCTAGGATACATTGAATACCAAACAGGGAATCCAAATTTTCTTTGCAGAATATAAGTAAGTTATCTGCAAAACACAAGTGAGTCATTCTCACCTTCTTACACTTGGGGTGAAATTGAAACACTCCATTCTCAGCAGCTAAATTCAGTAGGTGAAACAAGATGTTCATAGCTAATACAAACAAGGAGAAAGAGGGTTCCCTGTCTAACCCCTTTCTTTTCCCTAAAAACCTCCCACCAAGCTTTCATTTAGCAAAATTGGGAATTTAGTACTAGTGAAGCAAGCCTTAATCCATTTCCTAAACTGATCAGGTAAGCCAACAGCCTCTAACACATTAAGATTGAATTTCCAGTTTAGTGAATCAAAAGTTTTTTGCAGATTCACCTTTAGGGCACACTTGGGGAATATAAAATGTCTACCATAGCCTTTTACAAGCTCCTGAGCAAGCAAAGTATTGTCTATAATGCTTCTGCCTTTAATAAAAATAGATTGGTTTGGAGCAATTAATCCAGGCCAAGAACCATTCAATCTTTCTACCAAAATTTTAGTTATGGTCTTATAGACCACAAAGCAACGGATATAGATCTAAATTCTCTAGGAGTACAAACATTAGGGACCTTAGAAACTAGAGTGATTGCAGTGGCATTAAACGCAGGCAAAAGTGTAGAGGATGCAAAGAAATACCTCACTGCAGCCGTAAAGTCCTCCCCCACTATGCCCGAAACAGCTCTGAAAAACCATGAAGTGTATCCATCAGGCCCAGGTGCTTTGTCTTTGCCTTGAGTGAAAATGGCAGCCTTTATTTCACCATTTGTTACATCCCTAATCATAACATCTCTAGCTTCAGATGAAATAGAAACTTGAAGTAAACCCCTCAATCTATCCACACTGCATCCTAAGACTCCATCTACAAAACCAATTTGTGCAGTAAAGAATCTGATAAATTCCTCAGAGACTCCATCTACAAACTAATTTACAAATCCACGCGAGTTATTTAAATTTGAAATTGAATTAAAATATTATATTGTAATTAAATTAGAATATTAGATAAATATTAATTTGTTAAGAAACTTAAATAAGAGAAATATTATTATCAAAGGTAATGATGCCAATATAGAATACATTGGGGGTCACATTTTTTATCTTTGATATTATATTTTCCTTTAAATAGCAAATTAGCTCATAATAATTTAAATTAATTACTTTTACTATTAATTATGATATTGTTATAAATATTTACTTTTTCAATTATGATATTTTTATTGAATACTTTAACTTTTATTTTTATATTCAAATTAAAACATATCATACAACATTTAAAATTAGGATGAAATTATTGGGAGGAAATTTCTTAATTTTAAAATCGATAAAGACATAAGAAATATTTCCAAGAAATGAGGACCAAGGTTTAATTTGTTTAATTTCAAAACTAATAGTGACCTAAAACTATTTAAACTAGAAAATTTGAGGGTTGGAGCTTAATTTCAAAGCTAACCCCATAAATACTAGGCTCGAGCTTGTTTGTGTTCAATAGTATATATAGGAAGGGTAGAAATGTAATTTAATATTATGAAAAATATTAAAATTAAAAAGCTCGACTAGACTTGCGATCCATTCGAATCAAGTACTATAATGCTTAAATTTGGCTCTATTGATAACTTGAGCTCGACTCGATCATTATACAATCAAATATTTTTTTCAAATCAAACTCAAATAACTTGAGTATAGATGTCTCGTTATAAATGTGATGACATATATCAAGGACACTTTCTCATCACAAGTTACAGTTTCCTGAAAGAACAAAACGTATACGACTTAGTTACAAGGAAAGAAAATTTTGTTTTTCAAAGGATACTGAGTGGTGGGGGATTTGTTCATAACTTTTGTGTAAGGGTGAAAGAAAATTCTCCCCTTATCTCGTCCCTTTCTTATTACATTCCGTATAAGAAATGAAGAAAAGAATAGATGAAATGGATCAACGTGTTCCTTGTTTGATACATGTTTCGTATTTATCCAGAATATTGAATTTATGGATCAACGTGTTCCTTGTTTGATACATGTTTCGTATTTATCCAGAATATTGAATTTTAGACTCCTATAAAAGGGTCTCCAAAATTGTCTATCTTCTCAATTATCAGATTCATTTTTGCAAGCAAGGGAATTGCACCGAAAGTTTCCCACTTTTATTTTCTTTTTTGCAAAATCCTTAGCTTTTCATGCTTTGCTTAATAATGGTGTTGAAAAATGAAAGATGGGATGGCAGTGCATGCAGAGAACTGAGAGCAAAATCAACCTCAGGGAGCTCTCAGCAAATCCTGGAAACCTTAAACTGTAAACATGATTATGATTATGAGTAACCCGAGATATGCAAATTTCATTGGTTTGGTCATGTTTCAGATTAAGGTCTCCAAGATTTGCATTTGAGCTTCTTGGGGTTCATTGGTTCTGCTATCAGCTCTGCTTGCACTGCTCTTTCACTGTTTTAACCTTTTTTTCATCTTATCTATTGACACTGCTAAGCGCAAGCATAAAGGAAATGAACAAAGGGTTGATTTAATTTTCATCGGAAACGAAAAAACAAACACTCAAAAGCAAGTTCATATTCCAATGAACATTTCTGTTTAACTTTCGGTTCACTTTCCTTTCATGCAAACATGAACCAATCTTCTTCTGCTCTGCAAATCCCAAACTGAAGACCACATGGATCAGAAAATTTTACCAGTTGAGGTAGATTTTTTTTTTCACTTAGCTTTTAAAATTTCCAGGATATGTTGTTGCTATTTTTACAGCTATGAAATAATGTAAAGTAATTTGTTTTTAAGAAATATTGTTTGATAAATGAGTGGGAGAAATGGTTTCTCTGTTTATGCAAAAAAAAAAAAAAAACAGAGCATTTGCTTATTTATTTCTATGATTCTAATGATTTTTTTTTTCATTTTCTTCCCTTAGTAATAAAATTCGCTTATTAGTTGCATATGATTATTTCTTTATTATTTTTTTGAAAATTTTTCAATTTTTTATTTATTTTAGTTAAAAATAATATATTTCATACACATTGTTGCACCTATGGACTATGTACCAAAATAATATGTTATGAAATATTCTTGTACAATTAATATTATTATTGTAATATCTTTGATTTAATCTAATGATATGAATCTAATTTAATTTAATAAGATAAAAAAATTTCATTGTTTCGTAAAAAAATGAAAGACTTATTAAACAACAAAAAATAAAATTCTAGATCAACAAAATAATCAATACTCCTTAAAATTTTATACTGAAAATAATATGATTGAACACAATTCACATATGATTTATATAAGGTTAGACTCTAACATAAATACTAAAAATCCTAAGCTCTCAAAGATATAATCCCTCATGTTATCAAGGATATTGAGGCCTTTCCCAAACCTATCAACCATACTGTTCCAGTTCATGATAGATGTTATTGGGGGTCTTGAGAGTACTGGCGGCTGCTCGGTTTCTTCGGCCAATAGTTTTTGTGCTGGTTGGAATAGTACAAGGTTTGATTAGATCTGTCACTTTTATTACAAGTTGATGCCGGCGGCTTTGGTGTAGCTAGGTTAGTTTTGTTTATTTTTCTCCCATGTAACAAAAAAAGACTATAAACAAATAGAATTTGGTGATTAGTCTTATAGTATCTGTTCATTCATACATATTCTTAATTCTTTGATAATATATGCATATTACAGACAAATTAATTTAAACTCGAGTCTTCTAGAATAATCACCATCCTCTTTTCTATTAGGACCACATGTTGGGTTCTACTACTATAATTTTTTTTCACAAATTATGTCTAGAGGAGAGGAGAGGAGAGGAGAAAGAGAGATTCTAAGAGAAGAAAGGAGCTCGGATGCTTTTAATGGGTTTAAATCTCATGATCTAAAAGAATATGAAAAACAAAGATAAACAACTTAGGGTCCGTTCGGCTGATCTTTTCCACCTAACTTTTGGAGAAACTTCTCCGACATCCAGCTTTTGTATGTCTTTATCTAACTTTTATGCCGAATTTGGTCTGAAACACGATTTTTGGAAAAGCTGAAATTAATACTCTAATTCAAAAAGTTTGACGAAATTCAAGTTTTTTTCATTACATCTTGTTCATTAAAGTGATGATCATACCAGCAAATCTGGGCATCTGATTCCAATTCCTAATGCCATATCTCATGACATAAGTCTTCATCAGGAGTCCATGTTCCTTTCTTTACATATGGTTGTCTAACCATCTTTCAGACAGTACTACACTGTAAGAACTTGAATCTCTCAATTAATTCCATCCCTATTTATATCGGTTGTAGATAATGATCCCAAGATTCTAATCGTCCAATTAAACAGTTTTGTCAAAGACGCGTGGGTTGGTCCGCACGAATTTTCCCAGAAAGTGAGTTATGTTTGAATTCCCTTTAGGGTAGAGGAGTATACTTGGAAAAATTATGAATCCGTCATTTTTTTATGGCATAAATAGTATTGGGATTGGTCAGTTTACATTTTTTTATATGCAGAAAACATGAAGAATATCAGTAGAAGACAGTTGAACAATATACAGTAGAATTCAAAGGGATCTTGTATCTTCAGAGAATTAATTAAAGACTCGATTCACTGCTAAAAAAGCTAATTAAAATACTAATATTTGATTAATGTCAGTCTAAAATTGGGGGCTGTCCTTAATCAATTATTTATTTATTTATTGTTCATTCTAAGAAATAAGTAAAGAGTCAATCTAAAATTAATATAAACGATGAAGAAGGTTCACAAAATTGTCAAAAATTTGTACCTTCTAACGTTCTAGATATATGTATACATCTTGTCTTACGTATAAATATAGCTAGTTTTAAATCTGTCATATTTATATTTTAATAAATTCTGAGCAAGCACATTTGGTCGGTTGGCTAAACCACTCATTTTTGTTCCGCATTTTTTAAGTCGTGTTTCTAGACCCACGAGAAGCACACTCTTCCTTCCCCTAGAGTCTCCCCCTCTCCCTCCCCTCTAGATAGAATTAAGATTAAGATTAGAATTAAGATTAAGATTTGTCAAAAAAAATCTTTTTTAAATGTAACTCATTCATATTAATAATACAAAGTAAAATATAAAATTTGAGGGGAAATAGTTTTTTTTTTGTTGAACTACCCCATTTTAATTATTAGTTAACTAATTTGGACCGAGTATTGTTGAAATCTATTATGGGCGATCCTCCCAACCCAATTGTTGCATTCACGTCATAATTCAAATCACTACCTTTTTTAAAGAATCTAGTGTCTTACTAGATCAACCGGTTGTTGATAAAAAATTTAAAAATTTATTTATTTAGATGAGCCGAATAGAGATGAGGCCTCCTCCTATCACTCGTGTCTTATGGCGTCACCATTTTACACTTGTTCTTCAAAGATTTCTTCATCCAGAATCTAGATCATTGCTGCTGGCGCGTCATTCTAGTACATAATCGTGTTAGTAAGTGGTAATGCTAATTTTAACTTCAAATTATGTCTCTCGTTCAAAATTGATCCTTAAGTTTATAAATATTTTATTTTCATCCTCAAATTATCTGTATATGTTAATCATGTTCATTGTTAATAAAATCATTAAAAAAAATAATTGGTATATAAACATTGATGTATAGTAACATGATGTGTCATAAATGATAATTAATTGATTGCACAACAATTATCTCTTATTAATTTAATGCATTATTACACCGGAGTAAATTGATTCTAAATTATTATATTGATTAGTGAATTACCAGTTTGAAATTTCTGGATCCGCCCCAGACTGGGTTTCATAACCCTCCAACATTCCATTGTTTCCTCTTCTTCTTCCTCCATGAAACATTCTATCCTTTCTTTCTTCTAGTTTGCTTCACTCAGTACATACATTATACATAGATGTTAATTCACCTTTGGGTAAGGATGTTGAGTTTATGCAGTAAAATGGGGATTACAAAATTAAAACTCAATCAACATATTGTCAAATATTATTATTAACGGATAAACATTAGTAAGGATCCATAACTAGAAAAGACACAGCTCAAATCAAAGTCTTGTAACAAGATAAGGATGTTTAATTTATGTAGTACTAAATTAGTGGATTGGCCCAGAAATCATCCACAAGATCATGGTAGTGTTCATGGTGGCTGTGCCACAGCTGATAATTTGGTGACACCGCTTCACCTTCTGTCATCAGTGTCTGCTCCAAAAAACTCAGTATCTCCCAATAGTTTTCAGTTGAAACAAATGTTTCCCTCATGCTATAACTGTTATCAACTCCCACAGTTTGGGGACAGTCCGATGAAGAAAAAGTAGTTCTGTAAGTCCATGGTTCATGAAAGTCAGCCATTATAGGAATATTCGGCAAGCTTGAGGAATCAGCATCACATGAATTCTTGTAATACCCCAAAATTTACTAAGTTGATTAAGGGTCATTTAGTACTAAGATAATAGCTTAAAATCTAACTTAGTGACTAAAATGACAAAAATGCGAAAGTTGGGATTTCTTTAATTATGGGTTTTGGAAAGGAAATTTCTAAGGTTTAAAGGTCTCATGTGATAGATAGTGAATTGAATAAGGTATTATTAAAGTTTGGTTGGATTCCAAGGAAAATTGGAATGGGAATTGAAGTTTAAAGGGATAGTGACCAAAATGTAAATTTTGGGAATTTTATGGCTAAAGTATAAACTTTGGAAAAGTTTGGGGACTAAAGTTGTAATTTCCCAAAAATTAAGGGTTTTTATTTCATAAATAAACAGATCACCTAAGGGTGTGAATCAAATGCGGAATTATTGGTTCGATATGATATTTCGATTATTGGGAAAATCACAGTTAAAGTTTAAGTGGAATTTGGATACCCGGATCGAACTGGAAAATTATGAAATTTTGCCATATGATAGAGAAAGGTTATAAAAGTAATTTCCAAGTGCTGGAAATATTTTTATTTTGATTCAAGATGACTCTTACAGTTTATTTCTGAGTAAATGATTATTTATCGGTATATTGGATCAAATGGAAATTTTGGAGACTGATTCAAAAGACATGGAAAAATTCATAAAATATTATTTTATGAATATTTTATTGTATTTGGTTGGATTCCAACTAGATTTAGTTCAATTTTTACAAGAATGACAAACTAGTAAATAAAAACTAGTTGGAGGGCAAATTGGTCATTTGGCCCCAATGGCATTTTTGAAATATTTAAAAAATTATAAGGGCAATTTTGGAAATAGAAAATGGAAGATTAAATATTGGCCCTTGATTGATGATAAAACCAATCTCAACCATTGGATAAAAAGGGCAAAATTGTAATTTTACTATTAAATGAATTTAATATTCATTTAATAGATATATGTGTAAAATAATGGTGAAAAGATGAACATTCTTTTCCAGCCAAAAACGTGAGGGCTAGGGAAAGAAAGATAAAATTTTTCCAAACTCGATTCAAGCCCCGGAACTCGATTTTCAGGTAATCTCTTCAACTACAAAGTATTTCTACTCTTCAAGCTCTATCTTTTGATATCAATAATTCATGGAATCCATGCTTGATTGATGAGAATTTACATGAGAAAGAAATTAGGGTTTATGGATCAAATTGGGACTTTTGAGATTCTATGATTCCATGATTGAATTCAAGTTGAAATCAAGCAAGTATGATGTTAAAATCATGATATTGAGTTGGGATTTAAGTTTTACATGTTTTGATTATTATGAAGATGATAGGGTTTATGGATTTAAGTTTAATTTAGGGTTTGTGATGTTGAAATGATTATCTAGTAAGCTTGAATTGTTGTTTGGAAGCAAAACCCTAAGTTAAATTGTGTAGGGACCATTTCGGCAACTTGAAAAGTTGAAGGACCAAATCTGAATTTTTAGAATTTGGAGTGTATTTGTGTTATTAATGATGTTGGAGATGTGAAATTGATGTTAGAATGCTAAACCGATGTTGAATTGAATTATGGTAGAGGAGTTTACTTGGAAAAATTATGAATCCGTCATTTTTTTATGGTATAAATAGTATTGGGATTGGTCAGTTTACATTTTTTTTATATGCAGAAAACATGAAGAATATCAGTAGAAGACAGTTGAACAATATACAGTAGAATTCAAAGGGATCTTGTATCTTCTGAGAATTAAGTAAAGACTCGATTCACTGCTAAAAAAGCTAATTAAAATACTAATATTTGATTAATGTCAGTCTAAAATTGGGGGCTGTCCTTAATCAATTATTTATTTATTTTTTGTTCATTCTAAGAAATAAGTAAAGAGTCAATCTAAAATTAATATAAACGATGAAGAAGGTTCACAAAATTGTCAAAAATTTGTACCTTCTAACGTTCTAGATATATGTATACATCTTGTCTTACGTATAAATATAGCTAGTTTTAAATCTGTCATATTTATATTTTAATAAATTCTGAGCAAGCACATTTGGTCGGTTGGCTAAATTACTCATCTTTGTTCCGATTTTTTAAGTCGTGTTTCTAGACCCATCAGAAGTATACTCTTCCTTCCCCTAGAGTCTCTCCCTCCCCCTCCCCTCCCCTCCCCTCTAGATAGAATTAAGATTAAGATTAGAATTAAGATTAAGATTTGTCAAAAAAAATCTTTTTTAAGTGTAACTCATTCATATTAATAATACAAAGTAAAATATAAAATTTGAGGGGAAATAGTTTTTTTTTTGTTGAACTACCCCATTTTAATTATTAGTTAATTAATTTGAATCGAGTATTGTTGAAATCTATTATGGGCGATCCTTCCAACCCAATTGTTGCATTCACGTCATAATTTAAATCACTACCTTGTTTAAAGAGTCTAGTGTCTTATCTTACAAGATCAACCGGTTGTTGATAAAAAATTTAAAAATTTATTTATTTAGATGAGCCGAATAGAGATGAGGCCTCCTCCTATCACTCGTGTCTTATGGCGTCACCATTTTACACTTGTTCTTCAAAGATTTCTTCATCCAGAATCTAGATCATTACTGCTAGCGCGTCATTCTAGTACATAATCGTGTTAGTCAGTGGTAATGCTAATTTTAACTTCAAATTATGTCTCTCATTCAAAATTGATCCTTAAGTTTATAAATATTTTATTTTCATCCTCAAATTATCTGTATATGTTAATCATGTTCATTGTTAATAAAATCATTAAAAAAATTAATTGGTATATAAACATTGATGTATAGTAACATGATATGTCATAAATGATAATTAATTGATTGCACAACAATTATCTCTTATTAATTTAATGCATTATTACACCGGAGTAAATTGATTCTAAATTATTATATTGATTAGTGAATTACCAGTTTGAAATTTTTGGATCCGCCCCAGACTGGGTTTCATAACCCTCCAACATTCCATTGTTTCCTCTTCTTCTTCCTCCATGAAACATTCTATCCTTTCTTTCTTCTAGTTTACTTCACTCAGTACATACATTATACATAGATGTTAATTCACCTTTGGGTAAGGATGTTGAGTTTATGCAGTAAAATGGGGATTACAAAATTAAAACTCAATCAACATATTGTCAAATATTATTATTAACGGATAAACATTAGTAAGGATCCATAACTAGAAAAGACACAGCTCAAATCAAAGTCTTGTAACAAGATAAGGATGTTTAATTTATGTAGTACTAAATTAGTGGATTGGCCCAGAAATCATCCACAAGATCATAGTAGTGTTCATGGTGGCTGTGCCACAGCTGATAATTTGGTGACACCGCTTCACCTTCTGTCATCAGTGTCTGCTCCAAAAAACTCAGTATCTCCCAATAGTTTTCAGTTGAAACAAATGTTTCCCTCATGCTATAACTGTTATCAACTCCCACAGTTTGGTGACAGTCCGATGAAGAAAAAGTAGTTCTGTAAGTCCATGGTTCATGAAAGTCAGCCATTATAGGAATATTCGGCAAGCTTGAGGAATCAGCATCACACGAATTCTCCTCATTACTGGACTTGGTTTCTGTAGTTGCTGATGCTGAGTTGTTATTCTCCAAAATTACCCTTTTCTTCAGGCGAGTGTTCCAGTAGTTTTTGGTGTCGTTGTCAGTTCTTTGTGGAAGCCTTGCTGCAATTGCAGACCATCGATTTCCAAGCTTCTTCTGAAGGAGGATTATGGTTTCTTCTTCTTCCCTGGTGAAGTTTCCACGCCTTATATTAGGCCTCAAGTAATTCATCCAACGAAGCCTGCAACTCTTCCCTGATCTTTGCAACCCTACAAATCAAAACCAACTGCATGTAATTAATACTCTAATTCAAAAACCTTGACGAAATTCAAGTTTTTTCATTACAACTTGGTCATGAAAGTGATGAACATACCAGCAAATCTGGGCATCTGATTCCAATTCCAAATTCCATATCTCATGATATAAGCAACCAGCTTCTGGTCTTCATCGGGAGTCCATGTTAATTTCCTTAGATATGGTTGTCTAACCATCTTTCAGACAGCTTTGTACCTTAATTTTTCAACCACTTATGGAACCTGAATCTCTCAATGAATTCCATCTCTATTTATATCGGTTGTAGAAAATAATCAAGATTCTAATCATGCAATTAATCAACTTGTCAAAGACGCGGGTTAGTGTGTGAGCAATTAATTAATTAGTAGGTTTCTTCCTAGATCGTGGCTTATGTTTGAATTCCATTCACAGTAAAAAGTTTACTTGGAAAAAAAACGAAAGTCTTTTTCTATCCCTTATATAATATAGGTCAATCATCCATTAGTGTACATTGCATGCAACTGTTTGGAAAAAAGCAAGAAAGTGATTTTCAAACAAGTGAAAGTGTTAGTGTTTTGTCTAAAATTTGGGGCTATGATAGATGTTAATCAACTAATTAATTTTGTTATTCTTGGAATTAGGTTAAGTGGCATCTAAAATTAATAAGATGAAGGAACAAGGTAATGCGTGCAGTGTACTTTCTAGGATCTAGCGGCGGGAAAATTCTGAGTCCTATAATTTTCCAAGGATCAAAAGTTTTTAGTTTTCTACTATGTGAAAGGTGTGGAATTATATCTTACTACAATTTAATTATTTTTTATCTCTATATTTTCTTATTTTCATTTTTTTGTTATAATATACCTTAACTGTAGATGTTAAATATGTAACGTAAAGTCCTACAATTAGGTCTTGGGTTCGAGACTTTGTGTATGCAGAAAATTTTCGTTGGAATACTTACCCACCAAAGCTAGCTGTGCGGCATAGGTCAATCCGAATTAGTCTGGCAAAGCCATGGGAAATCGAGAGGGCAACAAAAAAAAGTCATGGTGTTAATTATTGTATGGGTTATATTTTAAGGTTATAATACAACCTTTCAATTTTAGGCTTTAAGTTACGGTGTATGGGTTTAGGTTGCGAGGTATAGGAATTAGAGTTATAATTTAGAGTTTAGGATTTCGGGTGTAATGGTTATGAATTTAGGTTTTAGATCTTATAGTTTAAATCTGAAAGGTTGTGTAAATATTTTTTTACGCAGCTTGTGCATCAAAATGTAAATCATATTTTAATACACAAAGGATATAATTTAAAAATATACAAATTTTCTTTAAATTCTAAAATCTAAATCCCTAAACTACAACCCTAAATCATAAATTCTAAATCTAACAAATTAAATCCCTAAATCCTAGAGTAAACCCTAACCCTTAAATTTAACAAGCATGTTGTAACACCCTAAAACCCGACCTAGTTGTAAGCCTGAGTACCGATACCGAGGTAGGTAATTTTGTTATTGGTCTGAAATGATTTTGTAAACTTTATAAAATAGTCCTTAACATTTGTATGATTAATTGAGCATGATGAAGACCTCAAAACTTAGTTAAATTTGGCAAGCTTATTTAATATGACTTTATTTTAATATTGACATTGTTAATTACTAATAGGACCTCAGTTTTTTAGTTTTTACAATTTGGTCCCTAAACATTGAATTCATTACTTATTGGTTATCATAGGCAAATGGATTAATTAATTGGCAATCCTATGGTAATGATTATCGAATTATTGTAATATTGTCATTCATTGATTGAATCATTGTATTGCTTCATCAATTTTCGCCGTATAGTTTTCGATATTGGTCACCGGTGACATCTTCGACTCGGTTCTCTACCAGACCGATAAGAGGGTGTTACACATGTAAAGTTTACACAAGCTTGTGTATCAAAGTTTCTCTTTACTGTATTATATGTAAGTTGTATATTTAGTTTGTATAATCTAATTTGATATTTTTAGTCACTGTAATTTAATCATATTATATGGGTCAAGAATCAAGTTTCGAAATTCAAAAAGAGTAGAGACTAAAATCGATTAAATTCAAGTATATAAATTAAATCCACAACCTAATATAACACAAGGACTATCGACATAATTTGAAATTTTCCCAAAAGTCTTTGAATGGGATCAAGTTTCCATCCATTATTTTTCCTCTATTATCATCCAATATAAATTCAATCATCATTCAATGATATCAAACTCCTTTAAAGATATAAAAAAACTGCTATGAATTTGAGGTTTACTAGTGAATTAAAAATTGTATAAAAACATTCAAGATTTAACTTCAATGCTGATTTTGTTCTACAAGTTCAAACCTTTTGAGTTACTCTCTTGTATTTGCGTTTTCTTTCAAGAAATTCAAAGGAAAAGAGTAACTTTAGAATAAAAGAACTATCTATAAAGAAACCAGCTATTTGGCGCTAACTTTCTTTCTCCAAATTTCCACAAACTTCAACCACTCTCTTTAAGTTTTAACGGTATTTTCGCTCTAATTTGTTTAAGTGCAAAGATGACACGGTGCAGTGTGAAAGAGAGATAAAGGAGGAAAGAGAGAAAAAGTATAAAATAGAAGAAGATAGAAATTGGGGTTGAAGCTGCAATGAAAGAGAGAGGGGTGATTCTGGGTGATTGTCCAAATTTATTATTATCACTACTATCATCATAATCACATCTTTTATCGTTTAAATATATATTTGATATCTGAATTATACGCAAATTGGAATTAAAAGAGTTTTTATTTTTAATTTTTTTTGCTCGGCAAATATGGTTTTATTAGAAGTTGAATCATACACACCTAACTTCTGAATGTGTGCCTCGAAAAAAAACTCTCTAACTTAAATGGAGGAAAAAAGTACACATACAAGAATGAGAGCAAACCGAATAATCGTCGACCAATACTTAAAAGAAAGACCGACAACCTTCAACACTAGGATAAACAGCCATCCTGATTTGCTAACAACATCACCCCTACCAATCCCCTAAACCTAAACGCAAATGAACTGCAGCAGTCAACTTAAGGCTCCACAAGCCGAAGCTAATGTAACTGCAGCACGCTACCACCACGCTTTAAAGAGCTCGCTTCTTTTCATACCAGCCTTTGCAAAGTAATTCGCCGTACAGTTGCGAACTCTCGGGACATGATAAATCATTCCAATAGATAGCGACACGCGATCTATTTCCTCAAAAACATCCCACCAACGTTGGTACAAGAAATTGAAACATTCTCCAAAGTTGGTACCTAAATAACTTTTGGTCTCAAGTTGGTACTTGAATTAGACACATTATTTCAAGTTAGTATCAAAATGTATATATTCTATCAATTTGACCCTAATTCGAAACAATTCAATAAATTTAATCATCTATATTTAAAAATTCTACCAATTTACTTTTTGTTCTTTCTCCTAATTTGTTTTTTCTTCTCCCAAAAAAGATATATTACTTTCCTGATATAATAACAGTTTACCAATTACAATTTGTTGTTGCTTTACAGTGGAATATAATTATTCAATTGTTGTTTTGATCTAATGGACTTGTTTGGTATGACAATATCGTAAAAAATGACTAAATTGATGAACATTTTAAATCCAAATGTTAAGTTTATTGAATTGGTTCAAATTAGGACCAAATTGATTGAATGTATAAGTTTTGGTACC
This sequence comes from Hibiscus mutabilis, assembly GCA_019671005.1. Lineage (NCBI taxonomy): Eukaryota > Viridiplantae > Streptophyta > Magnoliopsida > Malvales > Malvaceae > Hibiscus > Hibiscus mutabilis. Next base: position 2,651,405 of record CM033743.1, read on the forward strand.
AACTTGGGAGAACATACTTAGTTCAAGTACCAACTTGAAAGCAAAAATACTTTAGGTATCAACTTGGGAGAATATGCCTAATTCATGTACTAACATGAGAACAAAAAATCTTTAGGTTACAACTTAGGAGAATGTGAATACTTTAAGTACTATATATATTTAAACCTTTTATATTATGTTATCATTTCAATATTTTTTTATATTGTTATATTTAAACCTCGACGTTCAAGAAATTTGAGCCAAATGAAACACTATCCATTTCAATATCGGCGAAAGTATATATATCTGACACAGACAAAGCTCAAATCGAAATACCAAAATAAAACAAGGAGATTAGTTCATGCAGTACTAAACTAAGGGATTGGCCCAGAAATCATCCACAGGATCACAGTAGTAGTGTTGACTGTGGCTGTGCAACAACTGAAACTTTGATTCACAATCGAAACTTTCTCCCATTAATGGCTGCTCCAAAAGACACAGTATTTCCCAATAGTTTTCAGATGAAACAAAGTTGTCCATAGTATAATTGTCATCAACTACCACGGTATTGTTGGAGACTGACGTAGAAAAACCAGTACACCCAGCTGGTTCTGGCCCTGGGATCCCATCCGTTGTAGGAGTAGGAATATTCAGCAAGGTTGAGGAATCAGAATTAGACGAATCGATTTCAGAAGGTGATGTAGTTGCTGATGCTGAATTGTTATTCTCCAATATTACCGATCTTTTCTTCAACCGAGTGTTCCAGTAGTTTTTGATATCGTTGTCAGTTCTGTTGGGAAGCCTTGCGGCAATTGCCCACCATCGATTACCGAGCTGCTTTTGAAGGTGGATTACGGTTTCTTCTTCTTCCCTGGTGAAGTTTCCGCGCCTTATATTAGGCCTCAAGTAATTCATCCAACGAAGCCTGCAACTCTTCCCTGATCTTGGCAACCCTACCAATCAAAACCAACTGCATGTAATTAATACTCTAATTAAAAAATCTTGACGAAATTCAAGTTTTTCATTACATCTTGTTCATTAAAGTGATGAACATATTCATACCAGCAAATCTGGGCATCTGATTCCAATTCCAAATGCCATATCTCATGACATAAGCCATCAGCTTCTGGTCTTCATCAGGTGTCCATGTTCCTTTCTTTACATATGCTTTTCTCACCATCTTTCAGAATTCAGACTACTCTGCAGCTTAATTCTTCAACCACTTATGGAACTTGAATCTCTACTTATATCTGTTGTAAATAATGTGTCAAAGCCGTGGGTTAGTAAGTACGATACTTCCTAGATTGTGGCTTATGGTTAGACGAGTTTACCTGGAAAAAATGGCTGTGGATCAGTCTTTTTTTATTACATTGGCATGGGATTGGTCAGTTTTGTATAATCTTTTATGTGCAGAAAGCATGAGAAGAAGACAAACATATTACATGGAGTCATAGGGATTCTGTGTCTTCTGGGAATGAAGTAGAGTCAATTCACTTCTCCAACAAATCTAATTAAATGTCATTCAGTCTAAAACTGGGGGCTGTCATTAATCAAATGGAATTAACTATTTACTAAAGAATTCAGTCTACAATTCATTACAAAAGTCCAAGGTTGACGATACGGTCTAAACTTTTATTAAAATATTTTTTATAAATAATGAATATTATATGATTGTGGCTTTGTAAAAATATATTCCTCTGAAGATTTAATATCTGTTTAATAAAATTATACATTAAATTTTACGCTCTTTCCATAATTATTGTTAAATATATTTTAGAAAATAATTTTATTAATGACAGTCCTAAGGGGGTCAATAAGAACTCCATAAATTCTTATAATTAATGGCTGTTTTGCTTCTTTAATAAAATTTTGTAGAATATAATTTATTATATTCTTAAAAAGTTGTGTTTAATTAATTTAGGTTGTTTAATGTAATTAATACTCACTTAAAATAGTTTATGTTTAGGGTTTTGGGTTTTGGAATTAGGGTTTATGGTTTAGTGCTTAGAGTTTAGGGTTTAGGAATGTAATTAATGGAACACAACTTTTTAAGGATGTAATTTATTATATTTTTATTATATTCTATTGAAAAGCCAAATAAACATTAATGATAGGAATCTTTAAAGTTCTTATTAATAGCATAACCCTTTAGAAAACATGTTTTTAATATAAATTTTTCATTTATATCATAGGTTTGACAAAATTCAATAATTTATAATTATTGTTATGTTAGAAATTTTCGTATGAAGTTGAAAAGTTTATGTGTTTAGGGGAGGTAAAATTTTAAAAATGGAAAAAATATAAAATAAAAAATAGTAAAATTTTATTTTAGTCTCCTAAAAACATATAACTTATATTGTTGACCCCTCTAAATTTATACATTTTTAAATTATTCTCTTAATAAATAATATTGAATTTTGCAAACTCTGTGTGCCCTAATGTACTGCTTTGTACGTATTTCATCCTCTTTACAATGGATGGAAATCGTCAGTCCCTTAACTATTCCCCTTTTGATGTCCTATTTTTAAAAAGTAGGTTTAGGGGTTAGGGTTTAAAGTTAGAGTTTATGGTTAAGATTTAGAAAATTAGGCATATGGTGTATTTTTTAGAGTGTAGAGTTTAATGTATAAAATTTAGGGTTATAGTTTAAAATTTAATCTTTTAGTGTTTTTAGTGTAGAACATAGAAAAAAATATACTTAGAGGCAGATAATTTCTATTCTTTTATAAGGTAGTTGAACTTTTCAACACACATTTAAGTTCACACACCAAAATGATAACGCACTTTTAAGTTTACACACCAAAATGATCGAGAAGTCAAATGAAAATTAAAAGTAAACTCCGCGAGAATTAGAGGAAAATTTATGCGGAGTTCTTTCATGTTTGGTTTAGTTTGATTTGAGTGTTATTTTTTATGGTTGTTCTTTCAGTTTTTTAGAGTTTTGTCCTGGTTAATTTTGATCGATCTGCGTCGTACATTTAACTTTGGTGGATGAAAGGTTTAGAGTTTAAGATTTATAATTTAAAGCTAAGACTTAAAATTTAAATTTTTTAATATTGGGCATAGAAAAGTACACCGAAAAGGAATATTATTTTTGTCCCTATTACTAGAGCCTCACCTATTGTCTCCAGCACTTAAAGTTAGGACTTAAAATGTTTTTTTAATTCTCAAATAAACATGTTTACCTCCAAAAACATTTTTTATAATCATGTAATCATCTTAATTTGGGAAAGCTCTTCTGGTTCAAATCATTTTAAAATCTAAATTTTTATTCGATTTTTTTTTTGTTTCTGATAAGTTGTAATCGGTTTGAGTATTTAAAACCTAACGATTTTGATTTCGTAATATTTTAAAAAAATTCTAGAACTCCAAATCGATTTTGAAATATATAAGTTATGCTTGTTTGCACAACAATCGTGATTACTGTAGTAAGTTTTTCCACTCTCTAAAACACAATTACATAGGTGTAAAATAATTCTAATAATCTCTCAAACATATGTACACAGTATAGATTGATTCTTTAATGTCAATATGTTTCACTATAAATCATGTTTGATTGCACAACAATGATCTCTTATTAATATACTATTACAATAGAGTAAATTGATTCTAAATTATTACACTGGTCAGTGAACTACCAATTTGAAATTTCTGAATCCGCCCGAGCACGTACATCTTCGAGCCCGAGCACGTACATCTTCGAACCCCAGAGCTTGAATTGCCTGTTTCCTTTCGAATCGTACACAGTCACCGGGATTCCGTTTCGCACATTCTCATCTTGTTTCAACAATGGTATCATGAATCGTCGGACGTGATCCTTGCAAAAGAGCAGCCTTGTTGGATCTCTCTTTAAGTCGGTCTCCGTCAGTCGCTTTTGACAAGGCTTGCTACACTCGATAACGAGACCGGCGAGAGCTGCTACCGGAGGGATATCTGGGGCCTGGGGGTTCATAACCCTCCAACATTCCATTGTTTCCTCTTCTTCTTCCTCCATGAAACATTCTATCTTTTCTTTCTTCTAGTTTGCTTCACTCAGTACATACATTATACATAGATGTTAATTCACCTTTGGGTACGGATATGTATATATATATATTACATCTTCTAACAAAATAAGGATGTTGAGTTTATGCAGTAAAATGGCGATTACAAAATTAAAATTCAATCAACATATTGTCAAATATTATAGGAATATTCGGCAAGCTTGAGGAATCAGCATCACACGAATTCTCCTCTTTACTGGACTTGGTTTCTGTAGTTGCTGATGCTGAGTTGTTATCCTCCAAAATTACCCTTTTCTTCAGGCGAGTGTTCCAGTAGTTTTTGATGTCGTTGTCAGTTCTTTGTGGAAGCCTTGCTGCAATTGCAGACCATCGATTTCCATGTTTCTTCTGAAGGTGGATTATGGTTTCTTCTTCTTCCCTGGTGAACTTTCCACGCCTTATATTAGGCCTCAAGTAATTCATCCAACGTAGCCTGCAACTCTTCCCTGATCTTTGCAACCCTACAAATCAAAACCAACTGCATGTAATTAATACTCTAATTAAAAAACCTTGACGAAATTCAAGTTTTTTTCATTACATCTTGTTCATTAAAGTGATGATCATACCAGCAAATCTGGGCATCTGATTCCAATTCCAAATGCCATATCTCATGACATAAGCCATCAGCTTCTGGTCTTCATCAGGAGTCCATGTTCCTTTCTTTACATATGGTTGTCTCATCATCTTTCAGACAGTACTACACTGTAAGAACTTGAATCTCTCAATTAATTCCATCCCTATTTATATCGGTTGTAGATAATGATCCCAAGATTCTAATCGTCCAATTAAACAGTTTTGTCAAAGACACGTGGGTTGGTCCGTACGAATTTTCCCAGGAAGTGAGTTATGTTTGAATTGCCTTCAGGGTAGAGGAGTTTACTTGGAAAAAATATGGATCCGTCATTTTTTTATGGCATAAATAGTATTGGTATTGGTCAGTTTACATTTTTTATATGCAGAAAACATGAAGAATATCAGTACAAGACAGATGAACAATATACAGTAGAATTCATAGGGATCTTGTATCTTCTGAGAATTAAGTAAAGACTCGATTCACTGCTAAAAAAGCTAATTAAAATACTAATATTTGATTAATGTCAGTCTAAAATTGGGGGCTGTCCTTAATCAATTATTTATTTATTTTTTGTTCATTCTAAGAAATAAGTAAAGAGTCAATCTAAAATTAATATAAACGATGAAGAAGGTTCACAAAATTGTCAAAATTTGTACCTTCTAACGTTCTAGATATATGTATACATCTTGTCTTACGTATAAGTATAGCTAGTTTTAAATCTGTCATATTTATATTTTAATTAATTCTGAGCAAGCATATTTAGCCGATTGGCCAAGCTGCTAATCTTTATTTCCTTATTTTCTTTAGGTCATGAGTTCTAGACTCACTAGGAACACCATCTTCCTTCCCCTAGAGTCTCTCCTTCTCTTCCCCTCTAGATAGGATTAAGATTAGGATTAAAATTAAAATTTGTCAAAAAAATCTTTTTAAAAAAGTAATTCATTCATATTAATAATACAAAGTAAAATATAAAGTTTGAGGGGAAATAGTTTTTTTGTTGAACTACCCCTATATAATTCATTAGTTAACTAATTTGGATCGAGTATTGTTGAAGTCCATTATGGGGCGACTCTCCCAACCCAATTGTTGCATTCACGTCATAATTTAAATCACTACATTGTTAAAAGAATCTAGTGTCTTATCCCACTATATCAACTAGTTGTTCATAAAAAATTTAAAAATTTATTTATTTAGGCGAGCCGAATAGAGATGAGGCCTTCTTCTATCACTCGTGTCTTATGTCTTCACCATTACACTTGTTCTTAAAAGATTTCTTCATCCAGATTCTAGATCATCGCTGCTGGCGCATCATTCTAGTACATATTGGTGTTAGTCGGTGGTAATGCTAATTTCAACTCCAAATTATATCTTTCGTTCTAAATTGATCTCTAAGTTTATGAATATTTTATTTTCATCCTTAAATTATCTGTATATGTTAATTGTGTTCACTGTTAATGAAATCATTAAAAAAAATTAATTGGCATATAAACATTGATGTGTAATAACATGATGCGTCATAAATGATAATTAATTGATTGCACAATAATTATCTCTTATTAATACATTATTACATCATAGTAAATTGATTTTAAATTATTACACTGGTCAGTGAACTACCAATTTGAAATTTATGGATTCATCCTGGATTCATAACCCTCCAACATTCCATTGTTTCCTCTTCTTCTTCCTCCATGAAACATTCTATCTTTTCTTTCTTCTAGTTTGCTTCACTCAGTACATACATTATACATAGATGTTAATTCATCATTGGGTACGGATATATATATATATATATATATATATATTACATCTTCTAACAAAATAAGGATGTTGAGTTTATGCAGTAAAATGGGGATTACAAAATTAAAACTCAATCAACATATTGTCAAATATTATTATTAACGGATAAACATTAGTAAGGATCCATAACTAAAAAGGACACAACTCAAATCAAAATCTTGTAACAAGATAAGGATGCTTAATTTATGTAGTACTAAATTAGTGGATTGGCCCAGAAATCATCCACAGGATCATAGTAGCGTTCATGGTGGCTGTGCCACTGCTGATAATTTGGGGACACCGCTTCACCTTCTGTCATCAGTGCCTGCTCCAAAAAACTCAGTATCTCCCAGTAGTTTTCAGTTGAAACAAAAGTTTCCCTCATGCTATAACTGTTATCAACTCCCACAGTTTGGTGACAGTCCGATGAAGAAAAGCAGTACTGTAAGTCCATGGTTCTGGAAAGTCAGCCATTATAGGAATATTCGGCAAGCTTGAGGAATCAGCATCACACGAATTCTCCTCATTACTGGACTTGGTTTCTGTAGTTGCTGATGCTGAGTTGTTATCCTCCAAAATTACCCTTTTCTTCAGGCGAGTGTTCCAGTAGTTTTTGATGTGGTCAGAGGCGGTTCAAAGATTTTAGGCATGTGCAATTTTTAAAATGTTATCTTTAATTTAGAATCAGTAGATATAAATTTTTTTCTTCCAAAAAATTACTTTAATAAAAAAATATTATTATATTATCCTCTTGAACAACAAAAAATTGACTTATAAATATCAAGAAATCAAATATTTTCACTTAAAAAGTGTCATTTTTTTTGCATGTTTAAAATTTTAGATAATTGTTATATATATATACACATAATTATATATACAAATTTATAATTTTTTTATAACTATTTAACTTAAATTTTTTATTTTTGGGGCCCCTCTCTCTCGGGCCCTGTGCGGTCGCTCTTATCGCGCCTATCCAGAACCCTACTGAATGTCGTTGTCAGTTATTTGTGGAAGCCTTGCTGCAATTGCAGACCATCAATTTCCAAGCTTCTTCTGAAGGAGGATTATGGTTTCTTCTTCTTCCCTGGTGAAGTTTCCACGCCTTATATTAGGCCTCAAGTAATTCATCCAACGAAGCCTGCAACTCTTCCCTGATCTTGGCAACCCTACAAATCAAAACCAACTGCTTGTAATTAATACTCTAATTAAAAAACCTTGACGAAATTCAAGTTTTTTCATTACATTTGGTTCGTTAAAGTGATTATCATACCAGCAAATCTGGGCATCTGATTCCAATTCCAAATGCCATTTCTCATGATATAAGCCATCAGCTTCTAGTCTTCATCGGGAGTCCATGTTCCTTTCTTTACATATGCTTTTCTCACCATCTTTCAGACAGCTTTGTACCTTAATTTTTCAACCACTTATGGAACTTGAATCTCTCAATGAATTCCATCTCTATTTATATCGGTTGTAGAAAATTATCCGAAGATTCTAATCATCCAATTAATCAACTTGTCAAAGACGCGGGTTAGTATGTGAGCAATTAATTAATTAGTAGGTTTCTTCCTAGATCGTGGCTTATGTTTGAATCCCATTCACAGTAAACAGTTAACTTGGAGCAAAGATGAACTATCAATCCTCCTCTCAATTGCAATGGTGGCATGCTCACACATTAAAGATGGGCAACCTCTAAAGTTAATCTTTTAGATTATTTCTTTAGTAGCTTATTTTTAATGAAAAATATTCATGCATATTTAATTGTTAAATTTTTATAAATGCATGACATCTGACAAGCGTCGTGAACTGTCAAAATAATTATCCTTAATCACAGAATAAATAAATAAAAACGTAGTATAGAGAAGAAGGGTCGATCCGCAGGGACTAAGGAGTTTCCAATATTGGTCTAAATCGATCTTTAACCAAGAAACTTGCAAGTAAAAAAGGGGGTTTAGCGAAATGAGTTGAATAAATCTAAGTAAACGTAAATGATAAATAAAGGAAAGTTAATAGTTGAAAGTAATTATGATAATATATAGCCTTCAACTTTGCGTCGCCTTAACTCGTTTCGATCACTGAAATAGATTTTACTTCGAGTTCTTGTCGGTTACAGTCTACAAGGCCCAACACTTGTAACTTGCTCTTCTCTATGGTGAACTAATTTTCCAAGGTCAATCCCTAGAATTTAGCACTTTTTTGGATTAACGACGGCAATCGATGCTAATGCCAATGTTGTATTTTGTGCTAGAAAAGCCCGTGCTCGAATAATTTTTGTCTCAACGAGAATCGTATCCGATCTTGATTTCCCTTAGCAGACCGCCGCTAAGTTTGTTCTTAGGGAGTTGAATGTGCTACAAGCCTACTCTTCTCCCCAACAGTAGATCAAAACGTCGATCAAACCAACACGCGCTTTTTGGATTGAAGGAGTTGATATGTTTAAAGGAAAGGCCGATTGCCAATCCAATAATGCCGAAAATCAAGAAAGAAGTTTGAAAGTATTAAGAGCTCTTGCAATTCTCACGAAATGAATTGGGTTTCGCTTAGCTATCGGCTAATGGTAAATTTAGCTAAGCATGACTATGGAAGAAATCATACTTAGCATTAAAATAAAGAAAATTTAAAACAATAAAAATAAAAAGAGAATAGTATTTTATAAAACTTTCAAAGAAAGAAAAACAAAGCTAAGAATGAGAGATGCCATTCTAGCTTACCCCATGAGGTATTTATAGTATTCTAAAACCCTAAAATAACTCTAAAAGATAAAAGATAAACCCTAAAAATATCTAAATTAAATACAAAAAGATAATCCCAAATTTAAATTTTAAATCCGTCTGATAAGCTATCCAAAACGTGGCTGATAAGCTATCAAAGAGCTGACATCATCTTCTAGAAGTGCTGACGTGGCGTCCAAACAGATTTTTCATGCCCAGATTCATGCCCACTAGCCCAGCCTTGACTCCAGAAAATAAAACTGCAGAACTTTGCCCTTTTTAGCACAGTTTCTGAAATCCAATGTCCTGCACAGAAAATAAGAGAAAACGCCCAAATCAGCAACATAAACCGACAATCAATGAGTAATTAATAACAAAAAAATAAATATTTAAATCACTCATCAAATTCCCCCTTACTTATTCAATGCTTGTCCTCAAGCATTTCTCAATTAATGCATCAAGAAATTCAAGTTGCCATCTCAATTTCACAAAATTCCTGAGACTTCCAAGCAAATCAAAATTATAGCAATTGATAAAACTCAAGAGCAATCAAGCTAAAGGCGCAATTAAAAGCATGTAATAGTAAAGCATGACATTCCAATTATTCATCAATCTCAAAGAAGCAAGACTTAGTACCTCACATTGGTTCACTCATTCCGCTCAAGTGTTTCGGGTAAAAAGAATCGCTCAAGCCTAACTAATCAAAGCATTACCATAAGCTTGTAACTAAATCTAATCTCCACTACTAAGTATGAACATGATGCAATAATCAAGAGGTCTCTAAAAGGGTTGCAATGGGGCTAAGGTTCGGGTAGGATAAAGGCCAATGATCGGGTTTAAAAATTCAAGACAAAGAGAAAATTATTCCAAAGAAGTACTCAAAGGGAAGTAAAAATGAAAGAAAGGAAAATCAAACAATCAAAGCTTATTCACTCTCTTTTTTTCCTTTCGAACTTCTCTTTTTTTCTTTTTTTTCACTGTTCGAACAGTTTATTCGACCTGTTCTACACTGTATTTTTCTGCATTGTTCGAACCAAACTGCACTGTGTTTTTTTCTACACTGTTCAAATCAAACTTCACTGTATTTTTTTCTGCACTCTTTTTTTCAAATCTCTCTTTTTTTCGCTTCGGAATAACCTTAACTTTGTCTTGAAAATGGTGACAAAAAGCGGGAAAAACAACAAAATAGGTGCGGGTTAAAAATGTGGCAAATCAAGGAAAAGGATAAGGCTCAAAATTGGCTATCTAAGGGGTAAATAAACAAAGGGTGGGCTATTTTTTTGGGGAGAGAAAGGGGTTAAGACCTAATGCCTCTATCACACTAAAGCATCACATTCAATCGTGTAGTCTCGACAAGCATTATGCCACAAATTCTAGAATGCAAAGAATTAGTCGGCACACTCAGAATTAACAAAGAGCAATAATGAAAATGAATGTTCGTTAAGCTCAAAACTCACATGAAAGGTTAATTGCACTAAGTCATGCTATCAATTTAACCAACAAATGCATGGAATGTCAAAAATTTTAAAGGAAAATAAATCATGCCAATTGCCATCGTGCTTCTTAAATTCTAACAAAAGCAAGATTAAAATTCATAAGAAGAACAAAGAAATAAGGTGAAAATGAGATATGCAACCATCAAGTTCAATACATCAATTCAAGAAAACTCAGTTTCAACCAATTGAATAAGCAAAGTAAAATTTGATGCAACTTCCACCCCTCACTTAAGTCATAATGTCCCAATTATGAAAAATAAAGCAAGAGAGGGAATAGAATACTCCCCGAGGTGTTGTGACGAGCGTGAGGGGCGTTTGAGCGAGGCCGAGTGAAGAGCAGTCGAGGGTCAAACCGGCTCTTGCTTGGTTCGTCGTGGTTGTGCTACAAAGGCGTAAGAAGGAGGGTGTACGGCCAGGGCTGGCTCAGGTTCGGGTGGTGGCGCGTCGTTCGTTTGCTGCCGACGTGTACTACGGCGAGGAGAAGGCGGTGGTGAAAGTGCATTCGCTTCTGGCTCACGCGGTGGAGACGCCTGCTGCTGTCGCCCTCTGTTATGATGGGGAAGAGACTGCTGGTGGGGTGGCCGCGAATCGGAGCTGCTGGAGAGTGGCACGAACTCAGGCGCAAACCGCCGCTACCCGGCGAGGTTGATCGGAGCTGCCTGAAGGAGCCGCCGTGCTTGATCTCGGGTGTGCACTGTGATGCAAGGCTGAAGAGTGCGTCTGTGGGTTTGTGCTGGCCGAAGAGAGGGGTGCGGCTGGGTGTGTTTAGATAAAAATAGGGTGTGGGGTTTTGTAGGTTATCGCGTGAAAAGGGGAAAGGAAAGAGAAAATTTTGGTCAAATGGTATGTGATAGGTTATCAGAGGTGGGGTCAATGGGAGGTTTAAAATTTGAAGGGAATGATATAATAGTTTAAAGTAAGGATAAAGAAGGTTGGGATAAGGAATGGAATTGACGGGTGGGTTGGGTTTGGCTAACATACACCTAAGGATGGTGAGGGTTTAGCTAAAGTGCACCAAAAATAATTTCTCCACTGCTTATCCATGCGTGCAATATTCCCATGAAATTGCATCTTGTTCGACCAAGAATACCGTAAATGACTCCATTAAAGTTTGATTCAAAATATTTGGGGTACCTAAAAATTCAAATAAATAAACTTGAGATTAAAATTAAATTAAATAAAATAAAAATAAAATGAATTAAAAATAAAATAGAAAAATAAAATAAAATAAAATGGGTTGTCTCCCATTTAACGCTTTATTTAACGTCGTTTAGCTCGACGGCCTGATTTAGACTATAGGCACTATGACAAATACTTCCTCAAATTCGTGCGCTTTATCCAACTGAGAGTTTCCTTATGAGAAATTTCACCATTGTGGAGTTTCTTCATTTTTTCTGACAAAATACCTTTTTTACTCTTCAATTTATTCGGCAGTAATTTTAACTTAATATCTGGTGCCTGCAAAATGGAAGGAACTTTTTTAATTTTTGAGGGAGTTAAGCGTAAATCATAATTAACAAATGAAGTATTTTCCAACTCTTTAATTTTTTCGCCGTGGCCTTCCAATTCCCTGAACAAACCATCGGATAAATTAGATTCAATAAATTCATCAGCTAAAGGTTCATAAATACCACTGAAGTTAACGTTTGCCATAGAATTTGGGTGTTTCATCGCCTTATAGATGTCAAACTTAACAACCTCACTGTCAAATTCCATGGTAAGAACGCCACTACTAATGTTAATTTTTGTATTCGTTGTACTAAGGAAGGGTCGACCGAGAAGGATTTCTGAAGAAGTGTTTGATCGGTCGTTTTCCATATCGATGACATAGAAATCCGCCAGAAAAATAAGTTCATTTACCTTCACTAAGACATTCTCGATGAGTCATTCTGGGTATATTACTGATCGGTCAGCTAGCTGTATTATCACTTTTGTATCCTTCAAGGGCTCAGCAGACAGTGAGCTATATAGAGAAAGGGGCATAACGTTAATAGATGCACCTAAATCACACATTGCATGTTTAACACCAATCTTACCGATTTTGTAGGGAATGGCAAACATACCTTGGTCTTTCAATTTTGGTGGAAGCTTCCATTGGAAAACGGCTGAGACGTGTTCCCCCAAATTTACCTTCTTAATTTCGGTAAGTCTTCTTTTATTTGTGCATAAATCTTTTAGAAATCTGGCGTATCTTGGTACTTTTTGAATTACCTCAAGAAGAGGTATATTTATCTCCACCTTCCAAAAAATGTCAAGTATCTCATTTTCATCGGCTTGTTTGTCGTGTTTAACCAACCTCGAAGGAAAGGGAGGTGGGACGTCATAGGGAGATGGCGTGGGAGGAGTTCGCGATTCATCTTTATTTTTCCTCTGAGATCTTGCATCAACTTCTTCCTTCTCCCTCTGGGATCTCGATTCATCTTCCTTTTGGGATCCTGCGGTAACATCCTCTGGGAATGGTGGTGTGATGACAGTGCCGCTCCAAAGGGTGATTGCACTAATGTTTTCTCGTGGGTTCACCTCGGTTTACGACGGTGGCTTTCCTCTAGAATCTAAACGGCTCACCGCTAACGTTAATTGACTCATCTGTTTGTCAATTTCTTGAAAGTGTGCTTCGGTTCTTTGTTGAAACTTTTCCTGGGCTAGCGCTAACTTTTCAACAATTGACTCCAACGATGGTTTTTGCGGTTGATATTACTGTGGTGCAAGTGGTTGATAAGCTTGATTTGGTCTGGGATTTGGTCCATAGTTGAAGTTTTGATGGTCCTTCCATCCCGGATTATAGGTGTTGGCGTGAGGGTTGTAAGGTATATCGGAGGTCCGGGAAAATTACCTATGGCATTTAATTGGGCAGCGTCTTCCTCTTGTATCATCGGGCAGCAATCCGTTGGACGTTCTGGACTCGTGCATATCCCGCAAAGTCTAGTCGCGACTTTTTTATATGCAACAAGGGATTGAACAATTTCAGCCAATTTGTCAATTTTATTTTCTAATGAAACATTACTTACCTCGTGAACCCGCCGATAGGGTTCACTAGAAGGGCAAAATTGCTGGGAGTTAACGGCCATCGTAGAGATTAGAGTTCTTGCCGCTATTGGGGTCATGTTCACAAGTGCCCCTCTACTTGCTGCATCGATCATCTTCATTTCCATTGGAAATGGGCCTTCGTAAAAATATTGAAAAAGTGTTTGTTTCGATAGCCCGTGTTGAGGGCAATTTGCGTACAACTTCTTAAATCTCTCCCAGTAGTCGTATAACGTCTCACTATCCTTTTTTCGGATGCTTAAGATGTTCCGCCTTAGTTTGCTTGCCTTGGCCGCAGGGAAAAACCTGTCAAGAAAAAGTCGCGCCATGTCAGTCCAAGTTGTAACAGAATTGGAAGGTAGGTCAAATAACCAATCCTTGGCAATATCAGCTAAAGAAAAAGGAAAAGCGCAAAGTTTTATTTGGCCTTCAGATACTCCCTGTGGTTTTGTACTCAAACAAACCAAATCAAATTCTTTTAGGTGTTTATGCGGATTTTCGCTCGGCAAACCATGATAGGTAGGCAGAAGATGTATCAAGCCCGTCCTAAGTGAGAATGGTGTTTCTCCATTCGGGAATGTAATGCACAACGGCTGCTGATTGTGTGGTGCCGTGACAAGTTGGCGAATGGTTTGATCTTCGTCAGCCATTGGAATATGTTCGTTTTCACTGTCTTCTTTTCCCGAAGTGTGCGTGCGTACAACCTTCGGGCAACTGCTTCTATTTCCAGTTCAAAATCTACAAATTTTCCCGTATTCTTCATGGTCATAAATCAAAGCAAACAATATTAGTAACTTTTCCGTAGTCCCCACCAACAACGCCAATTTTGACAAGCGTCGTGAACTGTCAAAATAATTATCCTTAATCTCAAAATATATAAATAAAACGTAGTATAGAGAAGAAGGGTCGATCCGCAGGGACTAAGGAGTTTCCAATATTGGTCTAAATCGATCTTTAACCAAGAAACCTGCAAGTAAAAAAGGGGGTTTAGCGAAATGAGTTGAATAAAATTAAGTAAACGTAAATGATAAATAAAGGAAAGTAAATAGTTAAAAGTAATTATGATAATATATAGCCTCCAGCTTTGCGTCACCTCAACTCGTTTCGATCACTGAAATAGATTTTACTTCGAGTTTTTGTCGGTTACAGTCTACAAGGCCCAACCCTTGTAACTTGCTCTTCTCTATGGTGAACTAATTTTCCAAGGTCAATCCTTAGAATTTAGCACTTTTTGGATTAACGACGACAATCGATACTAATGCTAATGATGTATTCTGTGCTGGAAAAGCCCATGCTCGAATAATTTTTGTCTTAACGACAATCGTATCCAATCTTGATTTCCCTTAGCAGACCGCCGCTAAGTTTGTTCTTAGGGAGTTTAATGTGCTACAAGCCTACTCTTCTCCCCAACAGTAGATCAAAACGTCAATCAAACCAACGCGCGCTTTTTGGATTGAAGGAGTTGTGATGTTTAAAGGAAAGGCCGATTGCCAATCCAATAATGCCGAAAATCAAGAAAGAAGTTTGAAGGTATGAAGAGCTCTTGCAATTCTCATGAAATGAATTGGGTTTCGCTTAGCTATCGACTAATGGTAAATTTAGCTAAGCATGACTATGGAAGAAATCATACTTAGCATTAAAATAAAGAAAATTTAAAAGAATAAAAATAAAAAGAGAAGAGAATTTTATAAAACCTCCAAAGGAAAGAAAAACAAAGCTAAGAATGAGAGATGTCATTCTAGCTTACCCCAATGGGTATTTATAGTATTCTAAAACCCTAAAATAACTCTAAAAGATAAAAGATAAATCCTAAAATTATCTAAATTAAATACAAAAAGATAATCCCAAATTTAAATTTTAAATCCGTCTAATAAGTTATCCAAAACACAACTGATAAGCTATCAAAGAGCTGACATCATCTTCTAGAAGTGCTGACGTGGCGTCCAGTCAGATTTTTCATGCCCGGATTCATGCCCACTAGCCTAGCCTTGACTCTAGAAAATAAAACTGCAGAACTTTGCCCTTTTTAGCATAGTTTCTGAAATCCAATGTCCTGCACAGAAAATAAGAGAAAACGCCCAAATCAGCAACATAAACCGGCAAACAATGAGTAATTAATAATAAAAGAATAACTATTTAAATCACCCATCAACATCGAAAGAGTTTTTATGCATAAGTGTGTTTAACACACTCATTCTTATTTTTGCATAAACTCTAAAAAGACTTGGATAAATTGAATTTCATGGATTTTTTAAACTTGATCATTTTTATTGAAATTCAGTAATTTTCTTAAGTGTTAATGTTTTCAGCTAAAAATTAAAATGGAATGTATTTATTAAGGGGAGCTTTTGTTTTCAAAAGAATTTACTTACTCTCTATTGTTATTTTTGAACCTTAAATGATTTTGAATTATTTTTTATATAACAAAAATGGGAGAGATAAGTTTGAAAAATTTAATTTCAAAAATAAAAAGGGTAGCTTTAAATATTTTTCTAAAATATTCTCTTTTTCTAAAATTATTTTCCTAGGGGTCTTTCACAAAAACAATTTTTCAAGTGGTTTCGTTATATCAAAAAATGGGAGATTGTTGAGATATTTATTTTGATAGAACAAAGTGAAAAATATTTTTGGACTTGAACAAATATTGCAAAAACAATTCAAAGTCCATTTATTTTGAAGAATATGTTTGAAAGCTTTTAAAAGTGTTTTTTGACTAAAACATATATTTTCAAGTAATTTAAAAGTCGCAGCGACTAATTTTTAACGGCTAGTTTTCCAACAGTTGGTTTTCTAACGGCTAATTTTTCAACGGTTAGTTTTTCATTCCACACTATAAATACAAGACAAAGACACTTGAAGAAGAAAATGATGGACATCCAAGCCTAAAGTTCAAGAGAGAATAGTCTTAATGTGTTTATTTCTTTTTAATCTCTTGTATATTCTTTAGTCCAATCCTAGTGAACCAAAATGTGTAAACACCAACCTAGAGAGGTATTTTGTTTACAAATTTCAAGACCGCATTGTTGAGGGATAGGTTCTAGTAGGGGTGTATACGGTTCAGTTTCGGTTTAATTCGGTAAGCTATTTTAGTAACCATCGGTTTTCGGTTCGGTTAACCTCGGTTTTCAGTTTTTCCATGTTAACGTTAGTTTATGAAATTTTGTATTTTATTTTGACAAAATAGTTTATTTGATGACTTTTAAATATTAAAAGTTAGAGTTTTAAAGTATTTTTCATAAATATTGATTAAAAACTTAATTTTTATGTAAAAAATAATAATTAAAAATGCATCTATAGTATTGTAAGTATAAAATACTTATTTTTACATTATAAAAATAACTATAAATTAAATAAAAAAATCAAATTCGGTTCAATCCGGTTTGATTCGGTTAACCACGGTTCGTAAACTTATGAACCATCCAAACGCCTCGGTTCGGATTGGTTTTCGGTTTTGCAGTTAACCATGCTCAGCCCTAGGTTCTAGTTTAGCCTAAGGAAAAACTAGGGAGAGGGTTCTATCTTAGCCCATGAAAAAGATAAGAATGTAAGGTTACCCCTTGAACCCGTAAAAAGGGGAAAATCATTGTTAGTGAATTGGAAAATCCTTAGTGCAGATGCTAAGGTAGTGGATGTAGACCTTGGTTAGAAGGCCGAACCACTCTAAAATCGATTGTGTCAAATTGTCATTTCTTTTTTGGTTTTTGTTTTCCTAATTTCCAAAAAAACCCTCTACACCCTTCATTGGAGTTATTTCGATTGAAGACATCGAGCCTTTCAAGTATTGTTATTGAAAATCATTGAAATTATTGTAACCTTTCATCCATGTCTTTTTGTGTTAGCTCAAACCATTGAAGGTGGAGCACCACTTACTCCATCGAAGGCTAACACGTCAACGGGCAAGGAAATCACCATCTTGAAGCCTTGAAAACTTCAGGAGTATCAGTGAGTGTAGTCGGAGTTTCGGGAATGGCTAGGTGCCTTTCCCGATTTCATTACCTATTGTTTATTGCATTACTAATATGTTACAAGGTACCATTGCATCGAAACCTCGTATGAGGTATATTGGTAAACTCTGGTAAGTCCATTGCATTGAACTATTGAACATTGAATCATTATATTGTTATTGATCTTGCTGTTGTCAACAACTTGGTTATTCTTATTGATTTGGCTTAAAACATCAGCCCTTAGATTCAAGTGAACATTAGATACAATTGGCATGCCATAAAATTCATGAGCTCATTGGTACGAAGTGGAATACGGTCCTTGAGCTAAGGCTCTATTTGGCGATATTGGCGGGATGTGTTATGATTTGGTTTATTGGCGATGTTGGAGGATTTGACCGTTCATTGATTGGCGATGTTAGTTGGGAATTCGCGTATCCACTATCTCATATTGATCAAAGGGTTAAAATTATTGAAATCATTGTTATAACATGTATTTGAGATGCATTTACATTGAAGTATTGAATTTGACACCATCGACATCCATTGTATTATTATTGCATTGTTATTGACTACCTCACTAGGCTATATAAGCCTAATGCATCTCATTCTACACATTTCAGGTTAAAAGGTACAAAGGTCGGGGATCGGGAGAAGAACAAATTTTTGCAAGTCACAAGCTAGACTAAAGTAATGTTTTCTATGTTCCTAAACTCCTAGTATGGTGGCATAATAGTAGAACACGTGTTAAAAGGTTATTTTGATGTGTAAAGTTGCTTATGTGGTCATGTTGACTTATAAGGCATAATATGGGTAAAGTGTGGCTTGAATTATAGCCAAAAATGGTTAAAACTGGCTCACAATAGACTAAGCTTAGTAAAAGGATTCGGATTGTTATAAAATTTGACATATAGCAAGAACATGGCATAAGAATATTGTTTGCAAAATTTCATAGAATTTGGACATCTATTAAATGCTCAAATTTGCTAAAAACCAAATAAATTTTGTCATTACAGAACAGGACGTGCCGATACGGGTATGGGCGTATCGGTACGAGTGAGCATTATTGGACCAAGTTGTTAAGGCGCATTGATATAAATTTTTGCCACTGGAATTTATAAAATGAACAGGGTACCGGTACGGAGAGGGACCGTACAGATCCCCATATGTATATAAGTCTGGTATCGATATGGTTTATCTCATATCGATACGAAAAAAATGCTACTAGAATTTGGGTTATAAATAGCGTACCGATACGGTCTAGCCCGCACCGATATCCACCTTTAATCTCAACCGTAATAACGGCCAGTCGTACCGATACAGCCTCTCGAGTACCGGTACCGATACACGTAGGTTGGTTAAAAGAATATTGGAACAAATTTTAAACTTTACAAGTTGATCATTAAAAATTGTATCGAGTAATCGAGCTAGTAAATGAATTTAAAAGGACATGCCGGCTAACTACACATTGAATTTTATATTGGCAAGATTAATTGCTTATAAGGACCTAGTAATTACAAAAATTATATATTAGTTCCCAAACTTGTGAAAATTATAAAATGGTCCCCCAAAACATTTATTATTGTTTGTATTGATCTGGTGACATATTGTATCAAACAAATAATAGTATTGAACCTTTATATTGCATCGAAACACCGTTAGTTCATCGGAATTATTGTACCAAATACCGTTATCGTTCATCGGTAACATCTCTGACCCGGTTTCCTACCAGATGGGGAATGAGGTGTTACAGTTTTATGATGAAATTGATACATTCAAAAGTTTAGAGACTAAACTGAAACAATCCAACCAAAACATCTCTTTAAAATTCCAAGTAATATTTTCTTGATTTTCTCTATAAGACTCTTATATATCCACAATATCTGAACCTAACACACAAACTTTCAAGCAACTGGACCAGCCAATACAGATCAATCCCCAGTTAAAAAAGCTTGTCGGTTCAATAAACAAGGTCAAACTTACTACTATTTGCTAAACTACTGGGGGTTTTCTTGATCATCTGATCAATGATTTGGCTTTGCCAAATGTTGGAAATGTTGGCGACCTTCTGGTGGTGATTACGAAGCAAAGTTTCTCTCTCTCCCTATGACGAAACATCCAAACAGTGACAATATCTATATCTTTTACCAATCCATGTTGTTTGCAGAACCTTATCCAGCCGTTAGAAGTAAGCACGTACATATTCGAACTCCAGAGCTTGAATTTCATGTCGTTTTCGTTCCCCTCTGGATCGTACACGATCACCGGGATTCCGTTTCGAACATTCTCGTCTTGTTTCAACAATGGTATCATGAATTGTCGGACGTGATCCTTGCAAAAAAGCAGCCTTGTTTGATATCTCTTCAAGTCGGTCTCCGTCAGTCGCTTCTGGTAAGGCTTGCTACGTTCGGCAATAAGACCGGCGAGAGCTGCTACCGGAGGGATATCTGGGGGCTCATAATCGTCCAACATTCTATTGTTTCTTCCCCCAATAATAATTAAACGCGGCGCTCCTTCCTCTCTTTTCCGCTTCTTTAACGTAAGGGCAGACTGTTTGTCTAGCTTTGCATACTGTAAAGAAACAAGAGCTTCAGCAACAGAGCATTCCTCATCCGTCCACCAACGTTCGCCACTATTATCGTTATCCATTGATTATACAGAGCATTCCTCACACTCTTCCTTCATCGTTTTACAGGAAAAAAGAAAGGGTTTGCTTGAGGAACAAGGGTCTGAACTAAAGAATATCTCAAGTGAACTGATTAATTCTCTAACCTTAGCTTCAACCTGAAAGTAGAAATTCACAAGCCAAGATTTTGAATTGATTGAAGCCCCCAAAGCAACAGAATTAATATTTCATACTAGTTCAAAAATACCATATATGAGTACAGGGATGCAGCATCTGTTTGATTGTTCTTCATCTCTCATCTCGCTTCTCAGCTTTAATTTGTTGCTTCTTCCTGAAACCACGTGAAGTCAACAAATCAAATTATACAAACACAATGTATATATCTATATAATAGAAAAATATTATATATTATATATGCATATGAATGCATGAGTATGTCTAATAATTCAATTCATTTGAAAATAATTAATAGAGTATGAGTTATTCTGAAGTATTGTTAGTGGAATTTTTTTTCTCACAAGTATGTTTATTTCAACATTAAAAACTAAAATTTAAATCTTAAATTTTAACCCTGAACTTTAAACTCTAACCCTAAAACTTAAATCTCTAAACTAAATTCTCAAACCATAAAATATATACTTGCTTGTGGAAAAAATTTACACACCCAAAGCATCAAATATTTTCTCATAAAATATACATATAACATTAAGGTCGAAACACAAACCTATAGATATATAGTAGCATAGGGGAAGTACTTACTTCTACTACTTCCCCATCTCAACGGCGTTGGCAGCGACCTTTCCCTGGTGTTAACAAAGCAGAGTTTGTAATTGTCCATACAATGGCGAAGCATCCAAATATGAAATATCAGTAGCTTTCTCTAGTCAATGCATGTTTCCTGCAAAACGGTTCCTACTGGGCGTATATATAGCAGTAGTATTAATTAGCAGTTTGCACGTAACACGAACCTCATGTCTTCCTCTGGGGTTAGGGATTCCTTAGCCACATTCTCATCTTGTGGTTGTGGCCGTATCACCACGGATTCTTGATTTTGATTCTTTTTAAAGAAGAACTTCACCCTTTTCCGTATCTTCTGACACGGCCTGCTGCTACATTCGTCATTGGGGACATCTGGGGTTTGGTAGCTTTCAAGAATTTCACTTCTTCCATGAATATCTGAACTTGGTTCTTCATCTTCGCCTTCAAGAAAGTTTCTTTTCAGATTATCTAATTCCAAAGCAGTTTTGTCATCTAACTTCATATACTTTAAATAAAGAAGAACGAAAGCAGCATCGTATTCGCCCTCGGTCAAAGCTACTCCATTATCGTCATTCTCAATGGCTTTGGACTTGTTTGCTTCGCTCTCTTTATTCATGGTTTTAAAATAAGAGAAAGGGGATGGTTTCTTGGAAAATTTTAGCTAAGAAAGAAAGGCCGGTTTTCTTGGATGATGAGAACGATGCCACAGTCACAGAGGAACGTCTGGAGGGAGGAAAAGGAAGTGAAGTATTGATTTGGTGATGATTTTATAATAGCGAATGAACCTATGGAGGGATTGTTATTAAAAGGCTTTAATAAATTGGCAAAACAACCCAGCAAGCCTAACAAGAGCCCATACTCTACATATCTAATGGATGTTATTCCTTTTTTTAAGGTTTTTTTTATACAAAGTGTAATATTTAAAGGGTTATATTTTTTTTTTGATGAAAAGTGAATTATTACCATGTACTTATTAACAATTTTAAACCTAGATGAAGAAAAAGAGTATACACGATAATAAATACATAAGCAAACTAATCAAAATTTTAACTAGCAATATCAGCTAACAAGAGGGACTGAAGTCCAATAGGAGGGATAGAAAAACGTTGAACCTCTAAATTATCCGCATGAACCATCTTCGCCAATGCGTTAGTCATCTGATTCCCACCGCGGAAAATTTGTTGCAACCTCACCACCCAACTACGTTGACGCAGCTCGGTAAACTATAATAACAACGAATAACACTTATTACCATCTGCATCAATCCGAAGAGCACGAGAGCCATCCATGCTATCCATCTCAATAATAACTCACCTAAAACCGGCATTTCAAACTTCGATAAAATCAATGTAGGCTATCCAAATCTCCGCTTCAAAAACCGAACATACCCCTATAAATTTTGTAAATCCAAGTAACCAATCTCGATTAACATTGCGTAAGACACCCCCGCAAGAGGACACGCCATCAACATGCATCGAACACCATCTGTGTTGAGTTTGACCCATCCTTTCTCCGGAGGAGTCCAATGACTCAGTGCAGTCATAGTCCGAGTGCCAGAAAAACGCCGAACCCTAGCAGCTTCCAACGCGGACACTGTATTATCCAGGTGCAGCCGACTTTGTTCAAGTATTGAACCCCATCCATCAATTGGGTTATCGAACACTGTCGCATTCCTGGCTCTCCATATATTCCATGCCAAAATACCAAAAATTAAGTCCCAATTTTCTGGTTGCAATGCAAAATAAGCCGGATTCCAAATTCATTAAAATCCACTCACGCTGCCCCATAGAAAAGAACTCCGAAAGTCGATCAGATTTAACAAGCGAATACCAAACCGAAACAGCAGTCGGGCATGAACGCAAAGCATGACTCACACTCTCCGCCTTCACCCCACACACCGAGCAAGTATCCACAAGCGTAAAATGCCTCCGAACTCGTTCTTCATTAATCATGAGCTTAGCACTATAAGCAAGCCAAAGAAATATACGAATACGTTGAGGACCCCAAAAACGATGAACAACCTTCCAGCCCTTATCTGGCGAAGCTAATGAACGCCCCATGCGAACATGATAGGCAGCCTTGACACTCAAAACACCCAGCTCACTCCCCTTCCAGCCATGAGCTCACACTCGTTATATTATATTTTGATACATAAGTTGTGTAACAAAATTTATATAATTCTCCATATTTAAATTATAAATTTAAAACTTAAATTCCTAATTCTAAAACTCTAAATTCTAAACTAAACCCCTAAACCCTTAGTCTTGTGTATCAAAGTATTTTTCATATTTAAACTACCATAACCTTCAACCCTTAAATTGGAGATAAATGTATCGAATTCACGACCTCTTAGATGTTATAATAACAATAATATCAATTGTGCTAGAGAAAAATTTTGATACATAAGCTTGTGTAAGTTTACACATGCTTAACAATTTTAGGGGTCAGAAGTTTAGTTTAGAATTTAGAGTTTAGGAGTTTAGAATTTAAGAATAGAAATTTTGTTGTCCCTTTTTGGTGCCCCTATTTATTCCCACACTAAAAAAGCTAGGTTTAGGGTTAAGATTTAAGGTTAGGGTTTATGGAATTATAGCATGGTGTATTTTTTAGGGATTAGAGTTTATGATTTAGAATTTAATGTTAAGGCTTAGGATTTAATTTTTAGTGTTAGGGCATAAAAAGAATCACCGGAAAGGGACATATGATTTTTGTTCAGAATTTAAGGTTTATGGTTTAAAGTTTATAATTGGGGGTTACAGTTAAGGATTTATATTTTAAATTTTAAAGAAGAGTTGTATAATTTTTTTACACAACTTTTATATCAAAATATAACGTATTGTGCTAATGCTTAATCGATTTTTTATTATTTTTTTGACAAATCCTAAATCTAACCATAATCCTACTTAGAGGGAGGAGAAGAGGACTCTAAGAGGAGGAAGGATATATATATATATATATATATATATATATATATATATCTGTGTTGGATTAAAATTCAATAATAGTGAGCACATATGTATAATGTACGTTGCTATTATAAAGTTTAACACGTAATTAAGTGACCAATTATGTTACACGTGTTATAGGTACTAAATTGTCATGGAATTAAAAGTGTAGATACCATAAGTTAGATTTATAACTCAATGAGGGGTAGAGTTGTAAATATTAATAAACTGTTTTAATTCAGTTTATATAAAGGGTAGTGGTCCCCGAGATATAGGTTAACTTGCATATCTCTTTTCTCCGTCTGAGAGTTGTGTGCCAAGAGGTAATCTATCATCTTGGAAGATCAAACCCTCTGAAAAATCTCCATCAATGGATTCAGGTACGCTTCCGCAAATCTAGTATTTATTCTTAATGATTTGACATATATATAGATCTTGGGTTTAGATTTCATATCTGTTATGGTTTGGTTCTAACAAGTGGCATCAGAGACAGGTTATGTCGAATCATTAAGAACCGATTAATTTTATATGGATAATCATAATCGTAATTTTTTTTATTGCCGCATCACTTTGGATTGCTTTTCCTTTGGGTTCAATTCTATTGTATATATTTTGTTTATGAGGATTGATTCTCCTTCACTATTTTCTGATTTATAATTCACGATTTTTCATCATTGTTTTTCGTGGGTTTCATTATTAATCGGCAATTAAAAAAAATTCACTTTGGAATATTATATTATTTGACATCTGTTTTATGTGCGATAACCCTAATGGATTAATGTTTAATCTATTGAATTTAGGTTTTCATGATTATGAATATGCATGCACTATATCAAGACTTTGAGGAATTCATTAGTTACAGTGAACAACTTTTGAATATCAACTTACCTTTAATTTTTTATATTGTTTTTTGTTTGTGGATTCAATAATTACATATCTAGTTTACTGTTATGATATGTATTTGATTTAAAATATATATTCAATTTGATTGGATCAAAAAAATAGTTTTGATCATTAGGTATTAAGATAAATATTGGAAACAGATAAATTCATGTTTTGGCTATGTCTAATATTTTAGTCGGTTAATTGAAACACAATGTCACCAAAGTGACCGCTTCTGCGTAGATTAACTTATTTAAAATATCAAGATATTTGTGTTTTTGTAATTCATGCTTTTATTAATTGGCCCAAAGGAAAATTAATATTTGGCCGAATTTCAAATAACACCTGTGGTGATAAATGTGTGACAATTATAAGGTAATTTATGTGTGCAATACGTTAGTCCAAAGATTAACTTGTTGTTCGACATAGTTTATTGTCAATGTTTGATTGCTACAACAAGAGTACCGCTTTACAGTTAATAATATTCTTGTCCAAAGACTTGATATTAATGTTGTGTTTGGTATCTTGAGGGGAATTAGTCATTATTTTGAATTTATTTGTTTACTTATGAATTATTGGTGTGAGCATATTTATTTATTTATTATTCTTGTGTTCTATATTCAGCTAGTTCTTCTGCTGCCACAATATCTGCTAATGTCAATTCTATACCCATGCTTAATGGGACGAATTTCAAGGAATGGAAAAGGCACTTACTGATTGTGCTTGGATGTATGGACATAGACCTTGCGTTAAGGGAAGAACAACCTGCACCTCTCACTGCGGCAAGCACCCCTGATGCAAAAAGGGATTTTGAGAGGTGGGAACGTTCTAATCGCATGAGTCGATGATCATGAAACATAGCATTCGGAAACCTTTAGGGGTGCGTAAATCGAGGAAATTATTCAGGCTAAGGATTTCCTTGACAATATTGAGCAACGTTTTGTCAAAAACGATAAGGTTGAGATGACATCACTTCAAATTCTTTGATGTCTATGAAGTACAAGGGTCAAGGAAATATAAGGGTACATTATGGAAATGTCTCATATTGCTTCAAAACTTAAGGCACTTAAGATCGAGTTTTACGATGATTTACTCGTCCTTATGGTTTTGGTATCGCTTCTGCATGCAGTTTAACCAATTTAAAATTAGTTATAATGTCAAAGGGAGAAGTGGACTCTAAATGAGCTCATTTCTCATTGTGTTCAAGAGGAAGAAAGGTTGAAGCGTGAGAAAACTGAAAGTGCTCATTTGTCTAGTGCCTCTAAAGACAAAGGCAAGAAAAGGAAATATCGAAATGAAGTCTGCTAAGGGTCTAGCTAAAAAGAAACAAGAAAATGTTCCAAATAATTGTTTCTTTTGTGACAAGCCTGGAAACATGAAGAAAGATTGTACCAAATATCACGCATGGCGTGTAAAGAAAGGTATGAATCTTACTTTGGTCTGTTACGAGGTTAATTTAGCTTGATACCTAGAAACACTTGGTGGTTAGATTCTGTGCTACTACTCACATAAGTGTTTCTATGCGGGGTTGCCTGAGCTACCAAAGCCAAGTGATGGTGAAAGAAACATCTTTGTGGGCGATGGAAAATCGGTGGAAGTGGAAGCAATTGGGCATTTTAGGTTGTTATTAGGAACTGGTTTTTATTTGGATTTGAAAGACACTTTTGATGTTCCGTCTTTTAGGCGGAATTTAGTTTCAGTTTCTTTGTTGGACAAATTTGGTTATTATTGTTCATTTGGAAACAATCAGTTTACTTTGTCTTTAAATTCAAGTATTGTTGGAACTGGTTATTTAAATGCTTATGACAACCTTTATTTGTTAGATACAATTGCATCCTATAATGAAACCTTGCATGTGGAATCACGTGGTACTAAGCAAAAATTAAATAAAAAAAAATTCAGCATCATTATGGCATAAACGCTTAGGTCATATATCAAAGTGTAGGATTGAGCGTCTTGTGTCTAATGGTATTTTAGAGTCTCTTGACTTCACATACTTTAATGTTTGTGTTGATTGCATCAAGGGAAAACAGACCAAAACTAAGAGATTAGGTAACAATCGTTCTACAGGCGTCTTAGAATTAATTCATACTGATATTTGTGGGCCATTCCCTACGGCATCTTGGAATGGTCAACAATATTTCATAACATTCATAGACGATTACTCACGTTATGGGTACCTATATCTCATTCATGAAAAATCTCAGTCTTTGGACGTGTTCAAATCCTATAAAGCTGAAGTTGAGAATCAACTCAACAAAAGGATTAAAAAAGTTCGATCTGATCGTGGTGGTGAGTACTACGGTAGATATGATGGATCGGGAAACAACGTTCGGGACCATTTGCAAAGTTCCTAGAGGAATGTGGTATTGTCCCACAAGACACCATGCCGGGATCACCTAGTATGAATGGTGTTGCTTTGAGAGACGTAATAGGACTCTTAAGGATATGGTAAGAAGTATGATTGCTCATTCTACCTTACCCGAGTCACTCTGGGGAGAAGCATTAAAGACAAAGAGCGTACATTCCGAATAGAGTACCCCCACTAAAGCGGTGAAAAAAGACACCTTATGAGCTTTGGGTGGGTAGAAAGCCCACTCTAAAGCATTTTCACATTTGGGGATGTCCAGGTGAGGCAAGGCCTTATAGGCCACTTGAAAAGAAATTGGACTCTAAAACAAGATGGCGACTACTTTATTGGTTATTCTGAGCGCGATCTAGGGGCTATAAATTTTATGATCCCATAATTAAGAATATTTTTGAGACGGGAATTGCAATATTTTTTGAGGATGTTGAGTTTGGAGGGAGAAATAAGGTAAGAGACATTGTCTTTGAGGAGGAATTGAGTTTTAACTCAATTCCTACTATCACTTTTGATGATGTTCAAGTTTCTATACCGATAATCAATCAAGAAGTGAATCCAGAACCTCAACAAGACAATGTCGAACAGCTCCCTCTTATTCAGGATGAGGTAATTGTTCCAGAAGAACAAACTCAACAACCTCAAGAACAAGTGCCATTAAGGAGAACCACGAGAGAAAGGAGAAATGCTATTCCGGATGATTATATTGTATTTCTCCAAGAAAATGATAATGGAATGATGGAAGATGATCCGATCAACTTTCATCAGGCCATGCAATGTATTAACTCTCAAAAGTGGATTGATGTCATGCAAGAAGAGTATAAATTCATGCAAGACAATAAAGTTTGGAAACTTGTCCCATTACCTGAAGGTGCAAAACCAATTGGTTGTAAATGGATTTTTAAAACCAAGAGGGATCCAAATGGTAATGTGGAGAGGTATAAGGCACGTCTTGTAGCTAAAGGTTATACTCAAAAAGAAGGCATTGACTTTTTAGAGACTTTCTCTCCAATTTCATCGAAAGACTCATTTAGGACAATCATGGCACTTGTAGCTCATTTTGATCTTGAGTTACATCAGATGGATGTTAAGACTGCGTTTCTCAATGGAGAAATTGAAGAAACAATTTATATGGTGCAACCAGAAAACTTTGAGTCGGGAGACCCAAAGAATATAGTTTGCAAATTAACAAAATCCATCTATGGACTCAAACAAGCTTCTCGTCAATGATATCACAAATTTCATCAAGTAATTGTCTCGTTCGGTTTTGAGATGAATATTGTTGATGATTGCGTGTATCACAAGTTTAATGGGAGTAAGTACATATTTTTGGTTTTATATGTCGATGACATTTTGCTTGCCACAAATGATATAGGCTTCTTGCACGAAACCAAGAGATTTCTATCTAAGCATTTTGAAATAAAAGATCTTGGGGACGCTTCTTTTGTTTTAGGAATTCGGATACATCGAGATCGATCTCGGGTATTCTTGGATTGTCACAAAAGAACTATATCGATAAAGTACTTAAAAGGTTTGGCATGCAAAATAGTAAACCAATAGACACCCTGCCACTAAAGGAGACAAGTTTTGTCTTGCCCAATGCCCTAAAAAAAGTAATCTTGAAATTCAAGAAATGCATAAGATTCCTTATACATCAGCTATTGGGAGTCTAATGTATGCTCGGTATGTACGCGTCCGGATATTGCGTACATTGTTGGGATGTTAAGCGGATACTCAAGCAACCTGGTATGGACCATTGGAAAGCGACCAAGAGGGTTATGAGGTATCTTCAGAGAACAAAAGATTATATGCTCACATACAGAAATCGATCATTTGGAGGTCGTAGGGTATACGGATTCTGATTTTCTTTGGGTGCCAAGATAGCAAAAATCTACATCAGGCTATATTTATCTGTTTGGCTGGTGGAGCTATATCTGGAAAAGTGCCAAACAGACACTTATAGCTTCTTCCACTATGGCAGCGAGTTTGTAGCATGCTACGAGGCATCTAATCATGGAATATGGCTGCGAAAGTTAGTCATCAAGGCTGCGTATTTTGGAGAATATAGAAAGACCACTTAAATTATTTTGTGACAATAAATCAGCAGTGTTGTATTCCAACAACAATAGGAGCTCGTCTAAGTCAAAGCACATTGACATAAAGTTCCTAGTTGTGAAAGAAAGAGTGCAAAGTGGACAAATATCCATAGAACACATTGAGACAAACTCTATGATAGCGGATCCGCTCACAAAAGGTTTACCACCCAAGGTCTTTCATGAGCACACTGCTCATATAGGTGTTACATCATTTAAGGATATTATTGTTTGAGTGGGAGTTTGTTATTTGTTCACTTTATGTTTATGTTTATTTTCGACATTTATGTATTTGGTTATTTTCTGATCGTAAATAAAGTATTGATTAATTCACTCTTTTCTTATTTGGATAAGAACCTCACTTATGTTTAAAGAGGACCAGTTGGAAATAGGCATGTTCGGTTCACATTTACATGTAATTTCCATGCTACGCATCCATGATTGATCTATGTCATTTGATTATGTTTGTATACGTGACCATTGATGGGTCCAGTCATGATTGATATGGCAAAGACCGCTTTGATCCTATATGGATATAATTGATGGACGAGATTGTTATAGAATACCTATTACATGATAGCAAATTTTTTTGAGCTCATAAGGTCGTACATTTGTCGTGGTAACATATGTTGCCCAAGTGGGAGATTGTTGGATTAAAATTCAATAATAGTGGGCACATATGTATAATGTACGTTGCTATTATAAAGTTTAACACGTAATTAAGTGATCAATTATGTTACACGTGTTATAGGTACTAAATTGTCATGGAATTAAAAGTGTAGATACCATAAGTTAGATTTATAACTCAATGAGGGGCAGAGTTGTAAATATTAATAAACTGTTTTAATTCAGTTTATATAAAGGGTAGTGGTCCCCGAGATATAGGTTAACTTGCATATCTCTTTTCCCCGTCTGAGAGTTGTGTGCCAAGAGATAATCTATCATCTTGGAAGATCAAACCCTCTGAAAAATCTCCATCAATGGATTCAGGTACGCTTCCGCAAATCTAGTATTTATTCTTAATGATTTGACATATATATAGATCTTGGGTTTAGATTTCATATCTGTTATAGTTTGGTTCTAACAATCTGTACTATATCATTGGCAGCACCAATCTGTAACGTTCCAAAGAACTCCCCAACATTCCTATAAGCCAACGTTTCCTTGTGCCAGAAAAACAAGTTTCTGTGCCACATCACGATAAGCTGTTGAAAGTACAAGCTGTACCATTCATGGGTGGAGCACATGCATTAATCGAAAAAAAATTATATAATTTATATAAAAAATATATACAAATGACATTTTTTTATAAATAAAATAACTTTAAATATCAATAAAAAATATTACCCTTAAATAAATTTTTGGCTCTGACTGTAGTACTATTGAGGAGTTGGTTCCACTTGAGCTGCCAGATTTATTTGTTTAGTGTCTTGTAAGTGGGGTCTAGAGTCTAGACTAGCATCACCACTACTTTAACTTGCTTCAAGTAACATTCTATAGCTACTACGAACAAAATCAGAATCTTGGATAAATCAGAAAGAAACAACATGTATCCATCTTAACGACAGAGATAGTAATAGCAATGGAATCAGCAGAAGAGTTAAAGACAGACTCAAAACAAAAGGGGTCACCTACACCGATTCAATCACCAAACATCAAAACTGAATTAATCTTTCATGCTAGTTTGAAAAGACAATATTATAGGGGTCTTGAGCAACGCAGCATCTGCTCTCAGTACTGTTCAGCTTTTGTTGCTTCTTCCTGAAACCAGATCAAGTCGACAATTAGTAGATTTCACTGAAACGTATCGGAGGATAAACCGCCATCATATTTACATATACAATCCAAACTAGACCGCAGATATTTCCATTTCAAATGCAAATTTCATGCCGACTTTTCTTTAGCCTATGCATGTTTCCTGCAAAGCAGTTTCTACTGATAGTAACACGAACCTCATGGCGCGGTCTTTCCGTTGGAATCATATGGGGTAAGGGTTTCCTTAGCCCCATTCTCATCTTGTGCTATCTCCATGGATTCTTTGTTTAAGAAGAACCTCGCCCTTTTCCGTCTCTTTTGGTATGGCCTGCTCCCTTCTTCATCTTGGGGTTGGTAATTACTTTCAAGGATTTCATTTCTTCCATCAATATGATCTGCACTTGGTTCTTCATCTTTCGAAAATTCCCTTTTCATATTATCCAATTACAAAGCAGCTTTTTCATCCAGCTTCATATACATTAAAAGGTTACCAAGAACTGTAGCAGCATCGTATTCGTCCTCATCTATCAAACCTACTCCATTATCGTCATCCTCGATGGCTTTGGACTCTTTATTCATGGTTTTACAATAAAAAAAGTTTTAGCTAAGAAAGAATGGTTGGTTTTTCTTGGAGTATGGAAACAAATGCCGCAGTTGCAGACGAATGTTCGGAGAGGAAGGGGAAGTCAAGCAAAGGAATATATGGAGGAGGGTTGTTATTAAGAAGGCTTTAATAATTTGGCAAAACAACCCAGCAAGCCTAACAATGGCTATTGTTCGAATAGAAATCCTCTTTCACGTGTCTATTTCTATGTTCTAATACTAAAAAATTAGGTTTAGGATTTTGGGTTAAGGGTTAAAGTTATAGTTCAGGGTTATTGTTTAGGGAATTAGGGCTAGGGTGTATTTTTAAATTTTAAGATTTATGGTTTAGAATTTAAGGTTTAAAATTTAAGGTTAGGATTTATAATTTATTTTGTTTACTGTTAGACATAAAAAAACACCAAAAGCTACAGAGAATTTTTGTCTCTATTATTCTGCATTTGACATAAAAAAATGAAAGAATAATTTGGAAAGCATTTATATTTGGTGCATTAATTATATATAAATTTTATGGGTAAAACTTTGATACACATACTGTGTAAAATTAATTTTACACAAGTCTGTGTATTTACACTATAAAAACTCAAATCCTAAATTTCTAACCCTAACCCTAAAAAACTAAACCCTAAACCTTAAACCCTATGCACTAAATTCTAAACACTAACCTTAAATTCTAAATCACACAACCTAAACCCCTAAACCCTAAACTAAAACCCTAACCCCTAAAACTAAAACGCACGTGTAAACTAAAGTTTACACGGCCTGTGTATCAAAGTTTTTCTCAAATTGGGTAAAATTTTGATACACATTCTGTGTAAAATTAAATTTACACAAGCCTGCACATTTACACTATAAAACCCAAATCCTAAATTTTTAACCCTAATTTTAAAAAATTAAACCCTAAACATTAAACCTTATACCCTAAATTTTGAATACTAACCTTAAATTCTAAACCCTACACCCTAAACCCCTAAACTTTAAACCCTAAACTAAAGTTTTAACCCCTAAAACTAAAAGGCGTGTGTAACCCAAAGTTTACACGGCCTGTGTATCAATTTTTTTCTTGAATTTAATGCATTTAAAATTTACTATTCGGGAATTTAAGGATTAGTCTAAGTGTGGTGTTCCACTTAAATAACTAGAATTTAAGTAATTTGGACCGTAAGTGTACATAAATTTATCTAGATTTAAAACTGAATATATGAGACTGTAAATGAACCGAACGAATACGAATAAGGGTATGCTCATGTTCGTTCGTTTAATTTTAACCGAACAAACAAACGGACACGAACAATAAACGAACATAATTTCTTGTTCGTTCCTTAAGGAATGTAGCTTGTTCGTGTTCGTTCGTTAAAATGATGTAGCTTGTAAATGAATCGAACGAATGCGAATGAGGGTATGCTCATGTCCGTTCGTTTAATTTTAACCGAACAAACAAACGGACGCGAACAATAAACAAACACAATTTCTTGTTCGTTCCTTAAGGAATGTAGCTTGTTCTTGTTCGTTCCTTAAGGAATGTAGCTTGTTTGTATAAAATTAATAAGCCTGTGTATTTACACTATAAAAACCCAAATCCTAATTTCTGACCCTAACCCTAAAAAACTAAACCCTAAACCTTAAACCCTATCCACTAAATTCTAAACACTAACCTTAAATTCTACCCCATAAACCCTAAACCCTAAACTAAAACTCTAACCCCTATAACTAAAAGGCACGTGTAAACTAAAGTTTACACGGCCTATGTATCAAAGTTTTTCTCAAATTTTATGTATTGGATGATAATATAATACCATAAAAGTTTATAATTGAATGTATTTCTAATTATGATGGCCGTTAGGTTTACTTGAAAGTGCCTTGGTTTTTTCCTTAAAAGGGAGAAAAGAAATTAATTAATACATTAATAAAATATTTGAATTTAAGGGTAAAATTTTGATACACAGGTTATGTAAGCCTGCACATTTACACTATAAACCCAAATCCTAAATTTTTAACCCTAATTTTAAAAAATTAAACCCTAAACATTAAACCTTATACCTTAAATTCTAAACACTAACCTTAAATTCTAAACCCTACAACCTAAACCCCTAAACATTAAACCTTATACCCTAAATTCTAAACACTAACCTTAAATTCTAAACCCTACAACCTAAACTCCTAAACTTTAAACTCTAAACTAAATCTCTAACCCCTAAAACTAAAAGGCGTGTGTAAACTAAAGTTTACACGGCCTATGTATCAATTTTTTTCCAGAATTTAATGCATTTAAAATTTACTATTCGGGAATTTAAGGATTAGTCTAAGTGTGGTGTTCCACTTAAATAACTAGAATTTAAGTAATTTGGACTGTAAGTGTACATAATTTATCTAGATTTAAAATTGAATACATGAGACTGTAAATAAACCGAACGAATACGAAAGAGAGTATGCTCATGTTCGTTCGTTTAATTTTAACCGAACAAACAAATGGACACGAAAAATAAACGAACATAATTTCTTGTTCATTCCTTAAGGAATGTAGCTTGTTTGTGTTCGTTCGTTAAAATGATAGACGAACATAAACGAACAAACATAAACGAAAGTTTGTGAATAAATTTATTTTTTAAAATAAATTATTTTGTTATAAAAAATAATAAATATAAATAGACATGTGTGAATAAATTTAAACGAACATAAATGAACGAGTTACCGAACATTCACAAACGTAAATGAACGAACAAGCCATTTGTTCGTGTTCGTTCATTTAAATAAGCGAACAAAAAATCTTATTTATGTTCGTTTGTTTAATAAATAAACATAAATAAACTAACATAAATGAACTTTCAGCCGAACGATTCGCTGAACGTTCGGTTCGTTTACAACCCTGCGAATACATATACTACTTTGTAATAGAATAAAATGATAAAGAACTCACACATTTGAAGTGTCATACGCGATTTTTTTTCCGGAATAGTAAAAATTAAATTTGCCAATAATTAGGTGACTATATGTATAGTTTGATATTAAGAAAATACTACTTAGAAATAGATAACCATGAGTACAATGGAAAACTTTTTCTCGGATTGTTTTAAGCTTTTTCTCTTTTTGTTTTGCATTTTCAAGAATCTTGCGTTTTCAACGATTAAGGTATCCTTGGGTGTTGATCCATTCCTTCCCATCTTTTGCCCCCCCCCCCCCTCTCCGTCCCTCATTTTTGTTTGCTTCGTTGTTTTCCTACAGTTGAGTTGGCTCTTGAAGAACATAACGGAGGATTGTTGTTTTTCCCTTACTTCTCTTCTTTTGATATTCTTTTTCGGTTGTTCAGCGTTTTTTTGTTCCATCTTTCACATATTTGGACTGAACCATCGCCTAACTTTATGATGAAATCCTGTGATTTGGATCAAATGTTATCTCCTTTTTAGTCTTTGTCGATGGCCGATGATTTTTCTAATGAGTGAAAAAAAGTTTGATTCAAACGATTTTTGTGATTTTTTTAGTCGCAATAAATTCAACCTCTTGAAATGTTCATAATGCCTCCTACTTTCAAAAACTTTTTATTAAGTGAATCTATTTTTAATCTAAACGTTCGACATCGCTTCTCCACCTTTGATGTTCATTGTTGCATGTATTTTTTCTGTTTAGTTTGCTGGCTCTTTTGGGCCTTTGCTGTTTTCATGTTAAGTTTGACTCAATGAGCTGGTCGTTTGTGGGTTCGTTTTTTCCCTTCCATTTATTTAACATACTTTCTCTCTCTATTTTTTTATTATCCTCTTGATTTTTTAAGATTTTACTTTGATTAATTCAGATCGACTCATATCGTACATCTAATTTTAGTAGATGAATCTTTCAACAAGAATTTTTTTATATATAAAATCTTAAACTCAAAACATACTTAAACGATACCAAATTACTTACCACTTGAACCAACTCCATTGATTTTCCCTATATTTTTAACATATCTATTTGTTTTCTTATGAATGAATTTCACCCTTTTATAACACAAAAACCCACGAGTGCAATGATTTATTTTGAAAATACCATTATAGTACAAGGGTGTTTTAGTTAGACTTAATAGCTAAATAGGTGCCCAAACTATACATGCGGTTTATTTTTAGTGTCTAAATTATTTTTCGTTCTAAATAAATGCTTAAAGTTTTATTTCAGTCATTTTAGGTGCCTAACCGTTAACTACGGTTATTTTTTAAAAAAATAATTTTTTTATTTTATTTCTTTTTTAATTTAATTTATTTTTAACTTATTTTAAAAAGAATCTAAATTTCTCAAAACTCACAAAATGACCCCCAAATTCGAAATCCCTAACTTTTCCAACCAATTTCACCACCGATGATCACTCTATCGCCCACTATATCCGTCATCAGACCACCACGATCATACCTAAAATTACTCATCGGCGGTAGCTGACGGTAGGTGTGTCGATCGACTTCCTAACGTCGAAGAAAGTAAAACTCGCAAAAAAAAGTCGGTCGGCACGCCTACCGTCGGTTATCGACGATGGATGATTGGGGAAATGGTCGTGATAGTTCCGCGACGACAGTGATGGTCTCCAGGGAGGTAGTCAACGGCGACAACGATGACAATTTGGGGATTTTAAGTTTTTGGATTGGTATTTGAGACTATTTTGTAAAAATTTAAAATTGTTATTTTTATAAAAAAATTGAATTTTATTTAAAAATTAATTAAAAGAAATTAAAAATAAAAACATGCCACGTGTCATATTTTAATTGGTTAACGATTTTTTAACAGCTAAACACTTAAAATAATCAAAATAAAACTTTAAGCATATATTTAGAGCGAAAAAATAATTTAAACACTAAAAATGAGCCACGCCACAGGTATAGTTTAAACACTTATTTGACAATTAAGCATATTAGTTATAATAAAAAAAAATGTAGTCTCTATTGACACGTACGGTATATAGCAGAAAAAATAAGGCCATAAAGGAAAAATTCTGAAGAGAAATGGGGAGCAATAGGAAGGAAAAGAGAAGTAAGAAACGATCAAATTATTCTTCTTCAGGATCTGAAGGTTAGCTTTAATTTTTTATTGCTCGACAACATTTTTTTATTTAATTTTCGAAAAATGCGTTAGAAGTTAGAACCCTAATTTAAACTGCTTAGCGTTTCAAGCCAGATTGATTCAAAATTAATTTAGTGCAACGAAAGTTTTTGTTTTTAGTGTGATTATATTTGGTTTGCTGTACAACCATAGATGAAAGAAAGGATAAAAGGCAAAGGAGAGGCGAGGACGAGGAGAGGAAAAGCAGGAAGAAGCATGATAAGAAAGAGAAAAGGAAAGACAAGAAATCTCACAAGCACTCATCTGATAAAGGTTTTAATTTTAAGCTCATAAGTTCAATATTATTCCTCTTTTTTTAAGTTATGGAGTCTTTGTTGAGCATTGTGTTTGTTTACGAGTCAAAAGTTGGAAGAATTGAATTATATGCTTCTGTTAATTTAAAATTTTAAAATTTCAAGAACAGAAAGGGCATGCTTGGGAGGGGAATGTATAAGGAATAATATGTATTCCATTGTGAATGGAGATGTTTATATGTCTGTTTTATTGAGCTTCTAGCAGATGTTATTTTACTTGATATGTCTGGTTGGTTCTGTTTTCTGCCTTTATGATAGTAGGATCTATGGGGGACTCTTTCTAATGAGAGTGGTAGTTATCCTAGGGCGTTTCTAAAAGTTCTAATTTGATTGAAGATAGCAATACACATGCAAAACACGCTACAGTTGTTCACCAAATTTGTTTCTTAAAACTTCAGTCGGGAAGATGTTGATGTATTAACTATGTTAACCAGGGACTGATTGACTGAACCAGGATTAGACAGCGGGAAGGGTCAAGTTGCCTAACTTCAAAGTTAACAGGGACCTAATAAGTATTTAATCCCAATCTTTTCTTTGGGGGCGAGGGGAGGAAGGCTTTAATTTGACAAGTATTCAAACTAGCAAGGACCAAAATTGTCATCGGATAAATTTTGGGAGGGCCAGGGCCCTTCTCATTCCCCATGTAGTCCTCTTGTCACTGATGGTAACTCTTAAGGTTGCTTTGGTTGGTGTGTTCATCTGGATTTTATTTTTACATTTTTTTTGGGTCTATGCTCAAACTGAAAGTTGGTTGGTATGCGATTAGTGAAGTACACGAGTATAGTGATATTTAAAGAAAAGCACGCTATCCAAAAGAAATAACATTTTGTTAGATTCATGATTTGAAATGTAAGTTGACATGAGAGAGTAATATGATTCCAGTGACTGAATTTGAAGGATAGTTTTACTTGAATAAATATTATAGTTATATATTCAGTTATAAAACTCTGATAAATTATTGTTATAGAATTGTGTTGAATGTCATAGTAATATGTTCTGTTTGTTGGATTTCTTACTACCAATTCTTTGGGATATGCCTTTGAGATAATGCTTAAAAACTGCAATTTTCGCTTTGCTTGTCATTGCATTTTGCAAGAATAGTTATAACTCGTTGATTTACTTTGCTTGACTCGGAGAAGAAGTTGAAGGAAAAGCACAAAAGTAAACATCACAAAGGTGACTGCCTCTCGGTGAGTCCTCTTGTTCTGGTTTATAGAAGTCAACCTTGATTTTTATAAGATTTTTGGTCATAGTTTCTTTTAACTGCTGCGCCTAAGAATTAGGTTACTTATTAAGGTACATGATGTGAAATTGGAAGCAAAATGCAATCTGTATAATTTGACAATATTGGTGTAATAGTTCTTTGTTAATTTGGGGGAGGAGCTTCTTGTGTTCAGTTTTTCAAAACGAGGGCCATCGTTCCCTGTTAAAGCATTGAGAATTCTAATGAACATTGATAATTTTAGAGTATTAACGATACAGTTTCTATGAACTATATGTTGAAGGAATTCTGATAGGGCAAGTAGATTCCTTAACATGTATACCATCTTTCGTTTTATAATGGTGGAATACTTTGAAATCAGCTCAGTCCATACCTACCCCAGGTAAATAAAATAGATTATTTTCCTTACGGAGGCATAGTTGAATTACAGTCCCGTCCATTGTATTTTAACAATTGAGATAGCTCTTTGTTTAAAAAAAACAATTGAGATAGATCTATAATGCAGTCTGTTGTATTTTTGCTTTGTTTAAATAGGTTGGCAAGATGCCATAAGTTGTCGAACTTTAAAGGCAAATTTGCCTTCTCAGTTCTCATCACAGAACATTTGTGGTTTCACATGTTTCATTTAACACACACTGGATCTTTATTTCATTGGTCTTAAGTGTTCATTTTGTTTAACTTGATGTGCAAGAATGGTCTAATCATCTTACACATATCTTTAATAATGTACAAAAAGATTTATACATATACAACAATAACAAAAACAATAAATTATCAACTTGGGGTTAAGTTTTGCATTCAACCTTTTCACTCTTCTTATATATTCATAGGGTTTGGCTATTAAATATGAAATGTATGGTGTTAAGTTCAACTTTTGAAATCTTAGAATGATAACTAGACACATGAGGATCATTTGCCTGCCTACGCAGCTGGTGGTGGTTGTGTGAAAATGACATTTAAACACGGGGTTTATGTGAAATTTATAAGCTGCTCACGTTCTTATATTGATTCCTGCAGAAACATGGGTTCCAAGAGATCTCCGGTGATGACTATTTTTCAAAGAACAATGAATTTGCTACGTGGCTGAAAGAAGAGAAGCGTGTGTTTTTCTCTGATCTTTCCTCCGAATCTGCTCGGGAATTATTCACGGACTTTGTTAAAGATTGGAATAACCAGAAACTCGGATCTCAATACTATGAAGGCATTGCAAGTGGGCCACGGACTGCACATAACTGGAAAATCAAACAGTAGGGAGTGAGGAGAGAACCTTCAGCAGCTTGAGCCCTACTTTTTTTTTGTTTATTTTCCTCACTCCTTTTATATGTACTGATTTGCAGTCTAGTACCTGATGAGTGTTGTAGTTTGCATTGTGCATTAGCAGATTTGCAGCAATAGAAATAGATTTGATAATTTGTTTATCCATATTTTGCTTGACCCCTGATGGTTTATTGAAATCTGGGATGCCTCAACTGGATTTGAATCACATAGATATGTGCAAAACTCCCTTATCACAAGGTATGCCAAGTGTGGTGACCTCCGATCAGGTGAATGTGTCTTTGACTGATTCCTTGATCAGAACAGAATCTCATGGAATGCAATTAGTGCTGCAAATGCTCATCGTGGTCTCGAGGAACAGGTCTTAAAATGTATTGTGAAGATGAAAAATGCAGGTATAGATTTAGATCAATTGAGCTTCTCTGGAGATCTTGCTGCTGCAGCTAAGTTGGAAAATACTAATAACAGCTTTTGCCGGACATGGCTATTTCCTGAAGGCGAGAGAAACTTTCAATGAAATGCATGATCATATCTCACCCAAACACATATGCATCTGCACTTGTAGGCAAGTGCATACACACACTCACACTTGGTAGGTGCCATTGGATTGTGTTTCATTGAGCATTGGTGGTGGTGAAGGTGTGAAATTATGTGGTACATTTTTTACATTCACAGAAGATTCTGTTTAGTTGAGATTGTTATACACTACAATGAGTAGGTTGTTTCACTGAATCTTGGCTTCCAACATGTTGATGTTCCATGTATTTGGTGTCATTTGTAATTGATTAATTGGTATTGGGGTTCAAATGCTATCCAGCAATTTAAATATTTGTTGGTTTAGGAATTCAAATGCAAGTACTCACAGCAACATGTTCTCTTCCATATGAATGATTGTTTTGTTGACTTTTTTCCTGTGAATTGTACAGTTAAATGTTAAAGATGGAATTATTTTCTGGTAATTGTCATTATCACCCAACATGACTTTGCATTGCATTGCATTTGGTCCATGATACAGTATACAATAAAATCTCTATAAATTAATACTCGATAAATTAATAACCTCTCTAAAATAATAATTTTTTTCAGTCTTGACTTGGGTCCAAGGTCTAAATTAATAATTTCGATAAATTAATTAGATAATAATTTTTTCGGAAGACTCTTATATAAATTTATAGTCCCTTTAATATTATAAATTAATAATTCTATAAAATTACAAATACTAATTTTTTTGTTGAATGCCTTCTTTAGTGATTGTTCAACACTACTCCAGATCATATGTTGTAGAGACTCGTTATTAGGATGATACTCACAATTCAAATTACTCTATTTATAATGTTAAGATTTAAACTCAAATTTTACTTAAGGCCTCATCTCACTGTATCGATTGGTTTTTAGTGTTTTTTTAATGTATAAAAAACAAACAAACGAAAGGTAATATGCTAATCTCAACACAGCTACGCTCCAAGTTTCCTGAACAAGTAAGCTTCGTCATTCCATCAATTACTTTTATTACCATATCGGCCAATTTTTTTATGTTAAATAGATATAGTTATTTGTGTATGTGATAGGTAAATGAAAAAAAAATGTTAGACAAAATTATTTTACACACAGACAGTGTGAAGTTTTTTTTATATAAATATGTCTAATTTAAGGTTAAATTTTAAAAATAAAATCCTTAATCTTAAGTCTCTAAATACTAAACCCTAAACTCAAAAATTAACTTGATTGTAGAAACTGAAATTTTCATCACCGGTGTATATTATAATAATTCAAAGATTTTATGTTGATAGCTACTTTAATAATTTGTAAAACTGAATCAAATAAAAAAATTTTAAGAACAAATATATACAATTAAATTTTATGTATAATATTGTATATTTAATAAAATTAACAAGTAATGTAGTTATTTATCCCTAAATAACCGTATTATATTTTAGAGTAAATATTTGACGCACATACAATGACTTTTTTTATGAGTATACTTATATAACCTAAAATCTAAATCCCTAAAATTTAAATTCAAAACATTAAAACTAAAACCTTAAACTATAAACTTTAAATTAAACCCTTAATCCCAAACAGATTATACAAACTAAAGTTTACATCAAATATTTTTCCATTTATACCCTCGTCGCCCATAAAATAATACTAATCTAATAAAAAGACGACATATAACAAATAAAGGTTCCTGACCTAGAACTTCTCTCATTTCTCTTCGCACATCCCGCCGCCGCCAAGTTTCATTTAACAATAACGTAATTTGTGAAACCCTAAACTTGATGCCTCTCTGTATCACTCTGCTGTAATTGATTTTCTATTTTCAAACTCACTGCTTGTTACTCTGTCTCATCGTATACTCTTTCTCTCTTTGTTTACATTGTTGAGAAGCAGATTTTTTTTAAAGCTATCGGTTCAGCGGAAAAAGGCGCCTGCGGCACCGCTACACCACCGCTATTTGAAACCCCGCGTTGAAACAAAGATGGCTGAGGAAGAGAAGGGCGAAATAAAGTCGTTCAAAGATTTAGGTTTATGCGACGAGTTAGTGGAAGCCTGCGACACTTTGGGTTGGAAAGCCCCTACTAAAATCCAAGTAGAAGCCATTCCCCACGCTCTCGAAGGTTCTACTGCCTTTTCTTTCTTGAACAACTTTGTTTGATTACATTCTTTTGTTTAATGTGCGGATTTTCGTATTGTAGGGAAGGATTTGATTGGGCTTGCACAAACGGGTTCGGGTAAAACAGGGGCGTTTGCTCTTCCAATTATGCACGCGCTTTTGGAATGCCATTCAAAGCAAGAACATAAATCTGCACCTGTATTTTTTGCTTTGGTGCTTTCCCCGACACGGTCTGATATCAAACAAGTTGATTTCGTTGTCATTCATGTTGCATTTAGTTTAGTTTAATTATAACTCGTTATTGCAGGGAGCTTGCGATTCAAATTGCTGATCAATTTAAAGCTTTAGGATCTGGGATTAGCCTAAGATGTGCAGTGGTAAGCTTCCTGGAGAAATATACCTGATTGTTAGCTTGTTAAGATTGAAATTTCGTTTTAGCTGGTTTTTATATGCTTTACATGAATAAAGTATGATGCTGTTGTTTGTTGATTTTGAAATTTTTGGCTGCTTCATTTTTTCTTATCATAAATGAGTTTATTTGGATTTTGATTCTTAATTTTGATAGCTTGTTGGAGGGGTGGACCTAATGGAACAACAAATTGCCCTTGGGAAGCGGCCACACATTATTGTAAGCTCATTTGTTCTCTCCATATCATATTTTCTAGAACCTTTAAGTAAATTTGAGCATCTATGTTAAGCTGACCCATAGTTTAAGACTTGATTGCAATTATAAAGATGCAGATAACAATTAGATTTAAAATTGATTGCAATTACATTAGTTTTAGGTTGTTGATGCCTTCTCTAAGTTGTTTATTTTCTAAGATGTAGTGACAGATTATGCCATGTGGTATCCAGTATACTCCTGTTTGATCTATGCCATAATAGTCCTTTTCTATAATCTTGATTAATTGGTTGACTGCACTACATGAATGAATCTCCTTTTTATGATACTTATATCATCT
Source organism: Hibiscus mutabilis (assembly GCA_019671005.1). Classification (NCBI taxonomy): domain Eukaryota; kingdom Viridiplantae; phylum Streptophyta; class Magnoliopsida; order Malvales; family Malvaceae; genus Hibiscus; species Hibiscus mutabilis. The sequence continues at coordinate 2,694,422 of CM033743.1, forward strand.
AGGTTGACATGGATATCTAGTATTTTTTTATGATTTACTTGCAAACAATTAGGGTGAGAGATATGTACCGTAGGTTTTGGTAGTAACCTTCCTTAAATGATACAAACCCTAAGAAAAAAATGCCAGTATACTGTTGTTTAAGCAGGTATCGATTCGAATCTTTATTTTTTAAATGATTGAAATTCAATCTTTTTCGTGTAGGTTGGAACTCCTGGACGCCTTGTGGATCACCTAACCAATACTAAAGGTTTTTCTCTCCGCATGCTAAAATATTTGGTAAGAATTTCTTCTACTTGCAGGATTTTTTTTTAATTTTTTAACACCCCCTGGGATTCAAAATTCTTGGTCATATTTTAGTTTAAAAGAGAATCTAGACTATAAAATGACAGTCATATTTTATATAGTTTTTTATTCTTTTTCTTGTCGCAACCATGTTTTTTTATATTAGCTAGAATAAATCTATTTCGTTATGTGTCTCACTAGTTCTTTTAAAGAACATTTCCATTGTTCAGCCGCCAAATTTTACTTTGGCCAATTTCACCTTCATGATATGAATGCCAATGTCTTACATGGCACTTTAAACCAGAGTCGATGCTTCTATATTAAGATGTTGCTTGATATAATTGGAGTAAATGAGTAACAAAATACCTATTTTGTAACATGTATTTATTGTTGACTGTTTGATATGTATATATATTGTTGAAATAATATATGCATGTATTTGACAGGTCTTGGATGAGGCAGATAGGTTGCTGAATGAGGATTTTGAGAAAGCACTTGATGATATTTTGAATGCTATACCTCGGGATAGGCACACATATTTGTTTTCTGCAACCATGACCAAAAAGGTATGTGTGGGAGAACACATTTTTTATGTGCTCAATAAGAAACATGTCCATTTCCTATTTTGATTTTCATTCTGTGTTAGGCATACATATTTGTTTTCTTCAACCACGACCAAAAAGGTACGTGTGGGATGCAAAATATTTTTTGCACTCAATAAGTAATAAGTCCATACACTTTGATCTGTCTCACATCAGATATGGATTAAAACGATTAGAAGAAAGACATTTAGATCTGTACAGCTGAACCTTGTAAAGTCTTAGTTTAATCTTGGTTATTGTTAACTATCTTTGCAAAGAGGAAGTAGTGCATTGGCTGCACTTTGTTGCTATTGTACTTGTAGGCATACAATTTCTTATTAGGAATTATCTAATATATTATACCGTTTGATATGTGAATATAAATGTTTTTGTTTTTTCTCCCTTCTTGTTGCCTTACGTGGTCAGTCTGCCATCTGGGAACAGTAGTTTTCACAATTTGTCCTGATTTTGTGTTTATTACACGGTATTTTCCAATTTGACTTGATTCTTGCATTATGGTTGGCTTTACTATGTGGTGGAAGTTTGACTACAATGTTGATTTACAGGTGAACAAGCTGCAAAGGGCATGTCTGAGAAATCCTGTGAAGGTTGGTGATGCTATTTAAGCAAAAAAAAAAACTGCATTCTCTCTCTCTCTCTCTCTCTCTCTCTAAGTTCAATGTTTTAAAGACTTTCAGTTCTTTCTTCTCTTATACAGATTGAAGCTGCCACAAAATATTCAACCGTTGACACATTGAAGCAGCAGTATTGCTTTATACCTGCAAAGCACAAGGTGCTTAATCTTCTTAGCATTAAGTTTAGTTTCAAGGATGTGATATATTATATAGATAATCGGCCTTGTGGTGATTTTCGTGTTGGTTATGTGCTGAAATTCTAATCACTGAAAGAGATCGAGGAAACTTGTTGGTCCATGTTAATACTAGATGCACTTGAGTTTGTTAAAGTAATATGAAAATGGTATAGAATAACTCGAGTTACCTCAATAATAGTGCATGTATCATAGGTCTAGCACACCTTGTGACCCCAGGGTGGTGTGCAAGAAAAACTCTGGAACCTTCTAGATATCTTATCCTGCAGTGAAGGCAGCAGAAGGATTGATGATTTGTGTGATCCAATTTTCCTTACCTTAAAACTTTTACAGCTTGGTACCATGGTTTGAACAATTAAATTTCACACCCTTTACCTCTTTGGACACTCGATGGTTGTCTTCATTTCCCGGAAATTGCCATTTTAAATACTAATATTAGCACCCAGGCCACTGTTTGAGCAAACATAGGTCATCATATGAGCTAGGCCTGGGAATCTTTGACAGACGTAAGACTAAAGTAAGTCTCTAATAGTGCTAGTATACTACATGCTTTGTGGTCGTATAAGGATTTTTCTTAGATGGAACCAGATGGTAATCTGGTCATGCTAATCCTTTTAGTTCTGTAAATGGATAAAGCATGAAATATCTCCACATTCTTGCTTTTCTTGTTCCTAGATATCCGAATGGCTGTATTTATATATATTATTTTTGCTGTGGTTGCAGGATTGCTATCTTGTTTATATCTTGACTGAGATGTCAGGATGTACATCTATGGTTTTCACTCGAACATGTGATGCAACTCGCCTTTTGTCTTTTATTCTTCGTAATCTTAATATAAGGGCCATTCCCATTAGTGGTCAAATGACTCAGGTATTCTGATTTATGCTTCTGCTTTATAATTGTGGAGTGCACCACACCTATCCAATTCCCCCCAAAAATGTTTTCCTCTATTTTTTTATTAATTATTAATTGTGCACTTTGCTGACATTGTGTTTACAGCCAAAGAGGCTAGGAGCCTTGACTAAGTTCAAGTCTGGGGAGTGTAATGTTCTTGTCTGCACTGATGTGGCTAGTAGAGGACTTGACATTCCATCTGTGGATATGGTTATTAATTATGATATCCCTGCAAGCTCTAAGGTTAGACTTTGCATATGACACAGACCTTGGAAAATAATGCATTCTGTTATTGTAAAAATGATAGAGCACATAACAATTTTGTGGCATTCTTTGCTGTCTGTTTTGGTGGGCTAATTTTTATGTGGGTACAGGATTACATCCATCGAGTGGGTAGAACAGCTCGTGCTGGAAGATCCGGTGTTGCTATCTCCTTAGTGAATCAGTATGAGCTGGAGTGGTATCTGCAGATAGAAAAGCTTATTGGTATGCTACATTCGCTAAACTTGTTGCCTTTTAGTAGATGAGTAGCTTGTCCAGCGGAGTAACCTTTTTTGTTTTCTGTATTCCAGGCAAAAAGTTACCCAAGTATCCTGCCCAAGAAGAGGTAGTCTTGCAAATGTTAGAAAGTGTGACTGAAGCCAAAAGACTATCACAGATGGTAATCCAAGTTCCTTTAGTTTTGTCTATATTTTCATGTCGTTTGGTTTGAATGTATCCAGGATTGAAAGCACCATTTTTGTGTTTCTGTTTGACTTTTGGTTGTTACTGGTCTAACCTTTTGGGTTGTGGAAGTAATAGACATATAAATTTGGGCGTGTGGTTATATTACACTCCATGTTTGATAGTGTTGCATACTTAATGCATTTCATCCCACCATTTGCTTGTATTTCTTTTTTCTATCATATTTCGATTTTGATGTTTATTTAAAATTTCAAATCATTTTTGTCAACCCTGATGACATTTTTTTTCCAATTGTTCAAATTGGAACACTTGTGCAGAAACTTAAAGAGATAGGAGGGACAAAAAGGAGGAAGGGCGGAAATGAAGAGGAGGAGGATATAGAGAGATATCTGGGCGTCAAAGGCAAGTCCTCAAAGAAAGTTAAGAGAAAATGAGATTACCTGCTTTTGTATTAAGGAAAATTAGAACGGGAAAGAGAATGAGAAAAAAAACTCTATTTACTTTTGTTTTATTCCCCCACTTTCGTGGAAGTGATTGTACAAAACTTGGATATCAAAAGAACAAAAAGCACATTTGCATTTGCTTGTTAGCTTCTGTAATAATTTCAATTCATGTTATGCCCCCGGACCTCAGCATACTGGATGAGGAATTTATGACTTGCATTTGATAAAGCATTGTTCTTGTTCTTTGAAAAAGCTGGTTTTCAAATTGTCCTTCATCTCATTGCTAATTAGTTTGTTTATTTCATGCAATGCATGTTCACATAAAATAGCAAAAGAGGGAAAAAATACAAAAATGAAAACATTTAGGAAATCTTAAAAATGGTGGAAGCTCGTTCCTCTGTAAATGGGTGAATTCTGACGAGGCACATTGACCAACTGATTCTTGAAGTCCATCGTTATTATCTTCCAAAAGTATAGTTCAAAACGATGCATCAGTATGGCTGGCTGGAGGATATTTTGGATGATAATGGCATGCAACAAGAGCCCCTTTCATGCCTTCAATGCTGCTTGCCAAGTAACCTCTCTCCCTAACCCTAAAACCTCCGGCATCAATTCAAATGATGTCTCCCTACACCTTCAATGCACCTTTGTTCTTGCCATAGCAGGTTGCTCACATTCCCGGTGCTCTTTTCTTTGATGTTGACGGGATATCAGATAGAACTACAAAGGTGAGACATCTTTTTTAATTGATTAGTCTCTCTTTTCATTCTCTTGGGTTCTCTGGTTGCTGGGTCTTTGAGGTAGAGAACAATAATGCTCTATTTCGGAACAAGCTTTGCATTGCCGTTTCTTTTCCCCTTGAAATCTCACTGCTATCTTCTTTGGGTTTCACTAGCAGCAATTCTCTTCTCTTCCTTTGACTGCTTACTACTTATTACTCTATATTGTTATTTGAGAAAGGTAGTAGAAATATAAGTGCTCTTTCTATGGTATTATGTTCAGTCAAATTGCGGCTTGTTGGAGAAGATTTGAATAAATTTTATTTTTATAGGTATTTGTCAAGCATTAGGCCAGAATCAGATGTTTAGGGAAATTGGAAATAGTACCAACCATTAGGGCGGATGAGGGAAAATAGGAAAGAAACAAAAAAAAACTTGGGTGAAAACTAGACAGAATCAGTTTGAGGGTAAATATCAATATCACAAAGACTCGATATTCTGTAATCTGCATTGAAATACCTAATTGCATTAAAGTAACATAGGTATATGCATTTAGTATTCTCAGTAATGCAATTCAATCAAATGTTTGTGGTAGTTTGTTACATGGCGTATTACTATTGGAGATGTACTAGGTAAGTGAGCCTTTCAATAACATATGCAGTCGTTTACTTATCCTATTTGACTTCTCTCGTTGAAAACTCTTATCAGTTGCCACATATGCTGCCATCCGAGGATGCTTTTGCGGCTGCTGCATCTGCTCTTGGTGTCCAGAATAAAGATGGGCTGGTTGTTTATGATGGGAAGGGAATTTTCAGTGCAGCACGCATCTGGTGGTGAGTAGCATGTTTGATAATATGACATCTCTCAACCTTTTACTAAAATGCTCTATCGTTATTTCACTGATTTTAAGAAATTATTCCTTCGATAATTGTAAGGATGTTCCGAGTTTTTGGGCATGACAGAGTCTGGGTGTTAGATGGAGGCCTCCCAAGGTGGCGTGCATCAGGTTATGATGTTGAATCCAGTGCTTCTAGTGATGCTATTTTGAAAGCAAGTGCTGCAAGTGAGGCAATAGAGAAAGTCTATCAGGGGCAAACTGTAAGAATTATTTAGATCTATGATTCTCTATATCTCCTTTCTCAATTCTTGGAATTATTGATTGTTTTTGTGTGTGTTGGGGGAGAGTGTTCCCTCTTCCATAAGATATGGTTGTTCTCTACAAGTTACGAAAATATTGCTATTGAGTTCAAATGATGTTTTCTGAAAGAAGCAACCATGGAAGACATTTAGTGGCAATTTTTTGTTCAGTTGCTGGGTTGAACATTTTTACCTATAATATTATACAACTTTCTATCCTCTCATGTTTACAATATTTTTGGTGCATGTATCCTTGTTTTGCAGGCTGGACCACTGACATTTCAGACAAAATTTCAGCCACATCTTGTCTGGACTCTTGACCAGGTTGAATTGCTCACCATACTTCATATAGAATTATGGTTTTGCTACCTTAGTTTTGTTTGACTCCTGATGTCTATTAGCGATTGCAATTTTAGTTGATGCACCTTCATAACCCATTTATAGTAATACTACATTTCTAGACCCATGATGCATGATTATTATGACACGATCCCCTGATTGAACATTTATTAGCATTCACAGACATCACACCACAATTTATTATGGCAAGAAAAGCAACAACAAAAAAAACAGCTTGGAGAAAGCTTCACGCTGAATATTATGAGTAAAGAATCATAGAAATTTTGATTTTACATATGGAATAGAGAAACAGAATGCTTGTATTTGTTTATTAGATTCAAAACTTGCAGTTGTATACATTAGGTGGTAAATTCTTTTGTTTGCATTGATATCTTTGTGTCATTATGTACTGAAGAAAAAAATCTTTGGAATGCAATGTATAACAACCTAAAACTATTTCTGTGGATGTAAAAGAAGGCATATGTTATACGTCTGTTTGGTGATCTTGTATGTTGCCCCCTCCCCCCAACTCTTTGCTTGTCCTAACATATCAGCATCAGAAATATTTTGGGTACTTTAAAGCATAATCAGTGCTCCCTATCTGATTACTTTGTCTGTTTATGTTAGATAATACTATTTTATTTTATTTTTTTCAGGTTAGAAGAAACATTGAGGAAAAGACTCACCAACATATAGATGCCCGTTCCAAGCCCAGGTACTGCAGTCAGTTTGTTCGATTCCATTTATTATGATTGCTTAAATCTTCTTATGACTATGAGAATTTAATATGGTAAATACTAGCAGTTGTAGGTAGTCAGTTCTTGTACCTCAATTCAGTGCCCTTGTGTTGTTGATAATGAGCATAAACCAGCATGTCTTACCATGCAAGAGTCATGGAAATGCTGTGCATGTGGCATAACGCATGGCTTTGTTCTTGCACATTTTTCAGTCCATGAAGCGTAATTTTCTTAAATTGTAAAGGTCAACAACAGATCTTTGTAATACATATCGCAGTAAAGCCAAATCTGTTTCACTACTAGTAAAACTCATGAACTGCTTTAACGGTATAGGAATCTGTCTAAACCCAGCAAGAACTATAATTAAAATATATCCTAGTGAAAAGGAAATTATTGATTTGCCTATCTTGGTGGTCATAGTTGCCAGCATGATCCATTTCTTGATCCTATCAATCCCAACAATTTTCATTTCAGCTACACTCATCATTCAGACAGGTTGTCTTCAACCTGCTCAAATGCTCGGATTCTTAAGGCTTAACTTGTCTTACTGGATTTCCTTTAAACTTGCTCAATGTTGTGCTCTCCAGGCTCTAGAACCCTTTAAACTTGCTCATTGTTGTGCGCTAAAGTGCTGACCCTTGGAAGACTATTTATTCTATTGTTTCCTTTTAAGGCTTACTCTATTATTATTATTATTATTATTATTATTATTATTATTATTATTATTATTATTATTATTATTATTATTATTATTTATTATACATCAATTTTGTAACAGGATTTGGCTTTTAACTTTTTTAATTTTGAAGGGAAAGAGCCTTACATTTGAATTGCATAAAACTCGGGGTTATATCTACTGAACCTTCTTGCAGATGAAAGCCTTTTTCTCCTTTAATTTGTTTTTTTTTTCTGTTTGGGGTTCCATACAGATTTGATGGTGGTGCACCTGAACCTCGTAAAGGAATTAGAATTGGACATGTACATGGCAGCAAGTGTATTCCTTTTCCACAGGTAAGAAAGAAGGTTTTTCATTTTTTACTTGCATGCTGTGAAGAGGTGAAGTGGACGTAGATTTCCGGTCCTAATCAAGACCTTTTTAATGTGTCTGAGAGAGAGAAGGTTGGTTGTGTGTTGCATGAAATTGTTGATTGGCAATTCAAAATTGTCATGCTTAGAACAAAGTTGTTGAGTGGCAAGCAGATTCAGATAGTTCAATCTGAGTATGACCTATTACTGGCCATCACTGAGACCATTAGTCTTATTCAAGAGGATGTACCTGCCGTTGATATGTTGTTAAACACTGAGATTCTCGAGCTGTTTTTTTTCAACGATGTAGGAAACGGAAACATTATGGCCCTGAGAGAAAAGGGAGAAACAATATGATATGCCCAATTTGGGTTGTTATTATATATACTATCATTTTGCCTTTTACTCTTTTTTCTTATGTTTGATGTAATTTCTGGATTTTTGTTTCCACGATGGATTTATTGATTCATTAATTTATCATTTCTTTGCAGATGTTAGATGCTTCACAGACACTTCTACCTGCCGATGAGCTCAATAAACGATTTAATGAAGAGGGTGATTACTATTTATCTTCCTTTTTGTCATTTTTCCTTTCCCCCTTTCTTTTTATTCTTTCCGAGTTCAGCAGGTATGTATTTGGCTATCTGATATTTTGTTTTCGTATATGAAGTCCATACCCATTCACCTGTTGACATCCTTGTCAAATCTTCATATTTACTCTATTGCATGCACATCAATTTCTTGGAGTAGGGATTTATCGATCTTATAATTAGGATTGGAAACTTAGTTATTAGCTACAGAATAACCCATTCATAACAATGGTGAATATTTATTGAGGTGTTCTGTCACATGACGTAAAAAATTACTCAATTTATAAGAGGCTGCTGGTTTCCTTGATTGTGCAGTCCATAACCACATAGTTGACCCTGTACCCTACTGATTTCTGATAGAAAAATTAGACACCAAGGTCTTTATTGTCATATTCAATTTGGTGGGAAACTTGCGCACAGTTCATAGTTAAATCAATCTTTCAATATGATTTCTGTGTTTTTGATGCCAACGATATACCGAATGTGATTACGTTTTGTTTCTTCAGGAATCATCTTGCTTCTAAGCTTATAAAGAAGTTAATGTTGCGTGCTTGTTTATATAATGGTTTATTGTTGATCTTGACATTTTCTTATTGTCCTTTCAAACTTGCGTCGCCTAATGACGTATTTCAGGCATCTCCTCGGAACGCCCTATTGTAACTTCTTGCGGCACTGGTGTAACTGCTTGTATTCTGGCATTGGTACTTTCCTCCATGATTTATTGTTCTATCTCTTCCTTTAGGCTTGACATTTATCCACATTCCTATAAGTTCCCAAACGAAGTTTGATTAATTTGATTCTTTACTGTTTGCAAAAGTTAAAAGGATGGAATAATATTCTAAAGCAGTTGTTCCGTGCTAATGCTTTCCAGGGGCTTCATCGACTTGGGAAGACTGATGTTGCGGTGTATGATGGATCTTGGACGGAATGGGGTGCGCAGTCTGACACACCTGTCGACACTTCGTCCTAGATCTTAATGCAAAGCAGTCAAAGAAGTTGAGAAGAGTCCAGCTTATGATCGGGCCAGTTTCAGTACTCGAGTTACGGGGACATGAAAAGGGTTTGTACCTAGAAAAGCCTCAAGTGTCGGTCTATCAATTTTTGAGTTCCAATATGAACCTGTGTGTGGTAACACTTCAGGATATCAGAAACTTTGTTTGACAACTGAAATGTTGAATTCTAAAAGTGTATTTATGGTTTTTATGGAAGATGTCTGTTGTTTTTACATGAGACGACAACAAAGGATTGTGGTTCCTGGAATCACTTTTTGGCACCAAAAAGACTGTAGGATCTAGGAAGTGAAAGGTTGATGAAGTTTTTTTTTACATGTAAACAAATATTCCAAGAATTTTTATAATATATCCTGAAAGTAGAAATAATGTGACATTTTTTGGGAAACCATCCGCCGTTTATTTCTTAAATATGAAAACAAGTATTGGAGTTAAAGGTCACCTGTTTTAGAAGAATCAATTCGAGTTGAAGTTTTTCTTCAAATTTAATCGTAGATATTTATAATGTTATGGTACTAATTGATATCGTTTTTTATAATTGTAATACTCAAAATTTGGTAAGTGGCCAAAATGACTAAAGTGAGAGTTTGATGTCTAGAGTAAAGTGACTAAAATGAATAAAATAAAAGTTTGGTGTTTAAAATGTAGATTTTGAAAAAGTTTGGGCTTTTAAATGATAATTTTTTCAAAAATAATTTTTATCTTGTAAATAGATAGTTTAACTATGAGAAGTGGTTGAAAAATGAAATTACGAGGTTGATCTAGGGTTTATATTGAAAGAAATTAATTATTAAAATTTAGGAAATTCTCGAATAATCGTATTGAATAAAAAATTCAAGAATTAATTCTAACCATTGGGTTTGGGATTGTGACATGTGATATGATATGGATTCATGGGGTTTAGGGTAAAATGACTATTTGAATATTTGAAAGATATTTTATACTACTTATGGATATTAAACATGACAAATGGTATAAAGGGAAAAAAAGAAAAATAAAGATTGTTCATCTTTCTTTTCCAAAACGTGAGCTACCAAGGAATAATGGTAAGAATTTCAAATTTTGAGTTCCCCCTTAAATACTAGGATTCAGGGTGAGCTTGTGAAATACAAAAGTGTTTTTTATTGAATTCTGTTTTATTTAGTACCATTAATCTATAGTTTTGTATGGAATATGCTCTTGAATTTGAAGAGAGAAAGTTTAGGGTTATTAGATCCAACTTGAATTAGAGTTTGATTTCAAGGATTAAATGTTTGTATAGCATTTTCATGCTTGATTCAAATTTATTTTCAAATATGAAGTAAAACCCTAATTTAACAAGTTAGGGGTAATATAGAATTATTGGATTCAAGTTAAATTTGGGGTCTATCATGAAGTAATACATATTCTACGTGACCAAATATGTTGGTAAAAATTTAGAATAGTGTTGGAATGACTAATGGATATTAAAGAATGGGTTATTGAAATCAGTCCCGAATTTAAGGCATTGGTAGTATGTTCGGAAATTCACCAAAAATTTTATAAATATAATTAGGAATAGATCCACGTATCGTTGTATCTGTGGTTCAGTCTAGTTTCTTTTAAAATAAACGGTGACTGGTTTTGATTTGTATATGAAAAGATATGAATTTTTAAGCGATAAAAGGTCAGAAAACAGAGTAGCAGTACGCTCCGAAATTCAGCCCTAAAATTTGATTTTGAAAATTGGTTATAAATCGTACGAGTTGAATTGGGTTATTAATTTATATGGTTGAAAAGCTTATCGAATCTAATTTCTTTTAAAAAATGGAATCGAATTCTTAATTTTATATTATTTTATAAAAATATTTCTTTGAATGTAGTTTAGGCTGACAGATTATAAAAGTGAGTGTCTTATTGATGTTATTAATTGTGCATGTAAGGGGATGAACGCGAAGCACTCAAATAACCGCAAGGATTTGATAATTTAGAAGATAAAGCAAGGGTCAAGCTTGAAGTTCTCTTAATTTATACAATTTAATTTGGGATAAGTAGTGTCAATGTGAGTGCAATCTCTTATATTCATTTATGTTAAGTTATGAAATATTGGTCTGTGATAAATCAATATATATATATATATATTATGATATGGAGTGATTCTTGAATTCTACATGATGCAATGATGCATGACTTTAAGTTGGTATGTATTTAGAGAAATTTTGGAATGATTAAAGAAGTTAAAGATTGAGCTTATTGAAATATGCCTAGAATTTTCATGTTGGCAATATGTATAAAAATTCACCAATGATTCTATAAAAATAAGTAGAAAGTGTGACTTATATCGTTGAAATTGCGTGCCGGTCTAATTTCATTCAGGACGAACAATGACTAAATATAGGGTTTGTATAAAAAGATATGAATTTTTGACGCGTAAAAGGTCATGAAAACAGGGCAGCATAATTTTTCGAGACATCGTTAGTAGTGACTTTAAAAAATCGTTATAAATCGTATAAAATAAAATAAATTATGTGGTTAAAATTGTGAGTGAATCTACTTTCTGATAGAACAAATATAATTAAATTCTCACTTGTATATTGCTTTATATAAATAATTCCTTGAAGGTAGCGCAGACTGTCCATTTGCAAAAATAAGTACATTACATGTATATTTGATATATATGCATAAAAGGAAGGTTTGTGATAAGCCAACCTTAAATGTTATTATTACATGATATTACATTGATAAATATATGTACATAAAAGTATTGGTAACATGTTCATATCATGTTTACTGGTAAAGATAAGTTATTATTAGTATGTTAATGACATATTCATGCTATGATATAATATGATGTTTAGGGTATGAATTGCCTAAATAAAGTTTTATTTAAGAAATAATCATTATATTGTCATTGACGATAATTGAGATATGAAAGGATATCTATATTGCCCAAGTATGTTTACTGAGAGTTACTGGTATAGTTGGCATGTCATGAGTTTTACTAGTAATATTATTGGTGCTACTACTATTGGTAGTATTATTGGTGCTAACATTTGATAGTACTTCGGTACTTATATATATTTGTTAGTATATACAAGTACTAACATTTAATAACACTTTGTGTTGACTCGCATACCTTGTTCTCTTTGTTATACTTTAGACTATAAAGAATAGAAATGACTAAAGTGCAGACAATTAAGCATTAGCTTAATATATGGTTGTTGCAATGGCAATAAATGGTAAACAAGTTAAGTTGAAAATTTTAACATTAATGATAAGTATTAATATGGTACTAAAAGAATTGAACAAACATAATTATTAACTTGTAGCATGCTATATCTATTCATGCATAGATGACATATTATAACAAATGAATAAGTATGCAAATTTAATGATTTTGGCATGCATCATGTTATTTATATAATCATGCAGCCAAAAAGTTTAATAAGCCTTTTTCGTTGTTATTAATTTTGATTATTGTTTCACTAAGTTCATATTTAGCGTGTGTTTGGTTGTGCACACGTAGGTGATTCGAGGCATTAAAGTAAACAAAGAATTGTATCAAGTTCAAAAAAATTCACCAAGCTATCACAATAATAACATTCTACTTTAGGTTTTTAATTTATTTTAGTGGCATGTATAAATAAGATAATTTTGTTTATTTTGGTTCAGCGTCCGATATTTATCGAACAATCAATTTATTTTTCAAAAAGTAAAGAGCTCCGATTTTGTGTATAAGACAATATAAATATTTTCAAAGGTTTTAAATTTTATAGTATTTTCGAATAAATACCATTATTTGTATTGTATTTGTTTTGTGACATTCCTAAATCGTATTTGTAAGTCGAATACGGTAAGGGGTGTTATAATAACCATATACGATATACATATATACTTATTCATATTTTTCATAGGATACATACATATGTGAGGCAGAGTTGAGGGGCTCGACTCGAACTTGAAAACCGATCCATATTATTAAAAATTTTCAGTTTTTCGAAGTTTCATTTTATAACTCAATTTTATTTGAAATTTTTTGAGTCGAATTTATAAAATTATGATTCTGTTAATTCGAGTAAAAAAAAATTGCTTCTAATAGAATCGAAAATTTTGATTTCTTTTCTAATCGAGTCGAAAACTTTACCTTCCACCTTGATGTCCAACATAAACTACTAGGCTAATAAGCCCTCCGGACATCAGCATTTTCTTCGCGGTTTCCAGTGCCAACAGGGTTGTTTTCGACGTTGAAATAATACCTTTGTTGCCTCCCGGAAGGCAGCCTAGGTTGAATGCAACAAGTCTAATTAGACAAGGATTTAATGCTATCCCGATGTGAAGAATATATCTTATATCAACATGGCTTCATGAAATTTTTGGTGAACCCGCTAAAGGTAGGGCTATAAACGAACCAAACGTTCGGCGAATCGTTTATAAACCATTCGACGAGAATTTTATTTATGTTTGTTTATTTATTAAACGAACGAAAATGGATAAGATTTTCTGTTCGTTTAATTAAATGAACGAATACAAACAAATAGCTCGTTCTTTCATTTATGTTCTGTAATCCGTTCATTTATGTTCGTTCGTTTAAATTTATTCACATATAACAATTTATATTTATTATTTTTTCATAAAAAAAGTATTATATTTTAAAAAAATAAATTTATTCACGTATGTTCGTTTATGTTTGTTTAAATTTATTCACATATGTCCTTTTATGTTCGTACGTTTGTGTTCGTTTATCATTTTAAGGAACGAACATGAACAAGCTGCATTCCTTAATAAACGAACACGAACAAGCTGCATTCCTTAATAAACGAACACCAAATTGTGTTCGTTTAGTTGTTCATGTTCATTCATTTGTTCAGTTAAAATTAAACGAACGTACATGAACATATCCTCGTAATTTAACATATGTAAGACTGACGACATGGAAGACACTGTATCCATATAAGGTCGCTGCCTGTGTCTGCAACGGCCAAGTATTCAACTGGTGGGGTTCCAAAGGAGAGTTTCATCAGATAGCTAGCTCCAGTTGGAATCAGCACAGATTGGATGGCTTTTTGATCAATCAAAGACTGGAAGTTTTGGAGCCGGGCCATTGAATGGAGGGCATTCTTCCTTAGGAGGTGAGAGAACCATTGTAGAAGGGAGATGTTGGCGAATCACGGTGAATAAGGTCGACGCTGAATGCCTTTGCCCCAACCACCAGGATTGGGAAAATTACGGCAACCACCGCAAACATTGGATTATGCATCATTTCACAACTTTCTTTGGCTTTTTTATAAAGAGGATGTGATTAAGCGGTATGTTTGAGGATGTATTTAAACCACTTTTGCATATGCTTGCTTTTATGGATTAGAAATCGTGTAAGCTTATCAAAAAGTTGCGGTAAATATGATCAGGAGCGTCTTAATCGTTTCGTTGCTGCAATTTCCATGGACTAAGTAGAAAAATCACAAGAATACAAGTCTTTTCTTTTCGAACGCGCGGGTCTTGAGACACAATCCCAGTCAGTAATATGACAATAAATAATCAGTGCGTTGATCAACTCAACGAACAAAAATCTTAGTGTTTTTATATATGCCTTAGTACTTTAAAAAATTAAATCTTATACTCTTAACTTTAATTCTTTAATTATAAATCTTAAACCATGAAAATTAAACTCTACACCTTAAACCATAAACTCTAAATTCTAAAAACTAACCTTAAACTCAAATTTTTTTATATTGAACATATATAGGGTACCAAAAAAGGACAAAATTTCTCTTCTCTTCTCTTCAAAGGTACCATATGCATAATAGGCATTATCTATAAATCCCAAGATAATGACAAGTTTAGCAAATATGTTTCGGGAAAGCCCGTAACGTGGCTCGAAATAGAATCCAACTGCCCAAAACAATATCTCCACCATTCTGTTTCTTGCGTAGGGCAGTCTTGATGCCATGTTTAACTCTTTGGACCAACTACATCGCATATCAATAAGTTTCCGATTGTTCCTCAAACTCAAAGTCTAAGGACGAAAAATGCTATATTTGGATAATGTGTTAACCTTGAAAGGGTGCTTAGTTCTTGTCGGTGTAGAATCCGGACCCGATTGAAGTCAAATTTGGCGAAACTGAGCAATGTTTGATTTGATGATTCATCTTTTCGTACAAGGATATGTATTATCTTGCTTCCACTCTCGGCATGCCCTTGCAATTAGGTCGATTCAAAGCATTTACAATGTATTATTTATAAATGTCACATGACAGAACTATAGTGTGTCACGTGACAGTAATATTTCAAGAAAAAAATTGTCAAAAAATTATGGTCAAAGCTAGTTAAAGAGCTTGATCAATTTAATTTATTAGTTCAAAGGCTTAATTGATTGCAAAAAAAATTCAGCTGCTTAATTGATTTTTCTCTCTCAAAAGTTGAAGGGCTTCAAGCACCTTAAGCCTAATTTTTAATAAATAATATCATAATATCTAATATATCTAAGTAATTGACGAAAAAAGAAATTTAAGTAAATAATAATATTGCATTCACACAAAAAAATTGATCCATTCTTCTTAGCAAGCAGAGCCATCCTATTCTATAGTGTGAAAAACGATGCAAAATAGAAATGAGTTTTTTGAAATAGAAAGCTGCTTTTATTTCGATGGCCAAACTTTCTTGAAAAAAAAGAGTGCACAGTATTCATGCCCATTATATTAATGCAGGAGACTGCAAGACTCGATCTTATCACACAATAAAATCTTACGCAAAAACCACCAGAGACCCAACTTTGGCTTGAACACCTTACACAAAAACACATGAACAGGACACCCATCGTACCTACCCACAGAGCTCAGTAGACCCGAATATGAACCACTCCACTCTACGGTTAATACCTGCTTTTGCAAGTCTATCCGCCTCAACATTTTGACATCTTCCAATGAGATTAATTTCCCAACTAAACGATCTGCCAGCGTTGATGCAATCAGAGATTAGGTCTTTAAACACTGAAGGGATGTTATACGGTTTCCGAAACCAACACACAACGTTGTTCGAATCAGATTCCACCACTGAATGCGGCAAAATAGAAACGATTGAATTGTTATTATTATTGGAAATAAAATATAGAGTGGAAACAGGAGTTTACAGGTGAATTTGTCTGAAACAAAGGTGAAAAGAACATCAGAATTAAACATTTTATTCATTAATTTATTGCTGAAGTAGGTAGAAATTGTTATTCATGTGAAGTCCCAAAATCACTAGGAATTGGAACTAGACACAGATCATGTTTTCTTCTCAAAGAAGCACCAAAAACCTCAGCCGTGTCAAGATGTTGAGGATCCATCCCATTAGAAAGCTTCCAATCAAAATGATAAAGTAGATTTGCTAGTATAAGCTCAACACTGGCAATGCCATACAACATGCCGGAACATATCCTCTTTCCGGCGCCGAAAGGAATGAGTTCAAAATCTGTTCCTTTGTAGCTAATTGAACTTTCCCTAAACCTGTCTGGATCAAACTTGTCTGCTTCAGTCCAGTACTTATGATTTCTTCCGATAGCCCATGCATTGACTATGACCCTGGATTGGCTGGTATCACACGTCCCATAATCTCACAACTCTCTTTGCATTCTCTAGGAAGAAGCAAAGGAGCCGGTGGGTGCAACCTTAATGTCTCTTTGATAACTAGATTGAGGTACTTCAATTCAACAATGGCGGACTCATTAACATGTTTTGTACCGGAAAAAACTTGCCTCACCTCTGCCTGTGCCTTTTGCATTACTTGAGGATTTCTTAACTGTTCCGACATTGCCCACTCTACGATTGAAGCTGTGGGTTCAGTCCCCGCAGGGAACAGATTCTGAAAATGGGATAATGAAGTGAACCGTCCAAAAAAAAGAGCGAAAGATAAGAATTTAATAAAGACTAACCATGAGAATGGCTTTGATGCCGGAGGTTGACAATGGAATTTCAAAATCTCCACGATCCTGAATGTCCAGAAGGACTTGGACAAGATCATCTACTTCGTTTTCCTGTTTCATCACAGTCGATAATTTTGCAGCTCTATGTTCTTGAATGACGTTTTCGAGAATCTCATCTGCTTCCTTGTGGATTCTCTTGTGTTCAGGCCTCATAGAATTGATCAAATGAAGCAATTTTAGGGAAGGATAGACATCAACAACACTGAGACCTCCAAACAACTCAACAATGTCCGCGATGAGTTTCTTGAATGCATCTTGCTGCTTGAATCTTCCACCAAACGCTGCTCTTGAGAGTATGTTAAGTGATAAAGAGTACAACAAGTTCTTCAGGTTGATAGCAAGCCCGGCATTTGATGTTATGATTTTCACCAAATTACAGACCTCTTCTTCCCTGATTGATCTGAATGACTGAACTCGTTTCTGACTCAAGAGTTCCAGCACACAGATCTTGCGGATTTGTTTCCAGTAATCGCCACGGGAAAATACAATGTCTTGAAAGTTGTAGGTTATCCTCTGCGCAGCATAGAGATAAGGCCTATCAGCAAAAATGGATTCATGGGTTTTCATCACTTGTTTAGCACCTTCGGCTGAAGAAATGACGACGGTTGAGACTTCCCCAAGTTGAAGAAACATGACGGGGCCATACTTTTGAGCCAAATCGGCGAGGCAGTGGTGAGGCTGCTTGCCAATAAAGAGGTGCAAGTTCCCGATGAGAGGAAGTTTTGGAGGATTCGGTGGTTGGTTAGGTTTGGAGTTCATCCATGTCCTCAAAGCCATGAATATGAAGATGAGAGATGTGAAAAGGAATAGAAAGTAGGGAACCTGGTTTTCCATTGCTGCAGTAACGGAGGAAATAGTCATGCGCAGCTGTGGAAGAAGATGGGGTGGAGTCGAGTCCCAAATCTCGGAGATAAAAGATTACTTTAGGTGAGATTAATCATGAAATATCACATTTTAAATTAGTCCTCGGATTTTAGAATGTTCTAATTTCATCATCAAATTATCAGTGTATGCTAATCATATTTCATGTTAATAAATTCATTATAAAAATTATTAATTGTCTTCTAAACACTTATGTGTATTATGTAATAATATGATGTGACATAAAACGATAATTTCATTATCAAATTGGAACATTTAAAAGTTTAGAGACCAATTTCGAATGAGGGTCAAAGTTTGTGGGCGAAACTGAAACATTCAAAAGTTTATGAAATTTAAAATGAGAGTCATAGTTTGAGAATAATTACATGTGGATTTAGAACAATATGCAAGCGTATGGGTTGTCCCAAAGAGAACCCATACGCTAATGTTTATATTTGTGTTAAAATTGTAATTAGAAATTATAAAAATTTTATATTAAAATTAAATTATTTTTATTTAGTACTCTGTCCCTTTGTTTTTGATACTTACATTCATCTTAGTATTTTGTGTTATTTTAATTACGGTTTTCTGGACTTTCTATGGATTTTTTTTATCGTGCTCAGATGCTGTATTTGATTATTAGATATAAGTTTAAGTCGCAAGTATAATGTAAATTGCTGTTTGGTTTAATAGCGTGTAGGAGTTCACCTTTTAAGTTTAGGTTGAGAGTTTAGCTACAAGAGTTTTTTTGTTTTTTGAATATTAAAAATGTAGTTAGGGATGAACGTAAGACTTTATATTAGAGGGAACAAATCTATAAAATTTTACGGGATAAAAATAAATTTTAAATAAAAAATATAATTTTTAAATATTTTTGAATTATATACGAATATAAAATTTTGAGGGGCGACGCCCCTCTAGTCTCCCTCTACCCATCCCTAAATGTAGTGTGTGAATGCGTGACTTCTCAGTAAAAAAATAAACTAAGCATTTAGTCAATTCTGCCTTTGTTTATGGTTTGACTATTCAATTTTAAAAATTATCAATTTTATCCCTTAACTTTCAAATTTCATTTTTTGTCATCCATCTACTATATGCGTAATGTACGTAGCAAATCGTTTAGTTTTAGACAATTTTAATTATGAAAATAACTTAATATTTTATTCTTTTTCTTTTCCATGATCGACATTATTTTCCACAGCAGATTGGTCATTGTCAGCCATCATCTGCGACGTAAATGGTACTAAATGTTTTCCTTTCTCATCTCTTTCTTCTTCTCATTTTGGTTTCCTGAAAATCGACAAAATTCAATTCAAAGCTTCGACATTATATTGGTCTAATCTACAATCTTCACCGACTAATCATCGTAAAATTGAGAAATGTTTTTCTCCCTCTTCTCTAATATTCTCATCGTTCGAATTTGGAAGAAAATACTCTGGCGAAAATGAATTAAAGGAGTCCAAAATTTTGAGTTAGAGAGGAAAGTTTTAGGAGCTCTGCTATGCATAAATTTTCTCCAAAGAAATTAAACGACAATAGACACTTAATGATTGAATGACAAAAAAATGAAATCCAAATGTTGAATATAATAAAATTATAAAATTCTGAAGTTGAGTGACCAAAAAAACAAAGACAATATTGAATGACAAAAAACATAGTTTGCTTAAAAAATGCCTAGTATAATATCAAGACCTCATTTACAATTTTATTAAAAATCATTCTTTTATCTTTGATTGAAATCGTGGCTGAAACCGTATAACAAGCATAGGAGTATCTCTAGAACTTTGAAAAGGCTCGTGCAACTGTTTTTTGTTAACTGATAACTGATAACAAGTTTAATGTTAGTATAATTGAAAAGATACTAAAATTTTACATGAGAATTTTTTTATGGAAAAATTACGGGCAGAAAAAATTAAGGGGTAATTACACGCTTAAGACAGATATTAATATTCGAATCCACACTAACTGAGAAAACACAAACATTTTTAACCACTTTGTTAATTAATGGCCAACCGATGCCGGTAATACAGTAGAAACTCTCGTAGCAAACGATGCCGGTAATACATAAATGACCAAACTAACAAGAGTTAACAGTTTAATGACCAGAATGTAATGAACTAATAATACAAGACATTGAAATGTAACTTTTCAAAATCGGTGATTAAAATTAAGACCAAAAATAAAAAGGACTTATAGTGTTGTTTACCCTGATTGATATATTAAGTAGATAGAACACACCGGTTCACTACTTAATTTATTTATTGGATATAAACAATAATAAGTGAAGGTATCAAACTTTAGTTGTTTGCGGAATTTGAGGTACTGACTTAGCGTAATGCTCCGTGTTTATTGGCAATTATGCTTTCTTTTTCTTTTGTTAAAGTCAACAAAGAACAACATGCTTCGCTGGCTTTCTTCTCTTGGTATTGTAAATGAGTGTAAACGACTCGAGTTCAAGTAGTATTGAGGTCGATTCGGTTTATTAAAAACTCAAGTAGAGTTAAACAACGAATAAAAAGAGTATGCAAACGTAGATAGTAAACTCAAATTTTCTCATAAAATCTTCATCGGTATTCTTCAAATCTAACTTTATAGTCAAATTTTGGAGTGCTCAGTTGAAGAGTGTAAATCAATGAATTACTCCAACCAACAAAAAGAGACAAAACGTCTTGGTTAACTCCACGAACAACCAACCCACGCAATATTATGCGGCAAGATTCAATTGTAACATGCATCAAGTTGTAAACGTCTTCAATATCAGTGTGTCATAGAGGCAGACAAAGAACGTGTCATACGACAGATGAAGAACAGGCCAAAACAGCTGACAAAAAACAAAAAAAAATTAAAAAAAATAAAAGTAAAAAACAAAGAAACAAATAAATGAATTCACCTCTGGTAGAGAGCCAAAGCCGCCACCATTGGCTTGAAAACACTAAAAAGATACATATAAATTTTTAACCAAAATAATAACCATTGCAGAAAAAATGTGAGAGTGAAAAATAATAAGTCAGTATTTCAATCTTTTAGTTGTGTGTTTGATCATTAAGTAGTATTTTTTATTTGTTTCATTTAAAGATTATATAAAAGAATGAAAATACAAAAACGCCATTATGATAATATTCGTATTATTAGGGATGAACACGGGTCAGGTCGGGTTTTTGGCCAATCCGAACTCGACTTGACTAAAAAATTATATATCCCAACCCGAATAGACCCGACCTGACTCGATGTATATAAAAAATAATTTTAGGACCTAATTGTAAAAAATTAGTTTTAGGAGCCCAATTATAAAAAAAATCATTTTTAAGGACCTAATTGTAAAAACACAATTTTAAGGACTTAATTATAAAAAAATATAAAGAGGGTGCATTGTTGCAAATATTTGTAAAAATTATAGGACGAAATTACAGTATTAATTTTGAGTTAAGTCAGATATTTTTCACTCTAAACTCAACCCGACTCGACCTCACCTAGAAACTCTCGTAGCAACCGATGCCGGTAATACATAAATGACCAAACTAACAAGTGTTAACAGTTTAATGACCAGAATGTAATGAGCTAATAATACAAGAGATTGAAATGTAACTTTTTAAAACCGGTGATTAAAATTAAGACCGAAAATAAAAAGGACCTGTAGTGTTGTTTACCCTAATTGATATATTAAGTAGATAGAACTCACCGGTTCACTACTTAATTTATTTATTGGCTATAAACAATAATAAGTGAAGGTATCAAACTTTAGTTGTTCGCGGAATTCGAGGTACTGACTTGGCGTAATGCTCCGTGTTTATCCGCAATTATGCTTTCTTTTCTTTGTTAAAGCCAATAAAAACCAACATACTTCGCTGGCTTTCTTCTCTTAGTATTGTAAAATACTGTAAACGAGTCGAGCTCGAGTAGTACTTAAGTCAATTCGGTTTATTAAAAATTCAAGTCGAGTTAAACAGTGAATGAAAAGACAAGAAATTATCCATTTAAAATATTAGTTGGACGATATAACATTCATATGTTTAGAGTTCTCATGAAAGACTTTAGGTAGTAGGCCTTTAGTAAGCAGATCCACAGTCACGGAGTTTGTACCAATAAGAAATTTTCATTTTCATTCACTCAAGTGATTTGCTCTTGTTGCTATAGGAATAAAGGATTACATATTTATTGTTACAAAATAATTCAAGCGATTTTACATTTCATTTACAATATGTAGCCAATAAGAAAACTTCACATTCATATTTCATGATTAGATACCTTGTAACACACGTTATAAACTCAACTACAAAGGTGAAACGAGCTACGAGTGTCTGTTTAACAATTTTTCATGATACAACTCCACCAACAAGCATGTATACATAGCACGATGTAGATTTCATACCATCTCGACATCAAACAAAATCAAAATTTATATACCCGACAAACTCTAACTTATCATATCTATGATATGTGAACATATAATGTTTTGGTTTTCTAAAGATACCGCACGACTTACTTGGTTGCTTTCCAATGTTCAATACTTAAATATATGTTCAACATCTCAATAATATGTGCAATATGTGAATGCGTGCAAACTCGAGCATGTATTAAACTCCCCACAGCTGAAGTCTAGAGAATCTTTTTAATTTCAAAATCATTTTAGGGCATTGATCAAAACTAAACTTATATTTCCTTTAATAACAAAGGTATCACACGGTTTTCAATCTTGCATGACAAATCTCTTCAATAAATTTTCGATACAGGCCATTTGTGATAATCTAAGGATACCTCGAGAGTGATCCTCGTGTATTTGGATCTTGATACGAAAATAATATATCATCTCAAAATCCCTTGTTAGAAATATCTTTGTTTATGCAACATGCTTATATCATTAGTTTTTTTATAAAAAAAAATTAATATTTTATTATTAGACGTGACAGGAACATGAGCCTCATTAAAAAAAAACTTCTTAAACTAATTAGTAGCAAGTAATATGTCATTAATATATAAAATCAGGGAAATATGTTTATTCCCACTGAATTCGTGGTGTATAAAATTATCAACTAATTATTCGCAAAACCTAATGAGACAATCATTTGATGATATTTGTAAAAAAAAAAAAACAATCACAAAGTACAAAATTAATTTTTTTATTAATGATAATACCTCTAACGAGGAATTTTACAAAAGGACATGCTACTCAACTAAACCACACTTAAACAAGAAAAAAAAAACAATAGCGAGAGACTCACTTAACCAAAGATGATTTTTTAAATTTTGGATACCACTGATTTTACATCAACATACATGAAGTTTTGTATGGTATTGCATTTTTTTAGCATAAATCCCTACATACTTATGTAAAGTTCTCTGCTCTAAAGAATTAATCTGGCAGTAGCAGTACGCACATACATCATATCTTCAACGTTATAGACTTCCCATGTCTTTAACTTTTAACCTTGTCATCGCAATCATTTATCCAATGGACTCTTTTTATATACTTTTTCTTTTTTTGAATTTGGAAAAATATTTCATGTACTGTGATGAAAAAAAAATATAAGCACTTTAGTTTCAAAGTTTAGGGGTTTAAGTGTATGTGTTTAAAA
The DNA here is from genome assembly GCA_019671005.1 of Hibiscus mutabilis. NCBI lineage: Eukaryota > Viridiplantae > Streptophyta > Magnoliopsida > Malvales > Malvaceae > Hibiscus > Hibiscus mutabilis. Next base: position 2,718,045 of record CM033743.1, read on the forward strand.
TTCAAAGTTTAGGGTTAGAATTTAAGGTTTAGATTTTAGGGTAATATGATTAGGGATTTAGGTTTTAACCAATAAACCCTAGATTTTAACCATAAACCCTAAATTCTAACATCCTCTAAATTCAAAACTCCTACACTTATATCCCTAAATATTAAACCCTAAATAAATTTTTTAAACCTTAAAACTAAAGCGTTTGTAAAAACTTTCTATTTACACCACATATGCTTGAAATAATTACCCTTTGAATTATTTCATTTAACGACTTTGCGATGTTGAAGCGACATTTTGTCACATATTTCTTTTTTTATTGGACTATTTTCCCACTTCATCTCTATTTAATGGAATTGATCCAAGGTACCACTTGTTTAACAGAGAAATTCTACAAGTACCCATATGTTATGTATCATGAAAATTGTGATTTATTTTATATTTATTAAAAATATCGGTAAGAAAAATAATTTTATTAGTAAATTATTAAATTTAATAAAATTATGAAATAATGCATTATTTTTTATTATTCTTATTAATTTTATAATAACTAGATTCTATCATGTAGCGATGTTTTTTCTCACTAAAAAATGATGTGTTTTTATTTGTTTGGAAAATATTTTCTTCCGCATGAGGTTTTATAAAACCCGTATTTTGTTTTGAAAATGGAGTCGCCACCGGCCACTTAGGTAGGTCGGACACCGTAAAAACATGAGTTCGGGAGTCGGTTACGGATAGGGAAGGATTAGCACCCCACACCGCCCAAAATTGGTACTTTAACAATTACCGCTTTATTAATATTAAACTTTCCGGATTAAAGTGACGATTAGATTAAAATTCGGTTATAAATGCGAGTAGATTTTAAAGGCCCGGTTATTCGAGAGTAAGCGCCCAACCACTATCACTATGCCTGATACTGGTCCCGTTTACGCTCGAATAAAAGGGCACCGCATTGACAAAATATATGTCCGTTATGCAAACTTAAAAGACATGGCAAATATAAATAAATACATAATATACGTATTAAATACCTATATATAAAAAATTAAGATATAGAAAACTATATATATTATAATGTATATACACATATTTAAAACTAAAAACATATATTAATTTATAACATATAGAAAGTATAATGTATATATACATATTTAAAACTAAAAAACATATATTAATTTATAACATATAGAAAGAAACATGTGAAGAAAAAATATATGTTATACATATTACACTTTAATATTACAATAACTTTACAATGTACTAATGCTATAATATACTACATAATACTATAAAAATATATATAGTATAAAAACAAGTAAAAATATATATATAATATAATATATAATACACAAAACTTATCGAATACTTACGTATACATAGCTTTTTTCAAATATATAAACATAGTATATATATATATATAAACATATACTTAGATAAAAAAGCATAGTATATACATATATTACTTAATATATATATAACGTAATATACATAGACACATACTAAAACACACACACACACATATATATATATATATACACGTACATATACACAGAAACAATTATACAAGAACAAATAAAAGAAATATTACGACAAAACCACATATTAAGCATGTCACAAACAAAGATATACATACATACATATATACATACCGTATGTAGAAACAAATAAGAGAATAAAACCAATATGATAAAAAACACATATTTATAGATGAGAAAATAAAAAATATTAAACAACCACCAAAAATTAATTTAAACATAATCTAACAAGACATAGAAACATATGATCATAAAAATATATAAAAACATATGAACTAAGATAAAGAAAAGATTACTAATAAAACAACATTTCTATTAGATTATAAAAGATTATACCACAAGACATACATAAAAAGAATACACAAACTTAAATATAGTAGAGAGCTCTCTCCCTTTCATTTTTTTTACTCTGCCGTCCACCCCTTTAATTCTTGAAAATGGCCGGCTCTCCTCTAATTATTTCTTCCAATTGCCGCCAGCCCCTTTCAATTCTCTCCCATTTGTTTCAAATTGCCAAGTGATACTTTAAAGGGGAGGGATATCATGTGTGATCTAGGTGGCGTGAAGTGTGGGGGAACCTATAGGGCATGGGTGCGGCAGGGAACATGGTGAGGCATGTGGGTGATGGAAGCATGGCAGGGCATGGTTCTCTGCATGGAGACCATGCCTTGCTTTTATATTTTTTTTGGAAATTTAGTTTAAATAGGGTAGAAGGTTCGAATATAATTTGAGATCCAGACAAAAATAGGTGTTACATATCATTGTTGGTGAGAGAAAATATTTATTTAAATAATTCGTATTTTAATCTTTTAGTTGTGTGTTTGATCCTTAAGTAGTAATTTTATTTGTTTTATTTAATGATTATATAAAAGAATGAACATACAAAACATCATTATATTAATAATCCTAGTATTAGAGATGGACACGGGTCAAGTTGGTTTTTGGTCAACCCGAACTCGACCTGACTTGAAAATTATATACCCCAACCCGAATCAGACCTGACCTGACTCGATATATATAAAAAAATAATGTTAGGACCTAATTGTAAAAAAAATAATTTTAGGAACCCAATTGTAAAAAAAATCAATTTTAAGAATCTAATTGTAAAAAATCAATTTTAAGAACTTAATTATAAAAAATATAAAGAGGGTTCATTTTTGCAAATATCTCTAAAAAATATAGGAGGAAATTACAGTATTAGTTCCGGATCGGGTTAGATATTTTTCACCTTAAACTCGATCCGACTCGACCTCACCTTAACAAAAATCTGACCCGAACCAAACCCGTTTTTTTTACAACAAAAGAAAACCCGAACCAAACCCGTTTTTTTACAACAAAAGAAAACCTAACCGTTCGAGTCGGACCGGGTGAAATGCCCATCCCTACCCATTAATATTTAAATTTTAAAAAATAAATTTTTAATTTTTTTAATTTAGCATTTGATTAATTGATAATACCAACTCAATTAGAATTTTAAATAATAGTATAGATAAATATTATACATGTTTATTATATTATTATGTTAAAATAAAACATGTGCTTATTTTATTTATTTAGCCGAAGTTTTGTCGAGGTTATCCATAAAATGGAGTAAGTGGGAACCAAGATTCTCGCGTTTATAAGTCATTTTGTGTATTTGTTTATTTATTTATTTTTAATAAGCTTAACAGTAAAATAAATATTCAATTGTACTTTTTTAATTAAGTATTCTAGTTAATTTTTTGACCAAATATATGTCTAACGTTTCATTTCATTAATCAAATAAGTTTTTTTGTCAACAGTCGTCGGTCAGAACCTAATTGACTTTTTTTATTGTTGGATGTTCGTCGATTGTTCATTTGTCGATTTCCGACAACAGGGTGATGAGATTTTTAATCGTGGGGTCCAAAGAAGGCAAGGGTGACCATTGTTGGTCAGATGGGAGGAATTTAGGGTTTTGGGATTTTTAAAAAATAAAATTTTTATAATTTTTTAAAAATAAAAATTAATGACAATAATAAAAATATGCAACGTATCATGTTCTTGTTGGATAACGAAAACTTTAACAACTGTAATGAAAAATCTTATTTGAGTAACAGAATGAAACGTTAGACACATATTTGATCGAAAAATAGTTTATGTACCTAACTGAAAAAGAAAAGAATATAGTTTGAATACTTTTCTAACATTTAAGTCTTTTTAATAAACCAAAATCTCTTTAATAATCATAAATTTATAATTTAGTGTAGTGACAAAGTTAAATTTGCTCCCTAAATAGATAAAAATGTAATTTAATTCCTAAAAAAATTATAATTCAATTATAGCTCTAAAGAAAATTCTGGTTTCGCACTGAAACGAAGAAACAACTATTGCCTTTCAATTAGCAGCACATATTAATATGGATAATCTCTCTGTGATCAGATTTCAAGCTGGTTGTACCTAGACTTTTGAAACTTCATTCGGATGACCAAAAATATATGGATGGACTTTGTGGTGAAATATCTCAAACTTTATTATCCATGATTTAAGGATAACTGGTTTGTGAAATATTTTGAAGATTAAAACTGATGCAATAGCCAATATGGATTACTTAAGCTCGACTTCATCACCTACATATCGAAATATCATACAATGACAGATATTGGTAGGACAGTTTGGGGATCTCTCCACGCTTATTCCTCTTAATCGCACCCTCTCTTACTTTTTTTCTTCATCAGAGAGAGCCTTATCATGCAATTCAAATAAAGACGTATATCTTTATGACGTGGCTCCTCCAATTCAGGAAAAAATGATGCGATGAATCTTTTTCTACCGTCGGTGGCGTTCCGTGTTGCACTCATCACAACACACCCTTTGTTCAGGTAAAATAGATTATATCCTATTTTGTGGCAGTTTGTCGATATATTTAGAACTGTGTAAGCTCTACTTTTACATCAATATAATGTTTAGTTTGAATAGAGACCGGAAGACTATTGATAGTTGTAGGATTTTTCTATGAAAGATGAAGATTGTATTCAGGAGAATATTCTTAGTTGTGTTTCTTCGCATTCATTGATCTTCTTCATGTTAAGAAATTGTTCTCTTTTATTTATATTTTAGCTTTTTTTTAATGCAAACCTAACTTCTAATTTTATCATAATGCTATTGTCTTCAAAAGAAATCGAATCTAGATTCTTACCAGCTATATTCCGGCGGCTATAAGATTGCAAATAAATACCCCTAACACTTCAGTCTTCAGCTAACATAAATGCATATCGTTGAATAGTTGAAAAGAGTTATGGAGTCTAAGGTGGTGCAAGTGACTGAGCGACGATTGGGCGGTTACCTTCCGACTGTTTGGGACCCTCAGCTCATCAACTCCCTTACCACTACCTATTCGGTGAGTGTCTTATTTATATTCAATTCCGTCGATTAATGCATCATATTTTCTCTGCCTGCTTTTGCTGCATGCAGTATGAGGGTGACGGAAGTCGTTTGGAGGAGCTGAAGCAAGCTGCTCGGCGTCTGTTCACATCACTAGATCGACTCGAAGAAAAATTGGACATGATCAACAAAATGCACCGACTGGACATATCCAAATACTTCGACAAAGAGATCAACCAGTTTCTTACTCACCTTAATCCCTATGCTGCCACCGATCTGTTCACAGTCGCTTTGCAATTCCGCCTCCTGCGCCACCATTGTTTCTCCGTTACTTCAGGTTCACTAATCGGTTTTTTCATTATACTCGTGTTTTGAGTTTCGACATGATAATGTACTGACGAGTGACGACAGTGAAGGAAAATAAAAACAGATGTGTTTAACAAGTTCATGAACAGCGAGGGGAAATTGGAAGAGAAGTTGAGTGAAGATGTAGGAGGGTTGTTGAGCTTGTACGAAGCTTCATACCTAGGGTTTCATGGAGAAGACGATGTTCTCGAGGCCAACGCCTTTGCCACTAAACATCTAAGATTGGCAATGGAGAATTTGAAGGACAAGGATTTAGGTTTAGCCCACCAAATCAAAGAATCACTTGAAGTTCCATTACATTGGAGGTTGCCTCGAATGGAGGCTATAAACTTCATCAATATGTACCAAAGAGATGAGAATATGAACCAGGTTTTGCTGGAACTTGCTAGATTGGACTTCAATCTTTTGCAGTCCATTTACCTCCAGGAGCTAAAGGATCTCTCAGAGTATGTATTGAATTCTCTCACTTTTCAATATTTCGATTTCAGTACCTGTAACTTTGCTTCTTATTTTTATCTATTATGTACCAAAAGCAATGAATTTAAGAAAGGAATTGATGGACAGGTGGTGGAAAGGGTTGAACATGAAGGAGAATGTACCATTTGCAAGAGATCGGATGGTGGAGTGTTATTTCTGGGCAGTGGGGAGTATGCCGGATCCAAAGCTCCAGAAATGCAGGAGAAACCTCACAAAATTTGGAAGCTTAACATCAGTATTAGATGATGTTTATGACATTTATGGATCAATGGATGAGCTTCATGAATACACTGCTGCCGTGATAAGGTAACTTTTGCTGCTGCTATCAACAGAACTCGTCTTTGTAAATGTATTTATATTTAGGTATAACTATTAAATTCTTCTGAGTTTTGATAAAAAAAAAATTGACCAGGCCTGTTTCCTTTAAAATAAATAAAAAAAATGACATCCCCTCACTAAGCTCTCACCTTGTTATAACTCTGCTAAGATTACATGCAGATGGGATTTAGAGGTTATAGAGGAACTCCCAGAGTATATGAAAGTATGCTACAAAGCTATGTACGACCATGTGAATGAAATGGTCGAGGATGCCTTGAATGCTTCTGGCGTTAACACCTTCCCTTGTATCAAGGATCAGGTACGTATTCGATAATAAAATTTATACAACATGATAATTTACGATTGGATCTTAATTCGATTGATATCATCATTATTTCAATACGCAGTGGGTGTGTTATGTACAATCGTTACATGTAGAATCAGAATGGTATTATAAAGGATACATGCCAACTTTGGATGAACATTTGCGAAATGCATGGATCTCGATTGGTATTGCTGTTGGTTTGGCCTATGTATTTCTAGCAGTGCTGGAGGATTCTCGTTCACTCAACCATTCCCAATTGCAATTCTTTGATAATTGGTCTGATTCTGACTTATTTTATTTGCCTTTTTTAATTACCCGACTTTTGGATGATTTAACTACTTCCAAGGTACGTCTGAAATCTGAGATATCATTATTTTATACATTTGAATGAATTGTTTTACGGTAAATAACTTGAAATGATTGGACCGTTTCGAAGCTTGAGATGAAAATAGGAGAGATAGCAAATTCAATCCAATGCTACATGATTCAAGATGTGTCTGAAGAAGAAGCACGAGACCATGTGAAAGATTTAATAATGTTGAAAATGTTAATGAATAAATAATGTTGAGTTGAAGTCAGATCTATGTTGTTTGAATTATTTCAGGTTTAAAACCTTTCTAATTTATTTTGATTTTTGTTATTTCGTGAGCTTAATGTCTCTTTGATAACTAGATTGAGGTACTTCAATTCAACAATGGCTGATTCATTAACATGTTTTCTACCGGCAAAGACTTGCCTCACCTCTGCTTGTGCCTTTTGCCATTACTTGAAGATTTCTAAACAGTTCTGACATTGAACATTCTACAATTGGACTGAAATGGCATAATTAACTCCAATGAAGTGAACCATCCAAAAACAAAGAATAGAATTTAACAAACACTAACCATGAGAATTGCTTTGAAGCCGCCGCCAAACATCATGGTTCCATTGGTTTTCAAGCAATACATTTTCTTTTCTTTCCTTTCTTTACAAGATAAAGTTTCTCTGCGATCCAACTTTTAAAGCTTTGATACAAAAGTTCCCATAGATTCACTTGCTCTGACATCATACAAAAATTAAATTTAATGAATTATTAAAATAAAATTAATAAAACATAGAAACTTTAGAACTAGAAATATTATTGTATTCGTTTCAATTTTAACAAGGGAATAATCGATTATAACAATAATTTAATGAAATCACGTATCTATAATTTTTTTTAAAAGAAAAGTAACATGTATCTTTCGAAATTCATAATTAAATGACCATAAATTAATTTTAAAAATTCAGAAAGGTCAAAGTTTTCATTGCAGATTATCAATAAGTTTCCATATTTCACAATAAATCTAAACTTTTGCCTTCACCCTCATTTATATGAAGTACAGATTCAATAGAACTCATGAATCTTGGGGATAACAGAGCACTTGACGGCTCTATCTTCATCAGCAATTGAAGAAATATTTGATCAAAAGTACAAAAAAATCCTTTGTAACCTTTCTCACAAAAGGGTTTCCAGATATCATCACCAAACATATGACTTCAATATAAGTAAACAATTTCATTTTTGCTACGTCATGTAAGTTGCGACTACAGACCAAACTTCTTCGGCCTTAGATAAGTGGAAGACCCCTGCCGCAAACCAGGCATTGAAACTGGCTGCTGCTGCTTCGCTTTCTTCTCTCTCTCCTTCTCCTTGCTTGCTTTCTCTGCCTCGGCTTGCATCTTCCTCAAATTTTCCATTTCCTCCTCCATGGCAGATTTATTCTCCTTTTGTTTTTTCTTGTGCTCCAACAATGTCGTATCCGACTCTTTCACAGAGAAGAACATGGGACCTAGTTCGGCCAGCCACTGCGGCTCCACAGCCGAAACGCATTGCATGTACTCCTTTGTTGTCAAAATCAATTCATGATAAACAACATACTCGGGAGTATAACCCAAACCGTAAAGAGCACTGCTGGGGTGCAAGTGGCATGGCATTCCATTCCTGCAATTAACATACTCACCAACACCTTTTAATCGTGCAGCATTGTGGAAGTACGCAGAACAAATGGCTTTCCGGATTATGTCCCAATCATATCCGCAGGATGTTAGCGGGATTTTCAGTGTCTTCAGAATATCCAATAGTTGAGACCTCACCTCTCGGGCTTTCTTCAACCCTTTAACATGCAAAAAGTGGTCGTTACACCAGTCCCCTCGATACTGATTAGCTTTCCATTGCTGGTAAACATTGAGCAACGTTAAGTGATCAGATTCTGGCACGAAAAATTTTTCTCTCGCTGCATCACTCTCCTCTGCTCTGTCCTTGGGTCGAAAAAACACTGATGGGACTGAAAGCATTGAAACAATGGTCAAAACCTCATCTAAGCATTCTAGCTGTTCACCCATCAAAAGCATCTTGGCAAGTGGGGGATCCAATGGGAACTCCACCATTTTCCATCCAATGTCAGTCAAGGCCCCTACATTGTTGAGTGCACCCAGGACCCATAACTGGTACATAGAATTAAGGATATTTTCCTGTGGTGGTGGGTCCATGAAATCAAAATCTAGCAAGTTTTCTATTTAAGGAGACTTGAGCAGCAACACCACATTGCCTAGGTTGGTCCTTTGTATCTCAGGCACAGGAGCTGGCAACATCTCGTTTAAGTACGCACTCTCCGTATACAGTCTATAGCATGTGCCTGGCCCTGTTCTACCAGCACGTCCTGCACGCTGGTCAGCAGCAGCACGACTAACAGGGAAAACTTGAAGGGCATCCATACCCATCTTAGGGTTATAGACTTTCATTTTACCATAGCCAGTATCAATAACATAAAAAATTCCATCTACAGTCAAGGATGTCTCAGCTATGTTAGTGGCAACAATGCATTTCCGAGCTCCGTCTTCGGCCTTGTGGAATATCTTTGCCTGCAAATCAGCAGGCAACTGGGAGTATATTGGGAGTATGAGTAGTTTAGGAACAGCTTTGCTGGTGGAGATAAGTTGTTCAATTCGTTCCGCAAGGCATAACAAGCTGCCTCAATCTCATCTTGGGCCAGTCATGAAGATGAGAATGTCACCTGGAGGGCTGGTGATATGAATAGTCATGGCCTGCTTCACTGCAGCTTCAACATAATCCTCACAGGGAGTCTTACTGTATAGAATATTGACAGGAAATGTTCTACCAGGAATGTGGAAAATTGGTACACTGCAAAATTTGAAAATATAATCACTTATATTAAATTCATTAGAGGAAGAAGATGCCAGCATATGTTGATTCTAAAAAAAGAAACTTTACCTTCCAAAGAAATTTGAAAATTTCTGTGCATTTAGAGTTGCAGATGTCACAATAAGCTTGAAATCACGGCGTTGAGCAACTACCTTTTTCAATATTCCAAAAAGCACATCAGTGTTTAGCGATCTCTCATGTGCCTCGTCCATTACAATGACACTGCAATATTTGCAAAATTGGAAGTAAATAACCTAAGTTTCACCAGTAATTCATTTGTCAATTGGGATAGGCAAGAAAAATAAGATATAATTTCTCCTTACCGATACTTGTCAAGATCAGCATCTTTTAATGTTTCACGAAGTAGTACTCCATCAGTCATATACTGTAACGTTGAAGAAATAAAAAAATAGCATGTCATATCAAAAGCAAAACACAACATAAGAAAAAGGACAATGATCCAAACAATTAATTGAGAAACTAATAAATCAATTTTAGACCAAATAACGGAAAGATGGCCAAACTGCTGGAATTGAAAAGACAAAGATTGGTGCATTCTTCATCCCAAAAGATAAGAAATGTAGATAATACTTGAGTGTATAAAGATTTGACATTGGCTTCATATGTCAACTGAACGACTCACCTTAATTATGGTGTTTGTCCCAGTCACATCTTCAAAACGTATAGCATAGCCAACTTTATCACCCAGATCTGTCTCCATTTCTTCGCTAACTCTTTTTGCAACACTCATGGCAGCCACACGCCTAGGTTGGGTACACCCAACGACACCATTTATAGTGTACCCATCTTCATGAAGATACTGTGTAAGTTGAGTTGTTTTCCCTGATCCAGTTTCGCCTACAACGACAACTACCTGATTTTCTCTAATCACCTGTCGAACATACAACAAGAATAGAATAAGGAGAAGGTCAATAAAAGCTTGGTACTTTAAAAATAGTCAAAATGATAGAATTTAGCTAGAAAATTAAAAGAAAAGGGACAAAAATCTAAAAAAAAAATTGCAGGGGGAAGAACTTTTACATTCCTTTCAGACAGCTGCAATTAATCCTTGGATATGCAAGGTGGCTTAATACCCACCAGCCACAACCCCAAAGAGCAAGCGGCAAGCTAAAGTTGTTATTTAGTTCAAACTTATATCAACATATACTAACAGATAAATGTCAAACCTGCAGCAACTCATCCCGCACTGAATATATGGGCAAGTATAGACGCTGCTCTGCTATGCTTTTGGACACTGCAAATTCACTTACAGCCTCCCCCTTCTTCAAATGCTGTGAAAATTTGGCATCTTCTTTGAAATCAATTTCACCGTGTTCACCTACTTCAGCAGTGTCGGCATCAATCTAGCATCCAATGAAGAGAAGGTTAACTGATGCATTATCATTTTTAGTAAAAGAAAATGTCAAAAATTACATTTTATAAAGAATACCTGTTCTGCTGTTTTCTCAACTCCAAGGATATTACCAAGCTTAGAGCCTGCAAGTTCCCAAAATCGTTGGCGAGACTTATTCATGCTTTGCTTCTCATGAATTTCCCTAACCAAACTAGATCCTTTGCGAGAAATTATAGCCATATCTGATGTAGGATCTTTTATGGGCATGACTGGCTCTGCTTGTTTAGTGAAAACAATTCTGCCATCCAAGAATGGAGGTTTTGTATCTGTGACAACAAAATATATAGAACTTTTAGCCAAATGTAAGAGCATTTCATATATCAACAGAAAGATTAATATCCACTTACCATGTACTAGAAGAATCGCTTTGCGTTCGTCCTCATCATCAAACTCAGTTTGCACCTCAGTACCTCTAACAGCTCCAGATCTTAGAAGTTGTCGGTCTTCCCACTGAGCGTTATCAGCAGTAAGCTGGGACAACTTTTTGCTCTGAGCAAGGGACATCTTAGTCCCATCCCTTCGAACCTGTTTAGGAGATGACAAAATTGTTTAGAAATCATTTTATTCAGTAAAGGACAGGTAACAGATTTAAGGAAGAGAAAGAGGAGAGCAAAAAATTTCAAACTAGGACCAACATAAGCCAGGAAAATAAAAGAAAAGTAGATAAAAGTTTATCATTCTACTTATTTTAACATCAAAATATGGAGGGCAAAAAATGACAAATGAATAGCAAGTCCAGTTTAAATCCCTAGAGAACATTTAACCCTAACCACAGTGGCCTGAAAATTAATAAACAAAAGGTGTGAAAAGATACTATCTACCGAAGATGATTTACTTCTTACATCTCATCACTTATGTTAAAGCCAGAACTCAACGTCATCACGTCTCACTCATCACACTATCATTTACCTATTATTCAGAACTCAATGTCATAAGACATTAGGAACGCTAAGATCATAACAATTTTTAATCAGTATCTTTGAATACATGTTACTAAGGTCTTTATTTATCTCGATGAAATAGCCAAACCATGTATATATCTAGATTTGCACAAGCACAAGTTACTAAGATCTTTAATCAATCAACGTTTTACCATAAATGACACAGCATGAAAAATGACATCTAATTTGTGCATAAAAGATTATTTGATAATACAGCAGTAAAGCAATACCAGTCTTTTTGCCAACTCAGCCTCTTTCTTTTGGAATGAAGCTTCATCCCCAGGAAAAAATGACGAACTATCAGCATCAAACATGGTGTTTCCTTCTTCTCTATCATACCTACACAAGGATATACCAACAAGGAAAGTTGAGACACTTTTCAGCAGAACTCATAAAGCCCACAAATGAATGGCAGAATCACCATTCACCGTCAATGGACAGTCAAAAGCCACCTTGCAGAATAACTAATCAAGTTCCCATTTTCATCGTAAAGTACAATAAATACATAATTTACCATGCACGGTCTGAATTATACTCCATCTCCAAGCGCATACTTTCTGTAATCTCGTAAGTGTGTTCTTCAGCCAAACCCTTCTTATCTCCATCGTCCTAAACAGTAGACATAACAAATTATGAGCAAAAATTAACATTAACAAATGTAAAAAGATTAGAGTAAAGAGGGAGAAAGAGAGAAAAAAGCCATTCCTCTAACAACGCAGTAAAGATCACTGCATCTAACCACTATCAACTGATTGTTCATTCATTTCCAGAAATATTACTTAAAGAGAGATATTTAAAGAGGAGGGAATAGAGAGAAAAAGAAAAGAAAATAAGACAATGCCCTATCCAGGCTATACTACCTCAAATGACTGAGAATTTTCCCTTGAAAAGCTAAGCTGGTGAGATCTCCGATCATATCTAGAACTTGCGGATTTTGTAGATGCCCCAGAGGCTCGTATTGGAACTGGACTAGGAGACACATAGTCCCAAGGAGAAGCACTAACTGTACCAAATTTCAGCACAAATATAAAATTGTTTTATCTTTTAACTCAAAATATTGAAATAAAAGAAGAAAGAACAGTCTGTAGCATCAAGAATAAGAAAAGCTTTACTTGCTGAATAACATACCAGTTGAACGAGGAGTGTGGTCTCCCATCCATGGAGAAACTAATCTAGCATCAGGTGAAGTCCCAACAAACATTGGAGCTGGAGAAGGTTGATGGTGCCTGCTACTACCAGAGTAACCATCCCGGTGTGGCGTATCTTGCCATTCCCATCTCCCATCATCCCAATCAGATCTGCCTACAAAGGATTAAGATATGAATTACCTTCTTGCACATCAGCAAGATGCCAAAAAGATAGTATGAATCTATTAGAGTACAAACTCTAAGCAGCATGTTGACATAATAAGTTACCAAGAACATTTTCAAACCTAAATATGTCTTGGTTCCAAGTACAAAGTTTGGATGCATAATCCATCATCCCGATAACAGGTGTCCAACTTTTTGCAAGACAATCCAAATGGAAAGGTTATTCAGAGCTAAAGTACCCAAACATGCATCCGTTTAGTATGAAGTATCACATACCAGGTGTCCGACTTCCATATCTACTTTGGCTTCTTCTATAATCTTCACCATATCGACCATGGGTATCTCTTCCATCATCATGATAGTGTCTCTTTCTTGCACTCCCATTATCACTTCTAGAATCATTGCTAAAACCTCTTCTCTCCATACCATGATCATCTCTCTCATACCTTGGACTCTTAGAAGAGACAGTACGTGAACTCCGGCTAGGTGAAGCTCGAACCTTCAATTCAAAGAATAACCGGATGCATATAAAGGTTTGCTCAGTTTACAGGATAACAAGTATAACAAAACAAATAAAAGAATAATATTGACAGCAAGTTATTCACATACATCTGAACTCCTATGTTCCCTTGAGCGTGGAGTAGAAAAAGTATCATCATTTCCTCCTCTGTCTACAGTAACTGTGCTTTCTGCAATATAGCAACAACAAAAATAAAAATTGAGTAATAGAAGGAAAGAAAGAAAACATAAACACAGGAAGAGCGTGAAAAAGTACAAAATGTCCTTCAGATATGAGAGAACCTAGAAGCTTGTTAAAACAAGGGATTACTTGAGAAAAGAGTTGTATACTAACTAACGTAATCACTATATTTGAAACAACCCCCCGCCCTCAAACCACCACAAAAAAAATCCCCCAGACCCCAACCCTTTCTTCAACACCAAAGGCAAATGGAGCAAAAAGATTGACTCATAGCTCTAAACCACAAGGTCAAGGAAGCATGAGTTGGAAATCTATCTCAATTCTTAAATGTCAAAGGTGGTCATCAGCATGAAACCAACTTGGCTGTACCACTTCCTCTATAAGTTAGGCTGTCATCATACTATGCCTCAAAGTCAACGATACAGGTTATAAATCCACAGAGATAATAGAACACCTTGCTTGGCCAAATACATTAGACAGTTTGTGGATGGAAGGGAGTGAAAAAAATCAGAAATCATAACAGATCATGCCTACCCTCTGTACACTTCTGTACCAACTATTTTACAGGATGAATTGTCGAATACTCAAGCATGCACTTAATGCAACCTTGGGGGGAGTGGCAATAAAATCTTCTAATAAGTAGCATTTGATTATTCAAGTTGTTACTTCCCATAAGAGTTTTACATGAAAGATGAAAAAAATTAAAGAGAGTAAAAGACTCAATTTCTTAATTAAGACGAAGTAAATGAATCGATTACCGGCATTAGCTGTTATACAAGCTGTCTTATTACGATAGCGTCTGCTAGTGTGGATTCGGCTATCATTTGTAACATTACTTCTAGGCTCTTCAGAAGATTCAAACCCCTCATCCACATCAAGAGATGCTGCAATGGAGATGTTTTTTTCTTTAGGAACCTTGAATCCATCATCAACTTTAGAATGCCCTTGCTTCTCTTTAGCACGAAGATCCAAACCTAATAACATAAAAAAACTCAATCAACAAAGAAAAGGCTAATTGGAGGCAGAAATACCTAAAAGAAAGATTCAACTAAAAGCCGTAATGGTATACACAAGAAGAATAAAGAAAGCTAGATGTTACAAATAATCAAAAACTTGAAAGTACCATGCACATTTGGGCAATAGAGAAAACATGCAATTGCTTCCTTTTTTCTAGACAACGAGAGAATTGACTAGAATCGTGATTCATGATAAGACATCAAAGAAAAAGAGTGGTAAAAGTATGTCAAGAACAAAACCATCAGAACAGACTATACACTCCATGGAATAGAAGCAAACATTTCAAAGAAAATTGAAGAAGGGCACAAAAAGCACCACTTGAAAAACAAACTGCTGTCCAAAGAAACAGAAACAAAGTATAGCACTTCTAATATATCACATTGCTAAAAGTTTCACCACTTCTGATATTTGATCTTCACAAGTTATAACAAAATCAAACTCCAGACAATTTCAATCAATCCTCGCATAGCATTAAATTTTATAACCTAAACAGAGTATGAGTATAATATAGGCATTTTTATGCAAAAGCCAAAATATACTTAAAATAGATTTCTTGGTAGCAGGAGCTATGTACTCGGGTCTATCCTTTGGAACAAACAATCCACCGCCGCCACGGTCATTGCCCACCTCAGGTTCCAAGATTTCCACCGTCTTATTTACATCAAAAGGCTGTTTTTTAAACATTAAAGAACATCAAACTCCAAAATCCAAAACATAGACTTCATATCCAAAACAAAAATAATAATTAACCTACCTCCATCGCCGAGCTCAGAGAAAATTCACAGATTGTAATATAACCTGAAAATACAATTAAAGAACAGAGTCTATACTGATTTAGGTAAACTAAACCCTAATCTCCTACTAATGATTAAAACAAAATAAAGAACAGTGATTAAAGGAAAATCTTGTAGGGAGAAAACTAAAACTTCAAGTCAGTTTTGCCAAAGAGTTAGAGATTTCAAAAATAAAAGCTTAAATCAGGATGCCCGATTCCGAGGCCGGGAGGATTCTTTTTCTGTTTTTTTTTAATATGGATTTTGTAGAAATTGAAGCAGAACCAGACGCGGACGACTTTTAATAAAAATGAGATAATAATAATAATAATAATAATAATAATAAGGGTAAACTACACAAGTAGTCACCGTACTATGGTTTCTTTCCTATTTTGGTCTCCAAATTATTTTTTAGCAAAAACATCGCTAACGTTATGTTTCCTTCCTGTTTTGGTCACCGAACTATTTTTTTGGCAAAAGCATCACTAACGTTATATTTCCTTCCTATTTTGGTCACCGGCTGTTATTTTATTTTATTTTTAATTTTCCATGTCATTTCTTCTCTCTCCTCGTAAGCAATATATGTTATTTTATAATATTTTTATTTAAACTACCAGGATGGTGACACGTGTAACTGCCTATTAGAAGAATAAAAGGAATAAAAAATCAAGTCTCTTATGCAGCCAGAGAGATGGTGACACTTGTAACTGCCTAATAGGATGGTGACATGTGTAACTGCATATTAGTCGAATCTCTCTGGCTGCATAAAGGGCTTAATTTTTCATTCATTTTCTTCCACTAATAAGCGGTGATAAGTGTCACCATCCTGTTAGTTTGAATAAAAATATTATAAAATAACATATATTGCTTACGAGGAGAGAGAAGAAATGACATAAAAAATTAACATGACAAAAATAAGAAGAAAACATAACGTTAGTGATGTTTTTGCTAAAAAAATAGTTCAGCGATCAAAATAGGAAAAAACCATAATTCGGTGACTACTGTTATAGTTTACCCTAATAATAATAATAATAATAATAATAATAATAATAATTTAACTTGGTAACTCAATATTTATTTGGCTTAATATACAGATTGGCTCCTAAACTTGGTAACTTTTAATAAATTGGCCCTTAAAATTTTGAGTCAAATTAACTCCTAAACTTTATAATTCTTTCAAATTGATCCTATACCTTTTTACGTCAATTAGCCTCTAAATTTGACAGCTTTTGTAGAGTGAACCCTAAATTTTGTTATTTAATTTTTAATTTTAACTAAAATAAATATTTGTTTAATAAAATAATTAACATAATTAGTTTAATATATTTTGTAAATAATATTAGATAATTTAAAATAATTTAATTTTTAAAATTAATTAACATGATGCGTATCGCTACCTTAATAATCCACATGACACGTGAGACTAAAGTTGTTAAATTTTCAATTGAATGGACCACTATTTTTTTAACCTACCAACCTTCCTGGCAAGGCCATAATTTTTTTGGGGTGAAATTAAGTTATATATTTTTTATGGGAGACAAAATATAATAATAATAATAATTATTATTATTATTATTATTAACTGGAAATTTTATAGTTTTAAGAAGGATTAAATTATAATTTTTTACCATTATAAAGGGCAAAGTGTAATTTTACCTCATAACTTTATATCTTAGCCACTTCTAACAACTCCCCCACTAGGAGAAAAAAAAAACTACTAAATTGCTATATCTCCATTAATATTAAGTCTCCAACCAAATTTTATGTCAATGTTAATTGGCCACTAAATTCTGAATTTATAAAATAATTAAATTTTGTAATTATTAAATATTAGTCTAAGGTTAATTTTGTTATTTAGATTTATGGTAAGTGCACCACGTGTCCTTTAATTATAGGTTCGGTAAAAAATATGATATTTTAAAAATATTATAATTTAATCATTCGATCAAAATCTTGTTATAAACAAGTCACTCTATCATTAAAATAAAATATGACTCGGTAGAATAGCGTTTTAGTTATAAAAAATTATACATTTGATCAATTTGGTCCTATTTCAAAAAATATAAAAACTAACCTCTCATATTTAAAAATTTTCGACATTGCACTCTTCTGACACACCCTCCGATCCACTTACTACATTTTACGCTACTATCCACCAAGTCGATAACCGACAGACGTGATAGCTTGACAGAAGTATTCATTTCACTATTGGACAACCACAGACTAGTTGAACAAACACATTATATCATTAATGTCATATGTCGGTAGACACGGTCATTTTACTAATATAATTTTTTTAATATGAAGAGTTAAGTTTATTAAATTATTTCGAATTATGATCAAATTAATATGTTTGTACCAACAGATTGATATGCTTGTAACAAAATTATAATTTTAAGTGACTAAATTATAATTTGTAAAAGAAAATTGATATATTTATTACCATGCATATAATTAAATAACATGTGGAATATTTTACCCTTATTTTATTATATGATAACATTTGAAACAAACTTCATCATTTTAAAGTAAATAAAACAACCAATAAGTGTTTTAGTGAAAAAGTTGATCTTTTGAGACACGGGTTCAAATCGCCTTGACTACAAGGCGTATGTCATTATTAATAGGTTAAGAATATGTATGAGTAGATACTATCTTATACTTACTTTTAGACCGTTCAAAATAAATGAAATTTTTGTTCAGAAAAAATTAAATGAAACTTAGCTAGGCGGTTAGGTTGCGACTTCAGGATTGTAGAAAATTAGGTTCAAATTTCGTTCTAGGTATGAATTATTATTATCTTTTAACCGCTTCTTCAGTTATTTTCAACAAAACATCTTACTACTATAATTTATTTTCAAAATATATTTTTACGTATTTTTTTCACCTTATTTTACGTGTGTACTGTTTATCTAGAACAAATTGTGTACCACTTGCACACAAAGGAGCTCGCACTTCTAAATATGTCCGAAATAACTTAATTTTTCAAGTAAACTAAAATTGATAGAAAATATATTAACGTCTATCACTTTTCTTTCTCTTTTTTTATAATATTTATCCATTTGAATCTTACGAATTTAAATGGATCCGTAAGTTGTATCTCAGATGATATTAGTCACGAGTTTGATTAAACTTTTAGGATATAAGTCTACCAATATTGTATTTTACGATTTTATTTTATTTTTACACACTCTTTTGATTAAGTGTACAATGAAAACATAAATTTTATTTTTTTTGAACAATAACATATAAATTTTATTAATCATCATAAAAAATATTATAAATACAATATATCAAAAAGAGAAAAAAAAGAGATTAGTCCACTAAAAATTTCATACAAAAGTGTAAGAAAAAACAAACCTTCTATTGATATTAGCATACCATAAAAACTCAAAAATTTTCATGAATCTCCTTGTCTCTAGCCAAATAAAACGCTTTACGAGATGAAAAAGATGGAGAGCTAAAAAACTATCAGACAGATTGCTCTGCTATACAGTTCTGATTACATCGGCTAACAAACCATCAAACGAATAAGGATCAATATTTTCTATGGCCACCGACAGAATTAAAGCAAAAAATTAGCGCCGTAAAGATCTATATACGAGCACCAAACGATCGCTACGGTATACTAAAATCGTGTTAAACGACAGATGAAACAAATCACAAAAGCCAATAAAAAATGCTACAAAAGCAGAGAAAATGCATGCCACAATAACAATTTTTTTTATTAAAATTAAAAAAACAAAACATGAAAGAGCAAGAAAAATAGTAAACACCTGTGGTCGACAACCAGTACTAAAATTGGTTGCTGCCACCAGTTAAGTAAAAAGAGAGAAAAAAAAACTTACGGCGGCTACGAAGAGAAAATTATATTTTAGAGAAAAACTAGGTTTATAAAATTAAAAAAAAAATCCTAAAAATAATTATTATAACGTCCAAGACTGCCAGACATAAATAAATAATTAGCAATTCAAAAGTTGAAAACACAGGCTGAACGGAACATGCATGAAACAGCAACAGTGGACTCATTGACAGGGAATTAAAGCAGAAGTTTCTCTCTTTTGATTGTCTCAAAAGTTTCCCAGTTTCAAAGCAGAAAGTAGACAAGTAAACTTCCTCGGTGAGTCATAAATTACTAGAAGAAACAGAACATGTCTATAACATGTCAAGGAAATTATCAGATGATGTTTTTCGATCATCACATCACATTGCAGGGTATGTGAAATACAGAGAATTTATGCCATTAGACGTTTTTTTATCATTGAAGCAGCCATCTACAGACTTCCCCCTCTCAGTGCAAGCACGAGATGAAGCACAGAGCCTCCCTCGATATTGTATTCACGAGCGGTCTTGTCATCTGCGAGCTGCTTGCCGGTATAAATGAGCCTGCAACCATGGAACAATTCAAGTGAAATTAGACATCACGATCATGCAGTGGCTCCGTAAAGTGTCGATAATTGCAAATGTGAACAACTAAAGCCAGGTGTGTTATACTCAACAAGCATATAACAAGGGCGAATATGCACAGAATTTAAACCAAGATAATAAGGTAAAAGGAGAACATAGAGAACTAGATGGCTACCTTTGCTGCACTGGTGGAATTCCTTCCTTTTCTTCAACGCGTTCTTTAATCCGATCAATGGTATCAGTTGGTTCAATATCAATCTCAATTTCCTTTCCGGTGAGAGTCTTAACCTTTATCATAGTTCCTCCCCTAAGCCTCAAAACCAAGTGAAGAGTCGATTCCTTTTGGATGTTATAATCTGCAAGAGTTCGACCATCTTCAAGCTGTTTGCCAGCAAAAATCAATCTCTGCTGATCAGGAGGTATTCCTTCCTTGTCCTGTAAATACGAAACGATTAAAAGAAAAACGGAGCAGTGTAAAACACAAGATGCAGACATTGTTCACAATTGTTTTCATTAGATTGTATCACAAAATAAGGGTGATCATCACCATTAATTGTTGTCTAATGATAATATTTCCAGCATTTCATGAAAAAAATTTCAAATCAAAGCTTCTTAAGATATAACTTAGGTAATAACTTTTCAAACTTAAAACAATAAAGCATCATTTACCCACTCTGTTAAATAGCAGAAAAGCTATGAACAAATCAAGAAGGCACAGATATTACACCATGTTTAGATGTCGAATGATCATGGCAAGCTTTCGCCATTGATTATCAAACTATCTAAATCATAAATAAAATCTGAGTAGTTTTTTTTTTCGATTTCCAAAATAAAGTTCAGAATTCAAAGTATTTCGATCCAGACTTAGCAGCATCTAGTCAATTAGCCAAACTCACCAAAAAAGGAATTCAAAGTAATTCTTTATACCCCATTCGATCTTTTTCTCATTTCAAATTTCTTCTCGTTCTCTGTACTTTGGAAACGTCTCAAAACCTAGCTACAGTTTTCCTTCACATATTTAGGAGTTGTTTTCCCTTATCAGGTACTTCACTTTCTCATCAACTACGATAACAGTAACAACACTAGTTCATTCAAAAAATAAAGAAAAACCCATAACAAACGAAGAACAAAGAGGGGAGAAAAGAAGAAAAACCTGAATCTTGGCCTTGACGTTATCGATGGTGTCGGAGCTCTCAACTTCGAGAGTAATAGTCTTCCCTGTAAGCGTTTTCACAAAGATCTGCATGTCTTTCCTATACAGAAAACTTCTTCGTCAGATAAATTGTTTGGCAAACGATTGTTTTATGCTCAGAACCAATTTTTTTAAAGGGAAAGGAATATTTGAGTGTATAATATTAGTTTTGTGCGTAAAGGATAAAGCGAGCGTCGAATCGAAATCTCCAAAATCTGTGTTCTATTGAAGTTCGGAATTTGCTTAGACTCCGTTTACTGTTGAGGGGTCGAAGCTCGTTCGCCGGCAAGGCCCGTTTGGGCAGAATCTATATTTTTTTGATTGGTAGGCATATATATGGGGTAAAGTACATGTCATATATATTTATGATTTTATGTTCGAAATTTGTAATTTTTTCTTTCAATAATATTGTCTTCAAGATTCGAACTCAAGTTCTTTCCTTGAGAGAGCAACATGCATTGCAAACACTTTACAAATAAAATTGTTCGAAAGATAAACATATCATCTTTTTCACTGGAATCCCTCGTTAAAAACTTTATCGCTAACTGCACTATCATTTCGTTTTTTTGAATTGAGTGGTTTGAGTTTAAAATATTATAAATTAATTAATTGAACCATTAAAAGTTATAAAATAATCTTTGATTATTATTATTTAGATGAAAAATGATGATTAATAAAATAAATATAATATTAATGTAATCTTTAATTTTAGCAGTTTTAAAATTCTAAACCTTAATTCTAAAGTTTAAAAAATTTAAACCGTAAACCCTAAATCTTAAAATCTAAAACACTAAACCCTAGAAACTCTAACCCCTTTTCAACTGCCAGCTCCGATCACCCATCGGCCAACCGTTATAGCCTCTGGCGACTGTCTCTTAGCTTTTCCACTTCCGTCCGACTTTGCCCATGCTCGTAACGTTTTTAGTCGTGGTCTTCATTGATCGCTCGAAACTCCCCTGCTTGTTCAAGTTTTTGTCGTTGCTTTTAGATACACCGTTCGGCAGTCCCAGTGTTTGCATCTGAGTCTCGTCACCACCTCATTCGTTTCAAAACCCACCGTTGTTCATCGTGCATATGCCTCATTTTTCGCCACAAGCCCTATCATTTAGTCTGTTTACCTAGATCTGCCTTTCTTCGTGTCGATGGAGGTCGCGACTGAAGATGTTACGAACATGGGCAAAGTCTAATGGAAGTGGGAAACGAGGGGGCAGTCGTCAGAGGCTGTTACGGCCGGCCGGTGGGTGATCGGAGCTGACAGTTGGGAAAGGGGTTAGAGTTTTTAGGGTTTAGTGTTTTAGATTTTAAGATTTAGGGTTTATGGTTAAATTATTTAGGGTTTAGAGTTTAAAATTTTTAAACTTATGGATTAAGGTTTAGGGTTTAGAATTTTTAAACTTTTAAGGTTGAAATTGAAAAATAATAAACCTTGAAGGACTAATTCGGTTGTTATGCCTTTAAATAAATGGTAATTTTAAATGTCACGTCAGCTTCCGTGACGGAAGTAAGGCGAAATAGCTCATGTATGAAACCGAAAATTTTAAAATATTATATATAAAATTGAGAATTTAACATAATTCATGTATGAATGGGATAATTAACTCTACCAAAAAATATTATGTTGATTTAATTCTAAGTAAAAAAAAGCGTAAGGAAAAAGAAAAAGAAAAAGAAGAAAAAGAACTCATATCCTTGTATAATCTTTAATGGTGGGAAATTGGGAATATAAGGAAGAAAGAATAACATACTTTGATATTGTTTCGATCGAACAAATGGATTTGAAGATGGAAAACTGAAGAAAAAAATTCAAATATTTAACTTAAAATTATGATAATTTAAGGAAATAAAATAAGACATAAAGATGAGATCTACTAATTGGTTGAGTGATTAAAGATGCTCAGAATTTTTTTAAATAGTCTAAAGGTGATTATAAGGTAGTATCTGTTGATAGATATTATTAACCCTCTAATAATACACATACACATTGTAGACAAAACGATTTGAACTTGTATATCATAGGATGAACATCATAATTTTATTTTGATTTGATGTTTCTTTATTTAAAAATAATTTTTTAATTTAATTTGTTCTGATTTTTTTGTAAATTTTATTATTTTAGATTTTATAATTAATCTTAATTAAAAATCTACTGATATTTTTAAATTTTTAATATTTTAATGATTTGTTTGTATTTTTTACAATTATTTTTGACAATTTTGATATTAAAACACAATTTAATATTTTTTATAATTTGTACAATTTTAGTGTTTTTGTCAGTTTTAAGAAATATTAAAATCAAGACCATTCTCACACAATATATAAATATAAAGGTTAATTTTTTAAAATTATAATCAAATTAATACAATGTGCAATTATTAAAAATATTATTATTATACAAATTTAAACACTATCCCAACAACTTGGAATTTCGAGTTTTTTTTATCTTGGGCTTTTAAGTAAAAGTTTGGGTTTTTTATAAATGAAGTTGGGTTGGGCTATTTTCCTGCTGATTTTTACCCAACCTTTGTGTTTGTTGAGTTGGAAAGATTGAAGAATTTAGAAGAAAATTTTCTTTTTTATCATTCTTTTTTTAATATATGAAATCCCATTAATGTACTTTAATCTTATGTTGAGAAAATGACATGAAATGTGGCAGAATAGATTTCATTCCCACATAGAGTTAGAAATTTTATGAAAATGGTGACTTATTTTCAAAGGAGAATAACATTTCGGGGATATTAATGACATAGAGTGATCGAATCATTCAAAATTTGTTGAGATTTGATTTTAAATCCTGCAATTTTATGTTTCTCGGATGAATTTCTTAGGGAAGAAGGATTAAATGGGTTAGTGGGGATTAGATTGGTTGAATATTAAAATGTTGAAGCTTATTTTTTATAATGAGGATCAAATTGAAATAAATTGTAAAAGTTGAGAGCTAAATTTGTTATTATAGCAATTTTGATTAACTAACACATCATCTACCGTTAATTTTTTAACAACAGCAAACCAACTTGTTTTTTAAAAATAAAATTATAAGTAAACTTCGTTGCTGGGGATCAAACACGGGTTACCCGCGTGAGCAAACACTTTTTGTTACTTAAAAAAAAGTAGATAATCAATTTATTACTTTTTATAGTCAAAAGATTAAGAAAATGCATTATAACTAAGGGTGTTCGTAGTTAACCGTTAAAGTATTTTAGTTAATCATAATAAGATGAATATAATGAGATAAACATATTATCTTTAGACATTATCATCTAATTGCAGTAAGAACAAAATTTACAGGTTAACCGTTATAGTATAGTGGTTAACCATGATTATATAGTTTATTCAAAGCTAAAACCAATATTAGGATTTGAATCAACATTTAGCCCAGGAAAGAGTGATGAAGAAATAAAAAAAAAACAACGAACTTGATAATTCAGATTGGAATTATGATGAGATTTCCATTAATTTTCAGCCTGAACGAACGTATGGCTTTATGTCAGAGGTAAATTTATAAAATTTTAAGGGATGAATTTTAAAAGGAAAAAAATAATTTTTTAATAAAAATGCATAAAAATTTAAAAAATTAAATTATAACTCTCTCTGTTCATCCCTATTTTCAGCAATGGAATTTACTTGTGGATTGCATTTTTTGTATTAAAGTTGTCTTCAGAACAGGCCCAGATTTTTCTGGTGAATTTTGATGAGTTGAATAGCTTCAGTAGTTAACTTGACAGGAAATTGCAGGCGCTAATTACGGACCACATTATTCACTCTCAATTTTTGTTTGGTTTGCTGAAGATTGTGACAACTGGATGTGATGAAGGAAAATATATGGAGATCGGTGAGTTTGTACGGAAAATTGTGTTCAGATCCAACTTGGATTAATTGCAGCACTTATTTGGGTTTAATTATTGGTATACAAGATTGACTCACTAAAGTTATTTAACTAAATATGTTTAAATTTACAACATCAGGATTTGATCCCTTAAACAAGGTTAAGAGATTTAATTTCTCATTTCACTATACAATTAATTGTAAAAATTATCTATTATAAGGGTAACACTTTTTTTTAACACATCAACCATATTTTATTGATAAATAAAAATAAAATAAGAGCATTAAAAAAAGAAAATGATAAATCTAAAAAGTAAAGATAATTGTTGCACCGGTCAGATCAAACATTTCCTTTTTACCCTAAATTTTTTTTCTAAGTCCATTGTAGAAATGGTCCCTAAAGAGTTGTCAAAACACAAACTAGACAAAATCTACAAAATTGGCTACCACCTTTCACGCATATTCCCAAAGGCGACAATTTGCTACATATTAAATTGGCATACAAAAAATTAAACTATTTGTGACCGCCGACAAACACGGATCAGAAACAAATGTCGAGAGAGTCACCGAACGAACACCAAGCACCCGTAAAAATAATCATAGAAACGTGTCATAAGACAGAGAAAATGTGTCACAAAAATAGAGAAAAGTAAAACAAGATGTACGAAAAAAATAAAATCAAATATAAAATAAATATGAATCATTGGTAGTCGACAACTAGTATTAAAACTAATGCTATCACCGATTAGCTAAAGAAAAAAAATGGGGGCAACACTTATACTTTCTCTCAAAGATGCGAAAATAATCTATTATGTGAAGTTAAAAGCATGGATGATATTTACTCAAAAATAAAAAAACACGGATATATAATTTGAATTAGATCAGATCAGGTCATAAATATTTATTTTTGTCTATTCAACTAAATAAAACAAATTAGAAACAAAATGAAAGGATGGAATGCTAAATTCCTATTAGAAATAAAAGGGATTTTTTACTAGGTGAGAAACTTTCATAAGATATTCTAATTTGGCCAGGTAATAAAAATGAAGCTTACTCAGTTAAATTGGGCTATCACTTTCTTATAAATAAAAGTCGTCAAGAGGACAATCCATGAACTAGTGTCAATGTTTATGATAATCAATGTTGTAGAAATCTCTATAGAATCTCAAGGTTCCCCCAAAATTCAATTTTTTTATGAAAATCATGCCACAACATTCTTCCTACTAAAAGTATCCTTCAAGCGATATTTTACAGGGCCTTTCATGTTTGTTTGAAGTGCCCGTGTAGTAGTTTCGAGATTGAAACCATCGAACATATGATTTTTTTTGTCCTTTTGCACAGGCTACTTTGAGAGCCTTTGGCTTTAGCTATTTTCCATCTTTGATTGGTTTTTTCAGGTTTGCAAAATGGTGGTCCAAGATTCTAAAGCTAAACAATCAAGGGAATTTGAATGATGGTTATGATCTTATCTCCTTTTTTGTTGGTCAATATAAAAAGCTCGAAATAATTTTATTTTTCAGGTGAGATTGTCTCTCCTTGATATTTGGAACCACGCTTTGAATGCCTTTCCAGAGTTTGAATCGGCTACTTTATACTCGAAGGAAAATTGTTCGAACAAGACAAATATTTCAGCACAATGGATTCTACCAATTCGAGGCTTCATCAAAGTAAATGTTGACGCTTCTTTTTTTTAAATTTTGGCTCGTCCACAGCAGCGGCCATTTTCAGGGATTCGAACGAGAGTTTTTTTGGGAGGAAAAGCCTTCAATTTTCTGTCCAACTCAGCTGCTACAGCTGAATCTGAAGCTATCAGACGAGACATGCTTGCTACTGCCAAAGCTGGTCTTTTCGATATTGTTATCGAAGCGGATAACTTAAACGTTATTAATCGCATCAATTCTAAAGACCTCTTGGTATGGGAATCGGCGACTATCGAAGAAGACATTATTTTCTTTTTCTCTTTTTTTAATTGTTGTTTGTTTTTCTTTATTCCTCGCGCTTGTAACTCGGCTGCAGATTGGGTGGCCAAGAACTTTAAAAATTGTTTTTCTTTATTCCTCGCCCTGAGGATTAGTGGCGGGGTCAGAATTATCATATAGTGGGGTCAGAGTAGATTTTGGGTACGAGAATTCCTATATCTCTACAATATAAATATTGTTGACCACATACCCAAACAAATTAAATGGTCAATTATAATATTTTCATGAAAAATGGTACACTAACTTCTTGAAAACCTCATTTAACTCTTTAAAAATCCTATACCACAATAAATCAAGTGAGGTCAATTGACCCCTAAACTACATGTGGCTCCACCACTGCTGAAAATCCTTTTCATAACTTCTTTTCGCTGCAATTCGATTTTATTTTTTATTTAAAAAACAAATTTTATGGTAGTGGAAATTTAAAATTACATCTGAGGTGCACCTACTTACGAAGTTACGATGTTAAAATAATTTATGTTTGATGAGTTTTGATTCGGACTGATTATATATAATGATATGTTTTATTTAAATGTTTGGTTACGTGTTAAACTTTTTTTTATCAAGCTTGCACCACCCTCATCCACGTAATTTTACCAAAAATACTCCTTTTAGTGCTCGAGTTACACGAGAAAAAATAATTCTTTTATCATTCCATAATTCAACATTATTTCACGTACTTTAAATTTAAAACTAACAAATCAAGTTTTAGAAAGATAATTTCTTGACATAGTTGGAATATTTTATTGTGAATGAAAATGATCAGAATTTGTTTTAATTACTGGTCAGGAGAACCCATAATATAAAGGCTTAAAGGTATTATAAGTTCTTGGACTTTTAGAAAAAAATAATTAAGCCTTTAAATATTTTATATTCGTTTTTTAGATAATTTTTATGTTGTATTTATCCAAGAAAACTGCAAAAACCGCTACAAGAAAAAGACAAAAACACTCATAAAATGTGCCCAAGTTGTACAAAGAGATGAATAAACATTTGTGTGTGTATGTAAATCCCTATGAGTAAGTTTAATTTGTACAATCTCTCATTGTGTTTATGATATCCTCAGCTAATCTAGCTTGGTTGGTGGAATGTCGCTTGTTCCTTTTGTCCTAGATGAGGTAAACAGTAGCATTCCATGTCAGCTTAAGGGGGTAAACCAACAGCGTTTCCCCCTCGTGCTTCTAACAGCCCATATTACTTCTGAATTCCATTCCCCAACTTGTCTATTCAGATCACATAAAGACAGAATGGATCCTCATATCATTGCAGAGAAAGGACACTCAAAAGAGAGACTCCTCAGCAACAGAGCGGAACTTGCAAGGACCATCCTGATTAGCATGTTCATGGAATGCAAATCAAGTAATGATATTGTGCTTGGGAATACGTTGTGGAAACCATATCATTTTTTATCAGTTAATTTTTTCTTTCCTCTCTCCAATATCAGTCTAAATAAAGTGATTGGTAACTGAGTTGAGGTTAGGCAGATTGGAGAAGAGGTGTACAGCTTCAGGCCTGAGTCTAAGGAGCTTCTTAAGAGTCCAACTCATGCTGTCCCGACAATTAACTAAACAGAAATCTTCATTACTGAATGCATAAACTTTTACCCTCGCCACCCAGAGAGAACCATCAGTAGCAAGAAGATTTTTACTCAACTAAAAACAGCGGACCTTGCTCCAACAAGTCAGGTCTTTAAGGTCAAGCCCCCCTCTGCCTTGGGAAAGCAGATTGTTTGCCATTTCACCCGAGCTCCTGCAACAGGTGAATCTCTTCCTTTCCAAAAGAATCTAGAGCAAAGCTGATCCACCATCTTCAAGACGGATTTGACAAAAAACATTTGCCTACACCAGAAATTGATGATGCTAAAGAGGACTGAGTTAATCAACTGTAGTCGGCATGCATAGCTTAGGTGTCTTGTTGTCCAATGATGCAGCCTGCTTTGGATTTTGTCAAGTAAGGATTGGCAATCCCTTTGAGTCAATTTTTTTGTGACCAGTGACACACAAAGGCAACGTACAGGGAGGTAACCATTTTTAAATCCTGTGACTGTGTGGATGGCCTCAAGTTCTGATGGTGATAAGCCAGAAGAGAAAAGCTCACTTTTAGAAGCATTGAGATTTAAACCAGATAGCTCATAGATTGATCAAGCATACTTTGAATTCCCACTATAGAGTCAAGAGTACCCTTGCAGAACATGAGTAAGTCATCGACAAAGCATAGGTGAGTCAAGCCTATTTTATTGCATTTGGGATAAAATTTGAAAATTGCATTCAATTAAGTCCATGAACCAATAAATTGAATTAATTAAGCAATTGATTAATTTTGACCATCAATTTTTGATGATTTTTTCGTTGAGATATAACTTTCACATAATACACTACAATTTTGTCGTATGACATTTATAAATTTTTTAAAACTACTTTTTTATAAATTTTATAATTTAAAAAAAAATTAAACTTTCAAAGAATTTTTTAAATAAAATAAAAAATTATAAAAATGACAAGTACAACATTGTAATATGACACAGTACACCAACTGAACAAAAAAAATGTTAAATTTAACGGTTAACATTGATATGAACTAATAAAATTTTAGAATATAAAAACTTAATTAAGTGCAAAAGAAAATTTAAAAATTTAATTGATTTTTTTTAAAAAATTTAAAGACTTCTTTGAAACCTAATATAAAATAGAAACAGAAAAATTAGAGTTGTTGTAAATATTTTGACCCGATTCCTTGAGCATTAAAAGACTTTAAAGACGGTAAGTAAGAATATGGTTAAGGATTTATTACTCTCAAGCGTACTTTGACGTTGTATTGTAACTTCACACATCGATATTAACATTTTTTTTGAAATGTTTACAAAATTTCATTTTGTCCAAATATAAAGCTAATAATTATTATAAACAGTTCTATTGGAGGCCGAGATATTAGCTGCCAGTCCGACCCAACGGGCTTTGGACTTGGGCTAAGTACTTTCGAAGACAGATAAACCCTAAACCCTAGCATCATTCTACTCACTATAGAGTGCAGACCCATATAAATTTCGCATTTCTATCTAATTCAGAGAAAAAAAATTTAAAATTAAAAATTCGCCATGGGGAAAGGGAAGGGCAAGCAGCGGAAGCAGATAATTCTGCCGCTGGAACTACCACCGGAAATAGCAGAAGATGAGATTGAAGTCTCCGACGAGGACCTCCAATTTGTGGATGAAAACAAAGACTACGCTGGCTTCGTCTCTCGCTTGGATACTCGTTCTATTAACAAGTCTCATTCTTCTTCTTTTTTCATCCATTATCAAATTCAATTTTTAGTTTTAGATATAAACAATGAGCTCATTTATTATTTACTGGGAATTCTTTTGAGTGTTATTCCAAATTAGAAATTATTTTTATCAGGATAAAAGGTACTATGGTTTTATGTTATTTTCCGTGTAATTTTTGTTTTATACAAATATTTTTTAGTTTAATAAGAATGCATGGTTTGGAGAACCATATTTATGATATGGGATTTATATGTAGAAATCTGATTGAAGCGTGTCATTATAAATATACAGTAATTTGATATGGAATCTATAATCTCATCTTACAATTTGTTTTCCTTTTTAGCTGCATTTGATCAATTTCCATTTTTCTTTGCGTATGTTCTCTTGTTGAGTAAGCAAGAAATCATGGTTTTCTGTTTTGATTGTGTATTCTTTGGTTTAATATTTTGATAGTGGTAATTTGTTAAATTTTAAACTGGCAATTTTGCGATGGCAACTTAAAATGGGAATTAGCTATTTCCACTTCTGATGATAACTTTCTTGTGGATAGGCAAGTCACTCGGGTGGAGGGTTTAAGTGAAGATGCTTTGGAGGCTTTATATGAGAAACGAAGAAGGAAAGCAATGGAGCAGAAAGATAATGAGAAAAGTGTTGTTGAAGTTGCTCCTGTTGATGCCCTTCCTGTCAAGTCTTTGGATGGAGAAGTCTACTACCGAACATGTATCTTAATATTTTTAATAAATTATTTTACTTTTTTGTTGCTAAAGAAAGTGTATTCATTCAATGAACAGAATGAAATGGTTTATGCTGTTATATAGTGTAGTTTCCCAGGCAGCAGATGTTGCTGAAAATGAGGGGGACGTGGATAAGAACATGGTTAAGATGACGAAAGCTGAAAGGAGGGCAAAGCTTAAAAAAAGTAAGAAAGAGGCTAAGAAACTGGGAAAGGAACCGGCTAAAACTGAAGAATTGCAACAAACTCAACAAGAAGCTGCACTAGTATGTTGACATATTTCTCTTTATATCTTTGTTAAGCAAGAACAGCATGAACATTAAACTTTATATTAGCATCTCAGACAAATTTGGTGATCTGAAATCAAATGGTCTACATCTAATGAGGAATAATCATCTTAGTTACTTTCAATTATGCTAATACACTATGCATAGTAAAATGGCTCATTCTTGTTGAGCCCCAGGGTTGTAGCAGGATCCATACGTTTATAGCATAACAGATTAATTGTATACCTTATACTTTTATTATCATATAGCACCGTATGAAACTTGAACTCGGACATATATAACGATCATCCAGCCTTAGATTTCTTTCTATTCATCCACTAACTTGATTATATGTCGTACTGCCTTAAGTTCTGGAATTACATGATAACAGCTTGACTATTTTGGCACTTATTGTTTTGCCTTATCCTCTGTCTATCTTTATTATGACCCCTGCCAATCACCAGAACAGGATGGAAACAGAGTTCATACATTATGAATGTAAACAAGCATTATCTTTTGGAGCAGATGATATATGTTGAATTCACGTAATTCCTTAGTTGGGTTATGTGCAGTGCCTATATCTAAAGAGGAAGGTTTTAGGATTGTTTTGGAGGAGTTGATCAGTGGGATTTGATGGGGAAAATGGCATTGCCTTAAATTGTCAAGCATCTAAGA
Source organism: Hibiscus mutabilis (assembly GCA_019671005.1). NCBI lineage: Eukaryota > Viridiplantae > Streptophyta > Magnoliopsida > Malvales > Malvaceae > Hibiscus > Hibiscus mutabilis. The sequence goes on from CM033743.1 coordinate 2,750,071, forward strand.
AAGGTTTAATTTTTGCCTAACTTAGAAAAGGAAATATCAGGTTTATTGAATTTTTTCTTAGGGTGTGATCAATAAATCATGATGTTATTGCTGTCCTAAGAGAACAAGAAAGGGGACCAGTCTGAGCTTTAGCAAATTAGTAATGCTCACCAATTATGAAAATTCTACTTGAATCTTATAGAAAAGAACTCAGTCACTGAAAATCTCAGGAAAGGGTTTGTTAGTAATAGTATCTATATATTTATTTATATGGATTTTTCTTCTAAGGTCTCTTTTCTACGTAGTAAAATGGTGCACAGAAAATTTTCCTCTTGCTTTTGCAAACAAAGTATGATATTAACAAACCCTTCCTCTAGGTTTTCTATTCTCATTCAAGTTATTTCTTTGTTCTCAATTTTTATCATTGTTTCCTTTTTTGGGTACATAAGTGGAGAAATTTCCGCTCCATCTATTTGTGCATGCTGCTAGTTATGCTAAATCCTGCTTGTTTGCTTTTTGCATTTGTTTCTACTATATGGCATTGACAATGAGGAATGCCTGGATAATGCATTCTCATTATCTTCAATATTCTAAGAGTGTTTGCCTTTTAGGCAGAGGTAAAAGAAGACCTCACGGCTGAAGAAGCATTTGAAACCAAAAAGCGTAAGCTAGCTGAGCTTGGAATGGCACTACTTTCAGACCCAGAGGCAAACATTAAGTCTTTGAAAGAGATGTTACAACTTGCCAAGGATGGGGATCACTCAATTGTGAAGCTTGGACAGCTGTCCTTGTTGGCCGTCTTTAAAGACATAATTCGTGGGTACATATCGTTTCTTTCCTTCTCTACTGGCCCTTAATTATCTCTTCGTAATTAATTTTCCTTTTCATTGCATCATATTTCTATTTTTAATCTACTTCTGAATGTGCAAAATACAGCTATAGGATTAGGCTTCCAACTGAAAAAGAGCTAGAAATGAAAGTTTCCAAGGAAGTTAAAAAAATGCGGTTCTATGAATCAACACTTCTGTCAGCTTACAAGGTTTGAACTGCTATCTTAATGTGATCACTATTCTGAAATCTTGATTATAATTTTATTTAGTTCTTGAGTGGAGTCTGCATGTGTGTATTCACAATTTGAGAAAGGTATGTCTACCACCTTTTCTTTGTATAAAGGCTGTTATTATCTGAACGCCTGCAACATGGTTTAATTGGCACATGGATTTGTTCAACCATATTATATCCTGATGAATATGAAAAGAATGTGTAATGCCTCCACAATTAGATGAACAAAGTCGTATTTTAGCAAGCTTTGGATCTATAGTGAAGATATGTTTATGGCTAACAATAGGGTTTGGTGTTTTCCACATCATTTGAATTCTCTTTTAGTGCAAGAAATTTTTATTAATTTGTGCATTCTTCGTGCTATTCTCCGGAATATGCAACAGGGCTACCTGCAGAAGTTGTTAGTGTTAGAAAAGCAGCCTATATTTCATCATGTTGTGGTTCGTTGTGTTTGTTCTTTGCTTGATGCTGTTCCTCACTTCAACTTCAGAGAAAGCTTGTTAGTAGCTGTAGTCAGAAACATAGGCTCCTCAGATGATGTTGTCAGGTATGTTGTATTGATGTTGTTTGAAATGTTACAGATTATTCAGTAATCTATTCGGGGCCTTTAAAGTTTTGACATTATTAAATGGAATTTGATATATTAGTAGTATAATTGAACTCGGACAGCCCTATTAAACCCCAAAGTTCATGTTCATGCTAAAGAAGATTAATCCAATTAATCATCTAGACCCTTACTACGATAATTTCATGCATAGGGGAATGGTAAGTGCTCTGTTGCTTCCTATTAAAGAAAGCTTGTGTTACTTTTCTGCTACTCCGTTGCTTGCCTGTTAATCCTCACCAAATGACCATGTCCATGCAGTATTTTACAATCTATTGTTTCATTTTATTTCTTATAGATTTCACTTGAATATCATTAATGACAATTGTAATGTTCTCTGCCATTCATATTCAAGTTTTCTGTGTCATTCTGGATCACCTTGGATATTAATTTCTTGAACCCTCCTTAAAACATTCTACTATTGTTGTTTCAGTGCTGATTGCATGAAGTACATCTTTGTTGCTTCTTTCTTTCGACTCTTTTCTAACGAAAGTACCTACTACTTGCTTACGGGAGACTTTGTTGTTCAGCTATTAAGTCACTTTTTACCAATGAGTGGAAACATGGCGGTGAAGCTACTGTTGAGGCTGTCCGGTTGATTGCAGATCATGTTAAAGCTCATGATTGTCAACTGCATCCTGATCCTGTTGAGGTATTGGATAGTACATTTCACGCTGCATTTATGGTTCTTTATTATACCTTTTTCTTTTTGTCCGATTATGTGATTAGTATCTTTTTTTATTTTCCCAAGTAAAGACTATGATTATCTCCTACACTTGAACTCCTTACCATAGAAGATAATAATTTGGTTGAAGTTCCTTATCCTCTTTGTTTGTTAACCCCTTTCTCTCATCGAAGGTATTTGAAGTTATAAGGAATGCAAGATGGAGCTCAACAATTGAATACTTTAGATTCCAATTTCATTATGAATGTTTATCTTTAAGATTTAATAAGATGTGGAAATGTCATCATCGTCTTTAAATGAGGTACAATTTTGCCAGTTGGTATTTGATCAAATAGTTATTGATAATCCGAAGGTAGAATTGACTTATTTACGGTAAATGTCCGCCTCCTGATTCACATTGTATACTTTTTGTATAACTTAGTGTCCCTGCTTAGCGTCCCCTGCTCCTCAATTCCTTTTTCTTTTGTTAATTTTCAATACTTTTTTCAGGTTTTAATGTCTTTGTCATTTGATGATGATCTTGGGAAGCCAGAAGTTGAAGATGATAACAACAAAATGAAGAACAAGAAAAATAAAAAGAGAAAGAATTCCGAAGAGTCGAATCAACTGCAAGGAAATGACAGAAAGAAAAGTAAGAAAGAGATTATAGCAAAGATGAAGGAAGAGGTATTTATCCCCTCAAATAGCAGTAATTTTTCTGTTGGCTTTATCTGGTTATAACTATCATTGTGTTGATGTTTGAATGCTTTGCTCAGGTTGCTGCAGACTATAAATCTGTTTCTTATACACCAGATGTTGTGGAACGGAAGAGGATGCAATCTGAGACACTTTCTGCTGTATTTGAGACATATTTCCGCATCTTGAGGCATACCATGCAATCATCTGTAGCCAGGTCCGTTGGTTGTTACACAAGTACAACCATTGGTGTGCTTGGTTAGTGGTGCTCTGAATTTTTCAGCAACAATTTGTTGAAGGCAGTGAAACATGCTCTGCCTTTTTATCCTGTTGGTGAAAAACAATCTTTAACTCCTCTCCCTTACCAAAAGTCTGCCTAAAGATGTTGAAAAATCTTGCATATTTTATTTTATTTGAACTTGTCTTTTATATTATTTTTTAAAAAATCTCTAGCACGCCAGTGAATTCTGTTTTGTTTTCAGTTCTGAAGCAAATGGTAATATAACTTCTAGTGGGTCTGGGGCACATCCTCTACTAGCTCCTTGTTTGAATGGTTTAGGAAAATTTTCTCATCTCATCGACCTGGATTACATTGGAGATCTTATGAATTACTTGAAAAGGCTTGCCGCTAGAGGTAGCAATTCAGATAGTTCTTCCCTGAAAGTGCAAAATTTGACTGTCTCTGAGCTCCTTCACTGCTGCATTGTTGCCTTTAAAGTTATGAGGAACAATCTTGATGCTTTGAATGTTGATTTACAAGACTTTTTTGTCCAGCTTTACAATCTTGCACTTGAGTACAGGTCTGGAAGGTTAGTAGGATATTGGCTATCCCTTACAGTTTATCTAATGAATGGCAGTAGCTTTGTAGTTAATATTCACACTTTAGCAAAGTCTTTCACAACTGCAAAAGCTGGCTGAGACTAGCTTATTGCAAACTTCTTCAAATGCTGAAATCAACTCTCTGAAACAAGAACGTGCTTATTTTCTTTAAGAAAAGCCAGTCACCAGAAGAAAACTGCAAAATGTGTTGCCAATGTTAATTTTTTGCTGTGTCTTTGTTGCAGAGATCAAGGTGAAGTTTTAGCTGAGGCTCTTAAGGTAATGCTATGTGATGATAGGCAACATGACATGCAAAAGGCAGCTGCATTTGTGAAACGCTTAGCCACATTTTCTTTGTGCTTCGGATCTGCTGAATCCATGGCTGGTGTGTAACTTATTTGTATTGCTGGACAATTTAATTTCTAGTGCTTTATTTTGGTATTTTAAGCCATTATTTTATTTTCCTTTTCGCATGTACAGCCTTGGTAACGTTAAAGCAGCTTCTTCAGAGAAATGTTGAGTGCTGAAATCTTTTAGAAAATGATGCTGGTGGTGGCTCCGTGTCGGGATCAATTGCTACTGTAAGTTATTATGCTACTAGTCAAAAGATGGAATAATAATTTCTCATATGCATTTTTGTTGAAAGTGATGATGCATTAATTTTCTATTTCTATATCCTTCATTCCTTTTTTGGCAAATCCGTTCGCCATTCTTTTTACAATTTACATTCAATCTGGTTGATTGATTTTATTCTCCAAGCATTGTGTGTCATGGGAAGAATGTCCAGAAGATAATTAGGAATAGTGAAGCATGAAATTTTTAGTGGTTGAACATTTTGTGCCAACTGGTTTTGAGGCTAGTGCATGATTATATATGTATAGAATTCTTTTCTTCTTCTTTTTGAAAAAAATGTTGTATAATTACCCTTTTTAACCCACAATTTAAGCCAGCAGGTTGGTCTAGGTTCAAATCCCAACATGTTTGAACCAAAGTATTGCATTTTGATTCATTGGTATAAGAATTATTGCACTGATATATGAATTTTGGTTCTTTCAGTAGCACAGATTAATGTAATTGTTGGATTTTTATTTCGTTTTGTGTCTGTAAAAACAGAAATACCAACCATATGGCACAGACCCCAGCTTAAGTGGTGCACTTGCTTCGGTACTTTGGGAACTGAATCTCCTATCTAGACACTATCATCCGACCATAGCAGCCCTGGCCTCAGGCATCTCGAGCATGAATTCTGCCCAGAACCAGGTTTATATCAACATTTTGCCTCAACAAGCTTTCAAGAACCTGTCGTTGAAAGAGGAGTCGTTCAAGTTCAACCCACAGGGCAGTACCCAGAAATCAAATAACAAGAGGAAAAAACAGAAGCACTTCCCTGCCCTCGACATTGGCTATGGATGAACCTTCTCCGATAGATGAAAAAGAGGTCAGCAAGAAGCTTAGTAGGCATTTCGCTCTTCTTCGGGACATTAAAGAGAACGAGAAGTTAAGGGGGGAGTTGGATCGGACAACAACATCCCTGCAGTTATATGAAGAATACTAGAAGCAACGGAAGTCCGCCATTAAGAAAAGCAAGAGAAGTGTTGGGATATGAACTTCAAATCTTTTAGAATATGCTGCCATTGCTGTTAGTTTTGAAGTGTAGGTTATAGGTTTTGAGTGCACCCGTCTTGATTTCACAGAGATTATTAAAAAGCCCCGAAATTATTGCAATATCCAGGCAGAAGGTGTAACCTATTTTTGTTTTCCCTCTTGAAATTAGAATTTTATTCACATATTTTTTCAATTTAGGACATTGTAAAAAGACTTTCAATTCGGGCCATCTCTGATAGTTTTATGAATATTGAGGGCGAAGCCAAAAAAAGAACCTTTTATTGAATATTGAAATAAAAATATGAAAAGGATTAATGGTCAAAATCTGAAATTTTATATTTAAAAGATTAGATTGAATTATTTATATTCAAGAGAGGCTTAAAATGCAATTTCAATATTTTGTCTACCCCTTTGGATTACCTCCGTCGATGATGGAAAAAGTTGACTATTTTTATGCGGAAACACAAATTTAAAAATTAATATCTAAATTAGACCTTTTTATGCGGAGGAACAACAAATCTAAAAATTATTTTAAAAAACAATGAAAATTTACCCTTAATAAAAGAGTTAATTTCACCATACGTCCTTAAATTATTACCCTCATTTTAAATTTGTCATAGATTTTTAAATGTTTTGATTTATCCTCAAACTATGACTTTTATTCTAAATTGACCCTAAAAATTTTGAATGTTTCATTTTCATCCTCAAACTTTTTGAACATTCCAATTTCATAATCATATTGCCATTTATACCACATCATATTATTACATAATACACATTAGTGTTTCATGACAATTAACTTTTTTTTATAACAATTTTATTAACATAAGATACATTTGACCCCCGGTCTATTTTGACCAAAAAAATATGAAATTATACAAATTTATTTAACGGTCACATTAGCATCTCCGTTAATTTTTAACAGTTACTAATAGTTAAGCGGTATGATTGATAAAATTGAAAGATCGGTGGTCAAAATAGAATCGAGGCAATAGTTCACTGGTTATGAGTGTATCTACCCATTTTTTTTGTATTTAGTAGTGTGGTCGCCCGTTCTAGACTAATTCTAAATTTTTATTCAACTATTAATTATAAGTGAAGTTATAAAAAAATTATACATAAACCTACCGGTTTTGTGTTTGATTTTTAAATAATGTATTTTAATTATTTTACAATATTATTTTGGAGCAATTATTAACAATATAGTCTATCAGTCTATTCCGGATTTGGTTATGTAATTTGTAGGCTGTGAACGTTGCTTGTTGTTCAGCCCGTTGGTTGTTTTCTTTATTTACTACCACGAGTATTTTTTTCTTTCAATTAAGATTATAGTAATTTTTAATGAAACACGTGACATTTATCTCTTATATAATTCGGTACCTTTACAATCATACATCTTTTTCATAAAAAAAAACCACCTTAAGTAAGATATCTCATTATTATAACTAAAATCAAATATTACAACTCATGTTGAATTAAATTAAGTTGAACGTTACTTTTAATTTCTAATCGACGCTTATTAGATTTTGAGTTTAATCTTGATCAACTCTTCCTCCTCCTCCTTATAAAAAAATAAAATAGATTTAAAATCTCCATTTGTTAGTATGTAAATCTGTTTATTATCTCAAAAGTTGTAGGAGATATTATTGGGAGTAGGGAGGAGTTATCACAGGCTATAAACATAGATATAGTCATATAGAAGATAAAAAAAAAGTGAAATTTTGTAGTAAGAGTAAAACACAACATGAAAGCGAACTTTTAGATTCCTAATTTACATACGCTATATCAAAATTTTATGTAATTATTCGCCCAGAAAGCTTAAAACGTATACACCAACCACTCTTAACAGTGTCGAAACTCAGTGTTATTTATTGAAGGTAGAAATAACAACATATGTAATCAGTTGAAAGTTGGAACTCAAGTGGAGAGGTTGAAATAGGAGTGGTTTGAGTGAGAGGAAGGTGAGATTTGTGGAGGAGGTAAGGATTCCCAGAAACGGTGGTTTCCTCCATTGTTATGAGCAGCCCATCCCTAGATAAAAATATTTCCCAGCTCTGTTGGTGTTGGGAACATGAAAACGTGAAGCAAAGAAAAGGTAAGCAGAAGAAGAAGATAGAGGTACTTGGTTAAGTTGAAGAATATGTGATACGCAACAACACTTGCATAATACATCTCTGCTTCTGCTTCTGCTTCTAATTTCTACACAGATACGAGGAAATCAATATGGAGGAGAAGACCTACTTTCCGCCCAACCATGGGGCTGTATATATACACACATAAAAGATACTAACTCCGTGAGAATCACTTTTTTTTACATGTTAACCAAACAGTTTTAAACATAAACCTAATAGAGGTTTTAAAACAGTCAAAAGAACAATAAAAAAGAAAATCATAAATTTAAAAAGGAAAATAAGCGTTGCACCAATGAGGAAATCCCCAAAATCGGCAATAACCTTTCATACCTATTCTTAAAAATGACGATTCGCTATAGATTACATCGGCAAACAATCTAAAAGGGGATCTAACTCTATGTAGCCACCGACAAACACGAATCAGAAACAAGCGCAGAAAGGATCATCATACGAACACCAACAGCCTGTAAAAGTAACCATAGAAGCGTGCCATAAGGCAGAGACGTGCCATAAAGGCAGAGAAAACGTGCCACAAAGGCAGAAAAAACTCAAAAAAATAAGCGACTATGGTTGAAAGGAAAATGAAAAAGCAGCTAAAGTTTTCAGTGAGATCCACTAATTGACCGAATGGTTAAAGATGTTATATTATTTCATCTTATATGTGTTCGATCTCATCATTTATCTTGAGAATGTAATTCACAGAGGTGATAATCGGGTCGTTCGGGTCGGGTCAGGTTGATTTTTTGTTCAGTTTATTTTCGGTTTAGATTCGACTCGGGTCAGATCGAGTCTGATTGAGATTTAGTTCGGGTTTATACTATTTCGGATCCGGTCGGGTATTGGGTCGGGTTAATATCGGATCGGTTAATTTTTGGGCCGGGCCTATATCGGATCAAATGACTTTTTAGGTCGGGTCTATATCGTATCGTTTGACTTTTTGTGTCGGGTCAATATTGGATCGGTTGCTTTTCGGGTCGGGTCAATATCAGGTCTGTCGGCTTTAAATTTGAGTCAATATATGAAGATGATCTTTTAAAAGATAAAAAATAATATTAAACTATTAAACTATTACTAAAGGTAGTTGTTAATTAGTAATATAATACAAAATGAGAATAAAACTTACATATTTAAGGAAATTAAATTCGGGTTGCTTTCGTTTAGGGCTGATTTTCGGTTCTAGTTACTTTCGGTTCGAGTTTCTTTCGGTTCTAGTTGCTTTCAGTTCGGGTTATTTTCGGTTTCGGTTAATTTCGATTCGAGTTGATTTTCGGTTTAATTAAATTCGGGTCGGTTTTAGTAAGTTCGGTTTTGGTTCAGATTCGAGTCAAGTTTAAACCATCATATTCGAGTTTATATGGGATCTCGAGTCGGATAAATCAGTTCGGGTCTCGGATCAAATTTGTCAGGTCTAATAATTCATCTCTATTTAATAAAAAAATAATATTAATCCTATATCATTAATGAAATTCTTAGACTTCAACCAAAACAAGGTGGCCTCAAGAACCTTCAAGATATGTTTTAAAAATTAATAACAAGTCGAGCACTGCATTACGGGTTTACAAACATATTGAAAACCAATTTCCTTTTATATACTTTTTTTTACTAAATATGTTCGGAGATTTGTAAGCATATCTCATATTTTCTATGGACTTGTTTATACAGTTTAAATATTTCTTATACTTATATCTTAATTTTATATATTTTTTATAACTGTTTGTATGATTAATTTTTAAAATTCAATAGCAATATCTCATGTTCTATTTAAGTAAATTCAATAGTAATATCGTATTGATGTAAAACTTTATGTACATGATAAGTACATTCATATCGGTCATGTCAACAAATAAATTGCTAAAATATTAACTACATAAAATTGTGTAAAAATAAAATAAGTTTACATTTTATTCAAAAATAATAATAAGTTTACATTATTTCCTAAAAATAAATTTTCACAAGCATTCATATGAAGTCTCCTCCCCTGGTGTTTGCACAAAATAAATGTGGTTTTGAGTCAAGATATCCACCGCCGATAGCAGTGATTAATGCTCTCGTCGTGGGTATTCTCACTAAGAGATAAACAGCTGGCTATGAAATGTTCTACATTCTTATTGGCAGGAATCGAACTCATGACCTCATGGTTAAGGGACGAGATGAGTTTTTAATAATGAAAAATAAGTTTTGAATTATTTGGATATCATAAAGGTTGCAGTTAGGGTTACATTTATTGAGTGGTACACATCAATTCAATCTTTTTAGCACATTGGAAAATGACTAAATAGAAAACAAATAAAAATATTGTTCAAAAAATCAAAACAATATTTCTGTTGGGTACTTAGTGCTCCACCTCGACAGCCTCACATATTAATTGGGTTAGCCTTGCCACTATATTTGTCAATTGGACTATTCTTATTCAACTTCAAATTTAAATGGACGAGGACTTTTTTGTTTGAATTTAATTATTTTTTGAGTGGGATGATTTGAGTTTGAATTTAATCTTTTATTTTCTAAAATTAAAGCTAATTAAAATAAATTAGTTAATCAACACCATTTATTAAATTGAATTGAAAAACAAAATAGATATAAATAAGATATTCATTTTATAGTTTATGTTTATGGTCGTCTTTTCGAATCTAAATTTTATCTTTAATAACACAATATTTTTGTTACTGCGCTCAACATTTATCAATAAAATTAATTGTTTTATATAAATGAAAAGGTTTTAAAATTTTAATTAAACTAAATTGTTTTGACTTAATATTTTTTGTGTGTTATTAAAAAAATCTCATTTTTAATTATTTCCAAGAAATTATTGCAGCTTTTACTTTTTATATAATAAATATTTCAATTTCAAACTTTCATAAAGTCATTATTTATCTTAAGTCAATCCAATATTAGCGTAATAATTAGTTAGGGTCAATAGTACTAATTGGTTAGGCAGAAATATAATTCTTCTATAAAAAAAAATATTTGAAATATAATTATAAGTTACTTATTGGCGTGATCTTGGGCTCTAATATTGCTATTGTTCTGCTCGAATGTATTATTATGGTTGATGAATTACGGACGCAGAATTTTATGTTAGAAATACGTATTTAAGGAGTAATTTATAAAATTTTAGTGAGCAAAAATAGTTCAATAAAATACATAAAAAAATCTTAAAAATTTTCTAAATCATATATGAATTTCAAAATTTTAAGAGGTTTGATCGGCCCTCTAACCCCGTCGGTCGATCCCTGAATTACTCGGGAGGATATTGTATCGTTTTTCTTAGTGTTTTGTCTTTCTTCTTGTAAAGAACTATATTTTGTTCGTGTGATATAGAAGGCTCAGGAGTCGGGACACTATTTTTCACCTTCCGTTGTTTTGATTGAATTTCAATTTAACTAACTTAAAAGAGAGATTTTCGTAATTCCTTAAAAATTTATAAATTAATTGGCTAGCAGTGCACTGAGTGGAGCATGATTGAAAGGCCCAGGAAAAATACAATTTATCCAACATCCGAGTAATGAAATTTAAATTGATTTGATGAATTTTAAAATGTTTTTTAAAAGTACGTGAGAATAATATAATATTTGTTTATATTTTTAAAACTCTTTAATAAACCACATATATTTTGTAAATAAAATTGTTTGAATTCGAGTTTTTTTAAATAAATATCCCTTTTTTGTTAGAACTAATTGAGTTCTAAAATATGTTAAAAACTAAAAAAATGTGTACAACATAAAATTTTAACACGTATCACATTCTTATTTTAAATTTTACCTCGTCTGATGCTTTATTTTTACAATATTTTTATGGGAAAAATACATGATTAAACATTATCATGGCCTCTCAATTTTTTTTATTCTCTAATGATACTTTTAGTTATAGTTTTAATACTTATAATGCTTAACTAAAAATAAATGTTTAAATTATATTTTTTTATAAATGTTTAAAGTATTTTTTTGTTGAAATGTGTGCTTAAATTTTAATTTTTTACTGAAATAGGTATATAAAGTATTTTTTAACTAAGATAGGTGTCTAAAATTTTATTTTCGGTTAAAATAAGTGTCAAGGTATGTGTCTTAATTAACTTTAAAACAAGCTAAAGTTAAAACTTTATGTACCTATTTCGGTCAAAATAAAATATTATATAATATCTCTATAGGCACGGAGTAAGCAACGTGGCGATTGAGTCTTTTGCTCACGTCACTTGAACAGAAAAATTGAAAGACAAAGGATCAGGCACGCAAGGTGTATGAAGAAAATCCTCAATGGAACTTCTGTGCTGGCTGTCGTCAATAAATGAGGGCAATAAAAGACGGTGGCACTTGTTTCAAACGATCTACAATTCGAGAGAGATGGACAGCTGGGGGTTGAGATTTTTATAAAAAGTATAATTAGATATGCAATCTCAGTTGATGTCATTCCTCATCTTCATATATACTGTACTTCTTTTTATGTTAATATCAAGTTTGTTTTGCAGTTGAGCCGTGCACGTGGACATAATTCATAAATGTAGAAAAGATGATATGTCTTATTATTTGTCTCATTTCATGTTCGTATGCTGTTCAAGGCCTTCCACCCAATTTCCCGTTCAGAAATTATAAGCGTCTTTATTGGTCTTCAAACCAGGAGAGTCTAACGTACAACAAGGTTACAACACAGTTTCAATACGGTACCAATCGAAATATTACAAAACACGACAAGTATCGATACTCAGAAATAAATTTCGATGCTTAACACCAACTTCAATGTTATCAGAAGTGACAAGTATTAATACTCGGAGTCAAGTTTCGATACTTAACTATCGATCTAAAATGTTATCAAAAAGTGTAACATTTTAGATTGATAGATAACATTTTAGGTTCATTGTTTTGTAACCTTTCGGTTAGTGTCGCACTCGTACTGTAGCTGTACCATAATCCCGTTGCACATAGGGATATGCATGGGCCGGGTCGTGTTTTTTGCCCACCCGAATCCGACCCAAAAATAATTATCCTAAACCCGAGCCCAACCCAACTTTATTCTTTAAAAAATTCGACCCCGCCGTACTTGAAAATAAATACCCTAAACCGACCAGACCTATAAAAAATCAATTTTAGGGACCTAATTGTAAAAAAAAATATTTTAAAGACTAAAATGTAAATAAAAATTTAATTTTAAGGACCTAATTATAAAAAATATATAAATATGAGGTATTATTATAAATATCCCTAAAAAATTTAGAGAAAATTATACTATTAGTCTTGAGTCGGGTCGAGTCAGATTTTTTATTATAAAAAAACACATCCTTATTCAATTAAACAAATCATAAAAAAATAACGCAGGAAAACGGTCCTTAATTCTAGTATCTATTAAAATCATAATATAAGAAAAAGAAAAGAAAAGGCTGTTACGCATAACATCCATCCTTTTGAAACAGAATGAGAACATTGTATAAAAAATGATTAAAAAAGTTATAAGAATCGAGCTGGTGATTAAAATAATCAGATTGCCATTCAACAAAAGTTAAATAAAAATTCATAAGCAAATAACATGAATTTTCAAGAATCAAAAAATAGATTTTCATTATATTTGGCATGGGACATCATTTCATGAAAGCATGTTTCACCATTTTGCATAAGAACAACATAGAGGACTTACATAAGTCGATTAGCCTAACACTATTTCCACTTTCTCCGACATATGAAGAGGTTATACAGGCACCCTCCTGCCCCGATATCGATCCAACAACTGCATCATTAAGAAAAACAAGGGCAACATTAGTTCAATATTTTCCTTTTGAATGATACCACCTTGAAGAAAGTTGATTTGCTTAGCAAGGCAGGCATTAACATTATATGAACTCAAAGAACATTTTCACACAAGATATTAAGGCCTATCAATCAGTTTCACAAACTCAACAGTCAACACACATTTTTTTTTCACTTGTAGACATTTTAAGCATATGTCTGAAGTGATGTTGAGTTTACTCTTCAGATCAGATCATTCCAGATTTGCGGAATTAGAACACCAGGGTTGGCTTTAATTGGTTGCACCTCCACTCAACAATGATGATCTATGGTTGTGCTTCAATAATGTTTTCCGCTCCTTTTTCTTCTTTTTTTCTTTTACGGAATATTCAAAATTGGTAGCATACCTTGCTGTTAGCTTAAATTGGATGTACCTCCTTTACTATGTTTTTTCCTGACCTAGGATTAAACTAAAGGCTTGAATTACGAACAACCAGTTGTGTTGAGAGGCACTAGATCCTTTAAGCAAGGTCAGAAGTTTAAATCTTGACGTTGTGAATAGAGCAAATTGAGTTGAGAGGGTCACCCCATAATGGGCTTCTGCAGTATCTCCGGATTAGTCAATAAATAGTTGGATATGGGTGGTTATACCAAAACTAAAGGCTTGAATTGCAAAAGAAGAAAGGATAGGCTTAATTATAAGCTTCACTTCTCCTCCCATCAATGTGAGATTAAACTAAAAGTCATGAAGAAAAATTTTCATTTCCTTTTTGTTCCAAAACTTATCATAACTCAAACTTTACGCACATAAAAGATTATTACAAAAGCATCTTAACAAAGAACAAATGAAGCATTTTTAATCTATGCTATTCATACTTCACAATGATTAAATCTTAAATGATATAAATGTAGGAGTAACCCAAGTCTCAAACGCATGCTATAGAAGAATTTAAAGGTATTTAACATGATTAGTTAATTTAAATTTACAATTAATTTACTATTACTAGATTTTGAGTAAGTTTTTTTTTTCAATAATTAGTAATATTACATTACAAATATAATTTAGTTTTAGTAGAACATGTTATTTTCAAATTCAAGATCTAGCTCACTTAGTAAAGTCCTAAGTAATTAACCTTGGAAGTCAAGGTCTGACTTGTCATTAGCAAAAACTTTTGCATTTAGTGGGATTTGGATATCCAATTCAGCAATATCCATTGTCATCCCTAGTTAGGGCTGTAAACATTCAAAGTTTAGCGAATCGTTCGTGAACCGTTCGGCGAAAAGTTCGTTTATGTTCGTTTATTTATTAAACGAACGAACATGAACAAGATTTTCTGTCATTTTAATTAAATGAGCGAACACGAACAAAGGGCCCATTCGTTCATTTATGTTCGTGAACATTCGATAATCCATTCGTTTATGTTCATTTATGTCCGTTCGTTTATATTAATTCACATATGTATAGGGGTGAGCATTAGATCGAGTCGAGTCAAAAAATTTCGAGTTATTCGAGTTGACAAGTCCTATTTTATGACTCGTTAAAAACTTCCTTCTTATCAGCTAGAGGTGTTCATTGTTCGATTAAACCGAACTAACCGACCAAACCAAAACAAATAATTTTAAGTTTCGGCTAACGATTAAGAGTTTTTTCAAATTTCAATTATCGATTAATTTGGTTTAAAATCGATTAATTAACTGAATTAATCAAACTAACCCAAAATATTAAATATTTAACATATTATATATGTTATTTATGTTAATTTGTGTTCGTTTATCATTTTAACGAACGAACATGAAAGAATACGAACAAACTACATTCCTTAACGAACGAACACGAATAAGAAAATTTGTGTTCGTTTATGTTCGTGTTTGTTCATTTGTTCGGTTAAAGTTAAACGAACGAACATGAACACACCTTTGTTCATGTTCGTTCGGTTCGTTTACAGGCCTATACCTAGTACCAAGTATAATGGGAATGGGAGGTTTTGACAACAGCCATGGTTGACAGAATTTTCAGTTGATTTAAGGGGGAAGAAAAGCAATAGACAACTATACCCTTCATAACTCGATGAAAGGCTGCTTATATGAGGTAACGTCTTTTCATATATATATATATATATATTTGGCTCAAGCACTTTGCTTCAGCTGAGCTGCTACGACAGGTTCTAAAGGCAACCCACCTATACATGCCATCATTGTCTTAAGCTGTGTCTGACCAGAACACCTAAATGTGCAGCAGGCAATATTATGAAGATATTCACACCTTTTCTCATTTTCTTATAGGTGTTCCCTCTCACAATATCAGAGAGCAGGTTCCATAATTTCATCTTTCGAGCAAGTAGACAGAATGCTGATTCGGGTACCAACTTATTGGATGCACAATAAAACGGTTTCAAATCTCACTTCTTTGATCTTGTAACAAAGATCAACGAGACTTAGAATTTGATGATTTGCCGGCTTTCTTTCATACTCAACACTACTAAAGATATCAATTATTTTTCAAATTTTGGAACTGTTCCAGGATGCTTTTAAACTTTTATGGAGCAGTAACCAACCAAGAGCAAACAACATGATAGATTGCAAGAATGCTAGCTCAACAGACAGTTTGTAATTTAAAAAGAAATTTCGGTTGAATTTGAAACTGAACATACCGATCTGACATATGGTTGCTGGAACACCCAACCAAGAATGGGTATCCGCTGCAGAAACACTACCAGTGTCGGCCAAAAACCACTAAATGAAAAAGGAGGATGTTAAACACGAAGCTAAAAAGTTAGCATTTGAGTTAAATCAAGATAATAAAAAATTCATATAGACCTGAAGAGTACAACGAATCCATAAGCCTCCAACATCATGCCAATGAAAGGCCATCCAATGACAACAAAAAAGAAGCCAACACCAAAAGAAATTGTTCCCTGAATTCAGTATCAATATATCATAAAGAAATGAAAGATACGTTTATGATGTCTGCATTTATGTATGTGAGTGTTTGTGTGAGAAAGAGTAAATAAAACCCTAAAATTTTGAGGCTTCATGAAAAATTGCATGGTGGACTTCAGACCAATGGTCAAGGACACTCCTGATATGAAAAGGATCTGATTAACAGAAAAAGAAAGAAGTGTTAATCCAGTATAGTTCAATGAGGAAAATAAAACGAATTGTGCAAAAAGATAATAAAAGTTAGCTTACATTTCCCATGGCAAGCAGGCCCTTGTCGAAAAAGAAGATAATTCCCAGAAATGAGAAAAATATGCCAAATCCCGTTAATCCCAGCCCAATTTCTGTTTTTCATAATTTCAAATATTAGTAAATACTAAAGTTAACAGAATCAAATGCTAGAGAGAACTAAAGCACCCCTACTCACCTCCAAACAAATCAGACAAAACAATCCATGTAACAGAACAAATGATGTGTTCAGATAAAAGGTTCAGTTTTAAACTGAAAAGATTAGATTCTAATGAAAACAAGAGTTAACAAAATAGTGTATATCATACATAGCTAGGCTGTTGGTATTAAGTCTAATCACCAAATAATCTAGTATTAAATTATTTACATATCGTAAGACATTTTGCAATACTCCTACGAAAATTCCATAACCCTAAACTGTTTCAATTAGCATTTCTATACAAAAAGACACATGTAAGAGGGTTTGTCATTTCGTGCAGCTTAAACAATACCCTCATTAGCAACTCAAGCCAAACATGGTGCACATGCTTCGCCAAGAATAAATGCATGCATAAATAAAGTTAACAATTAGAAGCACATCCTCTTCACTCCCTATCTATTTGAACTTTGAAGAACGAGGTCGGTACAAATCAATTAAAAATCCTTCATAATATAATCATATCGAATGTGATCAACAGAGATCCACTTGTAAATTCTTATGGAATTTGGCTAGCGTCAATTCATTAGAATAACCAACTAATATCTGTTTCTTGATGAAGCAGCATAACATACCAAACAACTCCTAATAAATTGCTTTGTAAGGAAAGATATTTGACTGACTTCGTCAAAACATATATAAACGTCTGAAATAAATTAGTACATCAAATCATTCCCAAATTATCTGGATGATAACATGAAATATTGGAAGAAAATCTAAAATTTTACTAGAGTGCATGATAATCAATAAAATTCGCAAGAGTAAATGAAGAACCAAGTTTAGATATTTGTATTTCACTAAAATTGCGAGGAATTGCAAATCGAATCATATTCGAAGTATTAAACCAACAGAAGTTTCACATAAATCACAGATTCACAGATGTGTTCATTGAATTGAAAGAAGCAAAGAAAGCACACACAAAAAGGAACATAACAGCTCACTTTTTCGATCGTTCATTTCGAAAGAAACCATTTTGCTGATTTTTCAGATACCTGTTACCTTCAAAGACCAAAAATTAAAAACGGAATCATGGGAGAATCTGAAAAACAGATAACAGAATTTAATAATTAAAGACAGATCTAAAAGAGTAGACAGTCTCCGTCAAAAGAACAAAAAAAGAACAAATCTCAAATCCAGATTCCGTTTATTTACAAAGAAAAGTATTTTCTCGGCAATCAAACAGACGAAGAGAAACACCTACGTGACAGTGAGTGAGAAATTCAGAAATGGGAATGGAGCGAGCGAGCGAGCGGGAGAGAGGAGGGCCGTGAGGCAAGGTAAATGTAAAGAAAAAAAAAAGTTGAAAAAATTGAGATAAATAAATATAATTTTAATTTTTGTTATTTAACATCTCTATCCTTTGTTTCCGTCAGATGCAAACGAAATGACATAAAAATCCTCATCTTCAATTTATATTTTCAAAGCGAAAGCATTCAATCAACGCTAAACACAAATTCTTCAGCTCATCGATCTTGCAAAAAGTCTACAAAAACAATGACAAATATATTGTAATTGAACACTAGAAATTTTCATTTCATACCAAAACAACTCAAATACTGCCAATAAATCATATATATATATATATATATATATATATATATATTCTGTTTGCGGTATATGCTTTTTCCATATAAGTCAATTCAACAATCTAAATTATTTTTTTCTAAAAAAAATAATCTAAATTAATTTAAACTAATTTCAGTAAAAAAATAGATGATATTCATTTTAAGAGACAAATGTTCAATTGTTATATCTGCAAAGTGTGTGCATTGTCAAAAAATTTAAAAAATCTATAAACAGTTACTACCCTTATAATTACCTCTAGACTATTGAAAAAAAAATCAAAACTAATTTACTCTGCTATTGCAACTTTGGTGTCTTGTAGTATATGCTTAATCAGGTATAACTAGCATAGTTTAGATTAGGAGTGCGAATCGGTCTAGTACGAGTAATGAAAATTAGAACGTAAGTGTTGCTTGGATATAAATTAGGTACCCTATTTATACATCCACATTAAAAAATAAAATTAAGATTTATAGTTTAAGTTTAGGGGTATATTATATTTTTTAAGGTTTGGGATTTTTGTTAGTGTTGCTTTATGTAAAACATAATTTGATTGGGTAGTATTGATACACGAGTGCTGACAGTTTTGAATTTGAATTGGGGCAACAAAAGAATAACCTAAGTCTGAGTCAGTGAGTTACACTATATATATATATACAATGGCATATCTATATATAAGGTTGGGTGGGCTCACTCAGAATTTTTAAAATTTCACACATTTAGTTTTTAATTTTTATGAATTAGTCTTTAATTTTTTTATTTTTATAATTTTTGTCCACTCTGAATTTTTTAGATTCTTATGATTTGTGCTCACCCTGAAAAATATTTTAATTTGTGGCCACTTTAAAAAATATTTTTGAATCCGCCACTATATATATAGTAGGGCTAATCACAAAAAAATGGTTTAGCATAGTAGATAGATAATTAAGTGTAGTTAATCGGCAGTAAACAGTTAGAACAAAAAGGCTTTGATCTTGTAAACCCCCTCCCCCCCTCGTGTTGGATCTTCTAAATGGCCCATTTCATATGTCTGTTCTGTTCTGTCATATTTTGCTCCTCCATCTTCTTCATTGTTTACTATCGGATACGACAGCATTTCTTGACTATGAAACATCGCCTACCCTGCTTACTCACCCTTTCCAGGCAGTCCGGCCAAGCCAAATGACCGATTTTCTATCAAATGAATATGCAATCTTCTACTGCAGCTTCATTTTCACTTCTGTTGACCCTTTGGAGTCCCCTTCACAACAAGATCATAATTCATAAGCGGCTCAAGCTTGTCCAACTTCTCTCTTTCATCAAATCGCCATTGCATGATCAACTTGTTTCACCCCTCGTGTCATGATTCCCGTCAACCTGTTCAGGCTACTCCCTCCACTTCTACTTCTTCCATTATCTCTGACTTGTCTCATGATGAACTACAGTTGAATTTATCAATAAAAAATTATTTGTTATGTAATCATGTCAATCCAATGTAACGACTTTGTTAATATGCAGTTAATGATTGAAAAGCTTTTACTCAAATAAATAAAAAAATTTAACTTGCTCAAAACTTGACATGGATAATCTACGTGAATAGAACATGAAATTCAACGGTTAAATTTTTAAAATATGAATCGTATAAAATTTATGAGTTGTACAAAACTTAATAATACACTAATGTGACATCCACTAATTGGCTTATTGGTCATAGATGCTCATTTGCTTCACCCCTTGTATGAGTTCGAATTCCGACATTTATCTTAAAAATATTATTATAACTCGATCAAAAAAATATTACACTTTGTAAGTGGATCCCTCCTCATTTTTAGTGTTTATATTATAATATTATATGTTATAAAATTAATTTTTATGTAATATAAAACATCTGAAAATAACATAATACAAAAAGACTCGAACTAGGAAGATAGACGACTAATTTTGGTTTATATTTTAAATGGAGTTAAAAAAAATATCCAAATTTACTTTTCAAGTCTAATATTTTTTTATCTGAGTCCTCTCAAATTCTAGACAAATAATCCAACTTTTAAACCGATTTAAATCCATATAATGTAGGAACAACGATAAATAAGCTCAATAATGTCAATCAGTTGAAACTCAAAAATCAATAGAGGTTGTGTTAGTTACCTGCCCTACCTAATACCTATCAATTAATAATTGATAAAGCCGAACCGCATGAACCATGAGTATTAATTAAGCTTCACATGGATTTCTACACATCCAAATTGTGCCTCATTTCCCTTCCAATGTGTTTAGTTATGTATGCTTGGCGTAATCCAATGGTCAATGTTTATGTTATTGTAGTTAAATGGAACAGCCTTTTCAAGTTTAAGAAAACAAACGTGGTATTTTGGCATGGCATGCAATATCTATGTCCTAATGAATTTTTAAAATGTGTATATACAGGTCATCTAACACATTTGATTCATACGTTCACAACATAATATACAGTCTTTTAAAACTATATTGTGATGCATAAAATAATTGTATTATATTTGCTAGAATGCACAAAATAAGTATATGAACTACCCATCAAGTGATCCCGTTAGAAAACCGGATGATGTTCATCCTATGAGATACTGGTTCAATCACTTTGTCTGCAAGGTGTGTGTACATTGTCAAAGGTTTAAGAATATCTATGAACATATATTATCTTATAATCGCCTTTAGACTATTCAAAAATATATATATATGAACTATAATACATGCATATAAATATAACATTTTTTGATATTTCATAAAAATATAACATTGTCTCCAAATTATCAATAAAACTATGACATAATTAGTAACTATTAAGTTTTAAAATCATAAATGTTCATATTTCATATTAGGAATGGCCATGAGTCGGGTTTTTGGTCGATCCGTATCCGACCCGAAAATGTAGCACCTCCAACCGAACTTGACCCAACATTTTATGATGTCCTACCCGACCCAAACTTGACTCGAATTTTAGAGTAAAAATCCGAACTCGAACTCGACCAGGTCCGATATAAATAAAAAATCATTTTTTTCATTTTTATTCGATAAAATATGGACTTAATTGAAAAATTACAAATGGAGAGGGAGCACTATAATAATTATTCCTTTTTTATTAGATGAGATAATTGAAAAAATATATAAAGAGAGAGGCATTATAGCAATTATACCTAAATATTTAGAATGAAATTAAACTATTATTTCGGGTTGGGATGGGTCGGATATTTTTCACCTTAAGCTCAAACCCGACCCAACCCAACACTATCATAGAAAAAATAAACCCGAACACAAAATTTTCTTTAAAAAACTCGACCTATAAGATCGGATCGGTCGAAACTCATCGGGTATGGGTCAAATGGTCATTACTATTTCACATCCCATGATATAATTGTACTAGCTATCGTGTATGCGAGAAAGCACATTTGGCCGGTTGGTCAAGCTGCTCATCTTTGTTCCCTCGTATTCACTTAGGTCATAATCTCATTCTCTTTAGATAAGATTTAAATTAAATTTAAGATTTGTTAAAAAAACTATCGTGTATGTGAGGCAGAAGGACAAGTAATGAGTAAATATATAAAATATATTTTTTGAAAATAAAACAAAAGGCAGAAGGAAGTCAAAGTAATCAACATAAATCCTTTTTAAAATTATATTAAAAATAATAGTTTCTTTTTTTAAAATAAATTATATATAATATAATATTATTGAATATTATAAAATTTTATCATTAAATAAATCAATTTAATCTTAACTGCAAATTAACACATATATATATATATATGTATATTATCTTGGTTAAATTTGTAACAAGAATCAAGTTGGTTTATTAGATGGGTGTTTGATTCTCTATCCCTAAGATCAATAGTTCGAAACCCCTTGAGAGCATTTGTATTTTTCTTATTTTTTTCTCATCAAAACGACATCTTTTTATTGTGACATCCACATCAACTGTCGCCGTCCATGTCATCATCTCGTTAAGAAATTAACGGCGGAATGGTGGTATAAATGAAACGAAAACTAAAGTCTAGTGTTAAAATTGAATTAATTTAAAGTTCAATAGTTTAAACAATATACCGCCTAAAATTGAGTGGTATCCATTATAATTTACCCAAAAAAATTATTTAAATCTATTTTAGAGATTTAATATTGTTATTCAAACCTTCTCAAAATTCGAGTAATTCTTTGAATTTAGAGAAGTTACTTAATCCTAAACATATCCGATATAGATTAACTATATTTCCCGCCCCTGCCAAAAACATGTATATAGGTCCAATCCAAAGGCTTAAGTGGCAAATAAGTGTTCAAATTGTATATATATATATATATATATATATATATATATATTGTCACGGGGCTAGATTTTGACTCTAGCGGATCCGTGCGGCCTTAGACGCCTTCGACGCAAATCAGTCGATTCCTACGCCTAAGTCAGCCTTCAACCAGCCTTGTGAGTACTCCCGCCGACAACGGGCCGACAAAGCACTCCGTGTTTCGATGGATCTTGTCACGACACCACTTGTGTCGCGGGCTAGACCTTTGCCGGACGAATCGTGTGAACCTTAGTCGCTTTCTCGGTTGAAACGTCGGCTAAGTCACCCTGAAGTACCTTGTCACGGTCTTAGGTGAAGATCTCTCGACAAACACCTAACTTAGCCAGGATTCTCGCTCCGGAAGATCAAACACTCCTTGAAGCCCTCGAACGAAAGATCGTTCTAAGCGAAAGCTAATCAAAGAACAACGGAAAGAGATTGGCAGCTAGAACAACGAAGAACACTCAAGAACAACAAAGAACAATAAAGAACACTCAAAGAGTTTTAGAGTAAATGTTTCTTGTATTACTCAAAGTGAAGTGAACTAAATATGAGATGAAGTGATTTACAAGTGAGGAGGGAGCCTCTATTTATAGTTGAACTCCCCTACATCCAACGGCTCAGTTTAAATTACATCGACGGTCGAGATTGATCTTATCTTATCTAATCAAATCTCAATTTCAAATCTCTAATTATCACAAACATTATCTACACATTATATTCAAATAAATGGATAATGCTTTGACCAAATTACCCTCATGAATCCTTCATGGATTTGGCTAAGTCATGTGGGCTTGCGGGCTTTCTAGCATTCTCCAAGTGCCGGGCCAAGTGTGATGGTCTTGGCAAGCCCGTTCCACCGCGCAAACCCTCTTTAGCTGATTCTTGCGCCAATGCCTCAGTCCCAAAGGTTTGGTCCACGCCTTCCTCCAAGTGCTGGGCCAAGTCTAATGATCTTGGCAATCTCGTTACACCGCGCAAACCTTCTTTAGCTGATTCTTGCGCTAACGCCTTGGTCCCAAAGGTATGGTCCTCGCCATTCTCCGAGTGCTGGGCCACAATTGGCAAGCCTGTTGCATTGCGCACAACCTCCCTATTTGTTGCTCGCGCTAATGTCTCGATCCGAAAAGTTTGGTCCGTGACATTCTCCCCCACTTGACTTAGCGACGCCCTCGTCGCTGCACTCGAACGATCCTGGACAGGGTCAACTTGATTACTCGTCAATGCCTCGGCTTCATGCAATTCCCCCATATGAACTGCTCGCCTCGATTCAAACTGTCGTTGAACATCGCGTGCTAAGACGCCTCTTGATACATCTCCCTTGTAGGAGCACTCTCCCACAAACTCTGATTTACCTCGACTCAGACCCACTTGGTCCTGTGGCAAAGACTTGGAAGTCGTCACAACATTGAACACAGACTGAACTCTCAGATTCGTCGACAACTCTGGCTTGCCCCTTTGAACTCTGAAAGGTCTCTTCCAATCTTCTTTTCCCCCGCACTGAAGACTAGGTCGTACTTGACCTACGCTCATCAACAATGGAAAATCAAAACCAAAAACACTATGAATGTGTTTGAGATGTACCTTCTCCTCGATCACATTTACTCTAAAATGGGCCAGCCCTTCTTTCTCCTTGAAGTCTGGCCCCCTCTGCATTGAACCTTCTTCATCGAAGTTCTTTGCATGCATCGGCACTTTAGCCACAAAGTCCGTTGCGATACTCTGCATCGGCACTTCTTCCCTGAAGTCCGTTGCTTTTGGTTGCATCCGCCCTTCTGACTTGAAGTTTGGTACTCTCTTGCATCGATCCTTCCTCCTTGAAGTTCGGTGCTTTCTCTTGCGTCGACACTTCCTCCATGAAGTTCATCGCTCGTTTCCCACCTTGCCCATTGGTGGTGTCTCCACGGTTACTATGTCCCTTAACGGCTTAGCCCCATTCGACTCTCCAATGGTCTCAAAAGCGATATTCTTTCCCCGAACATCATCGGTAAGCTCATCGGTAGCCTTCTCGGACATGGTTACCCCTTTCTGCTTTCGGTCCCCCTTGGTCTTGGTAGAACTCGACATTATCGGATCAAGCGATGCAGCCTCGCTCTCTTCGGGCTCACCCAACTCCTTGGATGGCTTGACTCGATCCAGGCAATCTCGCAATTTGTGAGGCCCCTTACACTGGTAGCACTCTAGTTGCTTCATCTTGCGTCAGCACTTCTTCCTCGAAGTCCTTCGCTTCTTTCCCACCTTGCCCATAGGTGGCATCTTAACGGTTGCTATGTCCCTCGACGGCTCAGCCCCCTTCGACACTGTACTTGTCTCAAAAGTAATGTTCTTCACTCGAACATTCTCGGCAAGCTCCTTTCCAGCCTTCCCAGACATGTTCAACCCATTCTGCTCATGGTCTCCGCTTACCTTAGCAGAACTAGACAACTCGGAACCAAGTTTCACAGGCTCTTTACTCTTGGCCTTGTCATGTCCCTCGGACCACTTGGCTCGAAACGAGCATTTTCGTAACTTATGAGGTCCTTTACATCGGTAGCACCTCAATCGCCTCGTCTTTACCCTCAGCTTGACAGCTTTCTCACTTGCTATCGCACCAAGTCTCACCACTGGCTGGACTACTTTGGCACTCGTAGTCGAACCACGGCTCTCACTTCGCTTGGCGGCATTGACACTCACAATCACCCCAAGTCTCATTGCTGGCTTAACTACTTTGACACTCGTAGTCGAACCACGGTTCTCACTCTGCTTGGCAGCATTGACACACGCAATCGCCCCAAGTCTCGCTACTTCACCCTTTAACTCGTCTGCTGTCTTCACCATGGCAGCTAGACGGTTCTTCTCGGGACATCCCCTTATCAAATAAGGACCATCACAGAAGTAGCACTTTAACTTCTTGCTTCCCTTCTTCTCTGGCACGGACTTAGCCTCACCATTCCCTTTGTCTCTCGAACTGGGCCTGGTTGACTCAACACTCGCCTGCTTGCATTCTGCAGGCTCGGTCAGAGGTTCGGCAACAACGAAAGCCTCTGAAAGTCTCTGGGCATCTCCTTGCTCCACTGTGAGCTTCGCCCCCGGTCTAAATCCCTCTAAGAAGGTCTTGAGCGCATCACATTCGCTCATTGCCGTCTTGCAACTGAGCAGCTCCCTCTTGAGCTCATCCACTTCTTTTCGCAAAGCTTCCATCTCAGCTTCACTCGCATTACTCCCTCGAACAGTCACCAACTTGTTGAGAACTTCGCGTGTCTCGACCTTGAACCAGTCATCTATGGACTCTACCTCGTCAAGACGGGACTCGAAAACACCTTGGGTCTGCTTGGCCTCCTCTTCGAATTTCTCAAGTCTACAAACCCTCTTTCCCAACGACTCCAATTCCGCCTTCATTGCCTCCACTGCATCTTGAAGGGAATTACCTTGTTGGTTCAATTTCTCGTACACCGAGTTGAGAACTTCTTGGATCTCATTCTCGGTTTCCTCCTTGGAAGAATAATCCGCTTTTTGTAAATCCACCATCTTGGCTTCACAAGCACAACTCTCTCGAACTACCTCCAACTCGTTGAGGATGCGTTGCGTCTCGTCATTGAACTTACCGTCCATGGACTCTAACTTTTCAAGACGTGATTCCACAACACTCTGGGTCTTTTTGGCCTCCTCTCTTAGAGTTTCTACTGCAGCCTCTAAAGAATCGCCACGCTCAGATATCTTCACATCCAAGCCATTAAGAGCCCATTGAACCTCCTCCTGGATCCCTTCTAGAGACTCTAACATCTCAATATCCAACGAACCCAGCTTCTCAAGGTTTACTGACTCTAGCTGTTCAAACACCACCTTGGCCTCCTTCTCGAAGTCCAAGAGTTTATCGACCCCAGCCTCCACAACTGTTATGAATTCAAGATTCGATTGTACCTTATTTTCAAGACGGTTGCTCCTCTCGTCAAATTCATTCAGAGTCTTTCTTACATCGTCCATTGTCAGTGTCTTCTTCTTTGGTGCCATCTCAATCACCACTTTGTCACGAACTAGTCTGATCCCTGATCACTTCGACTAACTCGAACGCAAACCACCACCACGCTTAACTGCAACTACAAGCTGGAATCCACCACACTTGACTGCACCTGCAATCTGGAATCCACCACACTTGACTGCACCTACAAGTTGGCTTGAACACAAGTCACCACCACGCTTGACTGCAACTGCGAGCTGGCTCGAACGTAAGTCCCTTCCTCGACTCACTCGGATAGCACTTATCACGGCACTTCTCTGATTCCACCTCTCGTGGCTCTCTCTGTTACCAACTCTCACGGCTCGCTCTGATACCACTTGTCACGGGGCTAGATTTTGACTCTAGCGGATCCCTGCGACTTTAGACGTCTTCGACGCAAATCAGTCGATTCCTACGCCTAAGTCAGCCTTCAACCAGCCTTGTGAGTACTCCTGCTCGACAACGGCTTCGACAAACACTCCAGGTTTCGATGGATCTTGTCACAGACACCACTTGTGTCGCGGGCTAGACCTTTGCCGGACGAATCGTGTGAACCTTAGTCACTTTCTTGGTTGAAATGTCGGCTAAGTCACCCTGAAGTACCTTGTCACGGTCTTAGGTGAAGATCTCTCGATAAACACCTAACTTAGCCAGGATTCTCGCTCCGGAAGATCAAACATTCCTCGAAGCCCTCGAACGAAAGATCGTTCTAAGCAAAAACTAATCAAAGAACAACAGAAAGAGATTGGCAGCTAGAACAATGAAGAACACTCAAGAACAACAAAGAACAATAAAGAACACTCAAAGAGTTTTAGAGTAAATGCTTCTTGTATTACTCAAAGTGAAGTGAACTGAATATGAGATGAAGTGATTTACAAGTGAGGAGGGAGCCTCTATTTATAGTTGAACTCCCCTACATCCAACGGCTCAGTTTAAATTACATCGACGGTCGAGATTGATCTTATCTTATCTTATCTAATCAAATCTCAATTTTAAATCTCTAATTATCACAAACATTATCTACACATTATATTCAAATAAATGGATAATGCTTTGACCAAATTACCCTCCTGAATCCTCCATGGATTTGACTAAGTCCTGTGGGCTTGCGGGCTTTCTAGCATTCTCCAAGTGCCGGGCCAAGTGTGATGGTCTTGGCAAGCCCGTTCCACCGCGCAAACCCTCTTTGGCTGATTCTTGCGCCAATGCCTCGGTCCCAAAGGTTTGGTCCACGCCTTCCTCCAAGTGCTGGGCCAAGTCTAATGATCTTGGCAAGCTCGTTACACCGCGCAAACCTTCTTTAGCTGATTCTTGCGCTAACGCCTTGGTCCCAAAGGTATGGTCATCGCCATTCTCCGAGTGCTGGGCCACATTTGGCAAGCCCGTTGCATTGCGGACAACCTCCTTATTTGTTGCTCGCGCTAATGTCTCGATCCGAAAAGTTTGGTCCGTGACAATATATATATATATATATATATATATTTAAATAGGTGTTCAAAGTATTTTTTCGGATTAAATAGGTGCCTAGTATTTTCAAATTTCAAAAATAAATTATTTAAATCTATTTTAGAGATTTAATATTGTTATTCAAACCTTCTCAAAATTCGAGTAATTCTTTGAATTTAGAGAAGTTACTTAATCCTAAATATATCCGATATAGATTAACTATATTTCTCGCCCTGCCAAAAACATGTATATAGGTCAAATTCAAAGGCTTAAGTGGCAAATAAGTGTTCAAATTGTATATATATATATTTTTAAATAGGTATTCAAAGTATTTTTCGGATTAAATAGGTGCCTAGTATTTTCAAATTTTCTATTTAGGTATTTTGCCGTTAAAAAAAATTTTGTTAGCCAATAAAAATATAACACGTGGCAGTATTAAATATTTTTTGAATTTTATTTTAAAAAAAATAAATCAAAATTTTTTAAATATCTTAAAATTTTCTAATAATCTCAAAATAGTCCCCAAATCCGGCCACTCCTACCGGCGTTGGTTGCATTTTCGAAGATGGAATGAAGCGCTCTCCCCTCGTCGAACGGCCCACACACCGTTCATCATTCATTATGTTGTCATTCGTCGTGAATCATTTAACGATTTTGACGTTTCGCACGGCGTCGGTTGATTTTCAACGACGAGGTGGTGGAGTAAATAGTCGTGATGGTTCGGTGATGGATGTGATGGAATACGGCGTGGCAATCAGCGGCGAAATTATGTTAAATCGTAATTTGGGTTTTTGGGTGTTAGGAATTTCAAAATTTAGATTTTTTTTGTGAAATTTAGAATTATTTTGTTTTATTAATTTTTATTAATTTTTAAATATAATTTTATAAATTTAAGAAGCTAACCTATGTCAAATAATAAAAGTTAACAATAAAAATTAACGAATAAAAATGATAAAACACTTATTTAGCCTAAAATAAAATTTAAATAACTATCTAAAATAAATATAATTTAAGTACTTATTTACAGCTTCAGCACAATCCAAAAGAAACGTAATTATTGCTTGGACTGAATTTTTCTTTTCTTGGAAAAGTACTTGGACTTGACCATTTTCTTTCCTAAATAAGTTTTCCCTTCCTTATTTGGTGTTGTTAACGTGTGGAATGGATTCCCCGAGTAATTATTACTCGAAAAAATAAAAAAATAATTTTAATTATTTATTACTATCATTTAACAGTTAAAAATAATTAAATTTTAAATAATTATGTTTGAAGGGGACAATTTAATTTTTTTTTAAAAATGAAGATTTAAACAAAATTTTTAAAAAACTTGAAAGTTTAACTAAAATTTTTAATAATTTCGAGAGATTTTAAAAAATAAGAAAGAATTTAATTAAAAACATTTGATTTTTTAAAACTTAATATTATAAATTTTTAAAAAACTTGAGAGTAAAATTAAAAATTTTAAAAATAAAATTCAAATTTTGGAGGCCGTGGCCCGCTATTAATCACGTCAGTTCCATTGGCCACGCTTCAACGAAAAAAATACACCGACTAAATTTGCCTTGTTTGGTAAGAAACAATATCATTATAATATACGTTTCAGTTCTGAAATTTCTCGTTAATTTGGTTTTTAGAACTAAATAAAACTTAAAATATAGTTATTCGAACTCAGATCATGTATATAAATAAACCATCATTTTCACGGAAATCACTCCTTATATTTATTACACTCTTTTTCGGTTAATGGATAAGATGAAAGAAAAACTAATATAGTTAAATTTATGATATTATTGATTTCGTAAATTGATTTCAGCAGGAAAGAAAATATTGTTATTTTTAGGCGATTCAAATTCAAACAATTAATTTGTACCGTGTATAAATAATATTAAATTAATAAATATATATTATCTTATAATTATACCCAACAACTCCTTTTTTATATTATTATTAGCTGCCTATAACAATTTACCATTCACTATATTTCCTTAGATCCATTCTTATGCTAATAAGGTGAGAAATTATTATATGGTTCCGGCTCACTACGTTATTTATGGTCTCATTCAATGAGATTTATTTATTTAATGACATGTAAGAAAGATGTGAAGATTTACCTTGAAAAAAATAAGATGAAAAATTATTATTGGATTGGACCATGAATGACATAGTGAATCAAACTCATCTAATAATTTTTTCAATCAAATATATTTTATTTAATTAAAATTAATCTAAGGAGGTATAAAATTATTATCAGGGTCTATAATATGATACGAATCGATCTGAATTTATTTGTGCGATCCGAATTACTTTCTTTTTTTATGAAAAATATTTTTGACCACACTCTCGATAGTATACTTATTTATGATTCCAGAGTTCACACCACCCAAATACATATAGTAACTTATATCTCTCCATACTAAATACTGAATCGGATAGCAGCGCCATGGAGACAGGTCAAAACGGAAACCCAAGACTGCTATGGAATATCGTGGTGGTTTCAGCCATTGCCGCCGGAATACAGTTCGGCTGGGCTCTGCAACTTTCTCTTCTAACCCCTTACGTTCAAACCCTCGGTGTTCCTCACGTTTGGGCGGCTTTCATTTGGCTTTGTGGCCCCATCTCTGGCCTCCTCGTTCAACCCATCGTAGGCTACAGCAGTGACCACTGCACCTCTCGTATCGGTCGTCGCCGACCATTCATCGCCTCCGGAGCTTGTTTCGTGGCCGTCGCTGTTTTCTTCATCGGCTTCGCCAAAGACATAGGCCACCGAACCGGCGATTCACTCCACAGCTCCACTAAGCCTAGAGCCGTGGCTATCTTCGTTACTGGTTTTTGGATCCTCGACGTTGCTAACAACATGCTACAAGGTCCGTGCCGTGCTTTCCTCGCCGACCTTTCCGCAAACGATCATAAAAGAATGAGGATCGCCAACGGTTGGTTCTCTTTCTTCATGGCCATCGGAAACATTCTGGGTTACGCCGCCGGCTCATATTCCAACCTCCACAAACTCCTACCGTTCACAGAAACAACAGCCTGTGATGTTTACTGTGCGAACCTCAAAACTTGTTTCCTCATCGACATTGTTTTCCTCATGTCGGTGACGGTAACCGCGATCACCACAGTGAAAGAGACGCCGTTAATGAGCAAGGAAGCCTTAGACGAAGCCGAAGGGAAATCATCCGGGGCTGGCGCAGCATTCATCGGAGAGTTAGTGACGGCATTCAAGACCCTGAAAAGGCCAATGTGGATATTGCTCCTCGTGACCTGCCTCAATTGGATCGCCTGGTTCCCATTCCTATTGTACGACACCGACTGGATGGGGGTGGAGGTATACGGCGGGGACGTGAAGGGAAATGCGAATGAACAGAAACTGTACGATCAAGGAGTCCGTGCGGGTGCGTTGGGGCTGATGATAAACTCGATCGTGTTGGCTTTAACGTCGTTGGGGTTGGAGCCGATTAGCAGGTTGATCGGCGGGGTTAAGAACTTGTGGGGGGTGGTGAACTTCATTTTGGCCGGTTGCTTGGCCGGGACGGTGGGAGTTACCAAAGTGGCTGAGGCTTGGAGGGGTAAACTTGGACCACAAATCTTGACCCCTCCACCAACCAACATCAAAGTCTATGCTTTGGCCGTGTTTGGATTGCTGGGTATTCCATTAGCGGTTAGTTTCTTTTTCCCTTTTCCTTGTTCTTCACACTTATCCATAGCCTTTTCATTAATGTTTGATGCAACGGTCGAACAAAAATTTAAAATGTTGTGAAAACGCTTTCTGGTCACGGGCTCGCGTCAGGTTATCTTATCCGGTCAGTGTTTAGTTAATTATTAGCTTTCTGGTCAATTTTTTGTTATAATGCTAAATGACACATTAAAAAAATATTTTTATATTTAATATAATTTTACAAAATTATTTTTTTGATTGATGTGTCATCATGTAAAATCAGCATATTTACTTATATGATACTGTTATCACGACGTGCACTGCCATGTAGATTTGACATATCATTTCAACTCATTTATTGTCGATTGACTAACAATTTTTATCCGCATATGGGTTATCTTAACTCAAAATAAAAAGTTGAGGGTTAAATTGTTAAAAAAAGAATAAGAACCAAAATGACAATTCAGTCAAACGTTATGAGCATTTTTTGGTATTATGTCATTTATATTTCATTTATTTCGTATTTTGCAATTAAGTCAATGTCGTAAGTGAAGTTAAAATGAAAAAAAAATCCATTTCAGTATTTTTTATGCCTCAATATTAAAATATTAAAATTTTAATTTTATTTGTAAATTTTAAATCTTAAACTATAAAAAATACACCATACTTTTAAATTTCTAAATTTTAAATTTAATATTTTAATGTGAAAACATTAATGAAAATACACAAAATAATAGAGGGTTTTTATTCCGTTGAAACACCCATAAATATGCTTAAATAAGAGACGTCTATAGTTTTTATTATAATTTTTATTTCTTTTACTATGAGATTTAATATTTGAAGTACATATGAAAATTGGCTTATATCATAAAAAGTATGTAAAGTATAACAATATTTTTATTTAAGTATCTAAAATATTTTTTGGTTAAATTTAATATATGAAATACTTTTTTTGTCAAAATAAATATTTAATATATTTTTTAATCATCGCCATGTGTCAACTTTTAAAAATTAAATAAAAAATATTTAGCTACTTATTTGGATCGAAAAGTATAACTTAAAATTTTATTTTGACCATCAAAATACTTTATATACCTAAACAAATAGTTGATATATTTTAGGTACTTATTTCAATATAAACCTAAAAAAATTTATATACAAAATTTAATTGTAAATTAAGTGTTCAAATTATTTTTGTGTGACATATAACTATCTTTTGGGGTAAAATAGATGCCTAACATTGCTTTTCGTAACTATTTTAGGATTATACTGTCAATTTTTTGGAAGAAAAAAATCGTCACTCAGCCATTATTTGATGCATTGTCTTATTTTTTAGTTTCATTTATTTATTTTAAAGAAAAACTGATTTTGTTAATTTGAAAAAACTCAGAAAATCTCCGATTTTTTACAAATGCGACAGATCCCTAAAATTTATCGAAATCCCATAAAAACAAAAGTCTTTAGGAAATTGCCGACCAGTGAGACCGGCAACGGCGAGGTAGGGGACGGTTGACCGGTGGATTCCTGTTTCGCATTATTAATTAAATTAATATATTTTACACTGAATGAATGTGATGATGTTGGATGCAGGTAACATTTAGCATTCCCTTCGCCTTGGCATCCATCTATTGCTCTGATGCCGGTGGCGGTCAAGGTACGTACTCTTTAATCCTTGGATATGCTTATGTTACCATCAAGATTCTATACTTATAAACTTCTCCATATGCTAACTAATGTTGAGGGTTATCTGAAAATTGTAGGTCTGTCTTTGGGAGTGCTAAACTTGTCTATAGTTATCCCCCAGGTAAAAGCTTCCCTTGCAAAATCCAAAAAATAATCCTTAAGTTTCACATTAATTGGATTAGGAAGGTAATGATTGTGTTCATCAACCAGTATTAGAAATAATGTTTGTTGAAATGGGAAACATGGCAGATGCTAATATCAGTGGTGAGTGGACCCTTGGATGCGGCATTTGGTGGCGGAAACTTACCAGCCTTTGTGTTGGGCTCTATCGTGGCTGCTATCAGCGCATTCTTGGCAATCTTTGCGCTCCCTAATCCCAAAAATAAAGTCTCCCTCAACCCTGGAACCGCAATGGCTGGAGCCCATTAGACTAGTTCACCATCCCTAGATACATAGTGATATACTGGAGTTCATGTTTTTGTGTTTCCCAGAATTTCTCAAGTATTGATGTTGTAGGTAATGTGGTGTTAACCTTGACTTTAAGATTTTAAGGCAATCTTCATGGTTTTATTTTTAAGCAGTTATTTCCACTTCTTCTTAGGTCGCTGTCTAAGCTGCTTGATATTAGACCTACCAAACCTGACCCAAGACTCGAACCTAGATTTGAAATCGAATCAAACACGATCACCCAAATTTGATCTGAAACCCAAAATAAGCCGACCCAAATTTTAATTGAACCGAAATGAACTTGAACCAATTTCACCCAAACCGAATGCAACTCGAAATAAAAAAAAGATATTAAAATAAATAAAGAAATATGAGATGTGAACTGTCGCACAACTCACCAAAAAGTTAAATATACAAGCTATATAAAGTCATATATATGGTGAAAAAACCTAACTCGGCCTGAAAACTCGACTAAAACCGACCGATCTTCTATTAACCCGATATTGACCCGATCAGAAATCAACCGACC
The DNA here is from genome assembly GCA_019671005.1 of Hibiscus mutabilis. NCBI lineage: Eukaryota > Viridiplantae > Streptophyta > Magnoliopsida > Malvales > Malvaceae > Hibiscus > Hibiscus mutabilis. The sequence goes on from CM033743.1 coordinate 2,784,316, forward strand.
TAAAAATAAACAACGATATTAACCGAACCAAAAATCAAACGAACGACCTGATACCCGAACCAGACCCAAATCGAACTTAAACCGAACATAATCAGACCCGAATTGAACTCGAATGACCTATTTGCCACCTCTACTCGATATTATGTAATCAAATTGGGTCAACCCCAAATGGGAAAGAACTCACCTCACATTTGTCTCTTTTATAAGACTTAAAGTCGATATCTTATTTAAAATTCACAAGTTAATAGTAATATGAAGAAATCTGGTGCATGAGAAGATATAGAGGCATAGCGATTGTAACAAAGTAGTAATATAAAGAACTGGCATACTTTCTTTTCTGGGTGTTGAATTGTTTGAACAACCCTTTAGTCTTATGGTCCAAAATTCAGATCCAAAAATGTGCAGGAGCCTGGAAAAAATCATCTGTCTTTTGATTTGATAGGAACTCCTTTGTACATTTCCACTTGATCCTTCAACGCGTCTCGCCTCGGACGTGCTATCTTATTATTAGGATCGAAGAGCAACACTTCCTCAAATGCTTTCAGTGCAGACTTATAGTCTTTTTTCTTCTCGTATGCGTCACCAAGATTGTTCCAAGCAGTGACATATCCTGGTTGAAGTTTCACGGCAGTTTCAAATTGACTGATTCCTTTCTCAAGCTTCCCGTCCCGAACGTAACTGACACCGAGTGCATTGTAAACCTGTGACATGGTTAGCGAAATAGATTAGAATAGTTTCATGTTTACAAAGCTTCAATTAATATATAAAGCAAAAGTCCGCAATTGAGAAGTTCACGATGCTCTTCCTTCAGAACACATGCTTAGCGCATCATTCGCAACTCAAAAGAAGAATACTTCAGTAACGGATGACAATGTCATGTTAGCAGCCGATAATGTTTCTGAGGAAATCATCCAAATTGACTCGACCATGAATGTTCATACAAAAAATGGTTGGCATAATTGTTTGTAACAGGGCAAAACAACCGTATCACACACCATAAAGCACAATTTACAAAAAAATCCAACTACTTCTGATTGTAAGATATGGAAGATCCGAATGACAACATACCTGGGCAAGATCTTGATCATCTCCATCCCATTTTTCGATTGCCTGAAGCAAAAATTTATTGGCAGCTGGGTAAAATTTCCTTCTCAACATAACGGCACCTAGCTCGAAAAGCTCAGTTGCATTGGCGTCTCCACTTCTGACTTGTTCCTGAAATTAAAATAATCATATTAAGGAATAATGTAAGAGGAAAGGAGCAATCGAAATTCACTGCAAAGCTAAGAACAAAGTGTTGAAAGTCTTCCCCATTTTTCTTTTCGTTTTGTTATGGTAACTATAATTATGCATCATAGACATTTAGAAATGTAAAATAAACATAATTGCAGAGCAAGTTAATTACCATTCTTTTGCATGGGAAAACAGATTCTTACCTGCAATTCTTTAGCAGAAAGGTCAAGTTCTCTACGTACGAGTACTTGACGGATTACAAAGAAGGTTCCAACCCCAAGCAAACCTAGAAGTAGAAGCAGATAAGATAGCTGGATTCCTAACTCGAACAACTCTCCGATCTCGTAGACGGCATCTCCACTAGTAATTTCACTTGCATTTGCTAGTTGTGCAGAAATCAACCACAATGCTTGACTAAAGAGGAAAGCAGGCACCATAACTAATGGCTTCACATTTAAGTCATCAACCATAGCCAGATGGTTCTTCAAGGATTCTGCAACAAAACGGTGACACCAATTATTTAATTCAAGCAATCATGGTGGAATCTTAGTATAAATATATGTTTGTGAGATATATATATATATTCAACTGTCAGCAAAAGTGTTTCAGATTCCAACTAGTACAAAAAGTACTGTCCACAGTCTAGAGGCTAGTGATTATATTCTTTGACCTTCAAATCTTTGTACATATAATCGCCTATATTATTCATAAAGTTTGAGTTTGTTGAATGGGAGCCAATTACTAATTTTGTAGCGTGCAACACAGTATGTTGTTTAGCATGCTTTGAAAACATAGCAACTAAAAGTAAGGCAGATTTAGAGAGTAAGAATACAAGTCTAAATGTGCATCACTAAACTCAAACTTGATGCAGTTTTACCATCAAAGCGTCTTGTATATTAAGTTATTTAACCCACAACTTAACTACCCAGATCCATCCCCACCCATAAATCAGAGTGTTTTGCACACTTAAGCATGCTCGAGCCTACATCCTCATGTATGTTTCAACAACAAGGATGCCAACCGATAGGTAGAGAACTTTTGGCTTTGTGATCGGAGTTCTTTTTCCTGAATTTTAGAGTCATTCAAGTATTGAGCGCTTAATAGGCTTTATCACCCTAGTATAGAACGCCTATGAAAGTAAAGAGCTAGAAGTAATGGTAGTTTGAAAATTTTGGAACAGATTTCTTATATGGGAAATTTGAAAAAGATAGGTAGAGTGACTTGGCCCGGAGCAAGTGAATATGTATTCAGATACCATGCAATACAAATAAAATTTTAGAAAAAACATGAAGCTTTGTATTATCAGCTGGGTGAAAAGAATTGCAAAAATATATAGCTAAATGTTAGAAGGGGAGGACACTTGCATCCTTTAAGTATTAGATATACTAGGAAACAAGGATGAAGAGTACAAGCTTTCCCACTTTATGCCATGTAAGTTCATCAAGCACTAATGATAAGCAGCTAAACAACCTTAATACTAAAAAGTGCAACAAAGAGAATGGAAATTACCATCTAAGTGTGCGAGGTAAAAGATTTTGCTGCCATTCCCTTTTGAAACACCTGCCTTTATCCACAATCAATTAAAAATGGAAAAGAAAAATTATAAGAAAGCATGTTCGGGTTAGTAGAGAATCTTATATCAACCTCTATTCACTAAAATAAAGCCAGATTAAAAATTTAAAAGTGCACTTTTCAAATGTAGCAAACAAGTTCCTAGTTATGTGTTTATGCCATAGCATGGTTTAGGCCTTTTCTAAATGAAAACTACATGCAACCGTTTAACTTTGTTTCTTTTAGTTCCTAGTTTACCATATAATACATATGGGTATTCATCTTACAAATTCCAATATCATCAGGCTAAGGGCTAAAACTTTCAAAATATGACTCTTTCTGTACTCAAAAACAGCACAAAAGCATTGATAACTTTGCAGCTAAAGCTTCTGTCTGTAAATATTCTCTTGAATACATCTTACAGCCCTGCCTCCTCACCACCACTCCGCATTGATGGAAGCTAAGTGCCATTGAAATGCATGGCTTCTAAGCAGGACAGCATAAACTTTGAAACTTTCAACCAAGTTTTGATCTTAAGGCAATAGATTAAGATAGCTTCATTCTTGAAATTTCCAAGTTTCAAAGTAGTTATTAAAAGATAAATTCTAAATTCTTCGAATTCAGCCCTTATTTGACCCATAAAGTATTAGAAAACAGATCTAAAATTCAATGAGGATAGAATCCAGATTTCTAATGATGTCGACAAAAACTCGAACATCTCTCTTGCAACTGAAATAGGCTCAACATTCATCATCATTCCAGCTCACCAACATTACTTCTCCCAAAACTAATCATAGTGCTTACTCCTCATGATCAGTCAAGACATTTATTTGGACCAATATACATAGGCATCCGCATAAGCATCAAGTAAAATAGTTTGAAGGTGCTAAACTTTAAGAAATCATGAAATAAATTAAAAGGAAGTCTAAGCAGTAAATGTCAACTTTTGAAGTATTTGGTAGAGTTAAAAAGTTAAACTAAAATTCAACATCAATTCTTATTCAAGGAACATGAATAATTACAATAGCTTTAGATGTCAAGTCATCAAATTACACTTGCATAGCCAGTCCTAAATGCGAATTTTTTTTAGCAGTATAAATATTAGCTCTGTTAGTTTGCCTGGCTTTATCTACAAATAGAAATTATTAAAGTCAAAGTGGTGAGAAAAAACGATAATGAAATTTATTTTAAGAAAACACAGATGAATATACACAATAGGGCTGAAAATGAAGGGAAAGACCAAATCCGTAACGAAACTAAGCAAATAGAATGACTAAATTAAACAAAGAATCTGGTAAAAACTTTACTACAATGAATGTTGCAACATTTCTTCGTACAACAAGGATTTCATCTTAAAACAATTGAAGCTAAGAGAGTACAAAACACTTACATGTAGGTTGAGAAGTTTAGTGTCATTCACTCCATTGCCTGCCCCTGAGTTTTTCAGAGCTGGTTCACGATAGCACCTAACAATGGCCTGGACCATTGAAAGCAGCGTTATCCAATGTTCTTTATAAAGGTAAAAAAACAGGTAAATCTCGTTTTTGATCCTCTTTTAGCAAAATTTTGTAACCTATGGTGTTCTCACCCATGTTCAACACATACTCGAACATAGTTACGGGGATGTAACCCCGGGAAGATTCTTCCAATACATGGAAAAACTTAGAAAAACTAAAATATGTCTGTGCTGGATGCATAACCATGTATGATACTTGCATTTGAGTCCAAGTAACATAGTAGGACACTACTATGGATAATTTCACAAATTCACAAATTTTCGACTATTTTATTGTAGAAATTGTTATCACCTCATTTAATTCACAATATAATTTTGCCAATTCAAACAATCAAACATGCATATTAGATTACCTTACATTTAATTATTTCCGTGAGAATTCTTTTTAACCAATAAAATAAAGAACAATTGATTTTGAAAACACCTTGTCATGTTTTATATGCAAGGAAATTTTGCATCAAACCTTTCCTCTTATTTCTTCTTTTTCCCTTTGACCTTTATTTGTTTACCATTCCATAAAATTATTTTAGAAACTCCAAATCTATACAAGTGAATCCATCAGAATTGGCATAGATCCAGGAGAGGAAAGGCAAAGAAAGAGAGGGTGTTACAATTATGGTCGTATACTACACATGTGCCAGTGCTAGGCAGCTTTGGCATGAGCCAAAAACAGACAATTTGCATATTTAACTTATTCATGGTTCCTAGAACATGCTGAACAAAGACCTCTCTTTCTTGAAAAAGTTGAGATGATTAACGTTAAAAACTTTGGCATGAAGAATTATGATAACAAATGGTATTAGGAAATAGTAAAGGGTAGTGGATTTTAGACCTGGAAAAGGAGGTTTTTGCGGGTGAAGTTGAGAGACCCAGATGTGAGGAACGTGTAATAATGAGGGAGCTGCTGCTGGGTTGATGAGAAGCACGCATGTCGCCGATGATATAGAGGCCGAGCTGAGATTGTAGTTTGGAGAAGCATTCTCTTTTTCTCTATTTTTTGGCCTTCAGAGTTCAAACATCAAAGGAACTCGCTCAGCTCTCTCAATCGGCAGACGACTTTGTTAGTGGTTGAAGATAAAGCTGATCCATCACTCCCATGCCATGGTTTAAAATAAGGGTAAATCTATATTTTGGTATTCTGAACTTAGCTTTAAATTTCAATTTGGTACATGAAGGTTTTTTTTTCTGTTCAATTTAATACATGAATGACTTTCTGGTTTAAATTGGCATTTGTATTTGTTTTTTTTTTAATTTAATTTGTTCAATCAGATACATGAGTATAGTTTTTTTGGATCAAATTGAATTATATTATAGACCTAAATTTATTCTGGTCTGGCGAACTTAACGAATTTGAATAATTTAAAATTTATAAAATATAATAATTATGTGGACCAAAAAAATCATAAGTACCAAATTGAATCAAAAAGTCAAATTTAAGTATTAATTTAAACTAAGAAATCAAGTTCACGTATCTAATTGGAAAAAAAACATAATACCAATCCGAACCTAAAAGCCAAGTTCATGTGCCAAATTTGAACCAAAAAATAAAGTTTTTGTCCCAAATTAAATAAACAAATCAAGTCCAGGTATCAAATTGAACCAAAAGAACAAGTTCAGATATCAAAATATATATTTACCCTTGAAAATGAGAAAATATCAGAAGATAAGGCCGCGTTTGGGCAGGCTTCCAAGTTAGTGTATAGAATTTGGGCAGGCCTTATGGATTTGAACCCTTTTGGGCCTTTCACTTTCTATTTTTATTTAGATTTATTTTGTATTTAAATATGAACTTTTTTGTTGCCGGACAAAATAGTGGCAATAATAATATGGGTAAACGTGATTACCGAATTATTTGGTCGTACTTATTTTGATTACTAAATTAGTTAGCTCGTCAATCAGGCCACCAAAATTTTAAATTAGTCCTATTTTGATCACCATCGTTAAAATTGACCGTGGGTGACATGATAGTTAACAAAATTTTGTAAAATTACACATTTAGTCCATGTTATTTACTTATTATATCAATTTGGTCCTAATTTTATTTTTATTAAATAAAATTAATCAACCAACCAGATTATGACATGTGTTATCATCCAATTTAAAAGTTTAGTGGCCTGATTGACGAGTTGCCTAATTCGGTGGTCAAAATAAGTACGCCTAAATAGTTCGGTGGTCACCTGTAGTTTACCCTAATAATATTTAGGGTAATCATTTCAGCGTCGAATATTCGTGAAGTATATAGTGTTTCTTGCCATGATTCAATTTCTAATTTAAATAAATTATATTTATCGTCCAATTTTACACAAAATTAATTAGTAATTATTGAGTAAACATTACTTGAGTCGACATCGTTGTTATCGCAATGTTGAAGAAATATAATATCGAATACGCTTAAATATATTTGCCTCCGATTTAAGAGTTGAAAGGATAATGACTCCATGAATTTAAAGTAGCCGCAAATTGAAGGAATGCTCAATAAACTGTAACGGATCAACAACGAAGAGTAGTTCCATTGAGGTCAACCGCATGCAACACGCTGTTCTGGGACTCACGCTTGTTAAACAAACTAACCTCAGTTTGTGCTGTCCTCTACCGAATACTTGTAAACCTGGTTAAATAAATCCTCTCTTCTGATGAACACAGGCAAGTTCTACAATAGAGAGATTTTCATGGCGTAACCAAAGATAAAGGGTCACGTTTATGAAAAGAGACCTTATAAAAAAATTTAATTAATTAAAATGCCACAAAACTCATAAAATTCAAATGTTTAAACAAAGACCAACATTGTTACATACATATATATGCACGCATGCGCAATATACAGTTTCGTAAACATGACAAAATTAAAAAAGTGAAAGTGAAACTTTCTGCATCTACCCTAAAGCATGCTGAAAGTCTCTCTTTATCATATAAATTTGATACAAGAGTTTTAGTTGTCTGAATCAGCATACTAGCATAAAATCAGTTGAAGAACTCTGTGTTCCCGCTATGATTCAGGGAAGCAACCCAGCAGATGGTGTTGTACTTGAGCTTCTAGTTCCTCGTTTGATATGGATAGGACGTTGTATCGGCCAGCTGAGAATTAAGCAAGTTGTCAAAGTTCTTCCAGTCGATTATCTGTATTTGACTGCAATTACCATTGCTGTTTTTTTCGTCGCAGTGGAAAACTTCTTTTTCTGCTAAACTTGGTGAGACAATAATGGGGGAACTATCCAGTTGCGGTAGTTCAATGACTTGTTGTTGGCTGTCAAAAAAATTGTGGTTATCAGAACCAAAGGATTCGTAAAAACTTGATCCTTGATCCGTCTGAAGATGAAGATGAGATGGAGTTGATGTATGATCTGAAATGGAAATATGAGGCCTAACTTGGCTGTTATCTCTGATGTAGTAACCATGGTTCCATGCTTCAAAGCCTTGCCTTTGATTAGGACTCGGCTTTCTAAATGCCCGGCACACCACCCACCCTTCTTCCTGCAATCGCAATAAACTCATATATCAGTAAACATCTTCATATATATATGCATTGAAGTGGTGAAAATTGAAACTTGCCTGGGGCGGTCCAATTTCAGAAGTTTGGAGTCGATACTCGTGCATGATCCAATCGGTTTTCCTACCATTAGGTGCACGACCCTTGTAGAAAACAAGGGTCTTTCTCATGCCTATAATTTTGTTCTTTGAAAGCACAGATTTATCCCTCCCTGTTGCCTTCCAGAACCCAGCCGCAGTGGCTCTATTGGTCCTTGTTCCGGTTGGATACTTCCTGTCTTTATAACTGAAGAAGTACCACTCACTTTGTTCTTCATTCCCTACATTACAACTTGCTGCACAAACCCAAACCCAAACCACTTGTATTAGTCAATAGGCGAACCTGGTTTTGGAACATTAGTGTGAAGTGTGAACAAATATTAGCTTTGAAAATATCCCTTTGACCCTATGAAATGGCATGGTGATATATATCATTGCATTGATTAGTTTATGACTAAGAGAATGCATGCTTTTTATATTTCTTTTAATTTCCAAAAATTTTCAAACCCTAGCTAGGATATATAGAACCAATAGATCTTAGAAACAGCATTGGTTTATTCAGTAAATTTACCTTGGATATCCCATGGCTCCATCTTGTATAGATCAATCTCGATAATAACATCTAGATCAATTCTGAGTGAATTAATCTTTCTTTGGAGATAATATCCTACAAGTTCTTCCTCAGTAGGATGAAATCTAAAGCCTGGTGGCACGCATGATTCCAATTCCATCATGGATCTTCTCCTGGAAAACATGAACAAAAATATTAATAATTGAAAGAAAAAAATATATACGAGTGAAAGCATAAATCAAGGCTTTAAAACAATGTTGTAGGATAATGTGAAGATATATACATTCTTGTCCCAACAAACACAGGGACAGGGTTGAAGTTATTTTTTTGCGTAAGCCTAAATACAAGGGCAAGTTAGAAGGAAGACATGACCGTTGGATGACATGAATTGCGACACGGGATAATGGAAGTAAACGCACATGTTTTGCCTATATATGTTATTGTCATAATGTATACAAGCTTCATTCCTCAACTCTTGAGTTGCAAGAGTGGCTATTTTTATTATAACAGTGGGTGATCAATGATGATTATGATATAGCTTTATGGGACCCAAAGCTGGTTGGCCCCTGCATGCTTTTCTTTTTCAATCTCATAATAAAATAAAAAAGAAACAAAGAGAGAATGTCAGGCTATATTGAACCCACTAAAGGAAAGAAAGAAAAAAGAATTGGGTTTTAAGTTTTAACCTAAGAGTGGTGTGGTGTTTGATGTTTGGTGGAGTTGCATGAGCTTATGCAGGGGCAAATTAAGCATAATTTTTCTTTTGCCGAAAAGCTTGACTTTGTTTGCTGGCACAAACAAGCATGGTGTTTCTTTGAGTGCAGTGCACTCCGTGGTGGTGTTAGTGGATAATATGTTTTCACACCCCCACCAACTCTATAACCGGCCTCTTACTTTAAACCTTTTCTCTAAACCACTATTGATGTTGGACTAAAATTACACCCTCAAATTCTACTTGATGGTGGTGCGTGTGGGTTTTCAAAGCTTCATCTTTTTCCGGCTTATTCCAGTTTTAAATCTACTTACCACATTGATACTACTTGATCTATAATGCATGGTTTAGAAACCAAACCATATTAACACAAATCCAATATGCTTTTGAATATATATGCATGACAAACCCTAATCGCAGTACTGCAGGCTGCAGAGGGAAGCTTCTATACATATTAAACACACACATGTATATGTATTTATACTCACAAGATGAAAATACTGGGATCCTTGACTTGTGCTTTGATCGAATAATGAATATACTCTTGCGGGAAGATCTGCAAATGGAGAGAAAGGGTTGTTATATGTGTGGAAGAGAAGATAATGTAAGAGAAGAAAGTGGTGGAATGTTTGGAGATGTAAAGAAAGAAGGTGAGGGTATAAATATATATATAGTTAGCCAGGAAGGAAAGAGGTATTTGATTGCGCGTGGGGTGGCAGATGCATTGATATAAATGATACAAAAGGTTTGTTTGGACGGCGTGGCACCAAATTTCACGCCACCCCCACCCTTCTCTTCCCACCGCAATTTTATGTCCTAAGATTTTCCACACTTTAGCAACAATTTAACCAGAATAATAAAACCAATATAAATTTTTACTACTTATTTAACTCTTGAGCTAAACAATATAGTTTATTTTCAAATATTTTGAAATGAATTGATATAAATAATATGGAGTGTGTATTTAACTATTACTGGCTATTATTATTTGTATGTAGACAATTGAATATTCCTTCCCACAATTCAGCTTTCCTCTCTGTCTCTGTGTTTGGTGCGCCGCCCTTAGCCATTTGGCCTGGCTAAGTTGGAGACAAGTGTCGGATATGCAAGCTGTCTTTGTCAAGTTAAATAGGATAAAACATTTGTGTTGTGTTATATGATCTGTCTCTTTCTGCTTTGGGATACAATATGGGTTTTGAGACAGACATCCAGAGATGAGTCCCCCTAAAGCTACAGTCCTTTTATCATCACCTGTCCTTGGCTTTTTCTCCTTTATTACTTCATAATTGCAATTTATCTCCTAACTACAAACTCTCCTCTCTCTTATTCTTCTTTTTACTTTTTTTAGCTTAATTATAAAATAATTTTTATTTTTTGTTAAAATAAATACTTAAATTTTTATTTTTTTTGTTAAAATAAATGTCTAAATAAGTGTCTCAATTGACTTTAAAACAGCGAGAATTTTGTACATGTAAGAGATGAGCGACCGCACAAGACCCAAAAAAAGTCTAAAATGAGTTGAATTAAATGTTTATAGGGAGAAAACAAAAAAATTTGGCTAATAACTTACAAGAAAAATAAAAAAATAACTTGAGGGTCTCATAATATATTTTTTACTAAGATAAAAATGATTTTTTTAAAAAAAACCTTATATATCTTTAGGATTATAAATCAAAGGGCATCGTTTTAATAAAATGCACAGAATCTTGTAAACCTTTGAACCACTATTGCTTTAAAACAAGACAAAAATAAAATTTTAGGCACTTATTTCAGCCAAAAACAAGCCGATCAGTGTTGAGTGTTTGGTGGAAAGTTTGTTTATGTTTGTTTTATTTATTAAATAAATAAACATGAACAATATTTTTTATTTGTTTAATTAAATGAATTAAATAAATGGCTCGTTCATTCATTTACGTTTGTGAACTTTCGGTAACCCATTCATTTATGTTCGTTCGTTTATCTTCGTTTAAATTTATTCACATATATCTATTTATATTTATTATTTTTCATAACAAAGTATTACATTTTTAAAAACTTAAATTTATTCACATATGTTCGTTTGTTTATGTTCGCTTAAATTTATTCACATATGTCTTTTTATGTTCGTTCGTTACTTTCGTTTATTATTTTAACGAACGAACATGAACAAACATGAACAAGCTGCATTCCTTAACAAACAAACACGAACAAAAAATTATGTCCGTTCATTTGTTCGGTTAAAATTAAATAAAAGAACATAAACATACATTTATTTATGTTCGTTCGGTTCGTTTACTGGCATAAAATTTTCACTCAAGCTTTTACTCTAATTATAGATAAAAACATATAGCTATTAATAAGTATACAGCATGGGTAATCCAATGTTCCATAATTACATTTTTGGTTCAATTTTTTTTTAACATACTCCGATTCTAAAATTTATTTATAATTTGATCTCAATCTCTATAATACAAAATCCATACTATACAATTTAATCAGAAAAAGGAATATAATAAGTAAATTAATTGATTAGTATCAATTGACGCTGATATTATTGTCAATTCTAAAGATCACAAGTTTAAGACAATAATGCCCCGAATAGAAATCATCTACTTTTTCGGTGCTCTTATTTATGCTCTTACACTAAAACATTAGGTTTAGTATTTAGGGTTAAGGTTTAAAGTTAAAGTTTAAAAAATTATGGACAGTGTGTATTTTTAAGGTTTAAGGCGTATGATTTAGAATTTAAAAATTAGAGTTTATATCCTTAAAGTCTTATTGTATCTTTTCTAAATGGAGACAAAAGGAATAAGAAAAATATGTTTATCGTGGATGAATAATTTTGCCGACTGAGTTTTAACTATTAGCATAAGTGTGATCGAAACTTTTAGAAAAATATAGATTTGAACGTGTATTATTTTCCGATTTATGAGTTTAAGAGGAATTAGATGGTTAGGCATTGTGGAGAGAAATTGGAGGATATTTTAATTTAATTGAAATCCTATATTTATTTTAAATCTAAGGATCAAAATGATGTAAAAATTATAATTTTACATTGGGTGTAAATAGAATCATCCCCCATTAGGATTATTAGTAATACTTTTTAAGTCCAAAAATACAGTTTGAAATTCGATACACGTTTTTTTTTAATTATTTTTAATAGTATAAAAGTGATTACAAGTTAGTATCTGTTCATAAATATTCTTATTTATTTTGACAATATGCAGATATCTTACAAACAAAATAATTGAACCCGAGTCTCATAGGATGAACATCGTTCACTTTTCTACTAGGACCACTGTAGTCACCTATTTTATCCGCCCCTTCTATTTGATATATATATATATATATATATATATATATATGAATAATGAATCCATAAAATATAAAAATGTGTATAAATTCAAATATGCCACAAAAAAGCGGTTCATTAAAAATGTCTAATTACAAGGCCCAATTAGGCCCTAAAGTTGAAAACTCTAAGGGGGTGTTTGGTTCATGGAATGTAACATTATCCTTAGGAATATAATTACAAGAATGATTCATTACTTGGCATATTACTAGGAATGTTACATTACTTTGTTTGGTTTATTTGACATGAATGTAAAATTACAGTGTTTGGTTAATGGATTATAAGATTACCATAATGCATATTTTACAAAATTATCATTGTGATGTATTTTCTTTTTAACTAGTCAAACTTACAATATTAAAGTGAAAATATTTGCATAAAAATTGATAAGAAATATATTTTTCTATTATTTTTAATTTATATATATTTTTCTTTTATAAAGTTCTTACACAAATAATTGAATATAGTTCTTAATGTTATAGTACAATATTGAATATTTGAATATTTATGATTTATTATAAATATATATTTGAAAAATAAAGAAAAACAAATTTGTAAACTTCTATAATAATCATCACATTCGTTACTAAACCAAATATACTAATAATTAACTATAAATATTATATTTATATGTTTTATTACTCAATTTACATTATCTTTAAAATCAAAAGTCACTCTTTAAAATCTAAAATTTCAAACAAAAATTTGTAATGTGATTTAAAATTGAATAATACAGATTTTTAGCATATAAATAAAATAAATATTATTCTTTAGAGAAGAAATATTATTAAAAAATATTTCTAATTTTATTATTATTTTTTAATTATGAGTGTGGTTTTTATATTTTATCATGCAACAATTTAGGTTAGATAATGAATTGTTTTAACATATTAAAACAAAAAAATATTGTTAAATAAATAGAAAATAATGATTTATTTGAATACAAAATATTATTTCAAAGGTATTTTAGTCCAAAGTGATGGGAATTGTCTAATACCTAAGAATAGTGTAGGAATGGCATTCCCATCATTTTGGGGAAAAGAAGCTACTATTGCGAATGTAGTATTACCCCCTACAGGGAATTCTCCTAAACCAAACATGAGTATGTGATTTCAGAAAAGATTATTCCCCTTGATAATGATATTTTCGTGAACCAAACGTCCCCTAAGAGCTAAAAGTGATATCTCCTCTCCATGCGCAGCTGGCCCATGGTCGTTGGATCGTCCCTTGATCCAACGATCCATATTAATGTTCGAGAAACCCTAGCCCTTATCCTAAGCGTCGCAACATTCATCATCGTTAGATCACAAAGGGATCTAATGGTCCAGATCGTACAAGAAGATTTCACGGGGATCGCCACTCGCACGTGGCCGTCACGCGCTCGTCCCTTGGGATTTCGTTGGCCATTTGTCTTCCTCGACCGGACTGCATCCAACATTGACAGTCGTGCCCTATCGATGTCGTCTTCGTTATCCCAAGATTTGTTCCCTCACGAACGTGTTATGCAAGCAAAAAATGAGAATCAATGACCAAATTAAACAAACATGGCAAGAGATTGGGGATTCAAATTGAATCCAAAGCAAATATGGGAAGAAATAGATTGAATAAAGGGAAATCGGACCGAATCAAATCAATACAAGCAAGGAAAGAACCACCGAAAATATCATTACAATCGGGGAATAAATCAAAGATTTTTTCCTTTTTATTTTCTTACCATTCATTGTAATCAGCTATAAAAAGCCATGAGTTTCACCGATTGTAACACACAATTTTCAAGCAATAACAAGCATTACAATCAAGCTTTTGAGGTATATCTATACTGAAATTATGTTATTTCTTATATATATATATATATATATATATTTGGTTTGAATTAAATATAAGGAGTGAGGGCGCGAGTTACTGATTCTCGGAGGAGGAAGAGCCGTAGCCAAAAGAGACCACCACCAGCGCCATCGGGACCAAGAGCCAAAACCAAGGGGAGACGCTGTCGGACAACCGCCGTCAGAGTTAAAGCCACGATGGCCAACACGGAGAAGCACGACAGACTGCTTCCGGATTCTGAGCTTGCACGATGGTGTTCTTCAATCCATGAAGAACACCATTGAATATTTTCATAGGATTTGAAGGGGAGCATTTGATTCGTTTGGCGAAGGGGTTAAACAAATGAAATTTGTTTTTGATTTTAGGCTTTATACTCAACATGTGGATCGATCCGGAGTCGACCCGTGCCTTGTGTCACGGGCATGCCCCCTTTGCTCGGTTGGCAAGCCGTGCGGTACTTGAAATAGGTGTTACCCAGACAAGTCAGCCTTTCTCATGCCTCATTGTCCAATGAGTTATCTCGGTCTAGCCTTCTCAGGGTCACAATGCGCTAAGGCTTTAGAGTTTCGAATCTCGCAAGGCCTAGCGGTAGCTGCACTCCAACCTCGTACTTCAGCCACGAGCGCGATATGGGGCCCTATGGCCCTAAACTGTTCCTAGGTATTTCTCCCGGGGAGACGGTGCGCCAACCACTAGGCCCTACTGCCCGCACACCTAGGCCCCACATGGGCCCAGGAGTAGGTCGCTTACACTAAGAAAGCTCGGTCGCTAGCCCAGGCGATGGGGATGGTGGAAACCCGACACCAGACCACTTCCCCCTAAAGAGCTAAATAAACTTACCAGGAATGCTGTGAGTAGACGTTGCTTCGTCCCAAATGAGGACACTTTTTGGATAGGGCATTTATCGTCTTCCCAAAGCATATTAACTTGCATCCTTGACTTGGTAGCTCCTTAGGGATTGCTCATATCATCGCTCGGTCCCCCATTGCTCGGTCATGAACGGGCTTGTCAAGGCAGGGTCGCAATATAATAAGGGATGGCCTTGACATTTCTCCCCCACTTACTCTATCGATGGCCTCATCGATGTAGCCCCAGAAGGGATGGTTCTGACATTCTCCCCCACTTCCTCTACCGATGCCCTCATTGATGTAGTCCGAGAAGGGATGGTTCTGACATTCTCCCACACTTCCTCTACCGATGCCCTCATCGATGTAGTCCAAGAAATAATGGTTCTCATTGATATTGACACTAGTTCTTCATCACCTGTTGAGCCGATACGGACCTAAGTGGCAGCACATCTTTGATTCGTGCTCGATTTGATATATTTTTCTTGTCCCGCCATTTGATCATTCAAGCAACTAATTCAAGCCTCGATCCTGGGTTCTTTCTATCTCTCTTTTGACTATGTTGCACATCTGTAACCGTCTTAGACTGACCCCGGACTCATTATGACCCAGTTCCACTTCTATCATATTGAGTTTTAGATTCATGCTCCCCCACTTTTACTCCGATTGCGGCTCGGGCAAAAGACAAGTAACAAACCATTGATCCACTCGAACAAGTGCCTTGTAGTTTCTCTATGCTCCATGATCTGCCCATTAACCTACACAAAGACAAAAGTAACATACCTAGCCATGAGCAAACGTGTTATGACTCGTCACTCAATGGCTTGCTCATCGACATTAAGCATCTTCACCAACTTTGCTTCATCTCGTACCGAGACCTCCAAAGTATTGAATGAGTCACCATACATATATCATCAATATTAACCCAAGTTTGCCAGCACATGCTCGCATTGCACTTTGTTGCTCAATAATACAAAGACGGTATCTAGTTGCCAATACCGTATCGCATTGTACTTACCTTTTGTTCTCCTCAATACATCATGTATTATAAGACATACAAGCAATTTTATCAATGAAAACATATCCACACAAGTCTCGTATGATACCTGGTTGGCACACATTGCCTTATGTTACCACCAATCATGGTATGCCTTTGTATGTATACCTCAGGTGTTTTGACTATTTGAGAACGCAGTCTCTACGACAAGCTAATATCATCCACTCGTAAGGTTTTCTTCTTACTCAATTATACCTGCACCATTTGCCAAGTGAATGCACACCAATATTCTCTCAAACAATCTTACCCTTGTTCTAGTAGCAAAATAGATGGTCATATGCCCTCACTAGATCTTCTTAATGGTCTCCTATAGCCCTTGTAATAGCCAATCAAGTTGCCCCCTTATTTTGTTTCTCTTTCACTCCCTTTGTAACAGATAAAACTGTTGATTAAGCACAAAAGTACACATTTGATCTCTTGACACACGTGGCTTATACTCCATGGGTAAGTTAGTTCTCCATATCTATTGATGTCTTCCCCATTATCCACTTACGAGAAAAGTTCATCTTGTTATCACGCCAACAAAGGAACCTGTATTAGCACCCCACAAACATCATATCAACATTAGTCTCATGTCGTGGACTTCAAAATGATGTATCACTTGTGCCCTCTACGTGTGACTTAGGTTTTCGCATGAACCAAACTCTTCCCCATATGCCCACGACATCTAGTCAGTAGAGTATTCTTATGTAGGATCAAGACCTCTTTATTCTCTTACATAATCTCGAATAGAATCTGTATTCGCTAAATCCCTTAGCTTCTTTTGAACATTACATTCTACATTTTCGGGAAAGAATGAGCTCATTAACTCTTCCTTTAGCTCATCACATATCTTGATAGGACAAACACCATTAATAAACTTGGACCGCCACCACAAACTTGGCGTCCCCTATTAGATACACCAACGCCACCGCAACCTTGTCTTTATCTATTTTAGTATGCATATGCCGAAAATAATGCTCAACGTCGAACAAGAAATTTTCAAGCACCTTAGCATCTTTGTTCCCTTCATACCGCTGCGATTCTGAAACCCTAGTCCTCAAACCCTATCTGCTATCATTGAATTGCCCATAGCTATTTGTATCAGGTTAACTTGAGTCTTGATCTCATCTAGTCTGAACTTCATATGACTTAATGTTTCTTTTGCATTCATTACCAAAATCTTTGATAGTTTGGGTAAACTCTTGCTGTGTTTCCTCTATTGCTCAAAGCCGATCATTTAATGCCATAGCTCTTATGGCAGCCACTACGGTATCAAGTTCCTTAACCCGACTAGGGTCTACCGACCCATTACCATGTGTTGACGTTCTAGCACTTGGGTGTGTTCTCTCTCTCTCTGGGCAATACTCGTTCCACGTTTTCGCGTTTGTCACCATTTCAGGTCATTCTTTGTTACCTGAAGCTGGCATTTATCCCTGTTGCATACGACCAGGGCTTTTGACACATGCCAAACCTTCAAACCGTCTTGGTTCTTTAATCAATTGCCCCATATCCCTCAATGAATTGATAGGAATACATGCCTTCAGAACACACACAAAGAGAAAACTGACCACGAAATTGGTTAGTCCAATTACATAACAATAAAATGAAATGTACCTTACAAGTTCAATGAGACTTTCCAGTACGTCTCCCACTGCAATTTACCTCCGTATTGCCAAACTCTGGGAAGTGCTTTATAAATTTATTGACCACCACATTTCTATTTTTGGGTAACACTGACATATCCGTGGTAACCCGGTTTTGCATTCGATCTCTCGGTCCATACATCAATTTTGACCTAAGCCTTGGCTTTATTAGCTCACTCCACCAAATAGCTTGTCGGTAGTAGCCCATATCACCACTGCCAAATTGGGGATTTTGTAACACTTGGGTGAGATCTGACTTGTACTTAAACCATCACCACATACCAATCGAGCTTGCTTGTCCCACGTTCACTCTTTGGCTCTGCTTGTGAATGAACTCTTAAGGAGAGCTCTTCTCATATGCACCCACATTACCAAGTTGTACCACCCTTTGTGTTTCTCACCCAAACAGGTAGCTTTACAAATAACATTTTGCCTTACCCTAGCCAGCATCCCCATCAAAGAAAGATTTTCGTGCAAAATGAGTTTTTTTTCCATCCAAGTTAAAACGGTATTGACTCGCACAACTTTTGTCATCCCATATTTGCAATTTATTGTCGAAGAATCTGGTCCAAACTACCACATCGCAACACATTCTTTTTTACCTTAAGACCTAATGTGTCTTGAGAAAATTGCCATTTACGGACAAATTATTAGCTATGGGAAACATTCCCCTTAGGCTCTTTGATTTTATCTGACAATGTAACTTTTTTTTCCCGAGAACCCATGATGTGTCCACCACTACAAGAGTCCACAACAACATGAGGGAGCATACCAATAACTCTGCACTCTCTTTTACTCCATTTTGTTTCGAGAGAGGCCACTTCATCCGGCATACAGCGATCGTCGCGATCCTTTGACCACTTCATTAAATAGTTCGAGGTCCTAAGAGTCTTGTTCCGTACCTTTAGACGATCACACTGTACCAAAGTACTCCTACAACAAACGAGTTTTATCATACCCCTTTGATTTTATCAATGGGCGAATCTACCACCTTGAAGAACACGACTCTGCCACATTGACTCCCCGAACATAAAGCAATTATGGAACGGTTTCAAGTTGTCTCTAACTCTTTCCTTTAGGGTTAGTCTACGAACCCATGACTATCCGTTGTATCACTCTACATTCATCTATACCCACTCATCTTTTCACCTGGAAAAAGATAGTTAAGCAACAATCAAGCACCACAGTGCCAAGATAAACAATATTGCCATTAACTTCCATCAATCAAGAATTTATCCCATTACCCTGGAAACGACAAGCACCAATATGTTAGATTAACAAAAATAAGCACATTTTATGCTTTAGGCTGCACACGCCCTTGTGTTAACAAGACAAAACAAACATCAATAAAGCAAGGGTTACCGACACAAGGCAATGTATCAAAATAAGCATCACTATTACCGATAGCCACCATAGGGAATGACTCTCCTCTCGAGTGATGCGTAAGCATCCCTATATCGCTAGAATTCGTGGCCCCATGCTATGAGGAATACACACTTCATCATGTCCCATAGACATCCATCAACGAACCTTTAAAGCAACCAAAAAAAATATTACTGGTGTCTCAAATCATGGACATGCACTATTGTGCAAAGATCAATCTCGTCCACCAAAAGTTCTCGCGCTTCTTTGCGCCTCAACTTGATTTTCGTTTCGATCAGCCAACAACAATGTTACACCTGTAACGAACAAATGAGCACCACTGTGCTCTAATTCACACGCGCCACTGCGCTAATGTAACACATTGACACTACCTTGCCAAACCCACCATTAGACACCTTTACGCCTTGACTAGGTCTTGATCAATCAGCATAAGAGTCACCCCGACTACCCCACTCGCGGCGCGCTTGGCGAGGTTCTAGCCACTCGCCTACCCTCACAGGGCGCTCGGCGTGAAACTATACCACCATGCCTACTCCATTAATGGATGCGCTTGGCGTGACATTACACCATCATGCCTACTCCTTGAAGAGAATCACTTGGCGTAGGATTAGACCACCTTGCCTACTCCCCACATGGGAACGCTTGGCGTAGTCCCCCACTCTGCTTACTCCAGTCCAAAGAGCGCTTGGTTTACTATCATTCGACCCTGCCTAATCCATTTACCAGAGCGCTTGGCGTAGAATCCACAATCCAGCATCTCTCTGCATAGAAAAATAAAGTCTCTTTTTTGCCTGTCATGATGATCCACTCTGCCTACTCCACCCGTGGGAGCGCTTGGCGTGAGACCAACTGATCCACAAATAGTCCAACTCTTATTTTTGCTACACATCCGTCATTCTCCCACACTTCCTCTACCGATGCCCTCATCGATGTAGTCCAAGAAATAATGGTTCTCATTGATATTGACACTAGTTCTTCATCACCTGTTGAGCCGATACGGACCTAAGTGGCAGCACATCTTTGATTCGTGCTCGATTTGATATATTTTTCTTGTCCCGCCATTTGATCATTCAAGCAACTAATTCAAGCCTCGATCCTGGGTTCTTTCTATCTCTCTTTTGACTATGTTGCACATCTGTAACCGTCTTAGACTGACCCCGGACTCATTATGACCCAGTTCCACTTCTATCATATTGAGTTTTAGATTCATGCTCCCCCACTTTTACTCCGATTGCGGCTCGGGCAAAAGACAAGTAACAAACCATTGATCCACTCGAACAAGTGCCTTGTAGTTTCTCTATGCTCCATGATCTGCCCATTAACCTACACAAAGACAAAAGTAACATACCTAGCCATGAGCAAACGTGTTATGACTCGTCACTCAATGGCTTGCTCATCGACATTAAGCATCTTCACCAACTTTGCTTCATCTCGTACCGAGACCTCCAAAGTATTGAATGAGTCACCATACATATATCATCAATATTAACCCAAGTTTGCCAGCACATGCTCGCATTGCACTTTGTTGCTCAATAATACAAAGACGGTATCTAGTTGCCAATACCGTATCGCATTGTACTTACCTTTTGTTCTCCTCAATACATCATGTATTATAAGACATACAAGCAATTTTATCAATGAAAACATATCCACACAAGTCTCGTATGATACCTGGTTGGCACACATTGCCTTATGTTACCACCAATCATGGTATGCCTTTGTATGTATACCTCAGGTGTTTTGACTATTTGAGAACGCAGTCTCTACGACAAGCTAATATCATCCACTCGTAAGGTTTTCTTCTTACTCAATTATACCTGCACCATTTGCCAAGTGAATGCACACCAATATTCTCTCAAACAATCTTACCCTTGTTCTAGTAGCAAAATAGATGGTCATATGCCCTCACTAGATCTTCTTAATGGTCTCCTATAGCCCTTGTAATAGCCAATCAAGTTGCCCCCTTATTTTGTTTCTCTTTCACTCCCTTTGTAATGTATAAAACTGTTGATTAAGCACAAAAGTACACATTTGATCTCTTGACACACGTGGCTTATACTCCATGGGTAAGTTAGTTCTCCATATCTATTGATGTCTTCCCCATTATCCACTTACGAGAAAAGTTCATCTTGTTATCACGCCAACAAAGGAACCTGTATTAGCACCCCACAAACATCATATCAACATTAGTCTCATGTCGTGGACTTCAAAATGATGTATCACTTGTGCCCTCTACGTGTGACTTAGGTTTTCGCATGAACCAAACTCTTCCCCATATGCCCACGACATCTAGTCAGTAGAGTATTCTTATGTAGGATCAAGACCTCTTTATTCTCTTACATAATCTCGAATAGAATCTGTATTCGCTAAATCCCTTAGCTTCTTTTGAACATTACATTCTACATTTTTTTGAAAGAATGAGCTCATTAACTCTTCCTTTAGCTCATCACATATCTTGATAGGACAAACACCATTAATAAACTTGGACCGCCACCACAAACTTGGCGTCCCCTATTAGATACACCAACGCCACCGCAACCTTGTCTTTATCTATTTTAGTATGCATATGCCGAAAATAATGCTCAACGTCGAACAAGAAATTTTCAAGCACCTTAGCATCTTTGTTCCCTTCATACCATTGCGATTAAAACCCTAGTCCTCAAACCCTATCTGCTATCATTGAATTGCCCATAGCTATTTGTATCAGGTTAACTTGAGTCTTGATCTCATCTAGTCCCGAACTTCATATGACTTAATGTTTCTTTTGCATTCATTACCAAAATCTTTGATAGTTTGGGTAAACTCTTCTTTGTTTTCCTCTATTGCTCAAAGCCGATCATTTAATGCCATAGCTCTTATGGCAGCCACTACGGTATCAAGTTCCTTAACCCGACTAGGGTCTACCGACCCATTACCATGTGTTGACGTTCTAGCACTTGGGTGTGTTCTCTCTCTCTGGGCAATACTGCGTTCCACGTTTTAGCGTTTGTCACCATTTCAGTCATTCTTTGTTACACGGTGGCATTTATCCTGTTGCATACGACCGGGGCTTTTGACACATGCCAAACCTTCAAACCGTCTTGGTTCTTTAATCAATTGCCCCATATCCCTCAATGAATTGATAGGAATACATGCCTTGAACACACACAAAAGAGAAAACACCACGAAATTGGTTAGTCCAATTACATAACAATAAAATGAAATGTACCTTACAAGTTCAATGAGACTTTCCAAAGACGTCTCCCACGCAATTTACCTCCGTATTGCCAAACTCGGGAAGTGCTTTATAAATTTATTGACCACCACATTTCTATTTTTGGGTAACACTGACATATCCGTGGTAACCCGGTTTTGCATTCGATCTCTCGGTCCATACATCAATTTTGACCTAAGCCTTGGCTTTATTAGCTCACTCCACCAAATAGCTTGTCGGTAGTAGCCCATATCACCACTGCCAAATTGGGGATTTTGTAACACTTGGGTGAGATCTGACTTGTACTTAAACCATCACCACATACCAATCGAGCTTGCTTGTCCCACGTTCACTCTTTGGCTCTGCTTGTGAATGAACTCTTAAGGAGAGCTCTTCTCATATGCACCCACATTACCAAGTTGTACCACCCTTGTGTTTCTCACCCAAACAGGTAGCTTTACAAATAACATTTTGCCTTACCCTAGCCAGCATCCCCATCAAAGAAAGATTTTCGTGCAAAATGAGTTTTTTTTCCATCCAAGTTAAAACGGTATTGACTCGCACAACTTTTGTCATCCCATATTTGCAATTTATTGTCGAAGAATCTGGTCCAAACTACCACATCGCAACACATTCTTTTTTACCTTAAGACCTAATGTGTCTTGAGAAAATTGCCATTTACGGACAAATTATTAGCTATGGGAAACATTCCCCTTAGGCTCTTTGATTTTATCTGACAATGTAACTTTTTTTTCCCGAGAACCCATGATGTGTCCACCACTACAAGAGTCCACAACAACATGAGGGAGCATACCAATAACTCTGCACTCTCTTTTACTCCATTTTGTTTGAGAGAGGCCACTTCATCCGCATACAAATGATCGTCGCGATCCTTTGACCACTTCATTAAATAGTTCGAGGTCCTAAGAGTCTTGTTCCGTACCTTTAGACGATCACACTGTACCAAAGTACTCCTACAACAAACGAGTTTTATCATACCCCTTTGATTTTATCAATGGGCGAATCTACCACCTTGAAGAACACGACTACACACATTGACTCCCGAACATAAAGCAATTATGGAACGGTTTCAAGTTGTCTCTAACTCTTTCCTTTAGGGTTAGTCTACGAACCCATGACTATCCGTTGTATCACTCTACATTCATCTATACCCACTCATCTTTTCACCTGGAAAAAGATAGTTAAGCAACAATCAAGCACCACAGTGCCAAGATAAACAATATTGCCATTAACTTCCATCAATCAAGAATTTATCCCATTACCCTGGAAACGACAAGCACCAATATGTTAGATTAACAAAAATAAGCACATTTTATGCTTTAGGCTGCACACGCCCTTGTGTTAACAAGACAAAACAAACATCAATAAAGCAAGGGTTACCGACACAAGGCAATGTATCAAAATAAGCATCACTATTACTGATAGCCACCATAGGGAATGACTCTCCTCTCGAGTGATGCGTAAGCATCCCTATATCGCTAGAATTCGTGGCCCCATGCTATGAGGAATACACACTTCATCATGTCCCATAGACATCCATCAACGAACCTTTAAAGCAACCAAAAAAAATATTACTGGTGTCTCAAATCATGGACATGCACTATTGTGCAAAGATCAATCTCGTCCACCAAAAGTTCTCGCGCTTCTTTGCGCCTCAACTTGATTTTCGTTTCGATCAGCCAACAACAATGTTACACCTGTAACGAACAAATGAGCACCACTGTGCTCTAATTCACACGCGCCACTGCGCTAATGTAACACATTGACACTACCTTGCCAAACCCACCATTAGACACCTTTACGCCTTGACTAGGTCTTGATCAATCAGCATAAGGAGTCACCCTGACTACCCCACTCGCGAAAGCGCTTGGCGTAGGTTCTAGCCACTCTGCCTACCCTCACAGGGCGCTCGGCGTGAAACTATACCACCATGCCTACTCCATTAATGGATGCGCTTGGCGTGACATTACACCATCATGCCTACTCCTTGAAGAGAATCACTTGGCGTAGGATTAGACCACCTTGCCTACTCCCCACATGGGAACGCTTGGCGTAGTCCCCCACTCTGCTTACTCCAGTCCAAAGAGCGCTTGGTTTACTATCATTCGACCCTGCCTAATCCATTTACCAGAGCGCTTGGCGTAGAATCCACAATCCAGCATCTCTGTGCATAGAAAAATAAAGTCTCTTTTTTGCCTGTCATGATGATCCACTCTGCCTACTCCACCCGTGGGAGCGCTTGGCGTGAGACCAACTGATCCACAAATAGTCCAACTCTTATTTTTGCTACACATCCGTCTGGCGTCACCACACACCATATCCACTGAATAAAGCGTCACAGTATTCAAGTTGGTACATGAGCACTATGGCGTTGGGTTAACAAATACGCGCCACTGTATCAAAAGTCATAGCCAAATGCCACCGTCACATGACTACATTGTCCATCGTATTCTCGTTCTAGCCTTCTCAGGGTCACAATGCGCTAAGGCTTTAGAGTTCTGAATCCCGCAAGGCCTAGCAATAGCTGCACTCCAACCTCGTACTTCAGCCACGAGCGCTATATGGGGCCTTATGGCCCCAAACCGTCCCTAGGTATTTCTCCCGGGGAGACAGTGCGCCAACCACTAGGCCCCACTGCCCGCACACCTAGGCCCCGCATGGGCCTAGGAGTAGTCGCTTACACCAATGAAGCTCGGTCGCTAGCCCAGGCGAGGGGGATGGTGGAGACCCGACACCAGACCACTTCCCCCTAAAGAGCTAAATAAACTTACCAAGAATGCTGTGAGTAGACGTTGCTTCGTCCCAAATGAGGACAGTTTCTGGATAGGGCCTTCATCGTCTTCCCAAAGCATCTTAACTTGCATCCTTGACTTGGTAGCTCCTTAAGGATTGCTCATATCATCGCTCGGTCCCCCATTGCTCGGTCATGAACGGGCTTGTCAAGGCAGGATCGCAATATAATAAGTGATGGCCTTGACATTTCTCCCTCACTTACTCTATCGATGGCCTCATCGATGTAGCCCCAGAAGGGATGGTTCTAACACCTTGCATGACCCGCGCCCCTCTCTTCTCCGAATTTACATCCTTGCCCACTGTTTGCAATTTCTTCACTCTAGTCCTTTTTCATCTGAATTTGATTCTTTAATTATTTTTGATGCAATTTAATCCTTGATTTGTTTGATGCAATTTGTTTGATTAGTTTGATTTCTTCAAAAAAAATTATTCGTTTTGCTATGCAAATTGATATATTAAGGCTTTAGGGTAATGGACTTATAATAATTCACAAAAATGGTTTTCATTAAATTAAGGAAAATATTTGTAATTTAATGTACACTTTTAAGTTAGTTTCTTTAAATATGTTAGTAAATATTCTCTAGGATCTTGAATTTAACCTTAAACTTTAAAATACGTTAGATACTAAATACCGTAGATTTAGGTTCTCTTAAATAATGTACTCTCAATAAACTTGGTAACTTTCCTTAGATAATTTAATGTAACCTTTCATTAAAATTTGCCAAGTAAAGTCTCTTTAGGATTAGGTTCTCTAAACATTTACTAATTAAAATTTTAGGTTTAGAAATTAATAAAAGGGGCAAATAAAAATCATTAAAAAATATTTGAATTGCATCATGAAAAACGAGATATTTTCTCAAGTAGGGTTAATTCGGTCTTCCCCTAACCGTTGGGGAACGGTCAAAACTCCTATGCGAGACTATATTTTTAGATTTTAGGGATTAATGCCTTAATCCCTCTACGTCTAAATTTACAGGGTTTTCTCAGCCGTGAGTAAATTCGGGTCACTTTTAGAACTTTGAGGATTTTTGCATTGATCTCTGCACGCTCGCATCCGGGTTACAAGAAAAATATTAGTGACCAAGTAAGCGTTGTTTTTACGGGCGTTGTAAGGGTGCTAATCCTTCTCATACGTAACCTTGCCCCCGAACCCTTTAAATTTCATAATCTCTGATTTGTTTTTAGATTTCCGATTCGCCTAATATAATAAAAGGGACCGGTAGCGACTCCGTTATCACAAGCACTTATTAAGTTCTTAATTACTTTTTTAAACTTATAAAATATATAATATTAAAAAAATAATATATCATATTTCTAATTCTGTTCGTGATATTAAAAAACTCCACCGATAATTATATGAATAAAACACCAACTCAAACTAATGCATTTAGCCTAACATTAAGAAAAAAATAGACGTGAGGATCGGGTCAAGCAAATTGAGAGTGGAAGATCGACTGAAACGTAAATGAATAGTCAAGTGCACATGCCTAGATAATTATCAATCAAATTGATGAATATTTATTGAATATGTGGGTTTATACGTACATATATATTATATAGTATGAAACAATGGGCGTGCAGGCCAGTATACGTTTGTTGTAAAATGCATGTTTTTATACTCAAACCAAACACACTTATGAAAATCGTATTGACGTGCACAAACTTTAGCCACATATCATTATTAGTTAACATTCACAAATTCCATTAGTATGCTAATGTAAGACTAATTACTCTCTTTTTCTAGAAGAAATTTTAGGCCTCAAGTCATCCAGGAATTAGCTGGTCTTCGATGAAGATGTTATGCTAGCACTGATGTAATCCTTAGTGGTCCCGCAAAATTTTATTAGTTTTTGAATAATTTATAGGTGATACAAGCTAATATATGTTCATATGTATTTTTAATCTTTTAACAATATACACATATTGCAGACAAAACGATTTAACTCGAGTCTCATAGAATGAACATCATTCGCTTTTATATGATAACATCTTCGTATAATGATATATCAAAACAAAGCTATTAAATTAATCAATACCCTTATTCCAAAAAAATAATACATGTTATTATTATAAATATATTGCTAACTCGGAGCCAGAAAATTTAGTTTGGGTGGTAGAATTTAATTTTTTTATGAATAATCTTTTAAGTAAGTTACAAATAATAAGTGTCAATTTCTTTTTAAGAAGTGTCAATATTCATTTAATATTGTATTAATTTTACTTCTAATATTATTTTATAGGGTAAATTATAAATTTCATCACTCAACTTTACTCTCACTCATATTTTGGTCACTGAACTTTAAAATTTTTGAATTTGCTCACTTAAATTTGACATTATGTGGTTTCTAGTAATTCAACCGTTAAATCACAAATGGCATGATGATATAGCACATGGTTTGATGACTCACCAAAACGAGGTAGTTTTGAGTCATAATAAAATCTCCAAAAATGACTTAGTTTTGGATCCTTATAAAAGCTTTAAAAATAATAAAAAAAGCCTTCATTTTTCTCTAAAACAACCCAGATTCAGGCAACCATTTGCTGCAATCGGCCACCACACTGCCCACTGTCAGTTCCCATCGGCGGCAGTCGAAGAGTCCTAAACCCGCTTATCCCTCCAGTTTGCTCTGCCATTGTCATTTCTCAATAATCAAATGAGGAAAGGAGCTAAGAGAAAAGTCGTCTCTCAAAAGCAATATGAGAACCATAAACCAGCTCCCAAAGCTAGCCTCAACCTGAGCCTGAGTATGTCGAAGATAAGCCATTGCCATTAAATGGGTGAAGCTTTACTTTATTAAATTTGTTTTGATGATAATTGTAGATTTGCATTGTGTATAAAGATTTATTAAAAGCTGCAATTTTTGTTGGAACAAAGGTTGAAAGTTTGAGTTTTCATTCAAATGTTGAATATTTGGTTTGTGTTTTAGAGATGAATTTAAGTTATGTTGCTTATATCATTTTCCTTTTGTTGTTTGGAAGTGGGATCACCTTGACTCTGTTTATCAATTCAACTGGAACTTTTAGAATCTAGAGGTCGTTGCAAGACAGCTTGAGGATAAAAACAATATGGAAAGAAAGTTTATCTCTTTGGTTGGGTGAAAATTTTAGGACTAGCGACCATCGCCAACGGCGGCCGACGGTGACCAGTGTGGTGGCCGATTACAGCAAGTGGTGGCTGACGTTTGAGTTGATTTAAATAGATCGAGAGAAAATGAGAGAAAGAATAAAGAAGAAAAGAGAAAAAAATGAAGGTTTTTTAAGCTTTTATAAGGATCCAAAACTACATCGTTTTGGGGACTTTATTAGGACTCAAAACTAAAAAGTTTTGGTGAGTCATTAGATCATATGTCATGTCATCAAGCCGTTTGCGATTTAACGATCGAGTGAGCAAAATCGACGTAATGTCAAAATTGAGTGAGCAAATTAAAAAGTTTTAAAGTTCAGTGACCAAAATAAGAGTGAGAGTAAAGTTGAGTGATGAAATTTGTAATTTACCCTATTTTATATTAAATTTTTTTAGGGTGTTATTTGACACCCCATGAGCTAAGGTAGCTCCGCCCATGCTTTTAGTTACATGTGCCTTAAGAAAGTTAATTATTATATGAGTTCTTGAATAATTTGTTATAAATTTAGTATAAATTTAAATTCAAAATTAGATAAATAAGTAAAAAGTCAAGTAATAAATAATAGATGTTAAAAATATTTATTCATTCTCTTTATGCAAACTAAGTCATGTGAGTGAAAAAATTCATTGCTAACTCATGTACTAAAACATGTGAAATAAATAATACTCCTATCAAAATTAATTAATCTTAAAATATACCCTAAAGCACACTCTAGCAAAAGTACCCTTAGTTATAACTAATAATATAATTAGTGGTTTTTAAGGTATTTTTCCCACCTCTTACAAATAATGTTGTTTAAACTAAAAAAAAGTAATTTATTCTATATTACTAAAATCCGCTCCTTAAATTCAGTTATTTATACTCATTAATTATGCCTATAAACATAGCAGAATATTACTTTTATTATTTTTATTATAAAGCTATGTGATATTTTACTAAATTGCAGGCTTGCAATAAAAAAAAAAACTATGTATATAAGTATAAACATTTTCTTTCTTATAAAAGAGCTGTTTCTTCGTAAAGCAGGTCGCATAAACCAAGTTGCGAGAAAGTTTGATCAAAACATATTTTACCTTCTTTCCTTTTCTTACGAAAGCATGTTAATTATTTTAATTATAAATATTTTAAAATATTAATTACTAGGAAAGAAGGTAAAATAGTTTAATTATCTAACTCTAGGTAAAAGAAAAAAAATATTTTGACGAACTTAATCTAACTCACGAGCATCTCTAAAAGTTTTTAATATTTTAATAAATTAGTGTTAGATATTATTAGAGTTAAGCTATGGGGTAAATTAAAAAGGTGATTAATTCGATATTATTTCAATATAATGTAATTTCTTAATGAGAATAATGGATATAGGTTGTTTATGGATTAAGCTCAAAATCAATGTTTAATCTATATATATTTATGATGGATCATTGAATAAAACATTTAAATGCATCCTTCTTAAAAGGGGACAAAACTATCAAGGGGTGGGTGGAACAATTGTCACACCCTCGAATTTATTTTATCTTTGTTTTTAATTTTAAAAATTAAATTATTTTTAAATTTATTTCATTTTTAAATATTTATATTTTACTGTTTAGTCTTAATTTTTAACTCCGTCCCCATTTTTTAACTACTATTTCATACCCATAAAGAGATGAAACAATATTACATACAATTTACCCATATATTTTTCATTTTATAGGATTCCTTGTTATTATTTTCTGAAAAAATATAAATAAAGGGTCAGCCTTGTGTGCAGTAGTCAGACAGTTAAAAGACAAAAAGGAAATAATACAATATTTTATCAAAAGAAAAATATATCATCCAAAAAAAAGTGAAATGAAAGAGTTGATTCACCTTAACATTTAGTTTTTTAGTTTAAATGTAAATATATAGCCTAATATTTTTTTATAAAAGATAATTCTTAAAAAAAATTTACTTAAAAGAAAAATCTAACAAGTATTGTCATTTCGTATAATTATTCTCCCATATTATTTACCCTTCCATTTAGTGGCAGAATATGGAAGGACCGACTTAAATTAAAAAAAAATAGAGATTTAAACGAAGATTTTCAAAAAAATTTTAAAGATTTAACTAAGTTTTTAAAAAAATTAAGGGGTCAAAATAAATATTTTAAAATTTTTAGGAAAAAATAAAATTTCAAAAGGTTTGGGGCCATGACCACCTCTAATCTAATCCTTTGAAGGATCGACCTCTGCTTCCACTCCACAAAGAAATGTTTCTTTTTTCTAGAAATATAGCACTAATTAATTAAGGAAAAAACTTTGACACACAAGCTGTGTA
Organism: Hibiscus mutabilis; assembly: GCA_019671005.1. NCBI lineage: Eukaryota > Viridiplantae > Streptophyta > Magnoliopsida > Malvales > Malvaceae > Hibiscus > Hibiscus mutabilis. The sequence goes on from CM033743.1 coordinate 2,814,916, forward strand.
AACTTTAGTTTACACGTGCCTTTTAGTTTTAGGGGTTAAAGTTTTAGTTTAGGGTTTAGAGAATTAGGTTGTAGGGTTTAGAATTTAAGATTAGTGTTTAGAATTTAGGGTTTAGAGTACGAGTTTAGTTTTTTTGGGTTAAGGTTAAGAATTTAGGATTTAAATTTTTATAGTGTATCAAAGTTTTACCCAATTAATTAATTAATCAATTCCATGGTTTACATTTTTTTATAAATTTTATTTGCTACTTAAGCAACATTCTCTAAGATGGACCCCCACGTCAATCGTCATGGACCGCAAGAATCATGATCCTAATCTGATAAAATTATCACAATCTTTTACAATCTATCCACTTGATTGTCATTCATATATTTATATATAAATTAAGAATTTTCATTGGTTACATTTATCTTTCATACTTGATTAATTAGCAGTTAATTAATTTTGGCTTTAATCATCATTTCAATTGGAAAAAGGGTTGTTTACCGGATTGATTACATAATTATTTATTTCCTCATTAGATTCAATTTCTCAGAAAAAAAATCATCTAATTTAGCACATTATTAATAATTAACCTATTCCTAACCAGGCATCGTTCATAGCGGGAGCATCCTGAGCGCCTGCTCAGGGCCCCACTTTAATGGGGCCTCCTAAATTGTGCAGTAATGTGTAGAAGCATTGAAAAAAAACGTGTAGGAGCAGACAAATTCAAATGGAAAGATTCATAAGAATTTGTTTAGACATTTTCCTGGGGCCCACTTTGTCATTACTTAGTAGTAGTTGATATCATCATTCATTCAATTACACATTGTGTTATTATATTATCGTCTGTAAATGGTGCTATATTGAAAATAGGAAAGATTTCATTCTAATTGTCTCACAATAAATTTAAGATTGGCTTTAATATTTTAAAATTTCAAACGTAATATAATTTAAAATTTAAGATTACCTTAAAATTTATTCTAAACGGTAATATAATTTAAGGGTAAAACTTTGATACACAGGCCGTGTAAAATTAATTATACACAAGCCTGTGTATTTACACTATAAAAACCAAAATCTTAAATTCCTAACTCTAATCCTAAAAAATTAAACTCCACAGTCTAAACCCTAAATTCTAAACACTAACCTTAAATTCTAAACCCTACAACCTAAACCCCTAAACCTTAAACTAAAATCATAACCCCTAAAACTAAAAGGCATGTGTAAACTAAAGTTTACACGGCCTGTGTATCAAAGTTTTTTCTATAATTTAATATGACTTTAATATTTTAAAATTTCAAGACATTCAATTTTTATATAATCTCTATTAATTGAATATTCAAAAAATAAGAGTATTTACCTTAAAGAATAGTATATCCACACTAAAATTATTAAATAAAAGAGGAAAATTATTTCTTTTCAAATGTGAGTTGTCGTTACTTATGATGCATTTGCTACGAACCAACATCTCACTCTTTCGATTCTCCGAAGAACAAGATCAATATCTTTTAATTTCTGAAATTATTTAACTCGAAAATCAGGTTGTGTTGCTCTTACTCTTACATTTTTAGTTTTTTCTTGCATTTTTTATTTGCATTTTTATTTTTCACCTATGGTTTTTAATTATTTAACTATGTTTCATAAAAGAAAATACGACTCTGGGTGTGAAAAGCGTAAAAAGAAAAAAAGAATCGATGAATTAACTCAATCCCAAAAAATGCTCGTGGCAATCGAGGATGATGTTTTGGATGAAGTTGTTTATGAGGATTTGATTGATGAATTTGCATCAAAGAATGCTCGGAAGACGAATTTTTCAAGTGACAATATTGTAAGTTAGTGGTTGCGTTTTATTGTTTTAATTATATTTCAGGTGATTTCTTAATTAAAAGAGTTTAATCATATTTCTATGATTAATTAGTGAAATATTAAATTAATAGTTCAAAATAGATAGAATATATTTTCGTTTTATAGATTTTGAAAACCTTGAAATTATAAATTTCGAATATGATCATTTGTATATTATGTGTGTATTTTCTCTCATATTTTATTTTTGTTTAAATCTAATAATGTGTTGGCTTTGTATAGATTTATTGTAGATTAGATTTGAATTTTTTTAATTATTAATCGAATTATATAATATAATATTTGATTATGATGATAACTGGTTTGAACGTATATTATTATAAAATGTCCCCTAAGAACACTTTTTTTCTTTTATTCTTCATTCATTTAAAACAATTTATATTATAATCACTGATATTTCATTAAATTAATTTCGAATTAAAACCACTCAATTAGTCAAAGAAAATGAATCATCAAGGAAAGCACATAAAATCTCAAATATTAGAAGTGATGATTGTGATTGATGAAGTTGTGAACGAGTTAGCAAAGGATATCTTGTAATAGATTCTGTAACATTATATTTAAGGCTTCCAAGCCTCTTTCGCTGACTAATTTGGACCTCCTGCCTACCTATTTCCTTTTTACATGGTAAAATAAGAATTAAAATATGATCATTACATATATATATATATATAATATGATCAATACATATGTTCGAAAATAAAATGTGACGACATTCGAGATCTATTAATTAATTGAGTGGTCAATAATACTTATGTTGTTTTATCTTATATGGGTTCGAATCATAGTATTTGTCTTAATATCCCTACTTAATCCAAAAAAAAAAAACATGACGGCCTTCAAACTATTTATACCAGTTTTCTATATAAAATTATTTTGGTAAACTACACTAGTAGTCACCGAACTATGGTTTCTTTCTTATTTTGGTCACTAAACTATTTTTTTGGCAAAAAATCATTAACGTTATGTTTCCTTCCTATTTTGGTCACCGAACTATTATTTTGGCAAAAACATCACTAACGTTATGTTTCCTTCCTATTTTGGTCACCGGTTGTTTGCTGATGTGGAATTTTATTTTATTTTTAAAAATTTTCCATATCATTTCTTCTCTCTCCTCGTAAGCAATATATGCTATTTTATAATATTTTTATTCAAACTAACAGGATGATGACACGTGTCACTGCCTATTAGTGGAATAAAAGGAATAAAAAATCAAGCCCCTTATGCATCCAGAGAGATTCGACTAACAGGCAGTTACACGTGTCACCATCTCTCTGGCTGCATAAGAGGCTTGATTTTTCATTCCTTTTATTTCACTAATAGGCAGTGACACGTGTCACCATCCTGTTAGTTTGAATAAAAATATTATAAAATAACATATATTAAAATAAAATTCCACGACAACAAAACAACCGATGACCAAAATAGGAAGGAAACATAACGTTAGTGATGTTTTTGCCTAAAAAAATAGATCGGTGCCAAAATAGGAAGGAAACATAACGTTGGTGATGTTTTTGCCAAAATAAATAGTTCGGTGACCAAAATAGAAAAAAAATTATAGTTCAGTGACTACTGGTGTTGTTTACCCAATTATTTTATATATTTCCATAATTAATTAAATAAAAAAGTATTTATAAATATTAATTTAGGTTAAATCGACTCGGATATAAGAGATGGTGTTATGTAAATTGAGTGTAGTTCTTACTGCACCCATCAAATAACTCGATGGGAGCACGTCATTAATTTTTAGGGAAAAACTTGATACGTACGACGAGATGAGGGGAAAAAGTGTTATGAACTTATGATGGTGAATGGTAAAACCAAACACGAAACAAAAATGTCTGAACCATTATTTGATGTTTAACTGATATTACTGACGGATTTTATTATAGAAAATTTTACAAAGAGTGTTGTACACTGTTAAACACCACCAACGTAATATATCGCTGAACATCATTAAATTTTTTAATAAAAATTAAAAATTTTAAGGACTAGACTTATAATTGAAATTATTTTAAAAGAAAATTAAAAATTAAATTTAATAAATTTTTATATTTCTTTATAGTATTTTTAATTGATATATTATAATTAAATATCCTAAAATCTAAAGGTTTATTAAATTTAATTTTTAATTGATTAATAGAGGCGGTAGAAAGGAAATAAAGGCGATTGAGTTTGGGGTGTTTGATATTACGGAGATTTTAGAATATTTGATTTTAATATATCAATTAAAAATGCTATAAAGAAATATAAAGGTTTATTAAATCTAATTTTTAATTTTCGTTTGAAATAATTTTAATTATAAGTCTAGTTCTTAAGATTGTTAATCTTTATTAAAAAATTTAATGTGTCTAACGGTATATTGCGTTAATGGTGTTCAGTAGCGTACGATGCCCATGGTAGACTCATCTTATTATTATACAGATATTTCACCAAAAAAATTAATTGTTTAATTGGCCTTACTAACAGATATTATTATATAGATATTTGACAAATACATTAATTGTTTCTCACTGAATCTAGTATCCGGAAAAGAGGCATGAGATTTTTGTTCTCCGTTTCTGGGGACTGCTACTGTGAATAACGAAACTGTTTAAGCTGGAAATAGAGAGGCTAAATCTTGTGTTGAAGATCACAGAATCATTATGGAAATCATATCATTATCATAGTGACCCATTGCATCTCCATGAGAGACATAATGATTCATTTATCAACTCTTCTTTCTTCATTATTCTTGTCTGCTTGCTTCTCCGTTCACACAGTACCAGTACATTTTTTTTTTTGACATAAACGCACACTACCAGTACTAGTACTACTGCAACTTGGCTATTTAATAGTTTTTTAAAAAAAATTACAACTATATGTACAATTCAATATTTATATACATAGTGTTGATGGTGTGGATGGGGAACTGTGGTAGTTTATGGCAATTCACCCTTTATGTCTTGGAGGAAGAGTCACATACAGTGATGGAGATGGAGATTAAAGGAGAGGAAGGAGAGTGAGAAAGAAGAAAGGAATTAAACGTTGGCTGATGGTTGCTGTGAGTCTTAAGTTTGATATGTGATAATGGATTGCATAAGAAGAGTCTGTTGTCAGATAATAGGGTCATCTAATAGGTCTAGTGAGCTTTAACATCCATGAGCTCTTACTTCTAACAGTGATGGTGCCATAGAATTCTCCAAAGGTATTGGGACAAAGGGGTCCTGGGGAAGCTATAACACGTAGTATTTACATATGGTGCAACTTAGACCTAGAACATGAAGAATATCAAAAACCTAATGGCATCATTTAATTTTAAGTTTTAATTTAATTAAACACTTCAAAATTCAAACAAGAGAAGATAGGCCTCATGGCCAATGAAATCCAAGGTTTGTTGATTAATATTTATTACAAAATGCAAAGTGTAAGGTCAAGTTGTTATTGTTAATGATAGCATACATGAATGCAGTTGAGGACTTGGGGTGATTATTAGTAGAAAACGAAAAGATGTTTGCATAACTATAAGATGGTCAATAATTACCCCAAGTTAAGTTGAGTTACATGTAAAGCTTTAAGCTAAGATAAAGTTGATGTAGGTAAGTCAATAGGTCATTTTCATGACGGTTTGGCCGGTTATGGGCTGCTTAGATGGTGACCCAACTCTACTATTAGAGTGCAAGACTCACTTAATCCCACCACATTAACCAATGACTCTTCTTTCTTAACATAAATCATTCTCTTTTATTTTCTTATCTTTATGAGAAATTATAGTTGTCCTTTTTCCAATAAAATTATTTGTTTTTTTATAATTACATCAGAACATGAATTCTATGTCCTTTTTAGTGTCCTTATTTATCACCAAAGCTAAAAAAATAAGTGTGAGATTAAGGTTTATGATTAGAGTTTAGAGTTTATACTGTAAAATTTATTTTTTAGAGTTTAAATTTTTAAAATTAGAACTAAACCTTAAAATTTAACTTTTAAACTTTAGAATATAATTTTGTTCATACTCATTTAATTTAATGAACTAACGTTCGTTTATTTAGTTATGTTCATTTACGCTCTTAATCCTACCCGAGAAAGAAGGAATTGAAAAATATTGGGACGTGAAAGAAAGTTGGAATGGTACAGCATGTGATCCGAGAGAGGGTGAAATACGTCTGAAAAGGGAGATGTGGGGTTTGCTTTAGCTAGCAAACAAGAAAATTAAAAGTGTAAACCAAGTAAGTGGGAGTTGCTGGGGCGGTTTGTGGGGCTGTCGGAGGCCGCTGCAATTTTGAGTTTTATGTCCCACATTCATCGGTTATATATATATATATATAGGATAATTGTTTTTCTTGGTGTTTTTATATCCGATTTACTATTCATATTTAGCTACATTATTAATATACATAGAGAACGAACAAGTTCATATAGTCACCAAATCACCATTTTTGTTTCCTCATTTTTCTTGAGTTATGGGTTTTAAATTTACTAAGAACACTCTTTTTCTTTTTTTAAAATAGGGACGAAGTTCCCTTGAGACCCAAAGGAATCTCGGCCCCTGTTATAAAATTAAGGTATTAGATATAGTTTGGTCTAATAATAATTTAGTCTGAGTAAAAATAAATATTTAAATTAAAAAATATAAGAATTTATCAAATATATAATCAAGTAGGGGTTAAACTAAAGAAGAATGAGTACGTAATTTCAATTTTTTGGTCCAATAACAATTTAGATTCTTAAAAGTTTAAATATTAGACAAATTAGGAATTGTCCTATAAATTTTGAGTTTAAATACTTAATAAACCCTTATTTTTTTTAAATCAATATTTTGGCCTCTGCCAATGTTCGATCCTCGTTCTATCCCTGCTTTAGAGTCTCTCCTCTTCTCTAGGTAGAATTAGAATTCGGGGTAAGAAAGGTGAGAAACATTCGATGACTTGCACAAAAATAATTTATTTTTGTTTTTAGAGTTCGGGGTAAGAAAGGTCACTTTGTCCATTTGTTCTTTTCTTTGTCTGAACGCTAGACAACATAGCCGTAAGCCTTTTTCTGTACTTTTAAGTGTTTCTATATGTTTTCGATAATATCATTTTTTTTAAATCTCTCTTAAGCAATCTTTTCTTTTTCATTCCTAACATAATAATTTATTTTACACATAAAATAAACAAGAAACAAAATAGTAGATTATATTTATTTATAAAAAGTGGTAAGGACGGGACAAGGATTAAACATTGAGAGGGTTAAAATATTAAATTTAATAAAGATTATTAAATATTTAAACTCAAAATTTATGTGATAATACTTAATTTGTTTAATATATAAATTTATTATGACCTAAATTATTATTAGACAAAAAAATCGAGAGAACGTCCATCTTTGTTAGTTCAACTCTTACTTTAAATATTTAATTTTTAATTTAAATAGCTATTTTTTTTACATGGACTAAAATATTATTAGATCAAAATTTATCAAATACTTAAAATTTTCAATAGGGTCCGACCCTTTTGGGCCCAAAGGAAGCCCGTCTCTCAAAAGTGGGGATAACACCCAAATAGATCTCCAATTAAATAGGAAAAATTAAGATTATGAATGTTTAGTTTTTATTGTAATTACAATATTGATGGTGTCATATATCATTTTTGTAAGTCATTTAGTGGGGAAGCTTACGATGAAATATCGATGGTAATTATGAAGGAAGGCTTTTTTATAAATCTTTTCTTATCCTAACAAAAATTATGGATGTTTTTTTTATTCTTGTAGTATGCTTTTATTTACTTTTATGATATATATATTTTTTATTTTATAGATGCTTTTTTTTACTATTTTCAATATTAGATTTGGCGTCATCTCTATAATTGATGGTTATTTGATTTTCATCTTTATCTATTCATGATTTGAATTCTCTGAATGATTCTCTCCTAGTAATAGACGCTCACCAAAGATAGTTTACATATGAGTTATGGTAAAGCCAATTTTATTAACATATAATAGTTGTTATATGTATTTTTATGTTAGTGCTGATGGCGTTTATCCTACGATGATTTATTAACATATAATAGTTAAATATTTAAACTTTTGACCGACAATTGTTTACCCCCAACAGTCGTTAAAGACAACATCCTCAAAGAAAACCTTAATCCTTTTAGAGCACTTCCCTAAAGAGATCAAACTGTTAATTATTTTATCCTTAGTTAATTTGATTTAAATTTTGTTTTTTTAAAATAAAATAAATAAATGAATAATAAATTATTTAAAATTCCGTGTAAAAAACATACACATGTATTTATAAAAGTAGTCAATAAACTCTTTAGTTGTGACTATCCCGAAGCTCTTGGTAAAATATACGATCGATCAGCCATCTCTAGAATGGCTATTGGGTTTTAGAGATTAGGATCTGCTCCTGGGTTGCGTCTAAGCCCAATCAATCATGAGTTTAAATGGCTAATCTCTTTGTTCTCTCTTCTGTTTATTATCGTACTTGTCTCTTGTTATTATTGGTTTTCGATTGTAAGTCGCTTTTTTTTATTTGATTGATGGTATTTTCCTAAAGGTAGCCGAAGGGATATGATATAGGTTGAGCGTTTGGGGTGAAAATGTAATTGTGGTTTAGGGTTTGGTTGTGTTTAGGAATACGTGGGCAATTAGTGATGGACCGAGAAGAGTTAAGAGAGCGATCTCTTTGAAAATTTGAATTTTTAATGTGATTTTTTTTTAAATATTCTATGTATTTTTTATTTAAATTCTATTTTCGTCCCTTAGAATTTTATAGGTTCGCTCTCAACATAAAATTTTGCGTTCGTTTCTATGGGTAACTGCTCAAAAGAGCTGTGATGGCTCAAGCTGGGTGATGGTAGTGAGGAGGCGAGCAGTGAAGGAGAAAAAAAAAACAGTTAATGAATGGATTCAAGAATTGGTTAAAGGTTTGAAGAAGATTGCTAGCCTGTTTCGACAATAAAGAAAAAAAAATACTATATGAAACCAAACGATCATAAAATAAAAAAGTGATGAAAAAGAATAAAAATATAATAGTGTGGGAAAAATCAGGAGCTTATTGGTAAATAATTGAAAAATCGAAGATTACCCTAAAAGTTATTATTTTTTAACATGCTATTTTGGTGATAAAATTATAATTAGGGATGGTAGACGGGTATAATTTTGCGGATTCCGTATCGTACCTGCTCCAGATAGGGTGGAGATGGGTATAAGTTTGGTGGGTAGTGAACGAGTGTAGATGTAAAAAGTCATACCCGTCGTGGGTAGTGGGTAGGTGATGAGTTTGAGACCTTACCCTCAGGAACGGAGCCAAAATTTAGGGGTGAGGGGGCAAAACATAAGTTTTGAAAGGTAGGGGCCAAATTCATAATTATACCATTTTTCCGAAAAAAATATAAAGGACCAAAGGGTAAAAAAAATTCCCCCCAGTCGGGGGGCAGCAACCCCTCCCAGGAGTTTAATAGCTCTGCCCCTGCTTACCCGCACTGTATCTGCCCGCCATATGTATTTTGGACCATTTATGTTTGTAGACTTTGATTATGCCTTTTATTATGGTATTTTATGTACTAAGATATTGATTTGTTTTAAAATCTACGTTAATCCTTAAGTTTGTAAACTTTGAACTCAATTAACTTAGTTTGAAAAAATTATGGTTTATGATCGAGTTTGAATTTATGATTTATGATCGAGCTTGAATTAATCAGGTTGTAAATTGTAATATGTGCGGGTAAGTAGAATTTATACATGTGTAAATATGCTTTAGCTAAGTTAGCTATAGTTAATTAGTTAGTTGTAGTTGTAGAATTTATATCGGTGAAAATGTGCTTGCTTTAGTTAAGTTAGTTATTGTTAGTTAGTTAGTTGTAGTTAAATTTATACTGATGTAAATGTATTATATATATACACTTGATCAATCAATAAAATGCAAAGTTTTACTATTTTTTACAAAAGTCTATGGTTTATTTTTATATATTTCGATATTAGTGGTTATTTATAGGCTGTTACAGACGGGTACAAGCGGGTACGAGTTGGGTAGTAGATTTCCAGTTGGGAATTGGGTGTGAGGATGAATTTGAGAAAGTATTCGCGTGGGTAGATGTAGTTTAAAAATTGTACCCGCCGTGAGTGATGGGTATGTGGTGGACATAAAAATTTTAGGTGAATGTGAATACGGAGAAGGGTATCTGCACCCACCAGTTTGCCATCCCTAATAGTAGTTGATCACATAAAAAATAGAAACATATTTTTTTCAAATTCTAAATCGAAATAAAATGGATAGAAACAAAAATAACAGAGGTTCCGTTGTGTGACACTATAAAACGTGATTAAATAAAGGTAGCCTTTAACATAATACAAAATACAATTTTAAATTATAACATAAATTTAACTCAATTAGTAATAGTTTCAATTTTATTTAAATTATTATTCAGTTCAACCTAATTTCTTATATAATAATAATAATACTACGTAGGCCGTTTTTTTAGCCCCACCTTGTCCCCACGCCAAATGTAACGTCCGTCCTAGTTTACCCAAAATTTTATAATACTTAAGTGGCGCGATTTTGGGTTTATACCATAATTCGATTTTGAACCAATCTAGTGGGGTTTACACTTTACATGTTTTGAACATTTTGTTTTCTTCCCGATCGTATCTTTTGAACAATTTAACAACTTAGGTTTCTGTACATATAATTTGGGGCTTCTTTTGCAAGCTCAGAGCTCCAAAGACATGGGGAGAAAAACTAGGAAGAAACATGTATAGACGACACACCAACTTCATCCTCATCCCCGTCAACCTCAGACGAATCTGAATCATCGCTGGAGAGTTCTCACCGGCACCGGAAAGTCAGGCGTAAGAAGGATGGAAGCTCAAGGAGGGAGAAAGAGCGAAAGAGAGAGAAAAAAAAGGAAATCGCGGAGACAGGATAGAAGGGAGAAGAAAAGGGATTATGGGTCTGAGTCCGAATCCGGGTCTGGGTCTGATTCCGAGGGTGCTAAAGGGCGGATTGAGTCTGGATTAGTTGTCCGAGAGATGTCGAAGGAGTTTCCTACTGTTGGTAATGATTTAAAACAGGTAATTGCCAGTTTTCTTTATTTATTGTTTTTTTAAATTGCTTTCGTTTCTTTTCTGGTTAATGAATGAGTAAAATGTGCTTAATGTCACTGAGATAATGGATTTAGATAAGAATTAAAGTAAAATAATATTAAGTTGGCTTTTAAAGCCTAGAAATGAAGACGCATATTTTTTATTGCATTTGCTAAATTAGTAATTTAGATTCAGTACACAGTATCAGTGGCTGATTCTCGTAGTTGTTAGCTCTGCAACTAGATATTATGTAAGCTTAGATACAAGCTGATGGTGACAGAGAAGAAATTATGTAGACGATTTTTGTGGCAATTGTTTTTTGTGCCACCATTATATTTCATACTCATAACTCCATGGATAGTGCATTTCAAGTTCAGTGAAAGCTAAATCCAAGATTTAGCTTTCTATGTTCCCCGTCATACAGAAAAGGCACTTGCTAAGTTTATCGTCTTTACATGTGAAATAAGCTCGGAGGGTAATGTTTACAGACAAACAGGATTCAAGGTTTTCCTCCCTTGATCTTACATGAGAAATATCAATCTTGAGGGTAAGGCTTAAAGAGAAACAAGACATACCCCCCCCCCCCGAATTACTTAAGCTTTATTTATTTAAGTTTGAAGTTCAAGCTTAATGATAAAGATGTTGGGGCAAATCCTTTTCGTGTTATCTCCTTTGAAACCCTAATGACTTTGTATCCCTAAAAGATGCACATAGGTAGCGAATAGCTCTGGGAGAACAATAGAGGAGGGGGAAATTGTGAAAGAATAAGGAAAAAAAAAGTAATTGAGAGAAAGAGAACTGATTGTAAGTTTCGTGTTCACTTATTTCCAAAAAATTAAGAGTTTGTAGAGGGAATAATTTGACATTTACGAGGGGAAGAGGGATGCTATTGGTTCTGCTAAGCACTTTAATGTTTGCTTGATTATGAACTTCATAGTGTTTTTTCTTAAATAAGAGACATAGTCCGAAAAGTAGATATACCAGCAAACATACATTTTCTTACCAAGTAGTGGATAAAGATTGCATTTTCTCTTTTTCTTTGATTGTTTTTGCTTGAAGTTGGTTGTTGGTATGTATGTAAGTTGACTTTGGTCTAGAAGTAAGATTGGTAAAGGACATGGTTTCTTTTCCCGTTTTATATTTACTTTTATAGTTTATACTGATTAGAATGTGAGGCAATTAGTTTGGTCGAATTGAACACTATTGCTTTTCCCCCCATACGTGTGATTGTGTATATATATATATATTATTTGAGTATTCTTGTTATTTTTATCCTAAAGTCCCTTCTCTCTCTTTTACTCCAACATCAATGTAAAGAACTTATAATTTTCTTGTCCCTATATTCTGGTATTTGTTTCCAATGTAGCTTCTTCAAATGATTGATGATGGGCAAGATGTTGACATAAACGACATATCTGAAAGGTCTTTGAATAAGCATTTGAAGAAGCTATTCCTTTCTTTAAACCTAAAGGAGAATGGTGATAGAGTGTTTTTACTCTCTTCAAAATCTCGTCCTACCTTGGACGTTGTTGGCCACTTGATTCAGGCTCCTACAGAACCTAAAAAGCAACAGCCCTCAAATTCTGGTTCCGTGAAGGATGCACACTCTATCCCGGAGCATGTCGAAGGTAGCCAAGTAACGGATGAAAATAATTCAGACAAAGATGATTCCGCCACTCCCAAAAGAAGGTGACTATTGAGGCCTTTTCCCTGTGCTTTTCTTTTGTCATTTCTTTTCCTATTCCATGTAGAAGCCTACAAATTTTTATCAATTTTCTAAGAACAATTTGTGTATTTCCTTGTTCTACTAGGTGACCTACTGGCTCTTTGGCTAAAAACTAGGTGGTGGTCATCTTCTATCCACAAACCCTGCACCTCATTCCCAAAATTTTAAAATGAGACTTCTAAATTTGCGTCTCAGGTTCTAACTGGTTGGATTTTTTAGGAATAAAAAAAAAGATAGAATTGTTAATAGGAAATTCACCTTGCTTACTTTCAAAACTGCAATTGAACGGGTCAAGTCCTTGGGTAGAAATATAATTTGGATTTTCTATAAAGAGTGAAGAGAAAACATTTGCCAATTGGTATGTCATCCTCAGAAGAGGGATGTGGATATTGCTTCCTTTAGGAGGTGGTGTGAAGTGTGAACTTTGATGTGTGGTTGTGATTCTGGTTGGTATATATGTGCTTATTAAGATGGCTAGAAAATAAGTGATTAATCACGGTATTTACTTTAACCTATTTATGGTCCTAAATTAGTGTCTAGAATCAAATGACGAGTATACTTTCAATTTTACAGGCATTAGTTGTTGTTCTTCTTGTTATTATACGTTGGAGATATGTTGTTATTGTTTTTAATGAATCATTGAACTCAGTAGCAAAAATTCTGATTTCCAATGTTAAGCTGGATATGTGATGCTTCTTGCAGATGCATGGGATTACTCGTGTTGATATCTAACCTCTTAATTGCTTTCATTTTCTTGCAGGGTGATTGGACCTGCAATGCCCTCAGCTGAGTTGCTTGCTGCAGCAGCCAAATTAACAGAAGCCCAGGCTGAGCTCAGGTGTTCTACACAACAAATTTTTTTACTCAGTTTTTTTTTTTGCTTACTTTTTTCTGACATTTTGAGTTCCATTAATTTTGTTCTATAAGTTTCTGGTTTGCATGATTGTCAAATACATTTCACAGATCCTTACTTTGTATCAGAAAATTAATGCTGGCTTTTATGACATTTTCTTGGTGTTCTTTTTACAAATTAATCCAGAGAAGCCGAAGTAGAGGAAGATGATGAACTGTTTATTGGACCTCCCCCACCTGCACTGGTTGCTGAGGCTGAATCAGCAAATGAGGCAGAACGCTTTGAAGAGGTTCCAAAATTTACCCCTTCTGTGTCTTATTCAGATTTAGATTTATCTTTGGTTGGTAGAGATAGTGATTGCAACCTTGACCCTTTTTCTTGAGATGTTAAAATTTCCTCATTATTTTTTAGGAACCTTTTACAAATTTATTGCCTTTCGGTTGTTCTCTCATCCTTGTAATTTTGCTCTGTTAGCTGTGCTCGTGTTCATTGTCTTGGGTTTAGTGAAAATTATCCTAAGTTCTTCTAGTGTATCTTGTCCATTTCTTATTTGTTGTTGGGAAGAAAAGAGGTGGATGGCTGCTTGGCGTCTGTTTAATTAAGTAGCTTCTGATTCATTCTATCTGGCATTGGTATTGTAAAGAAATAAAAGTGTCATATTAATTAAAAGAACCATTGCCAATAAAATGAAACTAATTTAAAATATGGTTTCATCTCGTTTCTTTTCATTGGGGTGGGGAAGGAGGGATAGGGCTTAAGAAAATCATCTTTATTATGTTGAATTTGCCTTAATTAACTCATTGTCTGCCAGCTGTAATTAGTCAGTTATCTTCTTCCTTGTCTGTACAAGCATCATTTATCGTACGTCTGTTGATTTTTCACATTATAACTGTATTTCTGGCATTTGTTATCATTTATCTTCTTTATTTAGGGGCTTAGGGCCTTGTTCCTTTTTGAAATCATTAGGAAAGTAGGAACAAACTACTGCATTTTATCTTGGATTTGCATAATCTTCGGTCAACATCTTTTGGTTCTGTAAGGTAAACGAATTATTGTAGGTTACCTGATGTCCTAGCCCCTAGGTTACATATACCCAGTTACCTATAAACTCGGATGGTAGGCATTTCTTGGCTTGATGCATTATGGTTTTATGGATAAATGATAATCAGTTATTTGTATATGCTTACTCAATTGCTTCATTTTTACCTGAGCAGGTCACAAGAATTATGGGAGCTGAACCTGATAGTCCATATGATGTTATAGGAGCAAACCGAAATATGTCTGCTGATAATATAAAGAAGAAGTAAGATTTCCAATTGCAAGTTTTTTTTTCTTTAATTTTATCAATGATAGTATGCATAATTTGTTCTTTTTCATGGATGATGAAGAGTTTAATATTTGTTCCTTTTTTATTTTCATTTCCTTTCATTGTTTAGCATGTACCTAATCTTTCTTTCTCCCCAGCAATAGATGTTTTATTTTGTACCAACAGCACCTTACTTTAAATAGTCTGAGGTATGAATCAGCTAAAGAAGCATGCACATGGTAGTTTGTTATTATTAAAGGTAGAAAATGAACCTGGACCTGAGAACCTGTTTGTAAAATCCAAACACAAACCCAAATTGACCAAAGTTTCAAAGTCCTGGAACAAAAATTCACTTAAATTCAAAACGACCTAAACTTGAAAGAATCTAAATATTAATCAGTCTGAACCCTGAATTGCCAAAACCCAAGAAAACCCATGATCCAAACTCTGTATCTAATTATCTATTTTATTCTAACCCAAACCTGAACCCTTATAAAGTTGATCCAAATATATCTAACTCGAAAGGACTCGACCCGACCCCATCTATTTTCTACCTAGGGAGCTTTTAGAAAGCTATGGGTTATGTTTACCATGGTGTTCTTTGAAACAAATTTTCTATGGAGAACTGCTCTAGTTTGGAATTTGGATCACTTGTTACTTCAAACTTGGAAATTTGGCGGCGATGGAAGAAATTTCCCTGGAGGCTGCTGATTGGAGAGCCAAAATACATGTCCTACTTTTTGTTAATAAAGAGGCTATACATTATATATTTTCATGTGCTTTTCTCATTTTAGAGGTGATTTACATGTCAAAATTTAGTAGATGGACTCTGCCTTCTATACTTGGGTTAAACTGTGTTTCTCATAAGCTGCTATCTCTTTTTCCCCCTTAGGTACTGGAAACTCTCTCTTTTGGTGCATCCTGACAAATGCCCTCATCCTCAGGCACACCAAGCATTTGTTATACTCAACAAAGCTTTTAAGGAGTTACAAGATCCAGATAAGGTGAGGGTTTGATTTAATCATTTTTAGGTACAGCCACGGTTGATACCTTGGGTGTCTCATTCGTTTTGAGTGTTATGCTTCTTCATTGTCTGCGTCAAACCATTGTGTGAACCGATGCTTTAAATAAGCATGTGTTAGCCCCTCTTTGAAATTGTCAGTATAATCGAACTTTAGTATTGAGATGCTCACTGGTTATGACTTTCTTATCTTACATTCAATGTCTGAAGAGAATTTTTTTTTGTCCTCTCTAGTCAATTACAGTAACCAGACATGAGAAGATGGAGTAGCTATTTCTCTTTCAAACTTAAAAGTCTAATTTCATCCAGTAGAACAAGTGCAGGATTAGGACAATCATCCTTATTAGTCTACATTAATAATCAAACCTGTTTCATCAGTGTCTTCTTGAATTTGGCATTTCTGGTATATTTTGTACTGTAATATGGAATGCCTCTTCTTTCTTTTTTTTCGATCTTGTCCTTCAAGGTTTTGTTTCATTGCTCTTATGAATCATCCTTTTCTTCTCGTACTGAGTTAATGTTATTATAATTCTTATCACTCTTAATGAGCCTGTGTCATCCAAGAATTGTACCGGTAAAAATGGGAAGGGAACTGGGAAGACTGCCACATTAGGTCAAATCTACAATCAGAATAGATTGATCAACCTTTTGTAGAGATTGAGGCAGCATCTCTTCCCTTCCTCACCATATATATGATATTGCTATGCTAATATTATTGCTAAAAAGTAGTAGTTCTGTTTTTAGTTTGTTAATTAAGCATATTTAAGTTTTAGTCATCAGTGATTTCACGTGCCTTCTTCATGAGGTAATTATTGCTGTATTCTTTTGGGTGAATTATTTTGGCATTTTGAATTAGGATGATCTTTAATTCTCTTATTTCTTTAAGATTTAGTCCCAGTATCATGAATACTAACATCAAGCTTGTCACATTTTATAGCGAAAAGCTCTGGATGACAAAATAAAACTGAAGGAGGAGCAGGAGGAATTCAAGGTATTTGTTACTTGCAAGCTCTTACTACAGGTATTAACTTGATTAACCTACTACTATCAACTTGTTATATTTAAGCCTTTTCTGTTATAGGTTGAGTTGCGAGCAATGCGTGAAGCTGCACAATGGAGAAGATTGCAAGGTTAGATATTTTCTATTGTTACCTGCAACATTTACGTGTGCAGGTGGGCTAATGCACGTGCATTCATGTGTGTCTCCCATTAATTACTTTGGCTGCAATGAGTAGGATACATTTTTTAGTTTT
Organism: Hibiscus mutabilis; assembly: GCA_019671005.1. Taxonomy (NCBI): domain Eukaryota; kingdom Viridiplantae; phylum Streptophyta; class Magnoliopsida; order Malvales; family Malvaceae; genus Hibiscus; species Hibiscus mutabilis. Next base: position 2,831,965 of record CM033743.1, read on the forward strand.
TATGCCTCTTAAATGAATTGGCTTTAACATGCTTTCAAAATTATCATGTTTTTTTTAATATTCTAACTTGCAACAATTTTGAAATTGCATTTTTTTTATATGTTAATTTGGATATTTTAGTTGGAAATTAGTTGGGCTCTATTAATTTGAGATACGACGAGCTCATTATCACTCTTACTACAAATTGCAGCTCCAGTGTTTGTTTTAGGTCCTCGTGTAAGGTGTCTTTGACTATTTAGGAAGCACAACATAGACAGTCAATACTGGTACGACACAACATGGACACGGTGATACGGGAATATCTAGAGAAATAGCATTAAAATATGATTATAATATGATAATATACAATAAAAATGTAAAATTGATACTTTTAAACCAAGTATTGACATGCAACTTGCTTATATATATATATTTATAGAATTATTTGGATTCAAATTCTTTAGTGATGGGTTCATTTGGTTTTGCTCTAGATAGTTGATTTCAGATTTGAAAAATAAAAAAGCAAAAACAAATGTATTCCCATGTTCAAATGTGTATTGCCATGTTTGAAACTTTTTTATTTCTATTTTTTTTTTCGGTCGCATTCTACACATTCTGCTACATCGTAGCCATCATGTCTGACATGGGTATGCACCCCTGCTAGGAGTTTTGGTGCTTCATAGCTAACTGTATATTCTCCAACGTTTAGTATTCTTTTACATCTTGTGTTAACAGTTCATAATGTGTTGATCTTGAACCAAGAGAACTTCTAATTGTCGCAGGTATATCAATGGAAGGCGATGATGAGCTCTTGGCAGAAGTGGAAGTTAAAGCGCCACCAAAAAGGGACGAATGGATGACAACACTACCTCCTGATAGGAAAGTAAGATATTTCGGTCCACAGTTCTCTACTTTTGCATTGTTAGCTGCACAAACGTCATAATCTTACTCGAATTATAATATCCAACTTGTTTATTCTTATCAGCCTGGTGCGACAATGCAATCAACCAAATTTAGCAAGAGCGCGAAAGTGGGGCGGGGTGATACTAGTGTGTGGACCGATACTCCTTCAGAGCGAGCCCAAAAGGCAAAGATGCAGTGAGAATTCCGCTTTCAATGTTTTGCAAATCATCACGTGGTAATATTTATGTGTTCTTTCAGTTAATTATTATGACTCTGCTTGCTTAATTGCAGTTACTTGGAAGCCTATAATGAGGCTGCAGCCCTTGCTTCAAATGAAGAAGAAAAGACGAATAGAAACACTTCAGATGCAGATTTGGTGGATAAATATAATAAAGAAAAATGATCGAAATCATTGGTGCAAAAGCATCAAGAGGATTCTGGAACGCGACCAAAGAAGAAATTGAAGCAACAGTCAGAGAAAGACGAGTGGGAGGGGAAACATCCATGGAAGCCATGGGACCGGGAGAAGGACCTGGTTGCCGGAAGGCAGAGTGTAAATCTCGATGCAGAAAGCATGGTTAAAGGTTTGACTTCCAGGTTTTCAACAGGAACCTTTCAGAGGAACTTCCTTTAAAGCCATGGAAGAGAGTCCCATGCTGGTACAAATCAACCAAATCAATTGCGGCCGTTGTATCTGCTGCTATACGCATTTTGTAGTTTAAAGATAAGCAAGTTGTTTTATGATCGAATAGGCTTTTCATTTTATATTTTCATACAAGAGGAGTTACTCGTGAGATCAAAAGTTGTGCTTTGGAAACCTTTGATAAAAATGAAAAATAAATAAATAAAAATACTAATGTTCATGTTTGAGACCATGGCAAATAAAACAGTTAAGCTGACAAAAACTGATCATACTTATTATTAATATAAGCAAATAAGTCTACATGTAAACATAGAGTGATTCAATATAAAATACACCATAACAGAGTGTATAGGGCATTTGGCCAAATTGCTTTATGCAAGGAGACCATTGTTTGATAGGTTTTTGTTTTTAGTAGGGCAAAACTTGATCCCTAGTGCAGCTTCCCTGGTCCAGAATGCAGCTGGAGTGTCCTGCTCGGGACGACTTGAAGAACGCCGGGTTGTTCTACCACATTCAATTACAAAATCAGATAATCGAGCATCGTACCAGATTTTATGGCAACATGTAACAGAAACAAAAAGGTATATGCAACAATTAACTAAAAAGGCCTACCCTGATGCTATACCAGCCTTTCTCACAACAAAATCAACCTGCCAAGTAAAACCTAGACCCCAAATCACATCAGCGTTTATGCCTAACTTTTCTTTCCAAATTTGTGTTTCCTTTTATATTCCAAGTGTCAAGCAGTCTCTTTGAAGTTTGAACCTTGTACCAGAATGTTGTTACTATTAATGCATAAATAGCTAGCGAAGTACTTTCTCATTTGTTCACACATATTCCCCACTACAATCTTAAACTTTTAACAATAGACACAATTGCCCGAAGGCAAAGGAAAGTGTGAAATGTCTCTAACTTAAGCAATAAAACAAGCATCATCCAATCACGATATACTAAAACCAAGACTTGAACCACCCCACCCACCCACACATACAAAAGAAGCAGCAGCAGGTGAGACAACTTGAAATCAAAACACTTTTTAATGAAAATGCAGTAGCAATTCACAAGAGATTGATGGTGCTGGAAAAAGATATTGCACGTATAATCCTCAAAAAGAGAGTTGAATCCTAAAAACAGTAAGAAAGAAAAGGCCAAGTGCTTTAAAAGTTGTATTTCTGGGAACTGAGTTGTTTAACCACAAAGATTGAACATTCAAGTTCAAAGAATCAAATTCTAAGGATTGAGATGTTCTTCAGGAGATTACTCTTCCTCAATGATGGATTGCATACCGTTGAGTAATTTCCACACTGGTATTTTCATTTTACTGATAGAAGATTATTCATCCAGAAAAAAAGTAAAAAACATTCTTTACGAAGAAAAAACTAAAACCAAGTTATTTTGGATAAACTAAAGACTGTTGAAGCATTTTCCTTTCTGCTATTTGTTATTTTTCCTTCTTCTTCAAGATTCCACGCTAATCCTGATTCTCAATTCAGGAATTTAATTTTTCAAGTTCGCAAGCTAATCCTAATGCTTAATAGAAGCCGATTTTTTTTTTTTTTTTAAAAACAGAAATGTATTAAAAAAGGCACTTACTCGATATCTCGGCAACCTGTTCGGGAGTAAGCTTGGCGGAGAAGCCGCTGGCAGCATTCTTGTAACTGTAGATCAGGGCATTCTTAGCAGCTTCTTCGCTGCCGAGGACGGATGCGAGGGTTTGGAGATGGTAGGCTTCAGGCTGCTCTTCCTGAGGCTTCTCGGTGTAAATGATGTGGACCGTCGCCGGCGACGACGACGCCGATTTCGTAGCAGCCTCTGATTCAGCCATTTCGATCAAACAATTCAAAGCAATTATCAAACAGAACAAACTCAGAAATATTTTTTTGCTCATATGGAATGGAATGTATGTTTAGCCCGGATTTCCCTTTTAAATTTGGCGGTTCACAATTTTTATTTTTTGCGTATACTTTACTTTCCCCCTAATTTATTCCCTTTTCTTTTAAAAATGAGTAAACTACACCAGTAGTCACCGAATTATAATTTTTTTTCTCATTTTGGTCCACCGAACTATTTTTTTGGCAAAAACATCACTAACGTTATGTCTCCTTCTTATTTCCGTCATCGGCTGTTAAAAACTTAACGGTTTTGCTGACGTGAAATTTTATTTTTTTTAATTTTCCATGTCATTTCTTCTCTCTCCTCGTAAGCAATATATGTTATTTTATAATATTTTTATTCAAACTAACAGGATGGTGACACGTGTCACTTCCTATTAGTTGAATAAAAGGAATGAAAAATCAAGCCTCTTATGCAGCCAGAGAGATTCGACTAATAGGCAGTTACACGTGTCACCATCCTATTAGGCAGTTACACGTGTCACCATCTCTTTGGCTGCATAAGGGGCTTGATTTTTCATTCATTTTATTCTACTAATAGGCAGTGGCATGTGTCACCATCCTGTTAGTTTGAATAAAAATATTATAAAATAACATATATTGCTTACGAGGAAAGAGAAGAAATGACATGGAAAATAAAAAAAAATAAAATTTTACGTCAGCAAAATCGTTAAGTTTTTAACAGTCGGTGACCAAAATAGGAAGGAAACATAACGTTAATGATGTTTTTGCCAAAAAATAGTTCGGTGACCAAAATATGAAGGAAACATAACGTTAGTGATGTTTTTGCCAAAAAAATAGTTCGGTGACCAAAATAAAAAAAAACCATAGTTCTGTGACTACTGATGTACTAAACTCTTTAAAAATATATGCCATTACGTGTCGTCTTCCTGTTTCGAGAACTCCGCTTCCGAATTTCACAACGCTATTTTCGTTGCAAATTACAATATCTACACGGTTACGCCTGCGGATTTAAAAAATATTAATTATAAATTTAAGCTTAAATTGTATGTAATAATTATGGGTGAATGTTTTATATATTAGCGGTGAAAATTTTATTTTTTATAAATCTTTACTTTTTAGGTTTAAGATATTTAAGGTGAGTTCGACATTACTTTTGAAAAATAATTTTAAAAGTACTGTCAAAAACTGATTTTAAAAGTGATTTGGAAAAGTTAATTATAAGATTTTAGTGTTTGACATTGCTGTTAAAAAGTGATTTTAAAATAATAAAATGTTCATTTTAAATATTATATTATAAAGTAAAAATAAATAAATGTAAATAATATTTAAATTTGTTATTATAAAATTTATTAGTATTATTATATATAAAATAAATCAGCCTAAATAATAAAAATATAAAAACCATAACAAATCATTAGAAATTTTTATATATAAAATATAAAATTTAAATATTTCTAAATAATTAATATAAAATTTTGAATTAAATATAAAAATTTAACCTCTAAACTATACTTTTTTATATTATTGTAATGTAATTAAATATTAACTTAATATATTAAAAAATATTATATTTAATATTTTTAATAATATTAATTTTTTATTATTTATTTTTATTTAAAATATTAAAATATTATTTTATTAATTATTATATTTAATATTAAAATATTAATTTAATATAATAATCATTATTATATTTAATATTATTTCAATATATTAATATTAATATTAATATTAGTATTAATATGTAAAACCTATGTTTGATTTTGATATAACAAATTATCTAAGGACTAAATTGAAAAAGAAAATAAAATTTTAAGTACTCAAAAGTCTCACAAAATGACAAGAAAATTTTCTTTGAAGTCCAAAACTTAAACCCAAATTTTTTCTAAGTGTTTTCAAGCCAAACTATACATTTTTGCCCAGGCGTATCGATATACCCCTTGGTGTTTCGATACGGTTTTTAGCTACTGAAATTTGTTTTTAAAAGCGTACCGATACGGCTTAGCCCGTTTCGATACAACCTTCATATTACTTTGAAAATTAGGCCTTGCGTTTCGATACGTACAACCCGTTTCGATACGGCCTTCAATCTGGGAAAACGTTTTAAGCTTAGCGTTTCGATACGACTCACACACGTTTCGATACGTTTTGAAATATGGGTTTAAGAAACTTATACTCATACCGATACGGTACACTATGTTTCAATACGGTTTGAAATATGAATTTAAGAAATTTCAAAACGTATCGATACGGTTAACCCCATACCGATTCGGTTTGTCAAGATCTTCAAAGATCTTTACATTAAATTTTTCGACCGTTACTTGTCAGTTATTGGAATCCCCAATTTTTGAATTACCATTGAACCTGTATCGGATGCATTTTTTCATACAAGATTCCAGTGAGCAAAACTCGTATCGATACAGCATTGACGTTTCGATACGACCCCCATTTTGCACTTTGACCGTTTCGATACGCCCTTACGCGTATTGATACGCTTTCCACAACGGCTATATTTTTGTTGTAACAGGTATCGATACGGGCCTTCGTGTGCCGATACGGTTATTCACCATACTGCATTTATTGAGGGAAAGATGGTCCCCAACGGCTCTATTGATGACTTCAACGACCTAAACGGCTAGAATTCAATAAGAGGGTATAAATACAAGTCTCCAATGCAGCAACAATAACTAATGAAACTCCATTGAACAACATTCAAGTACTCAAGCAAAATCCAACCCTTGTGCTCAAAAAGTCAAATCCTTGTACCCAACTTGTGTAATCCTTTGTAATCTTTTTATTTCAAGTTTGTGGTTGAGTGTTCTTGTAAATTGGGCAAATATTTACCTTGTGAGGATTTTTATTCATTTGCCATTTCTTTCTTTGTATTCAAAAGTGAATTGTTCAAAGCTTTGGGTAGAAAGCTTGAACTTGTAAGGGTTGCCTCCTAAGCCTAGAAAATGGGAAGAATTTCATAGTGAAATTGGTTGAAAATCCTTAGTAGGAAGCTAAGGTAGTGGATGTAGAGCTTGTTAGAAGCTTGAACCACTATAAATCATTGTGTCCCGTTGTCTATCTTTTCCGATTTGATTCTAAACTTTTTAAATAGCCAATTCACCCCCTCTTGGCCAACATCTACATTGATTGATCATCCTAACATAATAATTAAGGGTAAAAAAGTAACTTCACATTTAAAAGTGATTTTCACCCAAAAAGCTAGAAATCTTAGCTTTTGAAGTGTTTGACATTGCTTATGGGTGGAAAATTACTTTTTTTGAGTAAAAACTCTTTTTTAAGCAATGCTCAACGAGTTTTAATAAAAAAAATTAGATATTAGAGTTTAAAGTTTACGGTTAAGATTTTAGTGTTTGAAAATGTATGTTATGATTTAATGATTAGAATTTATGGATTAAGGTTTATGGTCCCTAAAAAAATACGTGACAACTTAAGAAACACACTTGTAAAAAAATTTTACTAACGGTATATCAAATAAATACTCATAATTATAAGTTATAATTTAAATACTTCTCATATTTTGATTTTTTTAACGTTATAACCTTACACTCTAATAATTACAATAAAGTTTTTCTCTCTTCTAAAAATTCTTGTGCCGCAACTTTCTCTTCTTTCGATTTTTTTGGCTGACAGTCGACAATCAATCTTAGTATTGATTATCAACCACCGATGTTCATTTTTTTCATGTTTTGTTTTCTCAATTTTAATAAGAATATATGCTTTTGTGGCACGTGTTTTATTTGTCGTTGTGGCACACTTTTCATTGGCTTTTATGGTTTGTTTCATCTCTCGTTTGGCACGATTTTAGCATACCTTAGAAAAGATTGATTATGTCGGTGGTCATAGAAAATATTGATCCCCACTCGTTTGATGATTTGTTAGTCGATGTAATCAGACCTTTATAGCGGAACAATCTGCCTGATAATTTGATTCGCTCACCACTCATTTTGCATCTCGTAAAGCGTCTTATTTGGCTAGAGACAAAGAGATCCATGAAGGTTTCTGGGTTTTGATGGCATGCCGGTCTTCATGTAAGTGTTTGCTTTTCTTTGCACATTTGTATGAGATTTTTAGTGGACTAGTCATTTTTTTCTTTTTTTGATGCATTATATTTATAATATCTTTTATGGTGTTTAATAAAATCTAGATGTCATTGTTCAAAAAGAATAATCACGATAGATTATTTAAAATATTTTCTTTTTTCATATAGAAAAAGTACAGATATTTCGATCAAATTTAAATTCTAATATTTATTAAAATTAAGGATGGTTAAGAGTCAAGTTTTGAGCTGACTCACATCGACCAAAAAGTTTAGCACCTCCACTAGAACTGGACCTAACATTTCATGATGTCCCATACTTTCTGAACTCGACCCGACATTTCATGATGCTCCACCCAACCCGAACTTATCCTGAATTTTAGAGTAAAATTTGAACACGGTTCAACAAAAATAAAAAACATTTTTTTGTTTTTATTGGATAAAATAGGAAGCTAATTGAAAAATACAAATAGAGAGGGACATTATAATAAATATTCTATTTTTATTTGACAAAATTGGGGGTAGTTTTAGGGTGAGGCACCCTTAGGGTGCGGCTAAAATGAGGCAGCCCTACACAAATTATTACCTAAGGCAAAATCTACACAAATTCTTATCAAAATGGTAAGAATTTAGGTTATAATATAAGAATTTGTGTAATTACACAAATTATTACCTAAACTAAAATCTACACAAATTCTTATCCGGTTGATAGAATTTATGTAGTTACACAAATTCTTACCCAGTTAGTAAGAATTTTAATTCTACCTAAATTATTACATAGTCCTACATAAATTCTTACCAAAATGGTAAGAATTTGTGTAGGGCTGTATTTTAGCCTCACCCTAACTTGCCTCACCTTAGCATTTCCCGACAGAATAGGGAGATAATTGGAAAATATATATATATATATAAAGAAAGGGGCATTATAGCAATTATACCTAAATATTTAAAATAAAAAAAAATTATTATTTCAGGTCGGGTCGGGTATTTTTTACCCTAAAACACGAACTTAAACCGATCTCATCCTCAAAAAACCCGACTCGAACTCGAATCGGTTCTTAAAAAAACAACCTTATAGGGTTGAAACCCGCCGGGTCTAGGTCAAATAACCATCCCTAATTAAAATGATATATTTTAAAATTTATGGTCAACGTCTGTCTCTATATAGACTAACAAAATGCGAAAGGTTTAGTCACTAGGCTCACTTTAGTGGAAATATTTGGAAACAAAAAATGATATTTTTTGTAAATTAAAATAAGAATTATATTTTGATACACAAACGAGTGTTTTCTACAAAAATCATTCATATTCGAATTATAAAATATAAAATCTAAATTCATAATCTTAAACCATAAAATCTTAAACTCTAAATTTTAAACTTAAACTCTAAACTCAAAACTTAAAATTAACATACTTGTATAAACTAAAATTTACATTGCCCACGTATCAAAATTATTTTCCTTAAAACAATTAAAAATGGAGAAAAAAATCTTTGATATGCATGTTGTGTAGTCTTTAGACTGCATATTTTTTTATGTTTTAGGGGTTATGGATTTAATTTATGAGTTTTGATAGGGTTTAATAATTACTGTTTGTGGTTAGAGTTTAGAATTTATGATTTATGATTAAGAAATTAAAATTTACTTTTAAAGAATAAATATGTAAATTGGTATAATTTTTTTACAAAGCATATATATAGCGAATTATTTTAAAAATTAAGTTAAAGAAAAGGGTTTATGACCACCCCCAATTTAGTTCCCTTTCCATGGTCAGTCCTCTTCTTTTCTTACCCTTCCCATCAATTCCTTTGCCCATTGCCATGGGGTCGTTCCTTAGCTAATTAATATTAATAATGTTATTATTATCCTTTTTCTTTATATTTTATAGTTTATACTACAAAGATAATAAGCTAATATATTATCTCTCTATATAAATATATAATTGCATATATCAAATTAAAAGGAAAGAAAAATAAAACTAACCATGGTCGGGTGCAATAACAAAGTTGTATTTTTAGAAAAAGAATTTGAATTTAAATTTTAAAAATAATATTATTAGAAAAGAATTATAAATCTCGAACATGACGAATTCTACCGAAAGAAAAGTGAAGCTTTTAAATATTCACTAATTCTTGTAAAATTGCATGACATCTAGTTGCTTGTGAACTTCAAGGCATTAAGTTATAGCAAAGAACATCTTAGCTGTATTGATACAAGGTTCACAACAAAACATGGTAACCATATTTATTTCTCTCTCTTTTTTTGGAATAATTATTCAGGTTTGTTGAGATAGGCAACTAGCTAGACTCTGTTGGCTTACCACTCGAGAATTAATTCAAGTAGGTGAAGTTTTTTTTGAAAAGAAAATCCTGAAAATTTTTATTCCGTAAGCCGAAACAGAGGAAGACAAAGACTTAGACCTCGTTAAAAAACTTTCCTAAACTTAAATGAAAGAAAAAGAGTGCACTAAATCAATGTCACAAATTAAAGTAAAAGGAAACAAGAAGTCTTAGGCCAAGGTACTAACAACAAGCAGCGATCCAAAGGGGAAAAAACACACACTACATCGATATCAAACACCTTTACATACATGCGTATTTAGCAAGAGAATCGACATCTATATTGCACACTCTCGAAATACGCCTTTACATACACGCCCGCTTTATCGTCTAGTTTTATTGCGCCGTCTACATTGAATTTAAGAGACTCGGCAGGGAGAGGACCCCATGGGACAGGTTTAGAAATAGACGGATAGCCTGAACCACACGAATCTGCAGAGGATGGATTGCGGATAATATCATCGAGGGAAATTGAAAGATGTGGTGGTCTAGCCTTAAACCACCACGCAGGCGAGTTTTAATTTGACACACCATCTGCAACAAATCCATGAATTTCCTTCGGAAGACAATTTCGTTTCTGAACAACCAGATTGACCATAAAATAACGAAAGGTGAAGTTTTTTAATAATCAGTTCAATTCAATGGATCGCTTTTAAAAAAAATAATTCGTTCAATTTATTATTAGTTTGTTTAGTGGGATGGGGTGTTACATTTTTAAGTTTAAATGTTACTATTGTGAATGAACAAATTAAGTTGGGTTGATTGTCCTCGCAATCGCAATGAGTCTTTATAATACATGAATTTAATATCATAAAATTAAAATATAGGACTATATTTTTAAATTTAAAAATAATAGAGGGACCTTTAACCTATTTAAACCATACATATTATGATTTAGTTCAACATCATCGTATAATGATGGATGATGAGTTATCTCTCACACATCAATTACTAAGCTATCAGGGTTTAATTACTGAAAATGTCTGCAAATCATAATTAAAAGCCTACGTCCATGTCTAATATTAAATGCCATATATGTTTGTTTCATTAATATCAATATGCATGGATGTATGTATGTATGTATGTATGTATGTATGTATGTATGTATGTAAACACTATGTGGATCCATGGTAACGTCTCTTACAAGATTTCGACAACCGTAAATGCATGAGACCAGACATAAATTTCTTGCGTTTCAAGTGTTATCGACACCCAGCATGCACTTATGAATAGAAATATTTGTCCATTTCTGATGTCCCGCATTAAAATTTTAAGTTTAAAGTTTAAAATTAGGGTTAAAGTTTAGGGAATCAAAAGTATAGTGTATTTTTAGAGTTTAGAATTTATGGTTTAAGATTTATAATTTAAGGTTAAGGCTTAAAATTTATTTTTTTTAATATACATAAAAAGGATACCAGAAAGGGTGGAAAATTTAATCCTATAGTTAGAGGCCGAACTCTTGCGGATTAGTGGCTCATAATCTCCTTGAAAGTTTAAAAATTTTAAATTGAAACAGTGATGAAATTATATTTTAATTCATTTAAATAAATAAATAAAGGCTAAAGGATTTTTTTTTCTCTTGAGTTCGACCTAAAAAATTAATTTCGTCCCTCGTCGAAAAACTCACCTAATGTGGCCCCTCAGTCCACAAAATCGATCAATTTGACCTTTTTACCGACGTTGACTGTTGCAGTGCTGACGTTGTAATTAACGGTGATGACATGGCGGTCCACAATACTGACATGGTAGTACACGTGGGATGATGACGTGGTGGAGGGGCTGAATTGATTTTTTGAATAAAATTAAATAAATAATTTAGTTTTTCGAGTTGAACTTTTATAAATAGAATATATATGAAAAATCGATTAATAAATTGGTGTAAATATCTTTTGAGTCCCTGATAATTTTAAAAATAAGCAAAATGAGGACTCTTACAAAAAATCAATATTCTTCAATTTTTATAAAAATCCATAAATTTAATAAAATATTCAAAATTTATTAAAAATAAAAATTATATAAAAATTTAAAATATATTAGAAATCATAAAATAATAATATTTAAATATAAAAACTTAATTAAAAATGTTTATAAAGTATTAAAAATTGAACACTTTCATCGGAAAATTCCTCGATTTCGCGAGTCTGAGTATTACCATTTGTTAAACAAATTTTCAGTGGAATCAACCTTTATTAGAGTAACAATAAAACTCAATTTTTCTTTCGCTTTTCTACATCAAATTGATGCTCATTAATATTTGATGTAGAAAGATGAAAAAAATAGTTTTATTACTACTCTAATGCAATAATATTTTCATTGAAAATATGTTGAAAAAACATTATTACGCTTAACATAACGAAAAACAATCGAAGACTTTTCTGATGATTTATATTTTTTTTTAAATTTAACTTTTTATATTTATAACTTTTTGATATTTTTTTATTTTAATGTTTTTACTTATTTTTTAATTCATTATAGTGTTTTTATTTTTTTTAATATTTTATGATTATTTAAATATTATTTAAATGTTAATTTTTTTAGCTTAAAAATTAAGTAAGTTATCGAACTTTCAATTAAAATCAGTTATGCCCCTGAATTTGATAAAAAAATCAATTATGCCCTCGAATTTGGTTAAAATAATCAATTCAACCCCCCTCTGCCATGTCATCATCCCACGTGTACTGTCATGTCAACATCGTGGACTACCACGCTAGCATTGTGGACCACCACGTCAGCACTGTAATGATCAATGTCAGTCAAATGGTCAATTTGATCGATTTCACGAACTGAGGGTCACATTAGGTGCGTTTTTCGGTGATGTGCGAAATTGATTTTTTGAATTTAACTCGGGGATAAAAATACCCCTTTAACCATAAATAAATAAATAATTGTTGTTCTTACATTTGAAAAATTATTTATCTTTAACAAATAATATGAATTCTATCACGACATATATTGTTACGTATATAAATGATATAATTCCCTGGCAACTGCAAATTTAATTAACAACCACATCCTCCTTAACTTGAACGAAACCCTTTTATTGATTCTTACTCCTTAACTTGAACGAAACCCTTTTATTGATTCTTACTAGAGCAAGTTCAGTGACTAATCATTTCGCGTTCTATTAACTTAAATAGGGAGCAGACGTTGGCCACAAGTTTTAAAATTACTTCGTGCTCAGGACGATAATCAAACCCTCGATCACTGGTCGAGAGGTAAGAGAGACCCTTACCATCTCACTTAAGCCCCGTGGTTAAAACCCTTACGGTAGCAGGAAAGAAAGCAAGAAGATAGCATCAAATTTCAAGCCAAATGCAGTGTGATTGCAGGACAAGTTAAAAATGGCAGAAAATGAAGAACAGGCTCTGCTTGGACACATAGATTACCTCAACAACTGGGTATCTGTTATTTTTAAACAAATTCACTCTCATTTGTTTCGTTTCTTGCTAACGATGTTTTCGTTCTTAAAAAAACGATAGACAGATGCCATAGATGGCATGGACGATGAGCAGTTAAAGGCATACCTTGACAGCAGACCTCAAGAACAGAAGAGTGTGAATATCCAGAAGAACAGGCATAAACAAAAGCAAAAGTCCAAGGTAGGGCCTAGGGGCTCAAAGCTTGTGCCTCTTCTCACGTTCCCAAAATTACAATAATAAAGCTAGTGCTGATACAGGTCCAAAAGATTGTGAAATCTAAACCTTCTACATGCAGTGGAATAATGGCCTCTGTATGGAAGTTCCACAAGGAAGATGATGAAATTAACAGAGGCATCAACCATGCAATTCCAGCTTCGTTAGCTTTTTCGATTCTAGCCAATGGCCTGTACTCTATTTGTATAATGCTGGAATCTCAACTTTAATTTTCATTTGCAGCGGAGATGAATCATTTCAGCAAAGAACATGGCTACGAATGCAAAATATCCAAGTACAAAATTGATCTTTACACACCTACAACAGATCCCATTGGTCATTTTTCATTAAATTCTATTTGATCAAACAAAAAATTGATGACTCGCTATAAATGGGGTTACCAAATACCAGGAGAGTAAATGTGAAGTATATAAATCAATAAACAGCTCATTCTGTTCTTGCATTTCTCCCACCTTTTGTACTAACTGCCTCACACAATCGGCATGGCAATGTGTCGAGGCTTGCTGCACGGGCCTTTGCATAGTTGCCTAATACACCACATCTTCTCCAGGCATGGTACTCGGCATAAGCTACAGGATCATTAGCAAGGGCTTTCACGTAAGAAGCCAATTCCTCCATGGAGCTAAACTTGGTTCCATCTATAATTGAATGTGGAGGGACAAAGTCCATCACATTGGGAGCTCCAAAATAGATAGGTACTGCACCAGAGTCCAGAGCGTAAAATAGCTTCTCGGTCACGTAGCTCTCTGTAACGGTATTTTCAATAGCGAGGACAAATTTGTAATGAGACATGGCGCAATGTAAATGGTCCCACCACTTCGGGTTATTGGCATCATTTGCACACTCAGGGTAGAAGGAAAGGGCCATGTCTAAACCACCAACATTGTTCAGGCATTTGCCAAAGGAGTGGTGAGGCAGCAACTTGAGGAGACTCTTAGCAAGCTGGTTTCTTTGAGAAAGGCAACGTGATGAAGACCAATAAACAAGTGTATCCTAGAAATACATTTAAAGAAGAAAAAATAACTCAACAAGTGATTACAACCATGTATTTATCTAAGGCGATTTATTGAGGTAACACATGAACAAAGAAATATAAGCCAGCTACTCACATTGTTCTTATATGATGATACGTGATAATTTCGACCATTATGAAAGAGAGCACCAGCATAAGTTGACTGAACATCATCTTTAGCATGGTAACTGATGAATAAATCCTCCCGACCTGAACGCCTCCTGCCAGCCTCAAGGTCCATGTACACACGAAGTGGATCTCCATTGTGCCTCTAAACAAAAAGAAAAGACCATTTCAATTGATGCAGGAAAATAATAATCAAAGATTGGATGTATAATCATCTTAACAAGCAACAGGAAACCAAAACATCCATACAAAGCTATTCTACTGGTTGAATATCTTCCAGTTCTGTTGACTAATATTTTTACTGAGCAAGAGCGTGGACATGTCAAAGAATAAGGCAAAAGCAAGGACATTAATTATAGAGGATAAAGATAATAAGTCAAAAGGACTTAACTGATGCTTGGCTGGAAGAAAAACCAAGGCGAAAGATTATATTTCTCTCTCTTGCATCTCTTTATATGGTAAGGTCCTTCCAACAGAGGACCTTTAGCTTGTTACAATATTCAAGATGATAATGAATAACATGAGACAATAGATTTCTTGGCAGGATTAGCTTTGGCTGGCAGGATTTTCAGAACTGTAATGAATTATATCCTGTATGTATTTAGATTTCTTCCCCTTTATCAAAAGGATGCTTCAGACATTTTTTTCTCTAACAAGATACCAAGAATATTCTTTGGACAAGATTTTCTACAGTCTAGTTATTTTGAATCAAAAGGGGGAAATAAACTATCATGGTCATGTGGCATACGAGCTAAAGTATTTAAGTACTCTTCTCCAAGACACATTGTCTTAGTTACAAATGTCTCAAGGTCCTATCGGCTCCTTGAAGAACAAACTACATTACTAGAAAGTTAAAGCATCATAAAGGTTAGTTATAGAATGCAAGAATTTTATAGTGAATTCCCTCAATCGAATTCTCACAAACATAATTTTCAACACTAGGATTATTCATGGAACATGCTAGAGAACCTTGCTTGATTACTATCAATACAGAGGTTTTAGGATGAGTTTCCATGACTTATTCAAGATGCAATTGGGTTTACCAATAAAAGTCGAATATTTTTGTCTCTTGCCTCTATTAACAGACTTGACTCAAAATGCCATCTTAGCAGCCAAAATTCAATGCAGCAAGTTGAAGGGGCCTCCCATATCATAAAAGAGAGATTTTCTATAAAGCAACTACTACTGCATAAATTATCGAACCATAAGCCGACCCCAAGTAAATAGGAAAAGTACTTGATCTGCTATTTTCTTTTTCCAATTAATTAACATTTTTAAAGGAACCCCAACTTCCGAGCCCTACTCCCACGGCAGGCAAAACAAAGCTCATCTTCTACTCTTTGGTCATATACCCTAAAAGTTTTGAACTATGTTCGTGCATAATGATTTATCAATTCCTCAAATTACAAATAGTTAAAGGGGAGAACACAACAAAAAGTAAAATCTCCTAGGTTAAATCGTTGCAATCTATCTAATTGGTTACTAAAGTTGCTCTTACTAACAAAATTAAATTCACTCATGTTCAAAAACATCTTATTCGCAGAAGGCAGCAGCTAATTACTAAAAAGCTTTACTTCGCTGACATTGTGATGAACTAAACACTATTGATCTCATTGTGATATCAATTCAGAGAATATCTCAGCTCTAAATCCAAAAGTCAAGTAGATCGGATAGAATCTTAACCAAATACCCATTTCAATTCCATGATTTCAACTTTAATCAAGCAAATAAATAAAATTTTTCTATATTCCATAACTAGAAAGAAAGGAAAGGAAACTACCTGAAATGGAGGGATCGTGGTCTCAAACAAAAGGGCATCAGGTTTATCAGCCAGAACGGAAGATTTAGTCCACAGGCAACTCATCCCACATCGACAAGAATACAAATTATCCAAATTATCAGGAATCCAAGTCCAGCCTTTTACCAGAACACTAACATGCTCCATTTTCAACTGATGGCAGGAAGACTCACCACCAGCTTCCTGCAAAGACCCAGAGCTGTTAGAAAGCAAACGAATCAAATCTTGATGCTTGAGCTTGAACCGGGCACAACCCATTTGAGAATCCCATGTCCTGAAAGCAGAGAGCAGATCGGTGAAAGGGTGGGGCTTGGAAGAAAGGGTGGTGGGAAGGGTGGAAAAGGGTTGTTGGATGGAGGAGGAAACGGAAGGGAATTCGAGGAAACCGGAGAAGAAGAGGATCAAGAAAGTGAAGAACAACATGAGCGTAACGGTGAAGGTGTTGAGAGGTTTCAATTGCATGGTGCGGTAGGGAGAGTAACTGTGTTATTTGGCTTGTCTTTGATTTATTTTTCCTCTCTCTCTCTCTCTCTGTAAAAACAGAAGGGATTGAGAAAAAAAGAGATGGGGGGTTTACCAGATTTGTTATATTTCTTAACATTTTTTATTGGTGCCGTTGAAAAAAATAACAAAATGCTTTTATGAAACCTCTTAAAACAATATAACCGCTGTATGTAATGTTTGAATCAAAATAGTTTAGCAATAAAATAATTAATTATAGACGATTGACTAATCAAAGTCAATAATTGATGGCTCTTTTTAAGATGGATTGGATAGTAAACGAACACAAATGGAGGTATTTTTATATTTGTTCACTTAAGTTTAACTGAATAAATGAACGCAACCAATTAAACGAACATAATTTTTTTTCGTATTCGTTCGCCAAAGAATGTAGCTTGTCTGCATTTGTTTATGTTCATTCGATAAAATAATAAACGAACGTAAACGACAAACTAACCTTGAGTATTGTTTATTTTTTCTTAAGAAGTTTTAAATCTCGTAAATTGAGTATTGTTTAATTTTTTTATTTTATATTTTTAATATATGTTTTTTTAAATATAATACTTTTTTATGAAAATTAATAAATATAAATGGATATATGTGAATAAATTTAAACGAACGAATTACCGAAAATTTACGAACGAACCCTTTGTTCATGTTCGTTCATTTAACTAAAAGAACAGAAAATCTTGTTCATGTTGTTCGTTTAGTAAATAAACGAACATAAACAAACTTTCCATCAAACAGTTCACAAACGGTTAATTGAACGTTCGGTTCGTTTACGGCCCTAAAGATGAAAAATATATAATAATTACTAGTGATCTTCTCTTGTTTCTTAATCAAACACTTGCTTCTTGCCAATCTCTGCTCCATCAAATTTGTAGGGATGGGTTACAAATATGGATTACTTTGTTTATATGATGAAATCAAATTCCGGACGTGTTTAGTTTAAACTTCTTCCTTAATGTAATGAAAACTTCCCCTCCAAGGCAAGAACATACGCATATTTTTGTACACATCAAGTCATGACATTTTGTGTTTGAATGAACAAAGGATAAGGTCAACAAAAGCATTGGACCAAACTATTAAGGATCGGACCCCTTTTTGAGGTTCAGAGATTGCTCGAATTTTGGAGAATGACTAATAAGATATTTAATAGAATCCTTGAGCTTGCCAGATGCAAAAATAATAATGCCATGATGAATGACTTCTACTAGCATCGTACACTCCCCTAAACCGTACTCGGCAACTTCACTTGGATTCATGAAATCAGTTGTGAACACTCTAAATGCTAGATTTTCAGACGCGATATGTACCAGGTAAGAAAACAGTATCATACGTGCCATACTATGTATATCCAGAAGAGAAAATTCTTCAAAATAGCAAGTTTCCATTGTTTTCGTTCACTGTTCCCATTGACTATTAAAAGCTAACTGCACATTTAAGATTTACGCGACCTTATGAAGTCAAGTAAACTTGTCTTTCAATAAAAATTAAGAAACAGAAGTCTAGATGAAAATATAACACTATTGAATTAGCCAGGAAATTATAGCATTCTCCTGATACAGCACTCAAAAGGGTAAGAATAACATACTTCAGTCCCAATGCGCTCACTGCTAATTTCAGCTGTGCAAGAGCTGTTTTGACATCATCACAAGCAGCAGATTTCTTCAATGCTTCATCCAGAGTGAAACCAAACCTTGCACCTAATCAACGAAATAAAAGTCTAGACGGTTCATGTCTTTTTGTGTTCACACATTCAGAGGCCAATTAACAGAAAATGGATGACCTGCAGCCTTGTTGGAAACAAGGCAATTGCTAGAGGCATAAGAAAGCTTAGCCAGCTTTCCAAGACTGTGAACCCAATTGTTGCAGACATCCTTCTTATTCTTATTTTCTTGATTCCTGATTTAAAGATAGGATTATGGTATCCATTTCAATAATATTATTAGCACAGGTCCACTTAAATTTGTCACCGATCTATGAACCCCAAGAAACCGGTACATACAATATTGACTTGTTTATGTTATCTTGTTGAGTTGGAAAACTCATTCAAAACTACTTGTTGAAATTTAACAGGGAGAATTGGCCTCTTGATTTTAAGCAGCCAAAATTATCTTTCAGATTCCTCCACCTTAAAACCTCAAATATCAGCAATTTACTCCCTACGAAACACATGGTATTGCTCCATTAGTTAGATGAGAGGGAAAATCTCAAGGGCAGGGGAACAAAAGAGCGCCTAATAGTGAAGATAGGATTGTCATTGACTTTGGACCATTTTTGCATTGCCATAAAAACAGTGATTAGAATCAATTGCACTGCAATCACAAAAGCATCTTTTGACAGAAAATTTTACCTTGTTTGACGTTCACATGTCATTGTATTCAGGACTTTCGATCAATGCAGCTCCAAACCAGTTCTTTATAGACTAACTCTGATAATGCAATTGTAAGTAGAGAGAACCTGAAACAGGAAACAGGAAACAGAAAAGTAGGGTAGAGCAGTTACTATAACCCTAAGTTCATTTTTCACGAAGTATCTATATCCGGGTAAGAGTAGTTACTGTCTCCGGAACTATTTACCTACTTGGTTAACCAGAAGAAAGAAAAGAGCAAGAGAATCAATAGGAATGTAAAAACTTTATTATAATAATCTATTGATCAAATGAGCTACAAACCATATAAGGGGGGGAAAGGAAATATGAAGACCAAAATAGACAACCGCTTTAATGCAAGCAAACATTTGAATCATTCTCAGTTGAAGTCTTTCAATCTTTTTTTCAGCATGTCCATCGATTTCTTCCGTGAACTTGTTTTTGTATTTCTGGTTGAAAGGCTCCCGAAGATCCCATCTACTGAGTCCTTGAATTTTTCGATGATGCTAGCCACTTTCTTATTATCCAAAGCATTGTAGGACTTCTCCCGTATTACAAGATTCGCGAAATTCTCTGGCTGGCTGCTGGACAAAAGGTTTATCAACTGCCTGGCTTCTATCAAGCAACTTCGAAAACTACCTTCCTTGTATATCTCACTTAGGCCAGTGCTGTCAAACCTCTCATCGGCAAAATTCTCTAGCACCTGTAGATCATGGTTGATAACGATGACTGCATTGGCATTAAACCTCTTGACACTATCGGCGAGAAATGCAGCAACGATAGAATTGGAAATATGCTCAAGCGCCCCACAACCAACCTTGTACAATGCATCCAATGGCAGAATTTGCAGTGCTGTTGAGAAAACACTGTCAAGGTAAAAGATCACCTCGTTCATATACTCGCTATTATTTTGGGATATCTCTTCAGAGGTCCAGTTTATATTTTCCGTAAGTGCCAAGAACTCATCTAACTTACTATTTACCAGTTTCAGGAGAGCCAGATAAGCTGCATCTCTTGAAGCTTTTAAGACCGCCTTGGCAGTCAAACTGGCCTTAGGCCTCTCAAGTGATCGAACTGGAATCCCAGAGAGTTGGGCAGCATGTTGAAGGAAAAAGTCACAAGCTCTTTCAAGAAATGTTATATTTGCAGCGATCTGCATGGCTTGAGATACAGCAATGCCATCACTCTGAACCGTAGTCAGTACAACTTCATTAAGCACATCAATCAAAAGCTTGTCCAAATACTTTCTCGCTGCATTATAAAAATTGGAATTAGCTCCAAAAGACAAGTAATCAACCGAGCCTTTGATGAATGATCGAACAATGCGGCAGCAATCAGGCACCATAGAGGAGAATGATGCAATATATGGAAAAGCAGGCATTACATCTGAAGTCTGAAGATGAAATGCCAAAACATTATTATCATAGTCAGAATCCTTCGTTATTACCATCTGCTTATAGGAATCATTAGAAATAGCATTAGCAATTTGCTGACGGCACTCTTCAAGAAGAAGCTCATGGTATTTGTCTCGGCTATTAACCAAGGCCTCAAGAATTGAACCCACTTCATACCCGTACTGCGTAAGAGTTGCCCCGAGAAGAGCGATGTAATCCTTCACCAAGAGAAGATGTGTTGCAGAATCCATATGAGAAAATTGTTCTTCCAAAACTGATGCCACTTTTGTGACAGTTGTTTCCCACATTGTCTCAACTTGATCAGCAGACAACAAGCCTCCAGAAGTCCTTAAGACCCTATCTTCCACAATAAAGTAGCCTGCAATTTGAGCTAGATAGGTTTGATATGATTCAACAAATGGTGTTGAGGAAGAGAGTTGCAAGTCTGAATTGAGTTGTAATAAACGATTCTTGTAGTAATATTCACGAAATTGCTCTTGGATTCCAATGCATGAATGGATGTGATATGCCCGATAGAGAGGTGTAAGATCAAACTTCAAAACAGAATCTTCATCGAGCTCTTCGACGTCTAATGAATATACCGTATCTCCTAAGCCAGAAATGTTCAGTTCCTCCGCTTTTCTTTGCCGTTCAAGCATTTCCTCATCTCTCTGGCGTACCGATGCAGCATGACCTATTGCCATCTGTCCAATATCCTTGGCAGAACTCCTAATGTGAGCTAGCCACTCATTAAAGCCTGCAGTCACTTTCTTTTCAATATGTGCTTTTATTATAGGAATATACTTCCGAATCATTGTTTTGATTGCATTTACAGGGATATTCTGCAAGTAGTTTGTCTCAATCAAATCCACAGTTTTCAATGCTAGAAAAAACTGGCCTGCTGAAAGGTAAGTATTACATTTGACACAGAGCTCCAAGACTTCAACACAAATCTTGGACATCTTAATAGCTTCAGTCACATTTTTCTTGATCAAAAAAGATTCAAGAAGCTCTTCAAGTTTCTCCAAAAGAGCACTCCCAACCTCCTGCAACTTGAAATTATCACTTGAAAGATTGCTTTTGAGCTCATCGGCATCTACCAAGACACCCCGAAGCTCATCAACGGCGAGAATGAAATCCTCGTAGTGAGTCTTGCAGAGCTCCTCAATTTCCACTTCTTTGTTTTTCACAACATGCTTCAGCTGGTGAACAAGCCCCTCAGTCCGCCCCATTTCGAAAGCACGGCGAACAAGCGGACCCAAATCATCCCCATTCCCAATCATAGACGCAACTACCAAGTCTTCCCCTGTGTCCCCATTCTCCATAGCACCTCTCCTCTTGGGTTTCGAATCCATTGTTCAATAAACAAATCAAGCAATCACTGCAAACAAAAAATATCCCCAACAAAAATATTACAAAAAAGAAAACCCAAACACGATCAGAAAACATAAAGGTTTATATAGAGTAGAGAATTAAGTTCTAAAATTCCTTTTATAAAGCACTCTGCTTTTATGACCAAACAACAACAACATTAATCCGAAAGTTAATGCGAGTTTTAAGGAGCATAAGCAAAAGCAGAAAACGATGAACTAGAGCAGTAAATGAAGGAACTAAATACCCTGATTATGCAA
Organism: Hibiscus mutabilis; assembly: GCA_019671005.1. Classification (NCBI taxonomy): domain Eukaryota; kingdom Viridiplantae; phylum Streptophyta; class Magnoliopsida; order Malvales; family Malvaceae; genus Hibiscus; species Hibiscus mutabilis. The sequence goes on from CM033743.1 coordinate 2,854,224, forward strand.
AAGAGGAAGTGTTACTCGTACCTGAAAAGCCAAGGAAGAAGGGTGTTGGATCTGAGTTTGGTGAAGTTAAGAAATTTGGTGGGTTGAAAGGTAAAGGTTGGGTTTTCCGCTAATTTTCGTCGGATTAAGAAAAGAAACAGAGAGGATGAGATAGAAAATGAAAATCTCGTCCTCGTCGTCTCCTTTTCTGTCGCTTTTTTTCGTTGTTTTCTCTTTGGTCGGATAAAATTGGAAATTTAAAATGGGGGATGGGTTCAATATTTCTATAATTTTGATAAAAGTAAATTACGTAAATGGTCCCCTGACTATGATTCAATTTTTTTGAGTCCTTTGACTATGAGAAATTATAAATAGGCCTCTCAATTAATCGCGACTAACAAATCAGTTTAATTTCGTTAAAAAATAAACAGCTGATGATGTGAAAGTTAATAAAATTTATATAATAACAAATTTTACTCTCGATCTTTATATTTTATTTTAATTTGATCTTAAATTTAAAATTTAGCTCTCAACATTTAAATATTATAATATTTTAGTCCTTTAAATCTTAAACTTCATCTTCTTCCCTTTCAAAAACAAAAGGCATCGTAGATGGCTACCGTAAACATCAATGGAGATTTTGATATTGATTCTCCAACGATTTTTCACTGCTCATTCAAATGGAGTTGCAGATGGCTACCTTAACATTAATGGAGATTTTTTTTATAAGGGAAGAAGAGAAAATTTAGGATTTAAGGGACTAAACTGTTGTAATATTTAAATATTAAGAGATAAAATTTTAAATTTAGGACCAAATTAAAATAAAATGTAAAAGTTAAAGGTTAAATATGTTATTATACAATTTTATTAACTTATCACATCATCAGTCTTTTATTTTTTAACAAAACTGGACTGGTTTGCTAGCCGCGATTAATCGAATGACCTATTTATAACTTATCATATTTAAAGGACTCAACAAAAAAATTAAATCATAATCGAGGGACTATTTATGTAGTTTACCCTTTTGATAAAGACGAAGTTTTAAGTTTTTTTCTTTGAACAAATTAAATTTTGCATGATGATTATGTTTTTTATACAATGTAATTTTATAATTCAAACTAATCAGTAGCTATTTATATGGTCTAAAAAATCATAGCTTTTCTATATAGCATATATCATACTATTAAAATTTTATAATTAATAATTTGGTTAAAGTGGTAAGCAGCTTGGTATCGTTTAAGTAAATTTCTAATTTGAGACTTTATATATGCAGAAAATTTCAGTTATGAGACTCATCTATTAAGTCAGGTGTACGGCGTGAGTCGATCTAGACTAATCATGACAAAGCTTTAGGAAACCAATGAATCAATAAGAGTTGGATACAATAGTAAATTGCATTGTTCTCTCAAGTAGATAACTCGTATTTGAACTTTAAAAACGGTATTGTTAATACAGAAAATTATAAATATAAAATATTAACCATAAAGTAGATATTTGCTATAAACGATGATCAATTCAATCTGAACTTGAAACTCAATCGAAAGTCTTATAAATCTATCAACAAAATAATAATAATTCGATGAACAAATAATAATAGTAATTCGCGGGTATTTGGGCAGAGAAACAGATTTTGAAGGCTGGCCCACTACTGACTTTGTGAAGATAAATGGAAGAAACAAAATCAGTATGATCTGAAACTCACGATCTATTTTATTATTAATATAATTTTTGGCCCAACAATTATGTAGTTGTTGTTAAACTTTAAAAGCTCTATTTATAATTCTAACCAAATTAGGTTTTGTTTTATGGACTCTTATTGCACATAAATAGGGTAGTTATGAAGTGCGGCAGGTCTACAGTGCGGTTAAAAGACGATAAATTTTAAAATATTATATTTTTTTTTATCATATTTTAGGTTATATTTTTCATGCTTTTGGTCAAGCATTGATACATATTTTGTAAGTATCGATACTTAGTTTTTTTATAACATTTTAAGTTTTTGGACAAGTATCGATACTTACAAAATAAATACCGATACTTGTAAAAAATACGAAAAAATCAATCTAAAATGTTATAAAAAAAGTCTAATATTTTTAATTTTTAGACAAATATCGAAACTTACCGTCTTTTAGCCGCACCCTAAACTTATTGTATATTAGACTTGCCCACACAAACAAGTCTATGTTTTATGGACTCTTGTTGCACATAAACAAATTTATGTTTTATGGGTTTTTAACTTTCTTTTGTATGATCACAATTTATTATTTAATGAATAGTTTATATACTTTTGATAATTTTAAAGAAAATGATCAGTTAATATGATTTGATTTTTTTTATTTTTTTGTGTGTATTTTTTCTTTATTCAATAAAATTAGTTGATTTTAAAGCTTATGTTTCAAGTGTTCAAGCTTGATTTATGTTAATGATTCGTTTGAGTATAAATCAATAGACAATTATTTGGTACATTGGTAACCTTGAAAATGATGACGTGTCATTTTTATATATAATTATTGAAAATAACACTTGTCACCGTTTCAAAGTTATTGGTGAAAATTTTCCGCTAATAATGTATCATACAATAACTATAAATTAAATTAGAGTTATATTTTGATACATAAGTTGCGTGAAAAAATTTACACAATCCTTTTATAAAATTTAAAGCATAAATCTCAAACCCTAGCGCCCTAAAACCTAAATCTTAAATCCTAAACTCTAAATTCTAACCATAAACCTTAAATTTTACACAGTACACACTAAAACCCTAAACCTTAAACCCTAAAACTTAAAATTAAAAGACTAACTTTAAACAAGCTTGTATATCAAAGTATTTTCTATTAAATTATTAAAGTTTACTTCCGCATAATTACAAGTCGTTACTTCATAAAATTCACCTTTAAAAAGATTAAAGGATTTTTTTTAATATAGTCACTGAATTTTTACTATAATCATAGAAGATATTATAATTACAACGCATTCAAGAAATAAAATAATAAGACTAATCTACCCAAAATTTCTTACGACAAAGAAAATTAAAGGATAATTTAAGTGTACAAAAAGTATAAAAATAAATATCTAAATAAAAGTGATGAAATTTAAAGATTTGTTAATAGATATTTAATCAATTCACATTATATATATAAAGGGTTGACGTTGTCACCGAACGTCAAACTTGGCAAGTTGTCGTGCTCAAACACATTAATCATGCGGGAAGCATTGCTTGGGAATTCAACTTTATGTACCCTCAATATAAACACCCAAAATATATGAACTTATATATATATATATATATGGATAAGATCTTCTTTTACTATGTAAAATTTAAAAATTTTACACATTTTTTAAACGTTAGCTGGAGGTAGATGGAGGATTGAGTTTAACAGTAGGAAATTTGAAGATTATCACTTGGAAAAAAATAAGGAAATAACAGTCATTTATTACCATCATCTAACGGTTCAAAAAATGTATAAAAGTAATTGAATTTTACACAATGTAAGTGAATCATAACACATTTTTTGGACCGTTAGATGATTATAATAAATGGTTAAAATTATTTTCTTATATTTTTTCTCAAGTGATAATCTTCAAATTTTCTACTGGTAAACTCAACCATCCATTTATCTTCATCCAACGATTCAAAAAATGTATAAAACTTTCAAGTTTTATTCCAACTCAACACTTTGTCTTTTTTTGTTTTGGCTGCCGACGGGAACATCAGCTTTGATGCTAGTTGTCGATCGTCATTGTTTTATTTTTCTATACTTTTTTTATTTTTTACTTTTTTTATTTTTTTATTTTTTCCTAATTTTCAATAAAATTATGTGTTTTGATTATCTCTTTTTTTGCCTATTTTGTTATGTTTGTTTTTCTTTATCTTCATGATACTCATTTTCTCTGTCTTTATGGTACGTCTCTGTCTCATGGAATGATTTGTAGATATCTTTGCGGCCTGCTCGTGTATTGTTCCTCACGGCGTTTATTTTTTATCTGTGTTCTTCGGTGGTCATAGATAGTTTCTTCCTTTTATGGTTGTTTGTCGATATAATCAGAAGTGGAACGGATCAATACCTTTAGAATCGACGCGAAAGGTATTTGCATATTTCTAGTGGGGATTTTTTCTAGTTTATGTTTTGATAACTCCCCAGAGACTCTCCCTACAATGAATTTCAAATATTTGATGTGGTACAAAGAAAAAGTGTCTAATCTGACTAGAACAACCCTTTAATTTTTTTTATTTGTCATTTATTATTATTTTTTAATATTGTAAAACCTTCAAAAAATTATATTATTATTATTTATTTATTAATAAAGCTGCATAATTTTAAGTTTAAAAAATTAATTACAACATAAAATATATTACATGTAAGGTATAACGTTTAACATATCTAATAATTTAGGTACATAAACCTAACATGCTAACACCAAAAAAATACTACAAAATATGATACACCTAACGGGCCCTTTGCTTCTCCATCAAACCAAAAACTGGTAGGTATTTTGTTGATTTGTTCACTAAATTCCTTAAAAAAAGTTATTTTATTAAAAATATATAAAAATAATAATATATTTGATTTCATGTTTTTTTATTATTAATCTATATAAATTATTTTATTAATTAAATTTATATCATTTGATTAAAGTCGAGATTGTTCCCAACTAAAAAATAATATCAAATATTTTTCATTTATATATAAATAAAACATAAAAAGCAACCAAATTTCTTTTTATCAACTGAAAGAAAACTGTAAAAGAAATAAATTGGACTGACTTTCCGCAGTAATTAAGGGAAAGGATAAGATCTCAACTTCATTTGCTGACATTTCAAGTTTATGAGAGAATTCATTGTTTAAAAAAAAGTTTACGAGAATTCAATTCCCTATAATGGATATTGTGGGACATACATATATGAAAAAAGGGGCCTGTCTGTCTGTATCAATTATTATTGTTATTTTAAGAATTTTTTCATATATTGTTTTATAAAATTCAAAAAATGAAGGGTGGCACTGGTCAGAATTTCTTGCCATTTATTAGCTAATTAGATTTGATAGCTTTTCCGAGAAGATATAGAGTGCGACATGTTTTGGGCGTAGTTAAAAGACAGTAAATTTTGAAATTTGTTTACGAATTGAAAATGAGATTTTTTTATAATATTTTTTATTGGTATTTTTGAGTTTTTTTTGCATGTATCAAAATTTAGTTTTGTAAGTATCTATATTTATTTTTTTGATAAATTTTTAGTTTGAGATAAAATGTCGATACTTGCAAAAAAAAACTCAAAAAATATTATTGAAAAGTCTAATATTTTCAGTTCGTTAACAAATTTTAAAACCTATCATCTTTTAGTCGCACAATAAGCATGTCGCACGTTTAACTTATCCAGCCTTTTCTTATCGATAAAGAAAGATTTTGTTTCTGTTTTTTTTTCTCCAATAAATTAGTAATTTTTTAATCAAATTTTCATCACTTCAATATTCTAATGGCATTGTTTTGTATAAATTAACAGTCATATAATGTAAATAAACATGTAATTCAATATTCATTAGGAAACGATTAAATAATAAAAGCTGACATGAATTGACCAATTATAAGTAAGGGAGACATAAATAAATTAAAATATTAAAACCAAAAGAGGATTAAAATAAAAAAAATGACAGATATTATTTTACAATTATTTTATAATCACCTTTAGATTATAAGGTGTATGCACATTGTCTAAATGTATGATTTTTATCTTAGGAAACATAAATTTAAATTATTTTATTTATAAAGTGTATGCACGTATATGCGAAAAATAGAAAAGACCACTACAATGCACAAACAGTTGCTTTTGTTGAATACGGAACAAATGTTTTAACGTAAAAGTTGAAAACAAAAATTATTTTAACATAATAAATTAGCATAACTTTAAATAATGTAAAAGTAAAAATGTTTTTTTTTATATAAATAAGAACGATTAATTTTATTGTAAAAGTAAAAAAAAATGTTTAAAGTTACAAAAAGAATCTACAATACAATAATGAATTAATTGAAAATCATCGTAATGTACAAATCGTGGGTAGTTTGTGTTTTTATTTTAGGCTTGATGCACTCCCCTAAACTTTACATGTTTTTTTTTTTAACTTGTTCTTTAAAATATTTTTAATCTTTTTTCTCCTCTAAATTTTACATTGTTATCCATATAACCCTAAAAATAGGCATCGTTTAAAAAGATTAATAACCAACCAGAACACGCCACATTATCACTATTTTATTATTTTTTGTATTTTCGATAATAAATTAAAAATTAATTAAAAATAAAGAAGGAAGAAGAAAAATCCAGGGTTCCTAATCAATCAATTATTTTCCTTTGATTTCTTTTTGGTTTTGATTTGTTACGTGAGTGAATTGAGTTCGTCTCTCAATCATGTCGACTGGAAGTTCAAGATCACGTTTCAATTCCTTTTCACTTCACTAAGCAAATCCACCGGATTAATTAAACAACAACGAAAATTCACTTCACTTGTAACTTATTTTTTTCTTCTTCACGATTTAGGGTTCATGAGCCACTGATCTCAATCGTTGTTTGCGCCAGTTTCGTTCAGATGAAATAAGAAAATTAAACGAACCCTAAAAACACTGAATAAATAAACCCTAAATCAATTCAAGCCCTAAATCTCATTTGTCATTTTTGTTCAGATGAAAGAAGAATTTTGATTTAGGTTTCAAAATAATTTTGCGTTCAGGGTAAATGGGTAGTTTTGGGGATTTACTTAGTTTACCGTTTTTTAATTATATTTTATTTTTATTTATTTTAAATTAATTTCAAAGTTATTATCGAAAATACTAAAAATAATAAAACAATTATGACATGGCGTGTTCTTAATGGTTATTAAATTTCTTTAAAATGACGTTTGTTTTTAGAATTATATGGGTAACGTCGTAAAGTTTAGGGGACAAAAAAGGTCAAAAAATACTTTAGGGGGCAAATTAGAAAAACAAGTAAAGTTTAGGGGGTAAAGTGCATTAAGCCTTTATTTTATATATTTTAATTTGATATTTTTAGTCTATATACCTTACACATTTTAAAATTACAACCGTGACTTGAATAATGATTGTTAAATCAAATTGTACTACTAATCTATATGTTATAAGTAAATTGTAGATTTAATTATCATGATTAATACTTCAAAATATAAAATATTAAAATCAATCAATTTAAGATATAAAAATTAAATATATAATTTAAATACACTGTAATAACTGATAAAAAACTTTCGAGTTGATTATGGACTCATAGTTTTATGTAAGGGAATTTGAACTATTAAGAAATTTTAGATTAAAAATACATGAAGTGCGGAATTATAATATTTTAAAAAATATAAAATTAGATTAGCAATAGAAAATATAAAAAAAATATTCAAACTATAAAAAAATTAAAATTTCAATGGTGAGACTGCACCAACATTTTCTCGATCGATCTATTTTTAGTTGAAAATAAACATATTTGATCATTAAACCAGGCGTTGAGATTCTTGTCTAAGTTGTATTAAGATTAGTTTATATGATTTCTGCAATTTGTAAATTGTTTTATATTATTTAATTATTATCTAATATTATATTTGTATTGTGTACGATATATGAGAGTTAGTTTTGAATGGTTTAGGGTTAAAAATTCAGTTCCATAGAGTTAGCTGAGTTAGACAAGTCGAAACACGAGTGAGCTGTTTTTTTTTTAATAAAAACATTAGTTAATTTTATTGAATAAACAACTAAGAAATATAATAAAAATACAATTTAAAAAAAACTAAAATTTAAATAGACTAGGTATATTAACCTATAATTTCTCTAAAATTGTTAAAGAACAAAATCTGACCGTTGAATAGTAAATAATGAGTTAATTGCATCGTGCATCCTCAATCTATAATATTTATTTTTAATTACTCTTAAAACTTTTGAATTTTTTAGTTTTATTCATGTATTTTAACTCTCAGACAAAGACATGGTTGAAAACTAACCAAACCGTAGTTAAAGTTAACCGCTGAATAAGTACTCTAATATTTAACTTGAGTAGTTTGTATGAATATTCAACTTTGTTTTCTTATATATATATATATATATATATATATATATAATATTTTAATACACTTTCAATCTTAGGGTTTAAGGATCTAAGTTTGGGTTTAGGGTTTATAAGTTTAGGGTGTAGCGTGCCGAATTTAAGGTTTATGGTTATAATTTATAATGTAGGGTTTAGGTTTAGGGACTTAGGTTTTAATTTTTATAAATTAAATATGAATGGTTGTTTAATTTTTTCCCCGCAACTTGTGTATCAAACTATAACCACACATATATATAATATGTGATCCACTTACATTGTTGTGTAAAACCCATTACTTTTACTTATTTTTTAAATCGTTAGATAATGGTAAATAAATTACTAAAATCATTTTTTGTGATAATTTTCTTATTTCATACTGTTAATCTCAATATTCTATTTACTTTTATCTAATGGTCTAGAAAGGTGTAAAACTTTCAATTTATACATTGTGTAAGAGGATCATATAAAAAATAAAAAAAATGTTAACCATTTATCTACCCTTATCCAACGATTTTAAAAATATAAAAATAATTGAGTTTTACGCAATGTAAAATAAATACATATAAAATAATTATAATCAAATTAATTATTTACTCAAAAATATTACAATCGAATAAACTTTAAATCGACTATAATATCAAGGAAAGCTTGAATTCCCAAAATAAATTTGGATGAGCATAAAAAGAAATTTTAGGGGAAGTAATTAAAACCAAATTTTAAAACATATTGAATTTCAATTTAAGTTGAGTTTGACTTCAATGCTGCATAAAAAACGACAAAGAATGCCGGAGATTTGGAGGAAAGTAATTGGAATATCCAACATTTTTATATATTCCACCGGCTTTCAATTCAACCCCATATATTTTAAATGTATTAATGGAACTTTATTTATTTTAGAAGGGAATAATTATATAAAGTTGGTCACTTACCTAATCTATATATAAATCAAAGGAATTATCATAACTTAATTACTTTTTTATTAAAAAGTTGAGGCTTTACATTTCTGTCACAGAATTCGAACTCATAAAATGAAATAAAATAAGTATTTTTAATTACTAAGCTAACTATTGGATCTCAACTTAATTGCTGGTTTCAGTAATAAGTATTTTAGACAACTTTTTATAATTTATTCGGTATATATGAATCAAAGAATTTATAGATTTAATGTTACATGCAATATGTTTTAATTTCGTTTATACATATTTTAAAAAAAAATCCAAAGTTTTCTTTAAAGAAATCTACCGTTAGATGTAAAAAATATAAGATATTATTATATATTTGCGTTGTTTTATTTACTGTTACGAAAATATTAAAAATTTATGTTCGATAATTAATGGATAGCATATTACGTTAATTGATTTGATTAACTATTTATACTATCAAAGCTCAAAAGCTAAGACCCTTGCGGAAAACAAAGAACAACTGAAAGAGAATGGCTAAGGAAAGCTTAAGCAAGAAGAAGTGAGTGAATACTTTGTATATTACTCAAAGGAGAAGTGATTTACAAGTGAGGGAGGGGGCCTCTATTTATAGTTGAACTCCCCTACAATCAATGGCTAAGATTAATTTACATCGACGGTCTAGATCGACCTTATCCAAAGGAAATCTTACTTTTGGGATTCCTTCTTATCACAAACATTATCTACAAATAAGATGCTTTGACCGAACTACCCTCCTGAATATTTCATGGATCTGGGCTGATTCGGATGGGCTCGGACCCTAAGGTTTGGGCCGTGACATTCTCCCCCACTGGATCTGGCGACGCCCTCGTCGCTCGGTTGAGATGGTACTGACTCACTTGATCCTTGAATTGCCATAGACCCTCGGCTGGTTCCCAACTCCATTCACTGTCGGGAAGTCCCTTCCATTGAACAAGATACTCGTGCCTTGGCCGATGGCCTGGTCGTCGAATGACCCTCTCCGCTTGGATATCTTCAATTTCATTCTCATAGGAGACCTTTATCCCGACTGGCGCTCGGTGTGACTTGCCTCGATCTGGATCTGACTCATCTCGATGGTATGGCTTGAGTAGACTGACATGGAATACTGGATGAGCTCGGATGTTTGATGGCAACTCCAATTGATAGGCCATGGTGCCTATCCGCTTCACAACTTTGAACGGTCCCTCGTATCTCCGCACAAGCCCTTTGTGCACGGTTGGGTTGCGCAAAATCCCGGTGAGCTTTGCAAGGACTAAGTCACCAACTTGAAAATTCACGTCCCTACGTTTCTTGTCCGCCCACTTCTTGGTCCGTTTTCCCGGATGTCCCGCCCACTTGGAATCATGACACTCCTTCATGACTTCCTTGCGCAACTCCCCGAACTGAGGCACATAGAGGCGATGTCCTCGAGCATACAACAAGTCCCCCTCGATCCGCAGCTCTTCTCGTGGTCCCTTCCTTGGCATAATTAATCAGCATTCTGGCCGTTGGGTCGTGTGACAGTCCCTCTTTGATGCGTTCTAGCAAGTGTCCCTTCGGCAAGCTTACAACCTCGATGTTGTACCTCCGGCTTAAGGCATCAGCAACGGAATTAACCTTCCCCGGCTTGTACTCCATGGCAAAATCAAATTCTGCAAGAAACTCTTGCCAACGAGCTTGCTTGGGAGACAACTTTTTCTGCGTTAGAAAATAACTGTTGGCAATATTATCAGTATAGACCACAAACCTCGACCCAAGTATGTGATGTCTCCAAGTGCGCAAGCAGTGTACTACGGCGGTCATCTCTTTCTCATGGACCGTGTACCTTCGCTCGGTCTCATTGAGCTTCCGGCTTTCGTATGCAACCGGATGTCCTTCTTGCATAAGGACCCCACCAATGGCAACGTCGGATGCATCGGTGTGAACTTCAAAAGGCTTGGTGTGATCCGGCAACACCAACACTGGCTCACTCGCCATGGCTTTCTTCAAGTTCTCAAAAGCTTTATGACAATCGGCACTCCAATCCCACGCCTTGTCCTTTTTCAGCAACTCGGTCAAAGGTGTGGCGATTTTGGAATAGCTTTTGACGAACTTCCGATAGTAGTTGGCTAGCCCCAGGAAGGATCTCAACCCCGTCACCTTCGTTGGCGGCTCCCAGTCAACAATGGCTTGAATCTTGGCCCCGTCCATCCGGATCTTGCCACCACCAACAATGTGGCCTAGGAATGGGACCTCCTCTTGCGCAAATGAGCACTTCTCCTCTTTGACGTAGAGCTCATTTTGCCGTAGAACCTCGAACACATGCCTTAAGTGTTCAACATGCTCCCCAAGTGTCTTGCTATAGACCACAATATCGTCAAGGTAAACAACAACGAATTGATCAAGAAAGGGTTGTAGTACCTTGTTCATGAGAGTACAGAAGGTAGCGGGAGCATTCGTGAGGCCAAAAGGCATCACCATGAATTCATATGAACCGTAGCGAGTTACGCATGTTGTTTTCGGTTCATCACCTTCTGCGATTCTAACCTGCCAATATCCGGACCGCAAATCCAACTTGGTGAACCACCTTGCACCACCAAGTTGATCGAACAAGTCAGCTATCAGTGGGATCGGGTACTTGTTCTTCACTGTGAGCTTATTCAAAGCTCGGTAGTCGATGCACATTCGGCGTTCCCATCATGCTTCTTTTGAAAGAGCACCGCGCACCGTAGGGTGCCTTTGACGGTCGGATATACCGGCATCGAGGAGTTCCTTCAATTGTCTGCGCATCTCCTCTAACTCGGGTGGAGCCATTCGGTAGGAGCTCGGGGCGGGCGGCTCGCATTCGGCACAAGATCAATCTTGTGATCCACCTCCCTCTTTGGTGGGAGATGCTTGGGCAACTCGGCAGCATCACATCCTTGAATTCTGCCAAGACTTGCTTCACCTCGGTTGGGATTTCTCGGATTGATTTGTCCCATCATGGACCAAAGTAGCCAAGTAGGTGGGTTCCTCCTTGCGCACCCCCTTGCTGAATGGATGGTCGACAAAGATCTTGGCCCCAACTCCGCCTCTCGTCTCACCGGAACCATGCATCGATGTGCCGGGTCAAGAATGCATAAACAATCGGCAAAGGGAACAGGCAAAGCATTAATCCGGTCAAGTAGGCTAAGTCCAATCACAAAATCGAAGTCATCAAGAGGGGATTACCTTGATAGCTTCCTTACCACCCACCGCCAATTTCTAGCTTGACTCCTCTTGCTACTCCCGCAATCGAGTCTCCTTGGCATTCACGGTTTTGATGAACCCACTTGCCTTCTCCACATGAAGGCCAAGTTTCTTGGCAACTGGTTTACGACACGAACAATTTCGAGGCACCGGTGTCCACAAGTGCGCTCAACTTTCGACCCGCCACAATGATGTCCACGAACATTAGACCCTTCTTCTTGGAACCCTTCTTGGTCTCCATGGAACTGATGATGGAATTAAGCATGAGGGCTTCCTTCTCTTCGCTTCTTTCTTGAATGGCAAAGCAGCCTTTGCGAGCGGGGACAATTCCTCTTGATGTGATTACCCTTACAATTGTAACAAACGATGTCCCAAGGCTTGCTAACTTTTTTGCCTTTATTGGTTGGCTTTTCGGATCCGTCCTTGGCATGCCTGTCTTTGTCTTTCCTCCCGTTGCCTTTGTACTTGGCTTTTTCTTTGAAATTGTCCGACTTCTTATGTTCAAATTCTGCAAGGGAGTCGGCAGCGCCATTGCTTTGGGACAGATCTTGGATCTCCATTCGGTGTAGCTCCATCTTTGCCCAACGTTGTAGCCCATTCTTGAAAGAAAATAGGCGCCGGTCTCGCTCATATCTTGGATTTGGAGCCTAAGTTCCGTGAACTTCTTGACATACTCTCGGATAGAGCCGTCATGTTGTAGCCGGCGTAACTTTTCTCGAGCCTCGTTTTGAGCATTCCTTGGGTAAGTCTTGCTTGAACTGAACTCGAATCGAACTCCTTCCACGCCTTGACCGGGAAGAGTCTCATCCTCCGCTGGGGGAGCATCTGTGTCGCCACCATAAGAGAGCGGCATCAGATAAATAAATAGAAGCTGTGTTTACCTTTGTTGCTTCATCATCGATGCCCATGAGTCGGAAATACTGCTCCAACCCCCAAATGAAGTTGTCCACTTCTTGGGCTGCCCTTGCCCCCTTGAACTCCTTCGGCTTTGGCGCATCGATCCTGGGCTTAGCTGCAGGTGCTTCGCCCACCATGCCGGTCAATATGGCATTTTTGTAGAGAGATAGCTCGGCAGTGAGCTTCTTCATCTCCCCCGCATGTTCTGCCTTCATGGTCTCCATCGCACCTTGAAGGGAACGCACATGTTGGTCCATTTTCTCAAGACGTGGCTCCGCCTCCTCCTGGAACTCTTGAACATTACCCATGGCTTCCTCCAGGCGAACAACCCTCTTCTCCAACGATGAGATGATGTCCCTGGAACTTTCACGCTTCTTCCCCGCAAAGACGAGTCTCTCGGTCACTTGGTGGAACCTCGCAGTGCTTTGTGGCGCCATTTCTCTCGGTCGACTAGCTCGATACCACTTGTCACGCCCGTAGAATCTCGTAGTCCCGAACGCGCGGCCTTAGACGCCTCTCGAACAAGGCAACGCCTAAGTAAGCTGACGATCAAAGCTCAAAAGCTAAGACCATTTTGGGAAAACAAAGAACAACCGAAAGAGAATGGCTAAGGAAAGCTTAAGCAAGAAGAAGTGAGTGAATACTTTGTATATTACTCAAAGGAGAAGTGATTTACAAGTGAGGGAGGGGGCCTCTATTTATAGTTGAACTCCCCTACAATCAATGGCTAAGATTAATTTACATCGACGGTCTAGATCGACCTTATCCAAAGGAAATCTTACTTTTGGGATTCCTTCTTATCACAAACATTATCTACAAATAAGATGCTTTGACCGAACTACCCTCCTGAATATTTCATGGATCTGGGCTGATTCGGATGGGCTCGGACCCTAAGGTTTGGGCCGTGACAATATGTATTACACTCATACCTGTGATTTTTTTTTAATTATATAAAAATATGTTTTTACTCCAAAACATATGTGAGTTATTTAAAGACAATTTAAATTCACGAGAGTAAGAAAGAAAAAAAATAATAGTTTACTTTTGTTGACATAAAATAGTTTACAAATATTAAGAATTGTCAAGGATAAAATTATTTTTACAATATTTATATCTAATACTCGAAACATATAAGCGTTATTTCTTGCAATTTATTTAAATTTAAAGAATTCATCGTAATTCATTATTGCAATATTTATTTATCAAACAATCAAATTAATAAATTTAATTTATTAAAGTTGTAAAAAATTCAATTATCTAATTTTCACTCAGAAATATATTTATAAAAAAACACTAAAATATTATTATAAACAGTAATATAAGAGAAGATGAAGATCATAATTACAATAATATCTTGAAAATCTTTATTAAATGTCCAGTTCCGGTTCCCAAATCAGGACGATGAGAAGTCCGTGTCCAAACTGCGTCGTTTGGTAACAGCAAGCGGACGTTTTTCTACACGTGCTTTTACCGGCAATTACCGGGAAACTTTACACACTGTTATTACAAAAGAACGGGAGTTGTTTTTTTTAAGTCTTCTTTCTTAAACTCCTATAAGTATCGGATCCTCATTGACTACAGTCTTTCTAGTATTTCCCCTTTCCTACCATTCTCCGGCGAAATCACCGGTCATCTCCTCTCTAATTTTCGCTGGGAAATTCATTTTAGAGACAGCCTTTGCTTCTAGAGGTGCGCTTTTTAATTTTTTAAAAGCTCATTTTTTTTTGCGTGTGGGGTTATTTTTTTTACTTAATGTTTTTGATTAGACGAGTTTCAGATCTGGGTTTTTTTGGTGGACTGATTTGAAGTATTTAATTTTTCATGCCCTTTGTTGGTTTCTTCTTGGTATGTATCTTCATGCCTTTCCCGTTGATATTTTTAAAATCGTATTATTTTTTTCTAATAGTCAAATATTCGGTTAAAAAATGTAATCTGCACTTCCCATTTTTCTAATTTTAAAAAATATTTTGTGTGCGTCATTCCGAATCCATATTTTGTATATAATAATGATGGTTGGGGGTTGGTTGTTGGAAATTTCCAGGGATTTAAATCGAGGCAGAGGTAGCGTTTTCGGTCGCGCGTTTTATCGTCATTTCGGACAATAGCGGGTTCGCGGCGTTTTATCCTCATTTCAGACAATAACCGGCGAATTGCGGTTATTGTGGACCGTTATTTTTCACAATAGCGATTTTGGCGGCGCTACCGCTATATCGCGGATGCGGTCCTATTTGAATCCCTGGAAATTTCCTTTATTTTCCAGCATCTTGGTAATGTAATGAACAAGAGTTTTGATTTATTCACTCTTTGTTGAATGGGATTTTTCATTTCATTAGCTCTATAAATACAGTAGTCTTAGCATTTTAGAATTTCAAGCTTGTTTCTTTGCTATTCGTAAGGGGTTTTTACTTTGTTGTTATCCCAAATATTTGGGGTTATAATCTTTTTTATTATTATCTAAACTGTAGATCTCTTATTCTGAAACTTGCAAGTTTCGTTTTTGATCATTGAGGACAAAGAAAATGGATGGGTTAAAGTGACGGGGCTTAGAAATGTGAGCTCAACATGCTCGATCTCCGAAACAGAAGACCATGATCTCTCACGCCTCCTTGATAAGCCAAGGCTTAACATCGAGAGGCAAAGATCATTTGACGAGAGATCGCTGGGTGAGCTCTCTACTGCTCTATCAAGAGGGGCTCATGACAACTATGAGACCACGCACTCGCCTGGTTGGAGGTCTGGTTTCAATACTCCAGCCTCATCGGCTAGAAACTCCTTTGAACCGCACCCCATTTTGGCTGAAGCGTGGGATGCTCTCAGGAGATCTTTGGTGTATTTCAGAGGCCAACCGGTTGGTACCATTGCCGCTTATGACCATGCTTCCAAGGAAGTTTTGAACTATGATCAGGTAAGATTCTCATTAGATACTTGGAGCCGTTTTCTTTATCGATATTCAAATTGTTGTTGCATATGTATGAGATTGTAAACTATGATCCTGGCATTTATTATTGCTTATAATGAGTGTTAGTTATTCAATCTAAAACTAATTGTTAATTATAGAAAGTTTTAAACCTGAATATATAAGGTCATAGCAAACTGTGAAGCTTAATCGAATGTAGGGTAACATCATTTAATAGTAAATACCTTGATCCAAGTTGGATGACTTTGATTAGGTGAAACTTCAAGTCAAACATGAGGTGGAATTGAAATTTAACATGAATAGAGATTTCTGATCGCTAACGGTAGGTTTGATTAGTTAAAAGATGTTATTTTTAATACTGAAATCCATTACCATTTAGTCAGTTAAAATATTGAAATCTTCTAAGATTGTTTTGTTCGGGTTTTTCTTCAGGTTTTTGTTCATGACTTTGTACCCAGTGCTTTGGCTTTTCTGATGAATGGAGAACCTGAGATAGTTAGGAACTTTCTCTTGAAGACTCTTCAGCTTCAAGGGTGGGAAAAAAGAATAGATAGATTCAAGCTAGGGGAAGGTGCAATGCCAGCTAGTTTCAAAGTTCTTCATGATCCTGTACGTAAATCGGACACAATTATTGCAGATTTTGGAGAGAGTGCCATTGAAAGAGTTGCTCCAGTCGATTCGGGATTCTGGTGGATCATTCTGCTCCGTGCATATACAAAATCTACAGGGGATTTATCTCTAGCTGAGACACCTGAATGTCAAAAAGGGATGAGGCTCATACTTACTCTTTGTCTATCGGAAGGATTCGATACATTCCCAACCCTACTTTGTGCTGATGGATGCTCTATGATTGATCGAAGAATGGTAAGCTATCTGTCCAGTCTTTTTTTTCTTTCTTTTTCTTTTGTGCATGTATATGTGCGTGCCTGTTCATGCTTGTAATGTCCTTTACTGATCGTATAGTTTGTTTGATTTAATGTGAGACATGCAATGCATCTGAGAAATTAAAAGTAAAATGAAATTTAGATATAATACGCATTATTCATGGAAGGAAAGGTGTAGCTGATAATTTATTGTTATTGATGTGTGGTGGAGAGAGTGGAGCAGCATTTTATTGTTATTGATGTGAGGTGGAGAGAGTGGAGCAGCATGACATTGAAATCCGGTTCCTTGGTTTTAATTTAATAGCATGCTGTTTCTGCAACCATGTTGATGTGGTGTACTTCAATGGTCCAACTGCTGTAATTTATTCCTTCGTTTAGGCCAATCTACTCTTGTTTTTGTAATCAAACTCCCAATGTCCTTGTAAGACGTTGAAGCAAATGGTTTCAAATGTGTTCCATTATATAGTATCACATGTATGTTTGCTTGAAAGCGAAATAGTCATAGTTTACGAATGAATCATTCTCAAATGCTGTTTTGGCCTGAGTTACAAGCTATGGATAACAATAATTGACCATTCCTGAAGCAGTTTGCGAGGCTGTTACATGATAGGGTAGACAAGAACGATGTAGGTTTAGGCGGTAAAAGTGATTCCGGTTTTGATTCTCTTTATTTGATCATGAATGTTAACCTTAATTCATCTATCTATCCACACATACTCACACATATGTATATACATTTTGTCACCACCCCCTCCTCATCTTTAAGACTAATGAGTCTTGTACTGTGCATGTTCTAATGATGGTGTGAACTTTTTTTCTTCGGCATTGACAGGGTATTTATGGTTATCCTATTGAAATTCAAGCGCTTTTCTTTATGGCATTGAGGTGTGCTCTATCATTGCTGAAGCATGACGCCGAAGGCAAAGAATGCATTGAAAGAATTGTGAAGCGTTTGCATGCTTTGAGTTATCACATGCGGAGTTACTTTTGGCTTGACTTCCAACAACTAAATGATATTTATAGATATAAAACGGAGGAGTATTCTCACACTGCGGTAAATAAGTTTAATGTTATTCCCGATTCCATCCCAGACTGGGTATTTGATTTCATGCCAACACGTGGTGGCTACTTTATCGGCAATGTTAGTCCTGCAAGGATGGATTTCAGATGGTTTTGTTTGGGTAACTGTATAGCAATTCTATCTTCTCTTGCAACTCCGGAGCAATCAATGGCTATAATGGACCTTATCGAGGAGCCTTGGGATGAGCTCGTTGGAGAAATGCCACTAAAAATAGCTTATCCCGTAATAGGAAGTCATGAATGGCGAATCGTTACCGGTTGTGACCCAAAGAACACGAGATGGAGTTATCACAATGGAAGATCTTGGCCAGGTAAGGCCTTTATTTCCTAGTCTATCTTCACTTCGGTGCTTTTGATCTTAAATAGAAATTTATTGGTGTCATCTTTTAAAACTATGAAGCTACAAATGTCTTGTATTTTAGATGATTATGTCGAATACACATTACAGAAATCCCGAGGCAGTGCTTAAGATGACCAACTGGAACATGAATATTACTGTTTGTTGTATTTGTAAATTGCCCTTTACCATAATCATGCAATTTCTCCTTATTCTGCATACAGTGCTTCTGTGGTTGCTGACAGCTGCTTGCATAAAAACGGGAAGGCCTCAAATTGCAAGGCGTGCAATTGACCTCGCTGAGACACGCTTGTTGAAAGATGGCTGGCCAGAATATTATGATGGCAAACTCGGGAGATATATCGGGAAACAGGCTAGGAAGTTTCAGACGTGGTCAAATAGCTGGATATCTAGTGGCAAAAATGATGCTGGAGGATCCATCGCACTTGGGGATGATTTCTTTGGAGGAGGACAAACAGATGAAGCCATTGATAAAGAGATCATCTTCTTGGACCTGCTAAAGCTGTCCTAACAGAACAGTAAGAAAACAACCGAATTGGCAAATGGCAAGAGACCAGCTTCAAAAAGCTCCGTTGTATCCGTATGAGTCTTGCCTCTTTACGTTACGTTTTTGAGTCGCAAAAGTATTGACGAAAAACAAGGATGTTATTTTTGCAGCCATGGCTGATGGCTCATGCATTGTTTTCCATTTCAAGTATACACTAAAGGAATTAAGTTTCGTGTTGGCAGATGCCATATCTATATGTATCAAATCACCTGGAAATAATTTTCATTTATTTGACTTCAAGCATGCAATTTCACTTTTTCTTAATACTATTATTGATTGGAACTACCATGGTAGCTTCGGTTGTGGTTCCTGATGAAACATAAAGTAAATACAGGTAATTTTAAATTAATATCTTTTTTATTATTTAATTAGAAGAATGACTTCCATCTAATATTATTTAAAAAAATGACCCATGTCAGTCCACGTAAGACAAACTTCGTCCTACAAAAAGTGAGTTTTATGTTAAAAAATGCGGTAATTTTTTTCCTTCTTTTTTACCAATTTATTCAACAAGAAAAAACAAAAACATGAACCTTTCATGTTCTTTTAGCTTCTCATTGTATGTTGGCACAGAAAGGAAATCATATTTGGAGGACATGTTGGCAATGGCATGTATGGGCAGGTGCATAAACTAAAATATCCAACAATTTGGTGGAACTGGCAGAATACAAGGTGGTGGTAGATAGAGACATAGGTTTGGAGAAAGTGGGTTGGTTTGTTGGATTTCTTACCTGAAATCAACGTCAGCCAAAACCCCACCTACCACATACATTGGCTACGCCTATGGGGGACCAAGACCATGCATCCTTCAATAGCTACATTGATTCCCAATCACAAAATTTCCATTTTGGTTTCACACAATTATGGTGAAGTTCAATTTCATAAAAATTATGAAAATCACATTCACATTTGATTAATTAGGTAATTAGGTCAATAATCTCTAGAGTAATTAGTTAAACTTCTTAGTTGACATCATCTCCTCTCCCATAAATTGCGTGTTCTAAACCTATTAGGAGCAAAAAAAAATTCGCCCTACCTTAGATAAAATTTGTTCAATTTTTTTTCCGATAATTCAGGTCAGTTTGATTTTAAAAAATTATCTTCCTCGAATCCTCTAAGGTTTTATTTAGAAATATACTCCATTGAAATCAGCAAAAGTACTGTGATGATTGACAAAAAAATATTTTCCAGAAAAAGAAAAAAAAATTTAGTGGTTATTTTAGTATATTGTTTTTTGACATGAGATTAAAAACAAATGTCATCCCAACTAACAGGCAAACGAAAAATTATATTATTAATTATTTTCACTGCACCAACGAGTCTGAACCAACTAAAATCATTAATTTTATCATTTTTCACGTAATTTTTTTATCAGGTGATTCTTCACTTACATTTTTTATATTAAATTTTAAAATAATTTTTGGAAGTTAAGAGTTTGAGTGAGTTGATGGAAAGGAGAAAATAAACGAGGTGGATGATTTATATTGGTTGGGATCATATTTGATGTGATAAAGATTACCCATCATATAATTTCTTTAGGCAAACCTACTCATAAGCTGTCAGGTCACAAGTGGCTCTCCGACTTGATCAATCTGGTATGATCGGTTAAATTTTGAATAATTTTTTTAGTTTTATGTGTTTGTTTGATTGGATTAAAATTAATTTAAAATATATTTTTATTGATATTTAATTGACATGTCCATGAGTCGGGTGGTCTATTCAGGTTGAATTTAGATAAAGATTTTGAAGACAAGAGATGCCCAACTATATTAATTAAATATTTTTAAAATATATTTTATTTAGTTTTAATTAAAATATACGGATATCAGGAGTTCAAATTTTAGAGTTGTGAATGAAAAAAATTACGTTGGAAGGGTCGTTTAGTCTTTATAAAATTTGATCCATGTTAATCCACCAATGAGTCGCATACCTATAATTAAACAAAAAGATATTAGTATTAATATAAAACTATATATTTTATTTATTTTAAAAATGAAACAGATAATATAGGCTAATCAAGTTCAATTAAGACGTATAACGTTTTAGAAAGCTCTTTAGAAAACATTACATCAAGGGTCCATAGCTCAGTGGTAGAGGTCACCGGTTCGAACCCGGTTGGGCCCTTATTCTTTTGATCTCCTTTTACCAAATTACAACTTGGGTAGCAGCAACAACCTTATGCCTCGTAATTTTTTTTAAATCAATTCAACGATTATATATGTAAAATTATAAAAATAAATACGGAAAAGAAAAATATATTAAATTTAATTTAAAAATATAAAACTCTTAAAACTATTTTCATTTTAAATCGTGCACTAACTATAATTTAAAATATATATAAAATGTTGTTAACTTTAATTTAATTATTAGATTTATTTTATTGGTTTAGATATTTTTATACATTATAAGTGTTATATTCGAATCCCCTTAATCTACATTTATTTATTTTTCCCTAGCATAAACAACCAATTAAGACATATATTAAATGTTTGTATTCTATATCATAGAATTATGCTTGGCTTGGCCTAGTGGCAAAGTGAAGCCTTTTACACTAAGCATGCTCAGGTTCCTTTTCCTCTAAAGCCAATTCGTTTGCATTTATTTTTCTTTCTCCAATTAAGTGACACGTGTCATCATTTGATTGGAGAAGAAAAATGAATTTATTAAATTAAATATAAATAGTAAAGTCCTCCAATAAGTGGTGACACGTATCATCACCTAATTGAATAGTTAATTTATTTTATTAAATTAAAATGAGGACCAAGTTGATAGATTATGTAAATAAAAGGGACCAAATGCGTAATTCTACTAATTTTATTTAACAATCACGTAAATCTCTTTGTTTTTTAACGACATGTGGCTACATTGGAACCACTTAAATAGATATATGGTATATTTACCAAAATTAAAAGTATAATGGTCAAATTGACACAAATCCTATAATTAAGTGGTCATATGTGTAGTTTACTGTAAAATATTTCCACCGACTCCCATTCCTAGTTTCTACCTAATTTCTCTGTCTCCCTTATTTATTTCTTCACAAAAGAACATAATTTTGTTTAGGGTGAATACTTTTGAAATTTTTGATACACAATCGTTTTAAATTTAAAATTTAAGAATTTAGTTTAAGATTTAGGAGTTTATGTTGTATGGTTATAATTTTGGGTTTATAATTTATAATTTTTGGATTAAGAATTTAGATTTTAAATTGTATATTTTAAATATAAAGACTTGTGTAATTTTTTTACACATCATGAATCAAAATATAACTATCAATAATTACAAATATAAACATTTGATTACCAAAATAAGAAAGAAACAATAGCTTAATGACTATCAGTTTACCCTAATAAATTTAGTTAGATTCTAATTCATGTACGATAAAACTTAAACTTAAACGTGTTAAAATTTTGAAAGCTTTAATATTACGATGGAATCAAAACTCATTGGCAAGAGTGAGGAGATATAATAATTATTAGGGTAAACTACACGTGCGACCACCGAATTATTTGAGGATACCTATTTTGATTATCGAACTAGATAACTCGCTAATCAAACTATTAAGCTTTTAAATTGTTCTTATTTTGACTACCGCCGTTAAAAAACTAACGGATAGGTGACATGACATTTAACGAAAATTTATAAAAGCACACATTTGGTCCCATATTTACCTATTATATCAATTTGGTCCTAATTTTAATTTAATTAAATAAAATTAACCAACCAACAAAATGATGACACATGTCCCCATCTATTTTAAGTTTTAATTTATTTAGTTTAATATATTTAACCAACCAACCAGATGGTGACATGTGTTACCATCTGATTGGCCGTAAACAATAAAAACAAATAAACTTAAAGGGAAATGCACCTGCAAGAAATTGACCCCACACCAACAGCGTGGAAGGGTAAAGCTCCAATCACTGAGCCAACTTCACTAATATGATATGGGGTACTAACATATTTTATTACACGATTATTTTGTTGGTGAAAATTAAAGAGTATAAAAGATAATTAATGAGATTCAAACTCAGGATTAATTGTATAGAACTAAAATGCAAAACCATTAAATCAACCTTATAACTTATGAAAATGTGACTACATATAATATATGAATTTAATAACGGTTAATAAAATAATAAATATGATTAATTATATTAATATTTTATTATAGAAAATAAAAATATTATATTATTAAAATTTATAATATTGAAAATATATTAAATATATAATAGTTTATTAATAAGTTTTTAATAATGTAATAATTCTATTTCCATTTCCATTTTTAAAAATATTTTAATATTATATACTAAAATATTAATATAATTAATAATATTTATTATTATTATTAAAAAATACTATTTATTAATATATTTTCAATATTTTTAATAATTTTAAAATTATTATTTTCATTAATAATATTTTAATTTTCTATAATAAAATCTCAATATAATTAATCATATTTATTATCTCATTAACTGTTACTAAATTTATATATTATATGTAGTCACATTTTCATAAGTTGTAAGGTTGTTTTGCATTTTAGTTTTATATAATTAGTCTCGAGTTCAAATCCCATTAATTCCCTTTTATACTCTTTAATTTTCACCAACAAAGTAATCGTTTAATAAAATACGTTAGTACCCCATATCATATAAGCGAAGTTGGCTCAACCGCTGAAGCTTTACCCTTCCATGCTGTTGGGGAAGTTGGCTCAACCGCATGTGCATTGCCCTTCAATTTTATTTGCTTTCATTATTTACGGCCAATCAGAACACGTGTCACCATCTGGTTGGTTGGTTAAATCTATTAAACTGAATAAATTAAAACTTAAAAATAGATGGAACACTTGGTGTCATTTGGTTGGTTGGTTAATTTTATTTAATTAAATTAAAACTAAGATCAAATTGATATAATAGGTAAATAATAGAGATCAAATGTGTAATTTTAGAAATTTTCGTTAAATGTTAAGTCACCCTTCCGTCACTTTTTTAACGGCGGTAGTCAAAATAAGAACAATTTAAAAGTTTGAGGGTCTGATTGACGAGTTACTTAGTTCGGTGATCAAAATAGGTGTCCTCCTGTGTAGTTTACCCTAATTATTATTTTGAATATATGTGTTAAAATGTAAATATAAATATAGTAATTGTTATCTCGAAAGATAAAAAGAAGTGATATTTATTTAACAAAAGATGTTATTCCCAAGGAAGTTTGTGGCAGAAGGAAAGGTCGTCGTTCTCCCTCCAAACCTTAAAACACACATGGATTTGTTTCCATCACCGCCATTGTACGATCCCCACTACATGTTATAATTTGGGTAAAAATACTTATTTGGTACCCTATTTATTGGGTAAATAAACGACAAATTTAATATGATATATATTTTTTTTATTTTTTTCTCCTAATCAGGTGATGACATGTTAGTTTTGTCGTTGATTCTTTAATAATAGAGTATCAAAATAAAAAAAAATCGTAACATCAAGTATTATTTTGTCAAAAAAATTAATTGAGTGATCAAAATAAAAATACATAAATAGATGAGGTGCCAAATAAATAATTTACCCAATAATTTTATATGAATTATTAAATCTTAATATGTATATGTTTATATTATGGTGTATGTAGGTTTAAACATGCATGCCAGCCATTGCCAGCCCAAACAAACTTAGTTCATTGCATTTCATGTTCACATCAATACCATTTCATTAATAATTCAACACTTCTCATCTGTATTATTTTTTTAATCTTCCCATTATTTCAATTTTTTTTGAATAAGGAGAGGTTTGAAAAGTAAAGATTGAAAAAAAAATCATAAAACATAGTCTTTAAATTTGTTTTTTTTTTTTCAATTTGATTCTTAATTTCCCTTACTAAACAATTTAGTCTCTATATTTTTTTGAACTTGATGATTTTTAGTCAATTTAATGATATGACATTATGAGATCATACCGTATGGCTTACCTTCAAATAATTTAGTGATTTTTTTTTTCAAACACCACATTAGAAAAAAATATAAATTCAAAAGACTATATTTAAACGCTTTAAGATGTTTATATTCAACCAATGTGGGATATTATGAGATCATACCGTATGATTCTTAATTTCCCTTACTAAATAATTTGCGACTATAACACCGGTCTCCAAAATTAAACAGTCACGGGACGACTTTGCATAACACTATTTCTTTTAGCTTCTTTTTGTTGGTTCAAAAACTTTTTCTTGTATTTTACTTCTAAAAGTTTTTAACAATTTATATATATTTTTAATTTGTGCACCAACCATTATCTAATGCTTGATTGTGACTTCAAACCTTTGTTTTATAATATGAAAATAACAATTCGAAGAACATAATTTAATATTGTATGTTTCCTTTCTTCATAGATTGCATGTTCATTTAACTAATAAAATAAGGGCAATTATTCCATGTACACGCGTTTGTAAAAACTTTATTTATACAAGTACTTTAATTTTAGAGTTTAAGGGTTTTGTTTAAAATTTAGGGGTTTAAGTGTAGTAGTTTTGAATTTAAGGGTTGTTGATAAAATTTTGGGTTTATAGGTTAAAATTTAAATATCTAACCATATTACCCTAAACCCTAAATTCTAACCCTAAACTTTAAATTTTAACCATAAACTATAAATTCTAAACTTATATACTAAAATATAAACCCTAAATTAAAAATCTTAAACCCTAAAATTAAAGTGTTTGTAGAAACAAAAAATCTTCACGGCGAACAAATCCAAAAGAATTTAATAATATCTGCAGACAGCAGAAATTAATGGTCTTTTTAATCTTCTTTAACAATTAGCTTTGATTACATAAGACAGCGAATAATATGGTAATAATTATGCAATTATCATCAAAAATGAAAAAATAAAAATAAAAATGACCCTACGAATCCAAAGGTCTACAAAATCTGTAGTAACCATTTGAATTTGGACAGTTCCTACAAATTTCACTTGTTCGAAAGCCTAATTGCCAACACAAACATACTGCCTTGGCCACCATAGCTTGTTCAATAAACTGGAAATTATTGTTATCTACCTTTGGTTTGGACTCGACCGAGTTAGCCCTTGAAACCCGAGACGAATCAACCGAACTAATCCCAATTGAGAGCTCCAAATTTAACTCTTTCCCGTCACTTGGATTATCATACTGCTTCTTCTTGTGTAGCTGTTGCTGTTCTTCATCTGTAGTCATGTCACTGCTGGCGGTACAGTTGGGTTCTTCGAGGGAATCCGCGTTCGACTTGAATCGAATTTCATTGTATTTGAATTCTAGATAGGATGGGGTTTTGATGAAATCCGATTTCGAAACCGATTTGGGTGCGTTTCTGAAATCCAATTCAGTAGGGGCCGTGATTGTGTTGGCGGTACTGGCTGCGGTTTCGTTCAAAGGACGATGAGTTTGCGGATCGATTCCTCTGCTTACAAGCTTTCTTTTGACGAGCGTGTTCCAGTAATTCTTTATCTCGTTATCTGTTCTTCCCGGTAATCTTCCAGCAATCAAAGACCATCTGCAAATACAACGGAAAACATTAAAATTTTATCAAACAAGATGAAAATCGAAAGAAAGAAAGAAAGAAAGGAAGGAAGAAGAAAAAGAAGAGGAAGAAGAAGAAGAAAACTGACTTGTTTCCAAGTAAACTGTGAAGCTTAATGATGAGCTCATCTTCTTCCTCGGTGAAATTACCTCTCTTGAGATCCGGCCTCAAGTAATTTATCCATCTCAACCTGCAACTTTTACCGCATCTAAGCAGCCCTGCAAAGTGCAAACCATAATTCAAGAATCCAAACCGTAACCAAGAAACAAGAAGAAGCCATTAAAATGGTAATTAAATGTCGGGCGGGGTTACCGGCAGCTTTGGGGAGGGAACGCCAGCAGCCTTCGCCATAAACACGGATGTAATCGATGAGGCGTTGATCCTCGTCCTTGGTCCATGCACCTTTGTTGGTATGAGCTTTTTCACAACAAGGTGATCTTCCCATGGCTTGTCGGAAATGGAAAGCAAATCAGTTATGGAGGAAAGAAAAATGGTGTGATTAGATGAGAAAAACATGGAGATGGGACATGGGGGGATTGAGGAACCAGTGGTTGTAGGAAAATGGATAAAGGAGGGTGGTTGTGTAAGAGTTTATACGTGGGGTGAGAGAGAAAGGGGGAGGGGGCCAGGCCAATAGACTCGATGGAATTGACCGAGTTGACAAGAGAGACCAGTGGTTAGAGGAGAGGGAGATAGATTTGGTAGGTAGCTCTACTTTTACGTCAGATTCATCTTTTCTAGCTTCTCTTTTCCGTTTGTTTTGTGGGCTATGTTTCAGCCTTTTCCCCATTTGTTTCGGTTCATGTGTGGACCAACGTTTCTCGAATTCCCATGTGCTCTGCCTCACCCACCCGATTCCAACTTGTTTCGTTCGTTTTCCCCGCATGAAATGCTTCCACGCTTCCTCATTCAATCAATTTGATTAACAATAATTTAATATTAAACAAGTAATAAGTGTATGGACATCTCACCTCTTTTAATTCAAGTAAAAAATAACGTTTTATGGTGATCGTAAAGAGAATGAAGAGGGGAATTAGTGTTTTTTTTATTATGTTTTCTCTCATCTCAGCTTATGATTATATTAATATTATACTAATAAAATTTTGACGGGATGTCAAGTCTAAACTTTATAAGATATGATAGACGTAGAAATATAACCATGGGCTGCTTCATTAAAAGAATGTGATTCAACATCAATTTTAGGTAACAACGCAACAAGCCCAATAGAATAAAGTGGGTGAAAATGGGCTGCTTCATCAAAAGAATCTCAGCCCTATATTCCATCAAATCTTAAGTCCGAGTTGGGCTAGTTCATAGGGTTGGGAAGAATAGTTCTATCCATGAAAGTGTATATTTTATATTTATTAGAATTTGTCACACCGGTTAAAGAAAGTATTTTATGTATTTAAAAAAATAAATAAAAAATAACTTTAGATTAAGGGGTAAATAATTAATATATAAGTTATATTGAACATGAATTTTATTCTTAGATGAATATTTTTAATTATTTTATTTAAAAAATTATACATATTCTCTATTAAAAAAAACTTATACATATTTTGATTTCGACAGCATAGTTGGAGTGTAATGACATATAAAAAATCGACGACACTCGATGCTATACTATTTCATTTCAAAACGCAACCACTTATAAGAACAAAAATCCTCGATCCTTTTTTAGCATTTTTATTTATGATCCAACACTAAAAAGTTAAGTTTAAAATTTAGGGTTAGAGTTTAGATTTAAAGTCTAAGATTTAGAAGTTAAAAGGTTAGGACTTAGGATTTATTTTTTTAATATTAGTCTGTTGGTATATGAATAGGGGCACCAAAAAAGGAATTATGATTTTTGCTTGTTAGCAGTATATGAAATGTTCAAATCACTAAGAACGAAGTTATAAATTTTTTGCACCTTCATGCTGGTGAAAGTTTCCAACAGTTACTATTAGCATAAATAAACTTCCGATTGAGCGAAAAGAAAAAGTTAATTGTTTAAGAAAACATAGTTCAACCTAGTATCTTATAAGAAAGATGATACAGTTCATCTTCTTATCAAACCTCTGGAACAACTTTATAGTCCCTAAATTCCTTGACATAAGTAATTGGAACCTGGAACAGGTTCAATTCACTCAGATCAGGCCAATTGACATTGTTCTCCATTTTCTCCACCGTCTTCTTTCTTTCACGTTTAACTGGTGAAATAAAAAAGAAAACAGAATTCTATGTTACTCGGATTCGAAAAAACATATTCGATACATGTATATATATATATGTTTGAATGTGAATATTGCTAGATGTTCAAATATGTTTGAAAGTGAATATTGAAAGATACCTTTTGGCACAATTGAAGTTGAAGCCACAGTTGAAGTTGAAGGATCATAGGTATTCATAGTTTTTATTTTCTCATCAGCAGCTTCAGCTTCCTCTTTCCATGGCAGTGGCTGCAGGAGTTGAAATACCAATGAAACAACAAAAGATGAACAAAATTTCAACCCATAAAACCATAATGTTTCTGTGTTAGGGAGCTAAAAATAGAGAAGAATCAAAATTATAGGGGCACACTTACTATTACTGAAGGAAGTTCAAGGAACTTAATCTCTTCTTTGTTGCCTTTCGGTTTCTTCGCAGGTGTGCGACGCATTCCGCTCCTCTCGTACATGTCCACTTCTACCAACGACCGGCACAAGAAGTGCAACTCCTTATGGCGATAGTACTGCTAACCAAGAAGAACAAATGTATGATTTCTTTCCAATAGAATTATAAGAGTTTGTAAAAGTCAATTAAAGAGGGTAATTTACCGTATCAGTCCTCCCATTCGGGCGTTGCTTATGAGAAACATCCCAATGTACTAGGTATTCAGGCTGTGGTGATTTTGGATGATATACACAGTATTCAAAGATAACCATGAAATCAGTTCAAAAAAAAAAGATAACCATGAAATAATCATCACAAAATATATTAAAAAAATGGCAGATAATGAGTCCACTACTCATAATCTAAGATAAAAGTAAAGTGGTGCATTTAAATGATGAAGACACTTGATGTCCACTAATTCATCAGTGATAAATGATGTTCATATTATCTCATCTTATATGGATTCGAATCTTGACATTTATTTCGGAAATGTAAATACCTCAATGCTTAATCAAAAAAATTGATAAAGACACTTATCTCTTACCTTCTTCTTCCTGCTCCCGGGGGTGGGAGCAGTGGCTTGATTTGCAACAGGAAAGATGGAAACAGGGATTGCTTCAATCGCACAAGTAGTTGCTTCTTGGACCGAGACTCCTACCAATTTTAAATCATTCAGTACATTATGTACAAAATCAGGACAAAAGTTTTGTTCTACTATATAAAAAGTAGAAGCTTTAATTGTGTCCCCAATCCCTCTACTCTTTGAACCCAAATTCTCTGATCATCCTCTATCATGTCGTTGAAGGATTGTGTGCTCCCTACGCTAGTTAATTTGGTGGTTACTACCCTATTAAGGATTATCCCCCCGAAGTCAGGGAGATGAAAATAGAGTTTGTAGGGAGTGTTTTTTTCTATCAAAGACGGAGTCAAGACTGAACATTGAAAAGAGACGAAATCTTGAATCTAAAATATATAATAGACTATTAAGTATTTAAACTTAATGAACAATGTCTAATTTATTTAATATTTAAAATTATATGAACATAAATTGTTATTAGACAAAAAAATTTCAAACACAGACTCATTCTTTCTTTATTTAAGCATTAAATATTTAATAACTCTTTGCATTTTTTTAATTTAAATACTTATTTTTTATTTCCATAGAAGTCAAAATTTTATAAAATTAAAATTTATCAAGTATTTAAAATTTTCAATAAGGCCCAAGTATTTTTGTGCCTCAAGGGAGCTCTTTCCCTGTTGTCAATGTTACTTCGACGAGGGTTTTGGACTTGTGCTTTGTTTCCAAAGTTTTTGTAGATATAGCGGAAAAACTATTTTCGCTACCTAGTTCATTTAATACGATAAGAAAATTACTTTGATAAAATAGCATCACATGAAAGATGTTTTGCGAAAACAATATTTAGAGAATATATATTCTCAAATCACCTTATTTTACGATGAATTGTTCGATAACGATTTTCTCTCGACGAAACTATTCTTAATATAAGAGTTTTATTTTTTCCTTAAAACATAAATCTCTAAACCCCTTAACTATTAAAACTAAAAGACTCGTGTAAACTAAAATTTACACATCATGTGTATCAAATATTTTTCCAATTATTTCTTGCAATCCAAATCTAATCCTCATCTTTCCTCTTTCTTTCTTATCCACTTTCTTCTTTTTTTATTGAACATAAAATTGTTGGTATGTGTTTTTTGTAACAAAGAATATTTGATTTATTGATTGATTAATACGGATCGAGTTCTGCAGAGGTCAAGTATGGAAGCAACCCTCTTAATCTGTTTTTTCATTCACAATGTTAGAATTTAAACCTCTGACCTTACTTATGAGATCTAACGTCTTATCGCACTAAACAACTGATTGGTAAATTATTAATATGTCTTTGTTATTCAGTGAGCTTTGATTTTTTTTTCTTTTTCTCCTTTATATATAAATAGGAGAAAGAGATAATGATGCTGAGAATCGAATCCAAACTCTCATGACACAGAGTGAAAGCATCTTGTATTTTTTTTATGTCATAAAAGGGTTGTGAGCTCCCCCGCTCATTAGGGGAGGTGCTTGTGGACTAGAAGTCTAGAACTTAGTTGTTCCTACTATTTTTAGGATTACACCCGACGGTTATCATAATGTAGATCTTGTTGAGATTGTATTCTTTTTATATATAAACAGGGGAAAGAGATTATTTTGGTGAGAGTTTTTGTATCGAGAAAAACTTCATTACATATGTAAAGTTTACACAAGTCTTTTAGTTTTATAGATTAAGAATTGATTTAGGATTTAAAATTTAAGTTTTAGGGTTTAAAATTTAAAGTTAGTGTTTGTAATTTAAAGTTTAAAGTTTAGTTTTCAGGGTTTAGGTTTAACAATTTAGGATTTGAGTTTATAGTATAAATATACAAAGTTTGTAAAATAATTTTTACACAATTTGAATATCGAAATTAAACTCTTTTGAATTTGTGGTTTTTGTCTTATTTTAGTGTTTTTTTCCTTTTCAAATCTAATCCATCCAAACAAAATTTTTTTCTTTTTTACTCTCTTTCTTTCATTAAAACCTAATCACGTTTCTTCTTGTTTTCATGTTTTAGTTTTTTTTTTGTTGACAATAATATTTGTGTCAACCATCAATGACTTTCTCTTTTTTTCCTTTCTTTTTTTTCTTATCTCTTTTCCTTCATCATCTTTTTTTCTTATTCTTCTTAGATCAAGTGACGTTGCTCATAATGAATTATTTTTTTATGGTGATATATGAACTTGTTCTCATTTGCTCGATAATTATGCTGGTCCGCATCCTTTGGGTTGGCATTTCTGTGAGCTTCGACCGCGAGATTGGGTGATAGAAGTCCAATATGTTATGCGAAATGAAAACAAGGTGGCCGATGCTTTGGCTGAATGCTTTTCTCTAGAGAGTTTTTAGATTCAGTTTTTAGCCGAGCCTCCTCAGTCGGTTTTTGCGTTGCTCCAGGAGGACATGCTTGGGGGATAGTTGTTGGTGCGTTGGTTTGCATCTTGTGCTTGGCTTGGTAGTTGGTTACTTAGAGTTTATTGTTGGTTTATGTTTAGGTTTGGTTTGTGTTTAGGGTTTATCCATTTGCTTACTATTGGTGTTAGCATGGGTACTTTTTTTTCTCCATTTAAGTTTAGAGAAATTTTTAATAAGGCATGTGCTAATACTTCCCGTGTATGATTCAATATTTACATGAAATCATACCATTTTATCAACAAAAAAAAAACTTCGCTTCATTGATGTAAGGCTTTGGGAGTTGATGACTCTATCTTTGGCTTCCATGGAAAATTTGAGAAAGGATAATAATAATAATAATTATTATAGAATTTTATCTCTCTCTTTTTTCTTTCAAAATTTATTTCTTTCAAATAGAACAATAATTTAACCTAAATATTTATTTTTTTCTTTTTGTTGATGGTTTGAAATAAGAGACGATAACTCGCATCCTTTCTAATTTGAACAGAAGTTCACAGGATAATAGATTGAATGTAACAGTGATTGTGAAATTTAAGGACAAATTTTGAGTCATTAGTGTCTATCCCCAGAAAGAAGAGAATTAACTTCCTTTTATACTAAAAAACAAAAGAAATATTAATTGTCTTTGATAATTACCAATAAAGAATAACGAGTAAAAGTAAGCCAAACGTTCTCAACTAAAGAAAACCCTAAGGAGCTTTTACTCGACGACCAGCTGCTTTGGTTTTAAGCGGCTGGCCTCCTTGTCCTTTTATCTTTTTTTCCCCTTTGTTGAGATGTCTTCTTTTCTCTTTTTTGTTTCGGTGTCGTCTCTATTATTTTTTTCTGGTCAGTTCGGTGGTCGTTAGTGTCTTTGTCAGCCATGATTCAAATTTGGGATCACTTTTAAAAAGTGAAAGTCATGCCCTCCATGGTGGCTCAGGTCAAGAAGGAAGGGATGGAGGACCTCTTGTGTCTCCAATTTTTCCCTCCTCAATCTTCATCCTTTTACGATTCTAGTCGACGTTTTTTTTAATCCTTTCGGCAGCCTTTTTGGCATGATATTCTCGATTGTTGGTGCATTCACATGATATGTGCTCTTGAAATTTTTGGGCTTTGTCCTCCTTTAAACTGCTCACTCAAAAGTTCCTTTTACCTCTAGGTGGTGGAGCGGATGAGATGAGCTCTATCTTCATCGGCCTAAATGGCATGAATCTTGTCGGTATCGTTACCCCGACACTTAGATTCAACGGTAATACCTTCAGTAGTTGTCATCTTCTCCTCGATTGATGGATCTTCGATAGATCCAGACGACCGATTCCTTTCTCCAAGCCCTTAAGCTTCAAGCATGTGGTTTATGTTATTCCTCCAACTGTGTTTTAGCTTTTCTGTTGGTTGATCGAGATTTTATTCCCTTGTTTGTTTTTGACTTTCTATGACTTTTGGTGTATGTTTGATACTTGATAAAGGAATTTCCCTTGTTGATATTTTTTTTCTTTTATACTTCATGTTGTCATGTGACAACTAATGATAGGAGGCTAAAGATTGACGACTACAATAGATAATCTAGAGTCATCGTGTGGCATATTTACTTGTCATGCTCACTTATAACCCGTCTAGCCTATTTGTCTAATGACGAGGCGACTGAATTATATAAATTTATCAGTCATTGTTTCATCCATTAATTATCAGGTCGTGCCTAACCTAACTTGTCATGCTCTCATGTGTTTTTATCACTTTTGGCATAGATTTATCTTTGTAAAATGACAACTAATAATACTCGTCACGACATAAAAGAATATCTTTTATGCCGTGACCCAATCCAACTTTTAAAGTTGGGTTATGATATAATTGCTCTAACTTTCATTCTTCTTCTTAAAAGTTGAATAGCATAATCAGAATATTCTAACACTATTGAAGGTTTTCAATAGTATCCATTTCTTTGCCATTAAAGTTTCTAGCAATTATGGTGAAATTTCTAACACTATTGAGCCATTCCTCAATAGGCATACCCTTTTCACCAACCCTATAATCTTGGTAAATAAGGCCTAACCAAAGTGTTCGATAGTTATATAAATTCTAAATATATTTGGGATCGAACTTAAATGAAGGATAAAATTCATTGTTGTCATCACTATCTACAAAACTTAAATTTATTTTTTTTAAAGAATTCTAAACTTCGTACCACCTAACAAACGTTACTATATAGCTTACAAAAAATTGGGGTAATTACATGTTTGTATTATTTTTACAACAAATTTTAAGTTTTCATAAGAAGAAAGAAATCAACTATTAATCTAGATCTGTATGGTTTTTATGGCAATTTTTTTACCCTTTATACCAAACGGACTAGATCTTGGCATAGACTTAAAATCGGACAAAAAATAATAACAAAATCCCCCAAAAATCTCATCTGTAATAAAGGAATGAAGATTTTGATACTAATAACATCATCAACAACAATAATGAAGTAATTAAAATAAAATAATGAACAGAAATTGCTCGGTATAAAAAAGAAGGACTAAAAAAATAAAATTGTTTTATATTTTGAGATCCATAAAAATTTTAATCTAAACAGTAGATTTAAAAAATTAAACATAAAAAATTGGAAATGGAGATGAAAAATCACCTGGAGAAAGAGTGGGGTTGGACATGGTGTCAGATTGACTCATCATTGATAGCTACTGAGTTGAAGTGTTTTTTTTTTCTAGAACAAATATTTGGAGCGTCGAAAATGAGGAAATGGCCACTGATATTGTTTATAAAATAAATTGGAAATATCTGTAACTAATTTCCGTTCCAATTTAGGTAATTGCAATTTTTCTAGGGTAAACTATATAAATAGTCACTAAACTTTTAAGGTGCTTTAATTTTAGTCACTAAAATTTTAATTTATTTTTCATTAAGGTCATTGTCGTTAAAGAACGTTAACGTGGCTGTTAACTTCTTCTTTAACAGAAAGTTAAAGTTCGGGGGTTTAATGAAAACAAATTAAAAAATTAGTAATTAAATTGTAAGTTTTAAAAGTTTAATGACCAAAATAAAAATGCTTTAAAAATTCAGTGACTATTTATGTATTTATCTTTTTCTAATTATTACTCATTTTTATTGTTGAGAATTTAAGAAAATGAGTTGTCTAAAAAATAGTCACAAAACCCAAAAAAAAGAAAAATTATTAGATGGGCATAGCTCACCGCGTCATTCATGGTCTCATCTAATAATAATTTTTCATCTCATTTTTTAAGGTGAATTTTCACCTCTTTCCTACATGTCATCAAATGAATGAATCTCATTGGATAAGACCATGGACGACGTGGTGAACCGGAACCATATAATAATTTCTTAAAAATGAGGTAAAATATTATTTTTTAAGAAAAAAGAGGCAGATTCTCACCAAAATTATTTAATTCTCCCTTATCTTATTTGGAAGTCTTTCCTTTTTTTGTTGTAATATTTAGAAGGTAAAAGTGGGCATCCAATGCACTTAATTTAAATTTTAAATTCTTTAAATTTGTTTTTTTAATTTAAATTGTTTTATGTATTTTCAAATCATCCAAACGTTAATATTTTTTAAATTATATTATTCAAATTAGACACTCGAATTTGATTTGTTATTCAGATAGACACTCAAATTAATACTTACCTTAAACGGCTCCAGCTATATTTAGTTATCAATTTAAACATAGACATCAAGTTTAAAATTTTTGTTAGACAAAAAATAAATATCAAATTAAATCTTAAATCCAAATTTGAATACATGATTTAAACTAAAAATAATATATAAAATTATAAATCAAAATCAAATTAAAATATTAATATATAAATATTTTTTGAAATTTATTATATTATATGAATTCCAATCATAATATTTACATACATTTTTACTCTTGAATAGTGATTGAAACATGGCTGGACTGCATGTTCCCAACCTGCCATGCTTACAAGAAAGACTGATAGAAGTATCCAAAACTAAAATTCAACGTGGCTAATTGCATGTTCTCCACGTGTCATAACGGAAATAGGAAGTTACGAATTAAACTGCCCCGTATAAAATCAACCACTCTACGATCTCGTAAATGGAGACACTAAATTCTTAAATAAGATTAAGAGTTTAAATCATAGCGTTATGAATAGAACAATTAGATTAAGAATATTGTCTCCATAATAAGCCTTTACAGTACACAATTTAAATTAGTCAATCAATTAGTTAGATATCGATAATTAAACCAAGAAAAAAAATAGAACCGTATAAAAAAAAGTAAACAAAAAACAAAACCAGAGCTAGTATCTACTAAGGTTGAATCTAGGGGCCGGCAACCCGGCCCCTCTAAAATTTGTCGAATTTTACTTTTTTATTTTAATTTGCTCATTATAATTCATGTATAAAAAAACATGATAACTTGTGTTTAGCCTCCAACATTGAGAAAAATTAGACCAATATTTTGTTTGAATCAAAATATCTATCATCGATAATAACGACTAACCTTCTCACCACAACGACTAACATTCTCATCGATAAAAACAAATAAAAAATGCATTTTGATCAAGTAATTTTTTGACCCTTTATTTTAGTTTCAATTCAGATCATTCTTTTCATCCTTCACCTTGTAAAAAGACATTCATTTTGATCATGGAAGTATTATAACTCTCCCATCGAGACAAAAATGCTATAATTAAAGGACACCATTTTGGGGATGTAAGAGTGAATCACAAATGTGATAGGTTGAGACTTATTTATTCAAACATTTAGTAGAAAATCGAGTGAGTTTACATATGAGCAATAGAAGTGATTGTATATAATCTCTAGAAAGAAGAGAGTTTTAAAATAAATTAAATTAAATGGTTACAAAATAAAAATAAAAATAAAAATATTAGTTATAGACTAGTGGTAAGCATATGGTGAAAATAAAAGTGTTGTTTTACTTTATAGATTTAAATTTTGATATTTTTTAAAGGTTAATTTGTCATGCACATAACAAGTCAACAAACATTTTTAATCAAAAGTCTCGTTTTTAATAAATATAACAGAGCCTCTGAATCTTCGAGCAATATCGTTTGAGTCTGGGAAAGAGGGAGCCCAATTATTTTTTAGTACTTGTTATGAGGGTTCAATTTTTTAGTACTTGTTATTAGTGGTCCAATTTTTTCAATACTTGTTAAGGTCTATTATTTTCAATATTTGTTATTAGGAGCACAGTTTTTTCAACACTTGTTATTGTGGTCCTAATTTTTTCTAATGTTTGTTGTAACAACATTGATTTTGAAATCCGTGGGTCGATTTAACACGAGCCTTGGGCCCCATATTGGGCCAAAAAGTTGGACCGTTGGAGGCTTAATGGCTTCCTTATGGGCTCATTTGAGTTGTTGGGCTTAGATGTTGGGTTGAACTTAGTTGGGGAAGAGGTTAGAGGGGTAAAGAGGTAATTTTCCCTTAATTTTGGATGAAAGAGGGTTGGCTCCTCTTTAATTTATGCAGAAAAAATAGATGAATGATATCACAATTGTCCCCTTGTATTCTTCCCTTAACCGTTCATCATCTCCCAACTTTCACACATGAAAGATTGAATTTTTATTCTTAGGTGTGAAAATCTCGAATTTTGAGTTGAGGAAGTTGAAATCAGCATTAAAGGATTTATCTTTTGAGGTAAGAATGGTTAAGTTTAGTGGTAGATGAAAAACATGAATTTTAGTGGGGGTTTGGAGAGGATGAACGAGAATGAAAAATTTAACCATGTTTTTATTGTTAGAATATTCTTTAGTCATCTTTATTTTCTTTACAATATTTAGTTGTAGTTAAAGAGGCTGAAGAGCATTCCAAGGATCAAGGGAAAAGAAAAGCTTGAGGGCTTAGAGGTAAAAAATTTCTTTTTCAACTGTTTGAAGAAGGTTAGTACACTTCCAACTCTTTTTTTTATGCACATCCTAAGGATGATGCTTTATATGCTTGTTTGGTGATTTGGATGTTTGAATGCTTGAGTGTGGTTATTAATTGTAAAACTTGGATTTCTTGCTAATAAATTGTAAAAAGGTAATAAACCACCCTAATATTTCCCATAAGATGTAGAGTTGAGTTTAAAGGCTAAATGTTTTGTTGTTTTGGAGGCTTGGGGAGTGATTTCCCGAGCTTAGAAAACTATTTCTGGGCTTCGGTATAGGTACGCGGAGAACCGGTATCAATACCCTAGTGTTCTGGGTTTAAAGAATACTATTTCATTGGATGAACAACGAAGGGGTACCGATACAATGTTCAACCTGTATCGGTACGCCATATAATCTGGTATCGGTACGGGTCGACCCGTATCGGTACGCTATAGTTTTTGGAAATTCCAGCGAGTTCAAAGCATATCAATACACATGTGAGTACCGATACCCAAAGGGTACTTGTATCGGTACGCGAGGACCTGTACTGGTACCCACTAGGCAATCAGCCTAAAAATATCGACTTTCGTTCGAAAGGCTGAAAAATCATATTGTTCAATCCAATAGACCCCTAATGGCCTAAAATGAGTTGTAAAACTAAGAAACTGAGAAATATTCTTATACTCGAGCATAAAACTTAAGAACTCAGTGAAAGTCTTGTTTGACTTATATTTTGATAGCAATCATAGGATGGTATGGTTATGTGTTGATGTGGTGTGCTGTGTGAGCACTTGATTGATGGGATTCGGATACCCAAGACGTGTTGTAATACCATGGTAAGAGAAATGCAGAATGGAGATTACCGATGCTATGTGATCCAGGCCTTATTCGAATAGACTTGAGGGGGAATTCCGAGTATGGGTGTATGATCCGATGCTAGGTGATCCAGCCTCACCTAGGGTGTATGTTTCGATGCTGCGTGATCCGGCCTCACCCATAGAGTGTAGGTTCCCGATGCTATGTGACTTGAGCCTCACTCCAGTTTTGATGTAGTATGATATGTTGGGCCTTGTATGCCCTTTGATGTTTTGAGGATGACGACATGTGTTTTGGCAACTAATGTTAGAGGCATACCTTGTTTTAAACACCATATCATTTTATCTAGATACATGTTTATGTTTATGATCTGTATGAAGCATAGTAGAGTAAAAATGTATCCACTGAGCTTTATGAGCTCATCGTTCAGAATCGTTGTTTCCGTTCGTAGGTTTTAGGTTACCGCGTTGCATCGAATTAGTCCCATCGGAGTAGGACTTCAGCACATTGATGTGATCAAGAGTACAGTACTTAGACTTGTTGGGTAATGTATTCATAGGACCCTTGATTTATGTCTGTAACTCTATTTTAGATTTATTTGATCACAACGAATATTTTTACTTAACTTGGTTTTAATTGGATCTCCTATGTAAACGTTTAAACTATTTTTGTATTACACTATCTTATGACATGTTTTAGATTTTATGAAGTGATTATAGTTTGGGTTAAATCTAGTTGGAAAATTTTATGTATTGGGTTGGGCTTGAGGCCCAAATGTGACGTCGGGTTTGAGAGTCACATTTGTTATTATGGGTCAACTCTTAAAATTCATTTTTTTCTAATATTTGTTATTAGGGTTACATCTTTCTCAATACTCTTACATTTTAATTTTTTTCAACGCTTGCTATTAGGAGTCTATTTTTTTATACTTATTATTAGAAGCGTACAATTTAAATTTATTTTTTTCATACGGGGCTTAATTTTAGTGATTTGAGAGTGATTTTTTTTGTCTTCTGCACTCTCTAAATTTTTATTCAAATATAGTGTATACTTAAATTGACAAGGTGAATACACTATATTTGAATAAAAAAATGTACGAGTGCAATAAGATGGTGGGCCTGGAAGCAAATTACAGTACATGGAATCGGTGTTGTGACTACTGACTAACTTCACATTTCCAAAAGAATTTAAGCGCATCACTTCAATGGAGGCATTGAATACAGTGATGGGTTTGGCTTAGCTACAGCATATGGGATGAGTGTGTGGGTTACGTTCATTTCGAGCCATGGACCGGCAGGACATGTATCAGGATATGGGTAGAAAGATATGTCCTACCAATGGTCCTCCAAATATATGAAAAAAACTTGAATAAAATCGAATGTAGCTGTGATAGATGTATACCTTTGTCCAACACTCGCACCCGAGTTTGAGTAATGTAGGTTCTCTGTCCAAACAACTTTTTCGAATCGTCTCAAATGGTCATTTTTAAGCTTCATGTTTCATTTCTGATATCTGCGTATCAGATTCAGTGCATTAATGCTCAACTGTTTCTAGGCAGCAATCCAACAACCTAACCTTTTGCAATAGCTTTTAATCTCTGCAAGAAGAATCTTCATGGGAATGACAGATAAAATTGAATCTCTGAAAATTATTTGTCATTTCCACCTTTGACAAAAGCTTCAGTTGTTCTGTGACAATCAGGGCAGGGTCTCAAATATTTCATCAACCTAACAGGAGATCATCTTCGATTGATGGTAAATCCAAAGGTATTTGCTATGTAAAACTGTGATAGTTCATCGCTGAGCTCCATTTGCCTTTCTTTCAGTTGAACTAGAAGCAGTCCTCTGATTAACATAACCCAATTCACTCATCTTCTCCAAAATTTATCCCAACCTCATTAGATTACTTGACTCAAAAGGCGAGATATTCCAACCAGTAACCGCGGAAAATAAATGAACTATGTTTCCAACATAAATCCAACTCAGACCAGGCTCCTTCTTAACCCCTCGCTGTTGCATCAGTTCTCTGACACTAGCAGCCAATGGTTCCACAGCAGCATCAGCATAGATGTTGTGAAGAAGAACATAAGATGCAGACTCTTGGGGTTCAAGTTCGATTACTTTCATTGCAGCACGATTCCCAGTTACGGCATCCTTATAAACCTTGCAAGCACTCAACAAGGCTCGCCACATTATTGGATTATTCTTGAAACCCGAGGTGAGGATGAAGTTTTCAGCCTCTGCTAGCCTTCCAGCTCGACCAAAGAGGTCAAAAACACAGCAGTAATGATCTATGCTGGTTTCAACACCGTAATCCATCATGCTTTCAAAGTATCTGTGGTAATTCAAAAGGTTAATCACATAGTTATTATGAATAAAAGCGAAGAAATAAAATCTTCTTGAGCAGAAGCTCCCAAGGAGATTGGCATAGAAAAACAGAATGCTTATGGGAGAAATATAGCAGTTCAATAAGACGAGAGAAAAGAGGAAGTTGGACTTCAAAACCAGTGCATATATTTACAAGTATTCTATCATCTGCCTAAAACAAAGTGATATTCTATATAAAGCTAAATTAAGTCCCCAGCTTATTAAAGTTAGTTAATCATTAAGTTCCAAGTACTAACAATTTCCCATTGTAAAAAATTGGGCAGCAT
The DNA here is from genome assembly GCA_019671005.1 of Hibiscus mutabilis. Taxonomy (NCBI): domain Eukaryota; kingdom Viridiplantae; phylum Streptophyta; class Magnoliopsida; order Malvales; family Malvaceae; genus Hibiscus; species Hibiscus mutabilis. Next base: position 2,895,573 of record CM033743.1, read on the forward strand.
GTAGATTGGTTTGGCCTAGAAATTTATGGATGCAATCTGTTCCTACAACCCCTCACATCCTCATGCATGCATCAATGCACTTAGAGAAGATAGAAGGGAGGGCCCCATTGACATACTTCAATCCTTCTTCGACAAGCCCACCATAACTGCAAGCAGATAAAACTCCTACAAATGTAATCTGATTAGGCTTAATCCCGTGTTCATTAATCCAAAGAGGTTTAAAGCATCCCTAGCGCAGCCATGTTGTGCGCAGCTACAGATCATCACCGACCAAGAAACCACATCTGGATTCTCTGTCTCTTGAAATGTCAGATTAGCAGAATCGACGTCGCCACACTTCGCATACATGCAAATCTGTGAGTTTTGAAAAATTCTGAAGCTCCCAAAGCCCCTTTTCACTACATGTCCATGAACCTGCTCACCCAATCTTGCAATTGCTTGATCTGCACAAGCACTCAAAATGTTTGAGATAGTGAACTCATCTGGTCTTCCTCCATAGGCCATCAGTTCATAAAAGAGACTCAATGCACTTTCAAATTGCCCATTTTGAATATAGCCAGCAATCATGGATGTCCACAAGACAATATCTCGTGTGGGTGTTGATCTAAAACATTTCAAACCATCTTCAGTTGATCCCATCAAGGAATACAGTTCAATAAGTGCACTTCCTATGAATTCATCAGACAGCAAGTTATGCTTGCATATTTGAGCGTGAATTTGCTTGCCATAGACAAAATCTCCAACTACAATACAAGCTTTAAGCATGCTTGAGAATGTAAATCTTGAGGGCTTCAATCCTTGTCTTTGCACTTCAAAGAAAAGTCTGCAGGCTTCGTTTGCACATTCCTTGCTAATGCTTCCTGTTTCTATAAATCCAGATATCATGGCATTATACATGACAATATTGCGGTTTAACATGCTTGCAAAAACTTTGATTGCACTATGTAGTTCTCCCGTTTTTGCATACATATCAAGCAATGACGTCCCAACAACAATGTCGATATCAAACCCAAGTTTCATTATACATCCATGAAGCATTTTCCCACACATTATCCCTACATCCATGTTCGTACAACAAGCCTTCAAGACCCTTCCCATGGTATAAGTATTCAAGTTCAAGCCATTCCGATGCATGCCTGTTAATAGTTTCAACAGCTCTTTATTTTTATTCATACGAACATAACCATCAATCAATGTATTCCATGAAATCTCATCAATCTCCTTGGAAGTCTCATCAGTCTGAAATGTGCAATGAAACTTGATATCCATAAATTCTAATTTGAGTAAAAACGTAGTGCTGAATATGTTATTGTCTGTCCTGTAAATTTGCGTGCAGGTGTCATGCAAAATCTTCTAATGTTAAACCAAGAGGTATTCACGGATTCGTTGAACTTCTTATGAAGGGTGAGGGAATTTGTTCAGAAATAATGCTATTTAGTTATTTACATCCTATGGATCTTTGGTGAGATGAAAATGTATATGGGTTGGATGGTAAGGTTGTTAGAACTTGAATATCATAATAGGTAGGGCTTTCCCTATTAGCTAAAGCTTTTAGTATATCCGGTTACCCAAGAGCTTCATGTTCGAATCCGCTTTTTCTCTTGATATTTCTTCACCCGGTGTTCTATCGGCCACCTAGGTATTCGTTATTGTTCACCTTTCTTGTACAATTAGGTCCAAGTGCAAGCTTATTAATCATTCTCCTGCCTGCACATGATGTTTCATGTTGAAACTTAACTATAATAGTTTACGTTTTCAGGAAAATTGATCATCAAGCTTAACAAGACAAATCGGAGCCAAGTAGATTGAGATTTTATGAGTTTTGGGCTTGGATTTATCAAATTTTTGGCATTAAATAAACCATCTGATCCCATGTTTAGGTATGAGAAAAGGGAGTTGGGTAAAATGAATTCATATAGGACCTTATTCTACTAAGCTTTCCATCAATACATGCTTAAGCAAAATGCTGTTTATCTCTAATAATCCGAAACGTGGAAAAGAAAAATGATCTGATTTTTCTAAAATCTCAATGCTCCGTGAATATATGTTTCAAAGAATATTGGGAATTGTATCTTACACTGTTTAACTTGGCAATTTTCTTTCTTGTACCATCAGCAAGCCAACACTGCAGATATGCTGGAGGAGGCGGCAGAGTACGTTAAATATCTTCAAAGGCAGATTCAGGCCCATGCGACTTGCCCCTGGCTCCCGGCTCTTCCGGTTCCCTTACCTCTACGTAATCTTCGAAAGGTTTTTTATTTTCACCTCTTGATTAGTTGGTAATATGTATGTATGAAAATGAGAAAGGAGGCAACACCATGGTATATGACCGGTGCTGCTGTGAAAGAAGAAAAAAGATTGCCTACTGAGAAACCTGGATCCTTCACAGGAACTCACCAAGCTTCAAACGAAATGCAATAACGATGGATCGGCTACCAAGAGCTTAGCATAATTATCGGATTTATAACCGTCTTGCTGAAGTATACTAGGTTTTTTTTTTCTGATAAAGTTGGCTGGCTGGTAGAGCCACATTGTAATGACTAGATTTACCACCTGCCTTCTTCAGCACGCAATACACAGACGGGGCTGCTTCTGAAGCTAGAATAGCTATAGAATTCATGTCAATACCTTTGCTTTGCCTAGTACTGCTCCTCGAAGATCACTTGGTATAATTATAATTGTACAATATTAACGTAGACTATAAAATATAAGCTTCCCATAGTTCTTCAATGAAAATTTCTCTTTACATGTTAAGAATCTGTTTTATGGGTACGGATCTTTGTTCCAGATTTCAGATATTTGTTGTTGACTTGTGAATGCCATGGTTCGGGTGACGAAATTTCCTTTTACTATTTCATTTTCGGATGATAACAATGTTTGTCATTTTATTTCATCTTAAATTGTATCTACTTTGGTTGAAAATCTAATCTCTAACAATTGTCACGTATTTTTCTTTCCTGGTCTTTTTCCTCTCACCTGGAGGCAACTATACACAAAATGTAACCTTTCAATCTCGCACCTTGCTTAGTGAATAATGGTCTAAATTTGTCAATATGATAAATTGTTTAAATATTATATATATTATATATATATTAGTATCTTAAGTAAATGAATATAGAGTTAAAACTAAGGGTGTGTTTAGTTTCACGGTAGTAGAATTGATTTTAGATCATCGTGATTTTATAAATTTGATTTTAAGGTAACGTAATTTATGTTTCGGAGTTTTTTTTTCTTAAAAACTACAATCGTGTAAAAATATAGTATAAAAATCACGACCATTCGCATAAGCAACTTCTACCTTGATTTTCCCAAAATCGTTTCCATAATTGATTTAAGATTTTTGCTTCCAAACATGTTGACACGGCGATCAAGGCATATTCTCCCGTTCAATATAAATTTTTAGCCTCCCACCGGATATCCAAACATGCACTAAATCATTACGGCAGACTATGTTGAATATAAGATCCTCCACAAGTTATCAAAGTACATAACAAACTACAAAGGAAGTTGAACATATATCTAAACCAGACCCTTGTCCGACACCGACGAGCCAATCCGAGCAACATGGCTTTACAAGAAATTTACAAAGTACTTCGCCTAGCATAAATATAAGATTTTGTAGAATATACATAAAGAAGTAATCCCACGGCACTGAGTGCAGCAAGCAGCCAATAAAAGTAATCAAGATGTGCCCTATTCAGATTATCTGCAAACCAGCTATCTCGACCATCCCCGCCGGTTGCTTTCTCGATAACAGAGATGAGAAAGCTGCTTAAGAAATCTCCTACACCAAGGACGCTGAGGTAGACTGCAATACCTATGCTTCTCAATTCGTCAGGCATCTGATCATAAAAAAATTCTTGAAGACCAACAATGGCAAACACATCGGATAATCCGTACAGCGTGTATTGAGGGATCAGCCACCACACACTCATTGGAACCGTCGCATTCGGCTGGTCTACCAACCCATGTTCTCGAGCAGTTTTCAGCCTCTTCGTCTCTACTAAAGCAGCAATCACCATTGCTGTGGCTGATAGAGCAATGCCGGTTCCTATTCTTTGAAGCATTGTAATTCCAGCTGGTTTTCCGGTGACAGCTCTTGCTAAAGGAACAAATAATCGATCGTATATAGGAATGAAGAGAATAATTGCAAAGCTTATGAAACACTGAAGTGAAGCAGCTGGTATTTTCAACCCTCCTGTAATTGATCTGTCCATTGTAGCACCTTGCTTGGTAAACAATGTTGATGACTGTGCAAAAACAACTGCATAAATCAAGCTTGTAGCCCATACGGGTACAAGCCTTAAAACAGCCTTTTCTTCTTCAACCTCTCTGATGCTACACACTTTTCCCTGCTGCATTGTACAGTCTGGGGCAAGCAAGGCATTCTCGAGGAATCTACCACCACATTCGGAAATCCATATTGACATGTTAGAGAGGTTCGTTATAGATAATGCAAAATAGAAACATTCTCCGCAATTTTCTGTTTATTTCCTTAAGGAAACCGTGCACAAGACTTTAGTTATTGATGTTCATCAAAGCTTCCTATTTATTGTTTGGGACCTCTAGTCTCCGGTAGTCACATGGTCCCAATTAATAAATATTTCTTATCACTACTCAACTACCGTTGGTTTTACATACATATTATGGTCCTAATTTCGATTCTTAGTTTTAAAATGCACTAGGCGCTCAGAGGCGCAAAAGGTCCCTGGAGCTAAGGCGCGAGGCGCGAAGTGAAGGCTCTCGCCTTTCGTAGGTGAGGCGCCTTTTTTATAAAAAAAATTTATAAATTAACACTATATCATATTTTGTACTTAAAAATATTAGCATATTTTGTACTTAAAAACATGATAATTATATTATAATTATATTATTTATTAAAATATTTTAATTATATGTAAATTTTAAAATTATTAAAAAATAAATATATTAAAAAATTAAAAAATTATATTATTTACATATGTATTTTTAATATTTTATTTAAATAAATAAATATTTAAAAATAAATTTTATTTTATTATATTGATTTATATTAAAATTATATTAACATTAACTTCTTGATCTAGAATAAGTGTTTGGGTAAAAAAATAAATAATAATAATAACAAAATCCTAATAAAAAAGATAGTAATGAAGAAAAAAAATTTAATTTGTTTTGAACAAAGAGCTGATAATTTTTTTTTCTTTCAGCTTTATAATATATTAAGGAAAAAGTAATTGAAATAATAAAATAAGCTGACACCTTCCTCCCACTAACTAACACGAAGTTAAAAAAAATGATAGGAAAGTAAAATATATTTAAAATAGTAAAAAGTACGTTTAAAAACCAAAAAACCCCCGACTTTTCTTTTTCCCGTGGCTTTTACTGTTCTTCTTCTTAAACTCTCTTCTCTTGTTCTTCTTCTTCCTGTTTTTTTTTTCAAACTACAAGAGGCGTAAAAGCGCTCGCCTCACGCCTCAGGCGAAAGGCGCTCGAGGCGCGCGCCTCCTGCACGTCGCCCCGCCTCGGCCCTTGGAAGCGTTTTTTTCTTGCGCCTCAGGCGCGCTTTTTACAACACAGTTTCGATTATACGAATATATGTGACTTACTTGAATTCCTTTGAACTTTCAGTTGGAAGAGCTTCCTCAGTAGCAATTGCTGAAGAAGCTGTTTTTTGGTTCCTAAAAGCCAAAACGAAAACTCTACCAATCCTCACAAAAGGGTTTACTTCATCCCCTTTGACACTAAACCTGTAAGTGGTTGTTCCAAGCACAAAAACAAGAAGTGCAACAGTCATCACAATACCAGGTATTGCAAATCCAAGAACCCAACTTAGATTGTCTTGTATGTAAGTTGAAACCAAAAGGGTCACTAACATACCGACAGCAATACCGAAGTACCACCAATTAAAGAAAGAACTCTTGGCTTTGCACTCCTCGGGGTCTTGTGCATCAAATTGATCGGCACCGAAAGCTTGAACGCAGGGTTTGTGCCCACCTTGTGCAAATGCTATCAGATATAGTGAGAAGAAGAATAGTATCACTTGAAACCGAGGCACCGATGAAGTGTTTAACGTGACATTATCTGCATTATGGGCACCAGAAATGGTAACGGATGAAAGTGTAGCTGACAGAGTCAACAAGCCTAGCCCCTGTATGTAAAGAAAATCAATTAATAAAAACAATTAAAATAATCCTGAGGCTGAGCACACTTTTAGCTTATGATCTTCAATTAATCGTCATTTTCCCCAAATCTTCAATGAGAAAGCTAAGTCAAGCAACAAATTGCTCCATTAGGACCATTGCCAGTTCATATTACAGCTGTTTTCTCAATCTTGAATTGAAAGCAACTTCTTGATTTGAGAATGATGAGTGTGCTTTTTAATTCTAAACCCAATCTTCAGTTCAAGTTCAACTACTGGTTTCATTGGAACTAATTTGCTAAAAATATTATTGCTTTTTCCATATGTTCTAAATTTGGAATGAAAGGGGGGAAATGATTTACCAAAACGTAAACAAGGGAAGCAAGGATGATGGTGCGGTATCGGCCAAGAAAAGAATCGGCAAGGAAAGCACCCAAGAGTGGGAGAAGCGCCGCCACTCCCGACCAGGCGTTAATTTGTGCGGCGGCGGAGGCAGTGGACTGAGCCAGAGGGCCCGTTAAGTAAGTAATGAGGTTTGAGGAGATCCCATAATAAGCAAACCTCTCTGCAACTTCAACGGCAATGATGAAAGAAGCTGATCTCCAACCACCGGAGTTTGAGCGGCGGACAGGGCGGCCTTTGAAATCAAGGCAGGCATTAACTGTGTCATCCAAAAGTGGAGTTTCAGCAGCGGACAGATTGGAGTTGGACATTGCCAAAAGCTTTGGAAGAAGTTTGGACCATGAAGTTGAGATCTTGAAGAACTTATATTCAATTCGATTTTTTTTGCATAATGACAAAAAAATGGCTTAATTTTAATTAAGTAGTTCTTTTTGTCTCTATTTTTTTAATTAATTTAATTTTAATATTTTATTTTGGTCAGAATGATTTTTATGCGAATGAAAATTGTTAGTTAACTAACGATAGATTACTTGAAATGATGTGACAAATTTACGTGACAGTGCACGTTGAAATGACAATGTCATATAGACAAGGGTGTTGACATGAAAGAATGTCAAATCGATCAAAAAATAATTTTATAAAATTATATAAAATATAAAATTATTTATTTGCTAATGTATTATACTGTCAAGTCATTTCAAGTAGTTTATCATTAATTAACCAATTATTTTCATCCACAAAAGTGCTAATTTAACTTAAAATAAAACGTTAAACTAAATTGGTTCAAAAAAATATGGATTAAAATAACTATTTAGTCAAACGTTATATATATTTTAAAGTTTTTTTGGGCTTGTGCACACTCAGATACAAAAATTATCCAAAAATCAAATTTAATTTTTTGGCTTGAATTTTTATAACCGAAAACTTGGAACATAAATTCACGCTACTTTTCGGTGCTCCTAATTATGCCTGCACACGAAAAAATTGATTTATAGTTAAGGTTTGAGGTTAGGGTTTAGAATTAAGGTTTAAAAAATGAGGGGTATGTTGTGTTTAGGGTTTATGGTTTAAGGTTTAGGACTTAGAATATAGAGATATGACTTATAATTATTTTTTTTAATATTGAGACATAGAAATAAACACTAAAAAGAGACATCGAAAATGAATAGATGAATTTTGTTGTAAACTTGTTTCTTATTCTTTTAATGTTATATATAATATTAGAACTTCTTCGAATATTTTATTAAAAATTTCTCATACATACAAGATTTAACTTATATTTGTATATATTCATTGAGTAGTACTTATGATAAAAGTATTATTCTTCTTAGATGATTTAGATTTAAACAACATAATATATACGATATATGATTTCTTAAAAAATTAAAAAGTGAAAAACGATACTACTATATAATCACATAAAACATTTTAAAAAACTTATATTTCAATAAAATAAATCGGTTCCACATAGATTTTAATAATATCATTCATATATTTCATACCTATAAAATTTTGAAATAATTTGATATTTTCATTATATCAAATAAAATTTTTAATATATATTTAATATGAGTGTTTAAATTTGAATATTTGGATTTTTGGGTACCTGGATATTTATCGGGCCATATCTATCAGGTACATGTCAGGTACTCGTAAAATTCGAATACCCACAAAATCGGATAATAGGGTACCCGGTTTATATTTTTTTAAATATTTTTTTATTAAAACACATAGAAAAAACATAAAATTTAAAATTTCATAATACATAATACATAACCCAAATATAAAAATTAGTGTTTTGAAGTTAGTTTTAAGTGGATATATATACATATAGGGTTATGATCTACTTACACAATATAAAGGTTTTTAAGTTTTACACATTTTTTTATCGTTAGATGGGAAAATGGATGGTTGAGATGAACTCCCTTTTTTTTCCAAGCGAAAATCTTCACATATTCTATTGTTAATCTCAACCATTCGTTTCTCTCATCCAACGGTCCAAAAAATGTGTAAAACTTAAAATTTTTTGCACTGTGTAACTAGATCCTAACACATATTAAAGTCCATCACCAAAATAAGGCATTAAAAGTATTAATCTCGATCGTGATTTTTTTTCCTTTGAATCTCATATTGACAAATTAAAATATTTTTGAAAAGTTTTAAACTTAAAAGTACATAATACAAACATAGAAAGAATTTATGGATTTAAATTTAGTTTTAGGATAAAAATATTAAGAACATAAAATAAAATTATAATTTAAAATTAAAAAATATATATTAAAAGTATCAGGTTCGTCGACTACCCTGTTAAAAAAAATTTAGGCCTAAACCCAACCCGATTATCTCGAAAAAAATAAGTCGGATATTTTTTAGATAGATATTCGATTTTTAACGGTTTAGGTCGGCGAGTCGACGAGTCAATATTTTTGAACACCCATAATTTAATGATTAAAATTTATTGAATATTCTGATTTAAATAGATTTTCAACATATATATTTACGTATAAATTATTTATGTATTTTTTGTTTAACCATCAATATCCGACTCATTGGTTGACTAATACGAATCAGACTTTGTAAAGGTTGAATATGGAAACAACCCTTCCAATCTAAATTTTTTCATTCACAACGAGAGAATTCGAACCTGATATTTAATTCTTCATACATTACTAAAACATAAACCATATAAAATTGTGGATAAACTACGTAAATAGTTACTTGATTACGTAGCATTTTTTTTTTTTAGTCTCTAACTGTAAAAAATTATAAAATAATCACCCAATAACCGTGATAGGACAATAAATGAAAATGGAATAATATCAAATATAACGTTCTACTTTTACACTAATTTGGTTCTAATTCAAAAAAAAAATTACACTCAATACTTCAATTTTGCACCAATTTAATCCCTCTTATAACTCATCGGCAGAAATTGAAGAAATCCAGAAATTACAAATAGAGTGGAAGGAATTCCAGCAGCTTTTGGCAAATAATTTAAATGAATTAAAAATTTAGAAAAATAGAACACCTTAAGAGATATTTTAGAATTTATAAAAAATTTTACAGTGCAGGCGAAAGTCGTCACCTGCAGATGGCGATTTAGAAAAAAATGTCATCTGCAGGTAGCGACTTCCTCTTAACTTGTAAGTTTAATATTTTTCCTTATTAATTCAAGATAAAATTATGAGAAAATCGCCACCTACAAATGACGTCTTTTTTCAAGTCATCACTTACAGATGACGATTTTTTCCTGTACTGTAAAATTTATCGTAAATTTTAAAATATTCCTTAAGGTGCCTTAAAACCTAAAATATTGTTTGGGTTTGAATTGTTCACCAAAATACTTGAGGAATTCCAAAGAAAAAAAAATCAAGATATAATTTGAGGATCGTTGGCAGCATCTGCCATTGTCAAAAACTTCAAATTTCATCCAAATCTCATTCTCCTCCTGTTAAGATTTTTCTTCTTCTTCTTAAATTCAAAGTAAAATACATGGATATAAAAATAGAATCAAGAAAACCTAAATTTACCATTGATCATAGTTGGATTGAACTTAAAACTTCACCATAAAGCAGGGGGGTTGGTTTGATAAGAAAAGTTGGTTAAAGTCGTTAATGGCCATGTAGGCGTAAAAATAAATAACGATGATGATGATAGATAGATTTGGGAGTTGGTTTCCCGATTTTATCCACCGCTTTGTTTTATTACTTGGAAAGTTCTTTCTTGTTCATCGTAGAGATTGCTGCAGTAGGTAAGAACTGGTGAGAAAACTGAAAAACTGTAAGCTTTTTTTTTTCTGTTTCAATTAAAATTACTTTGGCTTCTGTCTTTTTTCTTTTTTTTATGATGAAATTAAAATTAAATTTTTTGCTCCTGAGAAAATAGTAAGAAACAGAAAAAAAAAATAAAAATGTAGATTAAGGATGAGAATCTGTAGGTGCGGAGACAGTTTTGCATTACTCATTTTATCTCTAATATTTACGGGTACTATTTCAGGTAATTTCTATTACATGCTTCGATAGTTTTTTCGCCTTCATTCTTATATTCATCGATTTTTCATGGGTTTTGGAGAATTTTTATATCAAAAAGTTAAATAAAATTTACTACTTTACTAACCAAAATGTATAGTCGATTTCAATTTATAAGTCATATACTCAATACACTTAAACATATGGGTGAAGAGGAACAAGGTTTTTGCGTAAAACGACAAAAATAGAAGATAAATAGATCATGCTTAAATAAAAAATAAGTACCAAAAGTATACATTTTTGAACTTAGGTGCCTAAAGTATTTTTTTTAAAATAGATGCCTAAAGTTTACACCATTACAATTTTAGGTGCCTGACAATTAATGGTGTTAAAAAATTTATTAACCAATCAATGTTTGACACGTGGCACTAATTTCATTCTTTTAAAAAAATTTGAAGAAAAAACCTAAAATTTTCAATTTTCCAAAAAATCCATAAAAGTTTCAATTTGTACAAAACAACCCCCAAATCCCTAAAATTTCCCAAACCCAACACGGCGTTGCTGAAAATGTCGAACGACGTGCCAACCGAACGTTAATTTCACGTTCGGCTGGCATGATGTTTGGCATTTTCGATGACAAAAAAGGTGTGCTCAAGGGCGACGATAGGCGGCAGAAGCGATGGCGTTTCCAAGGTTCGAGTTTGATAAATTTTAGGGATTTAGGAACTGTTTTATAAAAATTGAAACATTTTGGGATTTTCTGGAATTTAAATTTTTGTGATAAAAATTGTTTTAAATTGTTAATTTTGAAAAAAAAACATGCCACGTGTCATGTTTTGATTGGTTAACAAATTTTTTTAATGATAGTTAACTACCAGACACCTAAAATTGTAACGGTGTAAACTAGGCACATGCTTTTAACAAAAAAATTACTTTAGGTACCTAAAGTTTAAAATATATGTACTTTGGGCACTTATTTTTCATTTAAGCCAATAGATTATATACTCTTAATTAACAAAAAATAATAAATTACTAGAGAGGTCACCAAAACTTAATAAGGTTTAAGCAAAAGATACAAATATCTTGATAGACTGGAATATTGATAATAAAATAGGTAAATATACAAGTAAATGAGAGTTAATTATATATATATATTAAATAAATTAAATATCGGGATCATTGCAGATATTTTTTGGGATCCCAGTGGTGGATCTAAACTTCGTATCAAGTGGGTTCAAGAAAGTCAAAGTCAAACAAACTAAAATTTTTGCAATATAAAAATAGAAAACTATTGAATACGTTTACATTTATTAAACAAACAATACAATATAATTAATAATAATAATAATAATAATAATAATAATAATAATAAACTAACAAGAGTCTAAAAATTATCTTTCTTTCTTTTTCGATAACTGTCATCCACAATTAATTACTTTGTCTATTAAAAATTAAAACTTTAAAATAATTTAAATTTTGAATTACTATTTTTTAACCAAAATAATTTGAAAAACTAAAGGATTTAACTAATGGCCCACTACCATCTTTTACTCCACATTTGTAGATATTATTTTTAATTTTTGCTTAAATTTGACATTTAAGTTTCATATGATAGATCAAGTGGGTTCAAGTACATTTAAATTTTTTTCTCTCCCAGACTTTTCAACTTTTTACAAGGATTTTGTAGACCCAACTACACTACTAGTGACTTCGCCTATGCAGGATCCCTACATATATTTATACAGTTACTGTTTAGATATAACAATCCTCGTCTCATCCCTATTTAAATTTCGTTGATAAAATATCCCTATCCCCTAAGTGAAGGTTTCGATTATTCTTGATATCGTCGATTCGAATTCCTATAATTTTCGGATATTTACAAATTCCGACTCTCATTGTAGATTCAGTTACTATGTGGTAGCAGAAGAATAGTGACAAACGAAGAAGAAAATAGAAAATGAGTTACATTAGAGATTAAATTAAAATAATATTTAAATGTTAAGGATAAATATTTAAAAAGTGGACAAATTAAAATAAGAGGTAGAAATTGAGTGTTGAACGTGTTATAATCCCAATTCCGTCAACTAACTACAACACATCAATTTTTTTTATACAGAAAACAATTAACTTGTTACTTTTAAAAATTGATTGATCATTTTATAATTTTTATAATTAATAATTTAATAAAAAATATTTTATAGTCGGATGATTGTTTTTGTGGTTTATCTTAAAATTATAAAAATATCCTAAAGACTGATTTAACTCAACCCACATAAGCCCGGGCCCGTTCCAAAGCAAATCGAATTAAAAATGTGGTGTATATAAGAGATTGCTTGTTGAACACAAATAACTGATCGAGTTGTCAACTTTCGGGGTGGCGTCACGCGCCCGTATCTACCAAAAACCCCACCCCTTTACTACTTTCAACAACTTTATACCTTCACGTTCTCATTAGTTCCCGGGCTGGGGTTTGGAAGGATTTTAAAAATCCAATTTACAAAACATAGTATTAAATTCTATTCCTAAAATCTAAATTTTAAACTACAATTTAAATCTCTAAATCTTAAAATTAAAAGTTACGTATTAAAGTATTTTAAAATAAACAATTTATAAAACATAGTATTAAATTTATATTAAATATAAACCAACAAGCGTTGAGTGCATTTATAAGATACATTACATTCTCAAAGAGAAGATATGAGTTCAACTTTTGAATATGACATTAATGGGAGAGACAATCTCGCACCCCAAATATAAAGACGAACATGCATATTATCAAAAAAATTATATTAAATATAATATTTTAAATGTAACTACAATAAATAAAAAGACGTATCGTAAGGATGCATGAAATATCAAATTTATCAATGTATTTATGCAGGTAGTTATCAACTTACCGTGTTGTTAAGCGACATCGTTTAATTTTGTATGATCATTTTTTTTATATGAAAAAGAGTTTAAATGTTTAAAAATAATTTAATAAAGTCCACCCAAAATATCAGGATAGCTGTCGGCAAATTGACATCTAAGATCGCTCGGGCCTTTTCAACTTGAATATATTTTAAAGGGTTAACTTTAATGTGTAACCAATTCTGAACTCTTTCATTTCTCTCCCTTTACGGGGTGTTTCCTTTTTAACAATTTTTATTTAGAGAGAAATAAATTTTTATTTTTAATGAGTATTAAATTTATAATTTAAGGGATTAAAGAGAACGTTAACTGAAAACATTAACCATTTATTCTAGAGGTTATTGAACTTTAACCATTTATTTAACTCCTCAATAGGTTTGTTCTTTAATCTTACTTGGCGGTTCTTTGTTATTCATTTTACCTATATTTAGTATGCTTGATTTACTTGATTGTTTTTTTAGGTTTAAAGGGTTTGTCGAATTTTGATCAAATGGATAAAAAATTAAATATGAATATTTTGATTGTCTAATACATTTTAATTTACATATAGAATTTACAAACACGAGTGATAAATTAGTTAATTTATATATCACACGGATCAAAGTTTAGAACTTTGATTTTTTTTAATTGAAGGGCTTATGATACCCTTGAACATGATAATAATTAAAAAAAAAAGCGATATCCGAAATCTCAAATGTTAAAAGTTTTGGTGGATAAATGAGTAAACAGAGCGGGCTGAGAGGATAGGAATCATGAATCCAGGCCTAAAAGCTTAGCTAGCCCAAGCACGAGGCGTTTAAGCAAAAGTATTTCAAGGGTGACTTGCAGTTTATCATGATGTCTCTTGTGATTGAATTATTTATAAGTAAATCAATATACTTACTGGTATTAATTATCAGATGGTATAGCTGGATAAAGTGTTAAGAAGATCGCTTTTATTTCTGTTAAAAAAAATTACTTTTATAATGAATCTAAATGCTACTCACACCAATGAGGATCGAACAAATACGAGTATAATATAATATTTTTATTTAATTTTAAATCTGAATAAATTCATGCATAGCTATAGAATAAGCTACTCACACTCGAATCATCCAAGTGAAACACATTACCTTTTACTACTTGAACCACCACTTGAGTTCTAAATTATCTTTTTAACACAGTCTAAAATATAATAAGAGTAGTATACAGAAGAATTAGATCCAAATAAGCCGGATAATACCTCTTAAATGTTATCAAAAAGTCTAATATTTTCAGTTTGAGGACTCTTTTGACCGCACTTTAAACATGTCGCCTCCAAACCTTCTTCAAACATGGTCACTCTTTTTTCTTCTCGATGTTTTGACTCGATTACCGTCAATCTAGTTACGAAGAGATTTTCGACGAAGCTTTGTTTTCTTAAAAAAAATAGTAGATTAAACATTAAAATTTAAATTTTATTATTAAATTAGAAATCTCAAATATACCAATAACCAGTTAGTCTTGTGGGATGAGACACTAGATCTTTTAAACAAAGTTAGGGTTCAAATTATGACGTGGTGAATGAAGCATGTTAGATTGAGAGAGTCACTCCTATAACCAGCCTCTACAGTACTCGATTCAGATTAGTATACTAATAAGTTAAATACCTATAGTCCTCCTCATCTCGGGAGAAAAGAAACCATGAGCGAAGCTATGGGGACCTCGACTTTGTGGCCCACCCTTATGACTTATTGTTCTTCTAATTTGATCCTCATAAAATTTTTAAGTTATAAATTATTTTACTTATTTCGATATTATAAGATAATTTATGACTTAATAGTAAAGTGTGTAAGTAAATTTATTTTATTTAAAATCAACAGATCAAATCTTAATAGTAATATTTTTTAATCTTTCATATTTTTATTCTTGATTCTATAAATTTTTAATTTTTGACTTCGCCCACAAAAGAAATATAATAATCAAAGGGAAATTATATAATAATCAAGCTTCATATCATAGGTCCTTCCCACCACATCATATATATGACCAACCAATAAAATCTATTTATTTCATTAATTTTTCATGTCATTTTTTTAACCAAGTGAATCTAAACTCATATTATTATAAATCAAATTTAAAAACAATTTTTACCAAGTAGAGATTCACTTGGTAAAAAGATAACACGAACAAATTAATAAAATAAATGCATTTTATTAGTAGGTCTCATGAATGACGTGATGAGAATGACACATGATATAATTTCTCTTGAAGAATAAATATTCGCCTAAATTCAATGAATTCTTTCGGAATTAGAGATAAGGGTTTGAACCCAACTCCTTTAAAAAAAAACCCATCAATGTTACCATTGACCAACCCATGAATTGACAGCTTATTACCTTAACATAGCGGGTATGGATTTGCAATTTATGATAGAATCATTTTTTAACCAAACTTGAATAATTTGCAGACACACAAATATCTCATTTGTTATGATAGATACAAATTTTTGGATAACGAGGTTGCAATTTTTCCTATGAGGGAAACAATCTCTTACTAAGTTTAGGGGAAAGAAAATATTGATTTTACTATTAATCTCTGTATGTTTAAGTCATGAATTTAATTTACGTGTTCTAATTTGTCATTTTAAATCTTTGTATTTTTTGAATTTTAAAATTTCAATTGTAATCTATGCGGTAATCGTTAACTCCACAAAGCTTAAATTTCGTTATTAGTTAGACTGCAGATTTATGAGTGCCTATTCCCTAATTTGTTCATTAGTTGTTTTAAAAATTAACCGTTATTATTTAAATTATGACTAAATTTTTAAAATTCGAAGAGTAATTTTAAAAAATTTAATTTAGAATATAATAATTAAATCTATAATTTATATATATTAAGGCGAAGCAAAAAAAATGAGAAAAAGCAGAAAGGATACAAAAAGGATGAAATGGCAGGTCTTGGGCCAACAACCAATGCTCGTGTCACATGTTACACATGCCATGCCAAAGCCCAACCCCGAGTTGAGTTGAGTTGAGTCGAGCGAAAAATTTCTTAGAATGTCCGACACGTGACGTCACTCACGTTGTGTTTTTGTAAATCGTAATAATCACACATAAACCTTTGTAACTCCAAAAACCAGCTCTGTCGTGTCCTTTCCCCTTCTTGGTCCCCACACAACAAGAACCTTAACACGTTTACAAGTTTCAATTTTTTATATCATGTGCTTCTTTGTAATTTTCTTTTTAATAGTTTAAACTTAAAATAATATAATATTTTCTTGAAAATATAATTATACAATAAAATAAAATTATAGTCAATCATACATATACATTCAACTATTATTTAATATCAAATCAAATTATTCGATTAAATTTTTTCAAATTGTAACTGTGTAGTTATTATTGCAACATCTAATAGAAAGTGAGTTAGATCTATTTAAGTGTACAATATCTTTTAATTTAATGATTTGAGAGGATAAATTTTTACTTAATATAAATTTTTTAATAAAAAACATTGAATATAGTAAATATATATGGCTACTTGTTACTTATTGTTGAAAATTATTAAATTGATTTTATTTTCAAAACAAATAGTTTTCTTCTTATTTTATCAAAAATGAAATATTTAAATTTTATCTATAATTATTTAAAAATGTAAAATATTATATTTTTATACAATCCGACTCATTAGTCAATTAAGATTCACTATTAATATTTCAATAAGTAATTATTATTTTAGTTTATAAAAAAACTAAAATATTGATCTAGTGGGATGAGACAGTAAGATATCTTAAAGCAACATCAGAGGTTCAAATACTAACGTTATGAAAAAAAACTTATAGAGTTAGGATTTAGAAGTAGGGACAGAGCCATGTATTAAGTGGGAGGAGCTCCCCCCACCCACACACAACTTTTTTAAATAGATTAATTACGAATTTGTCTCCACTTTCAAACATTTATATTTTACCCTCCACCTCTAACAGTCTAACTCTACCTCCGTCCCTCATTAAGAGTCAATTTATGCAGCACTCAATTTAAATTAATCAACTAATGAATTAGATATTGGTATTTATAAAAAAAAAACACCAAACTCATCATTTGAATGATAAAATTATTGATTGTTGATACAAAGGAGCAGATATCAAGTATTACATCACATATCCTCTTCACAAGTTTGTTGTGAAAAATGATAAATTTTGAACCCTGATTTTAAAAATTACCGACATCGACCGTCGCAATGCAACTCATCGGCAAATAATATGAAATTTCAAATATAAAAACAAAATAGGCATATTTAACCATATTAACAGAGAGTGCATAACTTTTTGTTGGTGCCGTATTTTATTGTATAATGTCTTAAACCATGTAAGATCCAAGTTTCCCCTTTCTTTGTGTTCTCCATCCAGACGGCATAATACACGGTCGATGTTGGTGTTTTAATAAAAGAAACAGACAATAATTCTTGATTGATTTTGATTTTAAAAATCAGAACAATGGTTTGCACCAAAAATAAAACCCAATACAATCGAAAAGGACAGCAAAGAAAAACCAAGCAACAGCTTTGGGTTGCTTTGAGAAGCAAGGAAGACACTTGGCTTGGCCAATGGTTAGTGGGTCCAATTATTTCAGTTTCGTTATATATATATATATATATTTTCCGCCTGCTAATTTACAAAGGTGACGATAATGCCAAGGGCTGATTTGGTTGAATATTCCCTTTTGGGTAATTATTTGGAAAAATATTTCTTATTGAAAATTATTTGAAAAAATATCTTTTATTCAATTCACGTAACGAAGACTCGCGTTTTGTCAGACGCAATTTTTGAACTCGTGCCCAGAGAGACGCGAGTTCAATATGATGTGGCGCGTCTTATCAGTTGGCCTGTTTTTATATTCAACGAAAAAGAATTCGCGCCTAGCAGGATGCGAGTTCGGCGATAAATTAGGATGAAATGACGCGGATTTATCGCGTTATCTGAATGGAACTCGCGTTTGTTACAACGCGAGTTTTGTGTATTTCTGTTGTTAAAACAAGCTTCGATAGGCATGTTTTAGGTGAATTTACGGGGTGTTAGGGATAATATTTTATATTTTTAAACATTTACGTCGTAGTACTAAAACATCTCTTAAAAATGGCGTAAAGATCGGCGCGTATAAAGAATCTTAAAGGGTGTAAAATTCGCGTTAAAAACGCTATTTAACCATGTTTTTTGCATGAAGAACAAGCAAAGATGGGTTGATAAGCATGTTTAAAAGAATTTTATGGTATGTTGGGGAATATTTTTTCTTATTGTTTAACTTTCAGGTCGTAGTACTGAAATATATGTTTACAATGGTGCAAAAATTGGCGCGCATAAGGCATCCTAAAAGGTGTAAAAATCACATTAAAAATGGTACGAAAACCAAAAATGAAGCTTGGAAGACCGTTCATTACTCAACTATATTCTCGCTCCTATTTTGTTCACTCAACGTTTAGAATTTTCAATTTACTAACTAAACTTTCGGATTGCTCACATTTTAGTTACTTTGAATTATTTTATTATTATTTACCTATGACATGACATTTTTATTATTATTAAATATGAAAATAATTTAATATAAAAAATAAATTCAATTATTATTATTATTAAATGAAAAATAAAAATAAAAAATTAAAATAATATCCCAAACCATAAACCCAATTCCCAAATTATAATTCCAATTCATAAACCCAAAACCATCTCTTTTTTTTCAATCACACCCTCACTGGTCGAACCTTCACTGGTCCTCTACCACCCTCACCCTAAAGTCAAAACTTTGATTGATTGTCATCGTAAAGTCGGACAGTTTAGTTTCAAAAAAATAATAATAAAGCTTGACAGATTTGAAAATGCTCGTTAAATTTATGTTAGAATGCAAACTAATGAGAAAATATCGTTTGTAGATTTATATTTTAAAGCATTTGACAATGATGTCAAAACTCCAAATGTTTATACAAGAACGGAACGTCCAAACAGACAAAAAGCACATGCCAGCGGTTAGGGTAGCTGAAATAAAATGGTTACATTTATATTGGTTTAGGGGGGATCGATCGCGGTGACCCTATTCTCGTGAGAAATTCTCTACCGATTTTAACTCCAATGTCCAACTGGTGAAGGTGTGTATGGGAAGAAGGAGAGGGATTGGGGGTTGTGGATTTAGATTATAATTTGGGAATCAGGGCTTGGGATATAATTTTAGATTTTTCATTTTAATTATTTTTATATTTAATAATAATAATAAATGTCATGTCATAGGAAAATAACAATAAAAATAATTTAGAGTGATTAAAACAGGAGCAATCTGAAAGTTCAGTTAGTAAATTAAAAATTTTAAAAGTTGAGTGACCAAAATAGGAGAAAACAAATATTTTAGTGATGATATATGTATTTTACCATTCAAAAAAAGAGAAAAAAATATTAAAAACACCAAAAATTGAATAATTGCTGTGATCAAATGACAGCGTGTTCCTAGGGCAGAGACGCGTGTCTAAGACAGACGCACTGTTGTAATGCGGTGTCCGGCGTGGTCCAACGTGAAAACTGGCTCCTGTGATTTTATTCTTGTTCTGCCAGGTCTGTCACTCTGTACTCTTTCGTTATGTTAGATTTTTTTTCACGGATGAAATGCGGGAAATTCTAAAATGAGGTATCCTTAAAGTGAGATAAAAATACAGTTTTATATAATTTTTTATTATTTTTGTAAAAATTTATATAAGATTAAGTAAAAGTTTGTGTAATTATATAAATTCTTATTAATTGGGTAAAATTTTTTGTAACTACATAATTTTTTATCCACTTGGTAAGTATTTGTGTAGATTTTACATTAGATAAAAGTTTGTATAGTTACACAAATTCTTATATTATAACTTAAATTCTTACCATTTTGATAAGAATTTGTGTAAATTTTGCATTAGGTAAAAATTTGTGTAACTACACAAATTCTTATATTATAACCTAAATTCTTACTATTTGTGTATGAATTTGTGTAATTACACAAATTCTTACCAACTTAGTAAGAATTTGTGTAAATTCACCTCATTTTAGTCTCACCCTAGAATTTCACATGAAATGCAGTAGATTTTTTATATCACATATAGGTACATAATTTTTTTTGGCTAAACTACACATATGACCACTTTACTATGGATTGGTGTCAATTTGACCACTATACTTTCAATTTTAGTAATTATACCATGTAACTATTTAAGTGGTTCCAATCAAGCCACCAATCGTTAAAAAAACGAAGAGGTTGACGTGACTGCTAAATAAAATTGGTATAATTACAGGTTTGGTCCTCGTTATTTACACAATTTATCAATTTAGCCCTAATTTTAATTTAATAAAATAAATTGATTATTCAATTAGGTGGTGACATGTGTCACCACATTATTGGAAGACTTTACTATTTATATTTAATTTAATAAATTCATTTTTCTCCTTTAATCAAGTGATGACATGTGTCACCAACTAATTGAATATAAATTTATTTTACTATTTATATTTAAATATGAATAATAAAGTCTTCCAATAAGGTGGTGACACGTGTCACCACCTAATTGAATAATTAATGTATTTTATTAAATTAAAATTAGGACTAAATTGATAAATTGCGTAAATAATAGGGACCAAATGTATAACTATACCAGTTTTATTTAACAGTCGCGTCAACCTCTCCATTTTTTAACGGTTGGTGCCTTGATTAGAACCAGTTAAATAGTTACGTGGTAAAATTAACAAAATTGAAAGTATAGTGGCGAAATTGATTCTAACCCCATAATTAAGTAATCACCTGTGTAGTTTACCCATTTTTTATCTAAGTAGTCAAAGTATTTTTGGTTAAAAATAAATATTTAAAGTATATATTTTGATAAAAATAGATATTTAAAGTATTTTTTTGATCAAAATAAGAACTTAAAGTATATATTTTTTTCTCATATGTTCTTAAATTGACATATAATATTGATTAAAAAATACTTTATGTACCTATTTTAACCAAAATATATATATATTTTAGATGCCTACTTCTTTGACAAAAAAATATTTTAGGTAATAGATGAAAAATGTGGTATATTTTGGATACCAACTTTAACTAAAAAAACTTTAGATAATTAAATGAAAAGGTTGGTAATAAATATTTATTTGTGAAATAATTTTTTTACTGGTTAAATGGTTCTACTGATCCTTGTATTTACGAAAATTATAGATTTAAATTTTATATTTTAATTTAATCATTTCTATCATATATTTTTAAAATTTTATCATGATACAAGTAGTAGCCATGAAATATGTAAACCAAGTTTGTTATAAGCTAGTGTAGTAGGAGTAAATCATTGATATAATTATATTCTCTAATTTAATCATTTTAAAGTTGTAGATTTAATTTATAGAGACTAAGTCTATTATTTATATATAATATAAGGGTGAGTCTACCATGCTCGACGAACACCGCTGAACACCATTAACGATGAACACCGCTGAATACCATTAAATTAATTTATAAAGATTAAAAACCTAAAGGACTCAACGTATAATTATAAATTATTTAAAATAAAATTTCAATTAAATTATATATTTTTTAAAATTTTTAAATAATTTAATTAAATACCAACCTTAGTCAATTTAAAAAATAAAAAACACTAAACCCTAAAACCTAAACCCTAAACTCAAAACCCTAAACCCTAAATTGTAAACCATAAACCCTAAACTCAATGTTTCAATTTAAGGTTTAGGGTTTATAGTTTAGGGTTTTGAGCTTTAGGTTTTAGGTTTAGGGTTTTTTATTTTTTGAATTGACTAAGGTTGATATTTAATCCAATTATTTAAAAAATTAAAATATATATATATATATATAATTTAATTGAAATTTTATTTTAAATAATTTATAATTATATGTTGAGTCCTTGAAATTTTTAATCTTTATAAATTAATTTAATGGTGTTCAACGATTTTCATCGTTAGTGGTGTTCAGCAGTGTCGTCGAGCGTTGTAGAATTTTCCATAATATAATAACTAATAATAAAATTTAATCGTTTAATATATTAATTTATAGAGACTAATAATCATTTTAAAGGACTTTTATGTATTTAGCTTCCCGAGTTGAGCTTGTACTATTATCTCCTTGACATGTTATACTCTTTTTTCTCCACTTAGACTTAAAAAAAAAATTAATGAGGTACATGTCAATTAGGGATGAATCTATATACATTGTGGGACGGGCAAGTGTGCCCAAAATTTACGAGTTAATTATATTTTAGGTCTTAATAATTTTGAAACCATTGCAATTAAGCCCTTATTCCTTCCTTACCCCTTTCAAAAATTTTATGGTTTATTCTTTTTATGACCATGTAATCTAAAATTAAACTTTGACCCCTTATTTTTATAGTTTAATTAATTTTTAAGACCTTTCGATTTTAAAGTTTGTAAAATTAAACTTAAACTCCCTTAATATTCCAATTTAATTATTTTTAGGACCCTATTTATTTCAAAATTAATCAGTTTGTCCCTTCGTAGTTTAATTTTAACTCGTTTCTGATGTCCATGCTTATCATCAATAAATAAATTATAAATTTCAAAAAAAAAAAACTAAACCATTATAAAAGAATCTTGCCTATATGATCTTCAATCCGATTCTTTATGTTTTACGGAGTATGAAATCTTATTAAGAACCAAGAACAATTTTAATTATATTTGTTTGGTAACGCGCAAGGCGTATTCTAATATTTCATTCCACGTATTTAAAGATTGTGGTGCCCATTGTTTCGAGGATAAGATCCTAAAAAAGCTTGCCCCATTTTATTTTTCATTCACTTTTTTCTAACGATTTTAATTATACCTTAAACACACGAGATGAGGCGTCAGATCTCTTAAATAATATCATAAATTTAAATAATAATATTATGAATAATACTCAATTTAAATTAGGTAATCAATGAATCAAATACTGATGATTAAATAACAAAAAATGATACAAGGATATACACGTATTATAATTTTTTAACAAAGGAATTTAACTTTGGTGTAAATATAAAAATGTTCTATAATTTGTTTTGTTGAGGTCTTTTAAGTCAATATAGATGTGGGTTAATGTGGATTGTCTCATAATTTGATGACGACATCAAAAAAATCTATAAATTGACAAGGCAAACGAATTGATAATTTGATATAATTAATGTTAATAATATTTCATCGAGTGTGATCGTAAAAGAATAATATTACAACAGGGACAGTCACGTTAGTATGTTTAGCTTGTTAAACCTTAATTTGAACACAATAATGATCCGATTAACAAGTTCTGATAAATACCGGTTTAGAGTATTTAGTTATCATTTTAAGAAAGATATTTAGTACGTAGATTTGTCAAATTTAGGGTTTAGGATGTATGATTAAAATTTATGATTTAGAGTTAGAGTTTAAGGTTTAAGGTTATAATTTAGATTTTAGATGGTATAGTTTTAAAAATATGGATTATGTAAATTTTTACACTTATTGTAGATTTTAGGGTTTAAAAATATTTAACATTAAATCTAATCACAATAACACATTAATATTTTTTTTAATATATTATTCTACTTCGAGTTATTATTTAGTATAACCATCAACATCCGACTTATTTATTGACTAATCCGGATATTGAAGCAGCTTTTGCAATCCAGTTTACTTCATTTGTAGCACTAAAAAATCATTAACCTTACTTAAGAAATATAATGTATCATCTTACCATATCAACTCATAGTTTATATTCAAATATTTAAGAACATTAAATTATTAATTTAATTTGCTCCTTGTTTTGTCCTAACTATGGGATATAAGACCTTAGTTTTTATGGGATAGACATTCCCATCATTGAATGTGTCAATGGGTTTATTTGCAATTGTATACAATTTCGAGGGAAAAACATGAATATTGTTTATTTAGATTAAGTGGGTTAAGCCATTTTTTTTAACAGCGTGGGTTAAGCCAATGTTGAATAATGTTTTATGAAGCTTTCCGCATTAGGTTGATGATGTCCTAAATACTATAGTATAATGTTTCGTATAAAGTAAGAGTTCAATTGCTTATTTATAATACATCTTCTTGAAAATGTACAATATACATTGTCACACATCATATTAACTTATATATATATATATATATATATATATATATATATTCACGGACGAAACTACATGTTTTTTAGGAGGGGTCTATGTCCCCACGCAGGGGATTTTTTTATTTTTTTAAAAAAAATAAATAAATTATGAATTTCTCCTCATCACCTTCTTAATATTTATGTTTTATCTTTCGGCTCCAAATCTTAGCTTTATCCTGTATATATGAAGTAAATTTGACTTATATATATTATTTTCCAACATATCACATGAACGCTGACAACTCTTTAATTTTGTCGGTACAAATTTTAAATTTGTATTTTTTAAAAGAATTAAATGAAAAAAATTGGTAGATTAAGATGAGCACGGAGATTGGAATGGGTGGGTAAAGGTCAAATTCTAATGCGTCGATGAGATCGACGTTTAGCAAAACTTGTTCAAGCGGAGAACCCAGAAAATAATTTCCCATGATGTAAGATTTCATAATATTTTTCTAAAGAAATATGGAACCAATATACCAAATACAGTATCATATACTTTTTTGACAAATACAGTATCATATACTTAAATACGATTAACACACAAAGTATATGTATTATAATTGTGATTGAGATTCTGATACATTTAATCACTTATGCCGTTTTATTTACTTTTACATGGTTAGTTGAAAATATAAACATATAATTTCTTAAAAATATAAACAGATAAGCCTATTGAATGAAGATGTCAACACATTATATATTTATATAATATTTTAAATATATAAATCTAAATCCACTTAATCAATCTGAAATTCTAATCAATATGTTATTTGAATATTATTTTTTGAATTTGTTTCTATTTAAAAGTACCATCAGGGTAAAATTATGGCTTTTACAATCATGCATAGTTATTCCTTCGAATCAAGTACTGTAAAAATTTATTATGGGACGATTCCTATAATCTAATTCGTTACTTTCACAATATTAAGATTTGAACTCTTAGATTTACATGATATAACATCTCACTCATTAAACCAACTAATTATTGGTCAAAATCACATTTTTTTATTTAACTATTAATATCTGACTTATTAACTAATAATCCGGATTAGATTTTACAGAGGCATAATATTGAGACGACTCTTTTAATTCAATTTTTTTATATTTATAACACCAAAAAATAAACTTTTAACTTTGTTTAAAAGACCTAACACGTCAAATTATTTTTTTATAATAGTCTAATGAATTTATTTTTTAAAGACCAAAAGGCAATATTTGCCTGAAAATGCCAATAATAACATGGAAAATATTTCACATACAAGGTTGAAATTTTGTTTTTCACATTTAATTTATAATTACAATTTAAATTTTAGAGTTTAAAATTTAAAATTTAAAGTTTTAAGTTTAAAATTAACTATTTTAATTTAGAATAAAATTATTTATATTTATGAAAAAAAATTTACAAGCGGTGCATAAAATAATTATGTTATTATCGTGCATAAAATTTATATGAATTTATTAAATTAAAAATGAAAACTATGAAAAAGAAAAAAACAATGACAGCTGGCAAACCGGCCTGACAGACTGGTTCTTCCATCTCCATCTCCAACTCCAATAAAAGTTGCCTCCATTTCTTCTTATCACTCCCCATTTTAAGTCCCACCTTCCCTTCAGTTTTCTAACCCAAAACCAACTCTCATATTCTCTCTATCTCTGCCATTTTTTTTCCATCTCTGCTTTAGAACCATCGTATAATCAATCCATGGCCGAGGAGACTCAAAAGCCTGAAGCAGCAGCAGCTCCTGCAGAGGAAGTGGTGGTGGTGGAAAAGGAGAAAGAGGAGGTAGCGCCACCTGCTGCTCCCGAGGCAGCCGATGCTGTTGTTGAAGAGAAACAGGCCGAGGCCGAAGCTTTCGAGGAGCCTAAGGTCGAAGAAAAGGAAGCCAAGGTGACTCAGTCCGCGTCTTTCAAAGACGAAACCAATATAGCTGGTGAACTTCCTGAGTCACAAAAGAAGGCTCTGGAAGAGCTTAAGCTACTAATTCAAGAAGCTCTTAACAAGCACGGATTCAGTGCTCCATCCCCACCTCCTCCCGCCAAAGAAAAAGAGACTAAACCACCGGTCGAGGAAAAGAAAGAGGAAGACCAACCTGCTCCTACTGAAACTGAAGAAAAAACCGAAGAAAAAGCTCCTGAAAAAGTCGAAACTGAAGCACCCGCACCTGTTGAAGTCAAGGAAGAAGAGAAGGCTCCGCCACCAGCCGAGGTGCCGGCACCCGAGACTGTGGTGGAAACAGAGGTGGTTGAAAAAGCTCCAGTCGTCGAGGACTATGGTGCCAAGACTGTCGAAGCAATTGAGGAGTCCGTAGTACCAGTGACTCCTCCTCCTGCAGCTGAGAAACCAGAGGAAACCGCCTCTTCTTCGGTGGAACCAGAGGTGGTTCCGAAAGAAGAGCCAAAGGAAGTAGAAGTTCCTCCACCTCCACCGGAAGAGGTGTCAATATGGGGAATCCCACTCCTCGCAGACGAAAGGAGTGATGTGATCCTACTGAAATTCCTAAGGGCAAGGGATTTCAAAGTGAAGGACGCATTCACCATGCTCAAAAACACCGTCGTCTGGCAAAAGGAGTTCGGAGTTGAAGGCTTGCTTGAAGAAGACCTCGGAAATGAATTGGAGAAAGTAGTTTTCATGCACGGATTCGACAAAGAAGGTCACCCTGTATGTTACAACGCGTACGGAGAATTCCAAAACAAGGAATTGTATCAGAATACTTTCGGGGACGATGAAAAGAGATCCAAGTTCTTGAGATGGAGAATTCAGTTCTTGGAAAAAAGCATCAGAAAGCTCGACTTTAGCCCCACCGGAATCTCTACAATATTTCAGGTCAATGATCTCAAGAATTCTCCTGGACTTGGCAAAAGGGAGCTCAGACAAGCTACCAACCATGCCCTCAACTTGCTCCAGGATAATTACCCAGAATTTGTGGCCAAACAGGTACATATATACACAATTAAATTCTCAAATGCATAAATATTTTCAATCTTTTTGTATCATGGTGTTAAAATTTAACAAATTTTGAACATTGGTTTTGGATTTTTGAGGTGTTTATCAATGTTCCGTGGTGGTACTTGGCTTTCAATATGATGATTAGTCCTTTCCTTACTCAGAGAACCAAGAGCAAGTTTGTGTTTGCAGGTCCATCTAAATCAACCGATATCCTTTTCAGGCAAGTGGACTCAAATAATTTCTTTCTCCTTATTACCTTAACCATTTATTTACATAGAGAAAAATAATTAAAATATCTTATAAAAAATATAATAGATTTATTGTAGGTCGATTACTAATTGTATTAACTTATTAATCATATCGTATATGAACATGATATGATATGAATATATAGATTGTCTGCTTATTAGTCATAGTATGTATTACTTAGTCGACAATGAATCTCTTCTATCATTATTCAGTGAGGGGTGATTTTTTATGTTATAAATGCTCTGCATTTGAACCCATTGACTCGAGTTCAAGCTGTATGCACGATGTGTGTACTTTTTAAAAAAAGTTAATAATAAAAACGAACAGATACTCTCGTGTTAGCACAACATAATATTAAAAAGAACTGTCTTTTATATTTCGTAGACTAACTTGTTACATGCAATAGATATATTGCCCCTGAACAAGTACCAGTACAGTATGGTGGATTGAGCAGGGAAGGTGAACAAGAATTCACCGTTGCCGATGCTGCAACGGAGGAAATAATCAAACCAGCAACCAAGCACACCGTTGAATTCCCCATAACCGAGGTAAGATAGAACATCGATCAGAATCTATAATTAAATATCAATCTAAAACTGGGTCGAAATTGAATTCAATTCATATGAACCATGTTTGGTTGCTAAATTGGCAGAAATGTACTCTGGTCTGGGAGCTACGGGTTGTGGGATGGGACGTGAATTATGGAGCCGAATTCGTGCCCACAGCCGAGGATGGATACACCGTGATCGTATCAAAGACGAGAAAAGTAGGACCGGCCGATGAAACTGTGATCTCCGACAGCTTCAAAACAGGTGAGGCTGGGAAAATTGTTCTCACCATTGATAACCAAACCACAAAGAAGAAGAAGCTTCTGTATAGGTCCAAGGCCAAGCCATATTCTGATTGAAGCTTCTTAAATGCTGCATAATTCCATTGGAAATATTACTTGTCAAAAAAGTAGAAACCAGTGCACATGGGCAGAGAATAACAAGGTTTCTTTTTGTTTTTGTTTGGAAATTGTTTTTATTTATTGAAGAAAAGGACTGTGTGAATGGGGGATGGACATGTGTACAACTTGAAAAACAAGTGCTGCTATTCTTTGTACTTTTTTTTGGCTTTGTAAAGTTTATGTAAATTTCTTGGTGTTATTCCCTCTTGTCTAAGAAAATTATTATATGGTCCCGGCTCACAATGCTATTTATAGTCTCATCCAATAAGATTCATTTATTTAATGACATATAAGAAAGATGTGAAGATTCACTTTAGAAAAAAATGAGATAGAAAATTATTATTAGATAAGACCATGGATGACGTGATAAGCCAGATCAATCTAATAATTTTTTGTTCTCTATGTTCATTAATGTGAAACACTAAAACAAATACTTACATATTGTTTGTTTTATTTTTCAATTGAGTGTAATGTACTCTTTTTGATGATGCCATTTATCTAAATTTGCCTTAGTTTTTTTATAGAGTTAATGTATTTGATGAACATTGAATAAAATCTAAATTTATGTATCACACTTTACATTTAATTTTAATATTTATTCTAAATAAAAAATAATATTTTTTGAGTTTTTATTCGTGTTTAGCTTCGAGTTAAAATACACTTACACTGTATAAAATTTAAAAAAAATACATTTTTTAGAAGCGTTGAATGAAAGAAAATAAATGATCGAAATTAACTTTTACATCTTTTTTAAGTAATAATCTTTACATTTCATATATTAATCTCAGTCATCTATTTCACTTATTCAATATTCTTAGAAAGTTGTAAATCTCAAAAGTTTTATATTGTGTATCAAGAATCTATTCTTTTATTTCTAAAAAATAGAAATTGGAATGTTGAAAACTGCGATGAATATTCAATTGGGAAAAAGCCGTTGTGTCATTACATGAAACCGTGATTTAAAGGAATCTTTTTCTTGTCGAAATGGAACATGGATTACGGCTCCCAAGTCCCATTCCCTAGATTCCGTCCAAAGGTTTTCTTCGTTTCTTTTTTGTTTATCACTATTAGCTACAGGTGTTTATAGTAGGTTAACCGTATCATTTAGTTTAAACGGTTAATTAACTGTTATAGCGGTTATTAATCGCAATCTAGCCGTTATGAAATGATCAATCGTTAATTTTTAAAATAGTTAATCATTATAGTAGTTAAACGTTAAGAAACGGTTCGGTTACAAGTTAACTTTAACATATTACATTTTTCTTTTCAAATGTTCATTATTTCCTTTTAGAATTATAAATCTATCTCTCCGATAAATATTGCATTAAAATTAAAAAAAAAACTTAAATAGAGAGATTTTAAACACAAACTTCATACTTAGTTTTAAAAAAAGTACCTATAGGTTAACCATTAACCATATTTTTTTAGCGGTTCAGTTAACCGAAACCGTTTAACCTTAACGTCTAGGTTAATTAACCTATAAAATAAATGGTTATACCAGTTAACGATAACGGGTTTTTTTGCACATCCCTACTATTAACCATCAAAGTTTTTTTGAACAATGGCATTTAAATTTTATTAAACCCCATGAAAGATATTACAAATGCAATGCATCAAAAAGAGAGAAAAAGGAACTAGTTTACTAAAAATCTCATACATAGGTGTAAAGAAAAAAAAACTCTTCCATGATGATTAGCATACCATCAAAATCCAAAAACTTTCATGAATCTCATTAACTATAGCCAAACGAGACGCTTTACGGGATGAAAAAATAGTGGTGAGCGAATCAAACTATCAGACAGATTGCTCCGCTATATAGTTCTGATTACATCGGCTAACAAACCATCAAACGAGTGGGGATCAATCTTTTCTATGACCACTGACAGAATTAAATCAGAAAGCTAGCACAGTGAGGATCTCTATATGAGCACCAAATGACCGTTAAGGTATACTGAAATCGTGTCAAACGATAGATGAAACGAACCACAAAAATGAAGGAAAAACGTGCCACAAAGGCGAAAGAAACACATACGACAAGAGCATAAATTTTTATTAAAATGAAAAAAAAAACAAAACATAAAATAACAAAAAAATAATGAACACCGGTGGTCGACAATCAATACCAAAATTAATTGCTGCCATTGGTTAAGCAAAAAAGATTAACCATCAAAGTTAGACCATAGGAAAATTCTAAAATGAGGCACTTAGGGAATTGTAGCGATATGAATTTCTCGAGTCAACAATGGACATTGACCCGGGTCTTGGACCAATATGTCGGGCCAAGATGTTGGGTCATAATGGGCCTCCATGTGTTGTTGGGCTTGCTTGGTGGTTTGGGCTTGGCTTATGTTGGGCCCAAGGAAAGGTATTATGGTAAAATCATAATTGGAGGAGACAAGGGCTGATGCCTCATAAAGGTGGGTTGCCATCCTTGTAAGAGGGTGAAGTCACCCTTGTCCTCTCTCTCTTCATCTCATTCTAATTTCCACCCTAACCCAAAGTAAAAGATGGAAACTTGTTGTGGAGGAGTGTGAATCTCGGATTGGTAATCAAGGAAGAGTTTATCAGCATTAAAACATCTTCATTTCAAGCTAAACATCATTGGTTTTGGTGGGAGTTGGGTTTGAAGCTTAGAGCAAGGAAATAGAGGTGGAAGAAACTTTGTTGCTGCTTAAGTTCGTGAATCTTGCTAAAGGTCAGTACATTTCTGACTCTTACGTTTCATGAGCCGCATAAGATGATTGGCTTGCTTGGTTTTTGGTTATGAGTAGCAAAGTTAGGGTTTTTGAGCTTTAAAACCCTTCTAATGGCAAATCACGTTTTGGGTGTTGATAATGTGTAAAATTGGTAGAAACCCACTTATTATACCCTAAATAACTTGTAGGATCATTTTGGAACTTAACCATGGAGGTTAAGAGTGGGAATGGTGAGATCCCGAGCTCTAGGTTTTAAAATCTGGTCTCGAGTACCGGTACGGGGTGGCTGTGTACCGGTACTCCTTTGTAGATTGAGAGACAAGTTGTGAGGGGAGTACCGGTATACCCTACCGTATATCGATACCCTTACTTAATAAGAACTCTAGAGACGTCATCGCGTACCGGTACGCAAGGGGGCGTATCGGTACGCACTGTTACATTGCCTGGAAAGACTTTGAGTACTGGTACGGTACGTAGCGTATCGGTACGTCCTTAAGATGAACTTATTCGAATCTAGTAAGGGTATTGATACTCATTGGGGAGTACTGGTACATGATGTTGATTGCCTATGAGAGGCTTAGCATACCGGTACACGTATGTGGGAGTACTGGTACAGTGGTGGATCGGTACGGGGCGATCCTAGTACCGATGAGGAGTACCGGTATGGTACGTAGCGTATCGGTACGTCTTGTGGTCAAATTTTTTCAAACCCAATTAGTGTATCAGTACTCATGGGGGAGTATCGATACTTAGAGGGTAATACCGATACTCATATTGGAGTATCGATACTCGCTGGGCAGTCGGCCTAAGAAAGTTGAGTTAGTGTTTATGGGTTCCATAATTCGTGGTGAAGGGTCTGGTGGGTCTCTAAAGGTATAATACAAACTCTAAAAGTGAGAAATTAGGGTTAGTAACACATATGTAGATTAATGGCTAATGGTATAGTAATTATTGAGTGGATCGCTTGTTCAATCATTCATAGAGATCTGTGGTGGATCAGTTAAGGTTACGTAGAAGATCAGGGTCCTTGTTGTATGCTAAAGGGATGTCCGTATAGGTTGGCTGCCGCGAATAATAAATAATCTAACGAGAAAAGCGTAAATGAATCCTAAAGACGTATGCTAGTTATTGTATCAAACGAGTCATGCCTTGGGGCATTGGTAATAGTTGGCTGGATGTCTTTTATCTCTCGGTGAGATATGTTAATGCTCGAGGGAGCATGTGTTAACGTATGTGTCTTGGTTAGGAATCCGGATGTCCTATAGTCAGTGCAATGGAATTTAAATAAGAGGATGGGTACTGTAGGCTATGTGATCGAGTACATTCGACGTGTTCACGAGCTATATGAACTGGATGCGGTCCGAAACCTATTATTGGGCTATGTGATCAAGATATGGAAATACAACTCGGGGGTTGTGTGAGCTCGAGTAACTCGATAGGTTATGTGATCTCGAGTATCCTGTTTGGCTGTGTGATCTTAAGAAAAGACTACTTGTGGCTTATGTGATCCAAGTATATCTAGGACGTATCTATGGCTTCAGTGATCCAGATATGATCCTTACCTGACGACTATGTGATCACGGGTAACCCGACGGCTGTGTAAGCACGAGAAAATGGTAGGGCTTCATTGACCAGTAGGGAATGTATGTTATTTACGTAGCTGTGTGAATGATAGATGTTGGTTAATTTACCCTTGAGCTTTGTGACCAGGGTATGAAAATGTAACTCGATGGGCTTTGTGATCTCGAGTATGGGCTAGATAACCCTTGGGCTATGTGACCAGGGTATGGATGAAACTCAATGGTCGGTGGGACCTCGCGTATGGCAAGCCAATGGATGGCTTGGTAGACTTCTTACATAATAGTGGTGTCTTGAGACAGTTGTAAGCTCTAGCTAGGATAGGCTAGAAGATAACGCTTAGATGATGAGAAGCCTTTTTGTGCACTCTTAATTATATTATCATGCATGCTTGTTTTATGATATTCATGAATTGTGGTAGAGTATAAATGTACCACTGAGCTTTGTTAGCTCAGCGTGCGAAATTGTGGTTTCTTCCGTGCGTAGGTTGACAGGTTACGTTTGGAGGAGCACATTGAGGATTTCCCCAGCATCGAGCCAATTTTAGAGTACAGTGATTGATGTATAGTTTGGACTGGTTGTATTCATATGACCTTACCACAATCGAGTTTGTATTTTCATTATGATTTTCTATTATTTGGTCAACGATGTACTTTATGTGGAACTCGTATTTTGTAAACCCTTTAAATCTCTTTATCTATGTGGATTTTATGGAAATAGACCGTTCAAGAATTTCTAACTTATGGTTTTAAATAAAAAAAATTGATGTGTCGGTTTTAGGTGACCTGTAAGTGACGCTTCGAATTCGGGATGGGTTTGAGGTACTACATTTTGGTATCAGAGCCTAGATTTAGTCGGTTATAGGAAACCCCGAGGTGTCATAGAGGTCATGGTAAGATGTCTAGTGAATACAAGTCCCTAAATTTAAATGTACTTTATAAGATTGGGAATCCCGATGTGCCACCTTGTTTGTTGCATTTCAGAAAAAAAGATTGATGGAATGTGGAACTAGTAGTGGAGAGGCGGGTCACTTTCGTGACTTTACCCCTGCCTTTTTGCGTGTGGTGTAAGTTATTCTGAGACGTCTCGCAAGACCCCTGTCGAGAGGCTTCATCGTTTTAGACCTAAAAGTTTCGAAGGATTATGTGAGGATGACCCAATCAAGGCCGACCAGTGGTTGCGTGACACACGTAGAATCTTGAGATAAATGAAAGGAAGCCCGGAAGATGATCTTGATTGCATTGTCCCCCTTATTAAGGGCAATGCACACGAGTGGTGAGAGACCGTAGAGTTGAGTCTAAAGCCTGCGCTCCCAACATGGTACATATTTGTGGATGAGTTTCAGAAGAAGTATATCGGTGAGGTGCACATGGATGAGACGAGGGACCAATTTCTGCATCTGGTTCATGGAGATCGAACGGTGTTTGCTTATGAGCAAGAGTTTTTGCATTTGAGTCATTATGCCATAGAGTTTGTTACCACGGAAGAGTTGAGGTGCAAGAGGTTCAGACAAGGCTTGAATATTGACCCTCATTTACTTGTGACAGCAGGTCCGCTTGGGATATTCTCCGAGTTAGCTAATAGTGCGAAGGCGCTTGAGCGGCTTCAGAGTTCAACATCTAATCAGTTCGAGGATTCTAGGGATCGTGGCGTAGAGACCCGGGATATCATGAATCATCTTCCCTATCTGCACGAGAGGTTTTATGCTTCGAGGAGCTCGAAAAGGGTTACATCAGACCAGCCACCTAGAGTCGGCACAAAATCTAGATCGAAGGTTTGTCAAGGCCCTTTGGTTTTTACATCAGAAGAGAGTGTTGATGGTTCTGTTAGAGTACCGCTACCACCGACATGCGAGCATTGTGGCCGTTATCACCTTGGAGTGTGTTTCTTGCTTTAGAGGGTTTGCTATAGGTGTTGAGCACCAGGGCATATGGCAAAGGACTGCCCCAGTCATGGATGAAGAGTCATCAGTTCAATCTCAAAGATTGGCTGCTTTCCGTCACGATTAGAGTCTTGCTCAAGACAGAGTTAGGGCACAATCGGGTTATCGAGGTGGAGGTCCTGTGAGATCTACCGCCA
Organism: Hibiscus mutabilis; assembly: GCA_019671005.1. NCBI lineage: Eukaryota > Viridiplantae > Streptophyta > Magnoliopsida > Malvales > Malvaceae > Hibiscus > Hibiscus mutabilis. The sequence goes on from CM033743.1 coordinate 2,930,580, forward strand.
CGGTTGGCACGCGAGACGTTGCTAGACAGCCTGTTATTCAAGTTAGGGATGATAGTGTTGCAACTGAGGATATGTCAGGTAATTAAGTTTTGTGTTGGTTTCAGCTGTTCGTTAATAGTTTAGCTCTTCGATTGTGTAATAGACCGGTTCTTGTGGTATGCATCTCGATAAATCTTGGGTTTGTTGTTGCTTTAGATGACAATTAGATTTGCATCCTTTGCTAGATAAGGTTTTTATCGTAGATGGCTATTGAGAGTGCATGTTTGTCGTAAGATGTGAGCGATAGGTTATGAAGTTTTAGATTGCTTGAATCTAGTTGTTAGTGTTGGTTGTGTAGGATCTTAACCTCTCTAAGGTAGACGTTGTACTCCATAGTGCTAGCTCAAGGAAGGTTCTATAGGTTGCAAGGTGTTTTTTTTAGCTTGCGTTGTAGACATGAGGGTTAAGAGTTTCTAGTCTTAGTTGTAGGTGTTTTGAGGGTATAGAGGTACCCTTGGTGAGTGAGCGATCTTACCAGTTGATTGTGGTTTAGAATCGCAATAAAGGTAGGGTCCAGTTCGTTGTTAGTGTCCATCGCTTCGTGGCATGGTACTTAACGGACTCTTTGTTGGAGGCACACTTGTGCAAGCGACCAGTTGGGTGTCGATGCCAAGTGCTTTGCCGAGATCGTGTCTGCGTGTGAGTAGCTTGTATGGTGGCCTTGGATGTGTTAAGCTGTAGTACAATGGTGGAAAATCGATGACGGGTTTGTGAGGTTGACGACCTTGTACGACCATAGAACGTGAGATCTTCGCGTGTTGTTGTCGGAGTAAGATATTGTAGAAATGGGTAAATAAAGGTTGTGATGAGCATGATGGAGGTCCTAAAGGCGAGTCGTGAGAATAGCATCTTAGCTTGTACACCTGTTGAGCTAGATTTCGTAGGGCAGAAGATTGCCCAATCGAGTTCAACCAAAGTTGTTATCAGTTAAGGTAAGCAGCGTGAAAGTTATCATAGTGGCACAACAGAAATGTGAATCAATAGTGGTGTTGAGGGAAACCGAATGGTTACATTGCAAAGAAATATTTTTAGACAGGCCAGTTGGCGATCTTTGAGAAAAGTCCGATGGCTTTCCATGTCTGATGACTGAGACTGAGGCAAGGGTGAGGAAGAAGGTGTTTAGACCTTGTAAGTAGAATGGCTAAGTTTTGGGTTGCTTGTGTAAGTTCCTAAGCGACGATGGCCTTTACTCGGAACCAAGTGGTTGAAATCGAAAGTGGTTTCCGATCGTGTGAAAGCAAGTCTGGATAAAAAGAAGTTTTAAGTACCGACTTGGTGGGTCAGGTCTGGGAGAAGAGCTGTCAGTTTAAGGTAGATTGATGATAATGATTGGTTGTTAGGGTTTTGCTTGTCCTTTAATGGTTTGACCGGGATATGGTTGTTTGGCATGATGCGTTCCCAATAATGGTTTGTGGGTGTGGTGCAACGATTTAGACTAGATAAAGCCCAAGTTAGGTTTTGGTTGACGAATGCTAGTAGAAAAGATTAGTTAACCGAGATAGAATCCTTTAGAGGTGAGTCCTTAAAGTTGATGTTTGAGCAGCGTGGCTCGAGGTTGGTTATGTTACCATGCTTAATGGTTCGTCATAAGTGTCGTTGGTTGTTGAAAAGAGTCATTGGAAACCTCAAGAGAAGTGTTGAGAGCAAGTGCCTTATGCTATGGTTCTGTTTAATGTAGATTGAGGGAGAACTCTCCCTAGTCAAGGTGATCCTATTTAAATGGTGAAATGGTTAGATCTGTTCAGATTATATCTCTATCTCATCCATCTATATTTTGAGGACGAAATTTCTTGAAGGATGGAAGAATTGTAATGACCCTGATTTCTTGAGTCAACAATAGACGTTGATCTGGGTTTTGGACCAATACATCGGGCCGAGATGTTGGGTCATAATGGGCCTACATGCGTTGTTGGACTTGCTTGGTTGTTTGGGCTTGGCTTATGTTGGGCATAAAGAATGGTATTATGGTAAAATCATAATTGGAGGAGATAAGGGCAGATGCCTCATTAAGGTGGGCTGCCATCCTTGTAAGAGGGTGAAGTCACCCTTGTCCTCTCTCTCTTCATCTCATTCTTTTAATTTCTACCCCAACTCAAAGTAAAAGATGGAAACTTGTTGTGGAGGAGTGTGAATCTTAGATTAGCCATCAAGGAAGAGTTTATCAGCATCAAATGATCTTCATTTCGAGCTAAACATTATTGGTTTTGGTGGGAGTTGGATTTGAAGCTTGGAGCAAGGAAAGATAGGTGGAAGAAGCTTGGTTTCTACTTATGTTCGTGAATCTTGCTAAAGGTCAGTACATTTTTTACTCTTACGTTTCATAGGCCTCATAAGATGATTATCTTGCTTGGTTTTTGGTTATGAGTAGGAAAGTTAGGGTTTTTGAGCTTTAAAACCCTTCTAATGGAAAATCACGTTTTGGGTGTTGATAATGTGTAAAATTAGTAGAAACCCACTTATTATACCCTAAATAACTTGTAGGATCATTTTGGAACTTAACCATGGAGGTTAAGGGTGGGAATGATGAGATCCCGAGCTCCAGGTTTCAAAATCTGGGCTTGATATCGGTATGGGGTGGCTGCGTACCGGTACTCCGTTGTAGATTGAGAGACAAGTTGTGAGGGGAGTATCGGTATGCCCTCTCGTGTATCGGTACCCCTCACTTGATAAGAATTCCAGAGACGTCATCGTGTACCGGTACGCAAGAGGCGTATCGGTACGCACTGTTACATTGCCTTAAAAGGCTTTGAGTACCGGTACGGTACGTAGCGTATCAGTACGTCCTTAGGATGAACTCCTTCAAATCTATTAGGGGTACCGGTACGCGATGTTGATTGCCTAGGAGAGGCTTAGCGTATCGGTACACGTATGTAGGAGTACCAGTACGGTGGTGGATCGGTACGGGGCTATTCTAGTACCGGTACGTAGCGTATTGGTACGTCTTGTGGTCAAATTCTTTCAAACCCAATTAGCGTATCGTTACTCATGGGGGAGTATCAATACCCAAATGGCAGTACCGATACTTATCTTGGAGTATCGATACTTGCTGGGCAGTCGGCCCAAGAAAGTTGAGTTAGTGTTTATGGGTTCTATAATTTGTGGCGAAGGGTCTGGTGAGTCCCTAAAGGTATAATACAAACTTTAAAAGTGAGAAATTAGGGTTAGTAACCCAGATATAGATTAATGGCTAATAGCATAGTAATTATTGAGTAGATCGCTCGTTCAATCATTCATAGAGATCCGTGGTGGATCGATTAAGGCTACGTGGAAGACCGCGATCCTTGCTGTGTGCTGAAAAGATGCCCGTATAGGCTAGCTGACGCGAATAATAAATAATCTAACGAGAAAAGTGTAAATGAATCCCAAAGACGTATGCTAGTTATTGTATCAAACGAGTCATGCCTTGGGGCATTGATAATGGTTGGCTGGATGCCTTTTATCTCTTGGTAAGATATGTTAATGCTCGGGGGAGCATGTGTTAACGTATGTGTCTTCGTTAGGTCCGGATGTCCTAGAGTCAGTGCAAAGACACTTAAATAAGAGGATGAGTACTCTAGGCTATGTGATCGAGTACATCCGACGTGTCCACAGGCTATGTGAACTGGATGTGGTCTGAAACCTATCATTGGGCTATGTGATTAGGATATGGGAATACAACTCAGGGGTTGTGTGAGATCGAGTAACTCATTGGGCTATGTGATCTCGAGTATCCTGTTCGGCTGTGTGATCTCAGGAAAAGACTGCTTGTGGCTTATGTGATCCAAGTATGTCTAGGACGTATCTGTGGCTACAGTGATCCGGATATGATCCTTACCCGACGACTATGTGATCACGGGTAACCCGACGGCTGTGTGAGCACGGGAAAATAGTAGGGCTTCGTTGGCCAGTAGGGAATGTATGTTATTTACGTAGCTGTGTAGATGATAGATGTTGGTTAATTTACCCTTGGGTTTTGTAATCAGGGTATGAAATGTAACTCGATGGGCTTTGTGATCTCAAGTATGGGCTAGATAACCCTTGGGCTATGTGATCAGGGTATGGATGAAACTCAGTGGTCGGCGGAACCTCGCGTATGGTAAGCCCGGGGATGGCTTGGTAGACTTTTTACACAATAGTGGTGTCTTGAGACGGTTGTAAGCTCTAGCTATGATAGGCTAGAAGATGATCCTTAGATGATGAGAAACCTTTATGTGCACTCTTAATTGTATTATCATGCATGCTTGTTTTATAATATTCATGAATTGTGGTAGAGTAGAAATGTACCACTAAGCTTTGTTAGCTCAGCGTGCGAAATTGTGGTTTATTCCATGCCTAGGTTGACATGTTGCGTTTGGAGGAGCACATCGATGAAGATTTCCCAGCATCGAGCCAATCTCAGAGTACAGTGCTTGATGTCTAGTTTGGACTGGTTGTATTCGTAGGACCTTTCCACAATCGAGTATGTATTTTCGTTGTGATTTTTTATTATTTGGTCAACAGTGCACTTTATGTGGAACTCGTATTTTGTAAACCCTTTGAATCTCTTTATCTACGTGGATTTTATGGAAATGGACCGTTCAAAAATTTTTAACTTGTGGTTTTAAATAAGAAATTCTGATGGGTCAGTTTTGGGTGACCCGTAAGTGACACTTCGGATCCGGGACGGTTTCGGGGTGTTACATAGGGTGAGGCTAAAATAAGGCAGGATTTGTGTAACTACATAAATTCTTACCATTTTTGTAAGAATTTGTGTAACTACATAATTTCTTACCATTTTTTGTAAGAATTTGTGTAACTATATAAATTCTTATCAACTTAGTAAGAATTTGTGTAGATTTTGTCTTAGGTAAGAATTTGTGTAACTACCAAATTCTTAGATTGGCCTTGTTTGGTAAACAACTTTTGAGCTAAAATTAGGGGTTTGAAGCATTTTTAGAGGTTTGACTAGTCAAATCCGCTAATTAGGATGTTTGGTAAATAGATAATTGTAATAGCGGGTTGAGGTGAAACCTCTCATTTTGAAAAGCTCCTTTTAGGAGCTTTTTGAGTTAGAAGTTTTGGTAAAAGACTTGTAAAGACTATTTTATCCTTGATAATTAAAAAAAATCTCTAAATAAAATAAATTTGAATAACTAATAAAATAAAAAAAATAATTTCATAAATAAAAAATTAAATTAATATAAATTTAATAATTAATAAAATTATATTCAAAATATATTTTCATAAATAAGAAATTAATATATACATCTAAATTTAATAATTAATAAAATTATATTCAAAATATAATTTCATAAATAAAAAATAATATACATCTAAATTTAATAAGTATTAAAAATATAATTTCACAAATAAAAAATTAATATGTACATCCTTCATATATGCTCAATAATAATATTTAAAAAAATTAATTTTTATAATCTAATTAATATTAATAGATATAAAATGTTAATAACTAATAAATTATTCAAACAAGTATAAAAAATAATCATGTCCTTATATGTCATTTTACTTGTTCAAATAATCAAACAACTATCAGCTATCAGTTAGTTTTATCAAACATTTTTATACAATCAGCTAGTCAAATCAGCTATTCGCTATCAACTAATGTAATTCACTATCCGCTATCAGCTATCCGCTAATTACCAAACAGGGCCATTATAACCTAAATTCTTACCATTTGGGTAAGAATTTGTGTAGATTGTAAGGATTTGTGTTACCAATTTAATTAGAATTTGTGTAAATCCGTCTCATTTTAGCCTCACCCTAGAATCACCCTAGACAATAAGTGTTTTGCTAAACAACGCAAACCATTTAAAAAATTAATACAGCATACTTTAATAAAACTTACTATCACACTTGTCGAAAATGAAATAAAATTTATAGGTTTGTCAAAAAAATAAAATTTATAGGTGAAGCCGGGCAAAAGAAACTGGCGGAAACCTAAATTTTAGATTAACTAGAGATATTATATTTTATATCGAGATGCGAACTCATACAAGATGAGATAATATAAATATTCTTAACTTTAAATAGTTTAAAGGTGATTATAAGGTAGTATATGTTCATACATATTCTTAACATTTTGATAATGTACGTACACCTTATAGACAAAGTGATTTTAAACCTGTATCTCCTGAGATGAACATCATCCGCATTTTCAATGGGACACTCGTTGAGTTCTTTTCAATTTTTTAAATACATTGAAAAATAAATTGATTTTTAATGAGAAAAAATTAAACAACAATTTATAAAGACATATATGAGTAAACTACAAATCTCATCCCTCGATTTTGACCGCTGTACTATTTTGGTTACTACTAAATTATAAAATTTCAAATTTGATCATTAAACTTTTGAATTGTTTATTTTTATCACTTTATCATTAAATAATTAACAATGTTATGACTGAGATTTATTTTTAAATTATGAGAATGCTCCAAAAATTTATTGTTTATTGTGTGAAAAAATATGATTTCAAAATTCTTTTGATTTTTTTAACGACGAAGCATCGTCTTCCAAATTTCAACGATGGAGAGGTGGAAGAGAAGATATGATATATATCATGATTCAATGGTGATTGGGCGGTGAAAATTGTAGATCTGAATGGTTTGAGGATTTTGGGTTAAGTTTCATGAGTTTAAAATATATTTAAAAAAAAAAACTAAATGGATAGAGTGATAAAGGATGACAGGGTGTTTGTCAGTGTCTTGAATAGTCGAATAAGACGAAAGGATGATAGTTTCGTTACCGACACACCAGAAGGATGAAATTTTAGCAGGTTTATTTTTGTGTGAGAGAGAAAATATCGTGGCCAACCGGTAGCTTTTACGTCAGCATAAAACTGACCACTTCACCATGTTATTTTTAATTTAATGCACAAGTGGTAAAAGATGGTGCAATTCAAAAGTTTAATGATTATTTTTATAAAATTTAGTAATTAAAATAGGAATATTAAAAAAATTAAGTGGTGAAAAATATAGTTTATCCTGTATATATTGATGAGTTAAATATTTTTACAACTTGTAAATATATGGTACGGGGGAAGAGAAACGAGATTGCGACTCCACCTGTGATTAAATTGATATTTATAAATAACTTCATACATAAAATTTATTATAAACACGTAAAATTTTACATATTAAATATAATATATTTATTCAAAAAATATATATAAAATGTATATACAGAGACAACTTTATAATGATCTTAAGAAGGGTTCATATCTCCACGCACGATATATTTTTTACTTTTGTTTTGTATATTTTTTTAAAAATATTGATTATAAATTTATTCTTCTCCTTTTTAACATTTATATTTTGTTCCATAACCGTCAATCCTAATTTCATCCTTGTGTATGTAGATCAATCTTTCAAACCTAAAGCCCCAAAATCAAAAAAAAAAAAACTTGGCTAGTTGTCAGCATATGAGACTCCAAGGGATGATTTTAATGTAGAGTTGTATCTATCATAAGCCCCCCCCCCCCCCAACTTAATTAAAGATGTTGCTCTCAAATCATGATTGAATTGTTGCACTTTCTACCATTAACCCTTTTTATTTGATTTGATTTATTATAACTAGAATGTAATAATCAAATGTTTATTTAAAAATAAATATTTAAATTATAAGGTGAACAAATAGTCTCCCAGCTTACACGAGCTCTCTTTGCTGGTTTATCCCTACCAATTTCCATGTCAATAAAATCGCAGACACTTCTTATTAATCCTCTTAGAGATTGAACAAACTGTGGTCTTCCAACATAGGATATGGTCTTTGCAGCCCAGTTCTATAACCTGCTGGAAACGTTATCTTAAAGAGGGCCACACTTAACCTTGTAGAGATATAAAATTAAAATGCATGGATCATCCTTGTCCACTACTTGTTATCAACAGTTTTCAAAACTAAGAATTATATGTCAATAAAAATGCATGGGAACATTCAAGGCATCTGGCTCCGATGGATACACGGCCAGCCAGGTTGTTTTCAAGCCTCAATTCTACATTCCTTACTTTGGCGCCCCCTGCCCAAAATACCAAATCCCAACTAACCTACTGAACTGAGTACACCAGACCAAGGACGGAGGACAAAACATAATTTTTAAAAGGCAGAAGGTAAATTTATACTTATTTTAAATTTTTTTAAAATAAAAGGTCAAAGGTAAAAAAACACCCAGCCGACAGTCGGGGACAACAACCCCTCCCATTTGATAGCATGTTTTCGTCCATGCACCAGATAAATTTAACCCGATACCCTAATCGAGATATGATATTAACTCGAACATGATGTTTTAAATTTAATTCTAAATCCAAAATAAATGAAACCAAAATCGATACGAATTTTAGTTGAACCGAAATGAATTTGAACCAATTTTTAACCTGAACCGAAGACAACCCAAAATAAAGAAAGATGATTTGTGATTTGCCAACACAACTCACTAAAATGCTAAATATACTAATTTTATAAAAACCATATATAGAGGTGTAAAAAATGACCCGGCCTCAAAACCTGACCGAAATTGACAGATCTCCTATTGACTCAACCTGAATCCAATTGCATTGATATTAACTGATCCGACCCAAATCACCATATAAAGGGGGAATGTTGCCGATATAATTTTGTGAGGTTTTTTATTTCATAAAGTAGAAGAATATTGTTTATATAATGTTGTGTGATTTTTTTTTTAATTTTGATGGAGTAGGGTTAGTGTTTGTTTATTTCACAAATTAGAAATTATTGAAAGGTAACGGTGAAAGACAATGTGAAGTGTAGACCACTTTGGGGAAAAAATTAATTTGAAAATGGTTGTTTGAAGTCGTCGAAATTTCTAAATGACTTTTAAAATATTGTTCAAATATATCTACTACACGAAATAATTTCTTGCCATTCCTATTTTATAAAATAAGAAAAATTATAATGTAAAATACCCACATTAAACATGTTAAAAGTTTAACTATTAACATATACGATTCAATATATTATATTTGTATTTATCATAGCTATTGTTTTTATATTGTATCTCGTTTAGTCGTTTTGTTGAGTATCTTAAGCCAGGCGATAAAGATTAATAAAATTAAATTAAAAATATATTTGAGATTTAAGGCGTATTTTTTTTAATTTAAACATTGGCTAATGATTTTGATTAACGCAAAGTAAAATGATTGTAACTTAAACAAAAAGGTCCCAGGTTAGGCCGGTCACTCACTCATGCCACTGTACAAAAGCTCTCTTTATTTGTTTAATTTAAACTAGAAATATTTATATATAAACCTCCCCTACTTTTGAATGCAAGTTGGATAAAGCCATAAAGGGTGCCTTCCCACCTAACCAAATTCACCTAAAAATTGAAAAGCTCAACAAAACAATTTAATTTCTTTTATTAATAAAATTAATTTTGTACGAGTTAAATAAAAAATATTTTACTCTAGTATAATATGACACTATATCCTTTAAGGAAGGCTAGATGTTTGAATTATGACGTTGTGAATGAAATAAATTGAGTTGGGAGAGTAGTCCCTATAATAAGCCTCTACAAAACTTGATCTGAATTAATTCGTCAATGAATTAGATACCAATAGTTATACAAAAGTATTAATTTAATACGAGTCAAGTCTCTTGAATAATTTAACTCTTGGATGAGTCTAATTGAAACTCAAAAGTCAATAACTATCAATAGCAACATATGGATGATATTAAATCAAAAAAATTGTGCACTATTAGATTATATAATACAAAAGGAACGATCAAATCAAAACATAAAATTTAATTTCACAAACATAATAATGAAATTTATATAACATAAATGATTAACGTATCAGAATTCTTATATTTCATTTGACTGCGTAAATGGGTTTCTGCTTCCGCTGCGACCTTAGAGCCTTAGCCTTAGGTTTAGTTGGACTCAGGGTTGGGCCTTTGCCCTCGTTTCCCTTTTTCTGTTTGGGTTGGGACCTGACATTATTTGAGTTGGGTCCTTTAGGAATGAAAGTTTCACATAAAAAGAACAAGCTGACAAAAAAAATATGTAGGAGGGAAAAAAAGGAAAACAGAAAGGAAAAAGATCTACTTCGATGTTTCTTTCAAGTTTAGAGGGAGGTGTACTTTTTCACTGTTTAGTGATGTTTTTAAAAAGAGTCTAAGCACCAGAAAGGTGAAAGTTGGCTGAACATATTAAGGATTCGTTCGGTGCTATTTTTTACCTATTGTTGAAGAAGCGCCGTCGAACACTTAATTTTTTTTTATTAATTTTAGTCATCATCACTCAGTTTTTCTACCATTTTGGTGGTAAACACAATTTTTAGAGAAGCTAAAAATTTTAATTTTTTTCTCAACTGCTGTTTTTCAACCGAAATTTAAAGTTTGACAACGACGCCAAACGGGCCCTAAAACAAAGAGTCAAACGACGGAAAAAAATATTCGCTGAAAGTAGGGGAAGAGGAGAAAGGTGAAGGGGTTGGATGGCTCCAGTTGACATTGAAATCGTCAAAAATTTTGACTATAAAAGGATACAAAACAAGAGAAAAAAATATGTAAGTTAAAATTTATAATTAAATTTAATTTTTAATCAACAAGTGTTGGGTGTATGGGCAAGACACATTGTACTCCCAAGATAAAAACACGAATTTAAATCTTAGAGACGACATTGTTGGAAGGGAAGACCTCATACCCCAAACATGGACTATAAGATAGACATGCATATTACAAAAAAAATCTAATTTTTAAGATATTTTATCAATAAATTTAAAACATTTTTAATGACTTAATGATTAAATTTTAATATTTAAATTTGAAAAATAGAAAAATCTTTAAAAAATTACAAATGTAGAAATCGTACTGAAAGTCTGAAACTCCAAAAACATATATTTACTCAAAAAAATTCTGGAATTTTGAATTTCTAAGGCGTTCGGAACGCAAGGACAATTAGGTAAATACGATGCGTATCGGCAAGTCAGAAAATCACATTTCCACTGTAAAAAACACATCAGACAATTCGTTGCCTATCCCCGAACCATCGCGGCAGATTACCAATACAACAAAACACGAAGCAAAAAAAAAGGGGAAAATCTGAGCAAAATCCGACTAAAGAACCAAAGTAACAGTTGCAAACAAGGTTTTGAAATGGAAGAGAACAAGGAATTGACGGCGTCAAAGTACGATGACATGGATGCTAAATGGGACGCCTGCATCGATATCTCTCTCCGCCGCTTCGTCTACTCTTCCTTGGCCGGCGCTTTCGGTGGCCTCATTTTCTTCAGTTTGTCCCTCTTTCCCTAATTCTATCATTTTTCCTGCCTTTAATTAGTGCTTCCGATTTCCTCAATTGCATCGCACTTAATGACTACAGTTTAGTGTTATTAAGCTAAGATGATTAAAAATTATGGATCGCAGATTGGCCTAATTGGTTATAGAATTTTTGTTTTTTGATTTTTCAAGTTCCTTGTAATTGTTTCATTAGATTCTAACTATTTATCTTTCAATTCTGTTTGGCACTAGGCAGCTTTCGCTTTTGAAATTTTACAAGCGCATGCTCCACATCATAGATTTATATGCAAATATTATGCATATAGATGTACTTGAAATAGGTAAGATTTAAATTGCAATCAGTGGACATGTTTTGTATACATTGTTTTCTGTTGTGCTCGAGAACTTAATGAGCCAACTGCAACAAATATTGTCAGCAAAGAGAGCCGTAACTGAAAAATAGCAGCCGTAATATTGCGTTGTGGCTTCTATTTAAATCTGTGCTGTATTCTCTAGTATCCATTTAGTTGGCAACGTTTGAGATCAAGTGGCTTTTTTAAGGAGTAAAGTTTGAGCGGCCATACCATATCGAATGAAGCTCTTATCCTAAGATATTCAAGCAACCTTGCATCTCTTCGTGTTGGTTTTGATTTGCCTTATATTCCAATACCAGAACTAGCTCCTTTTTTCTATTGTTGTAGATTGCCCAGAGTTGTTTAAGAACTTGATTACTGCTTTGCTTTGTAGGGAGGGAAGAAGGGAAAGGAATGGTTTTTAGTTGTATATGCCTCACAACCAACTTCAATCATTGAATTGAAACTTTCTATTGTTTCTTCCAAGCAAAGCCTAAGTGCCTAACAGTTAAAGTAATTATGCATTTAACCGTTTACTAGATGTTCATCTAGGCTGAAGTCAAAGTAAACTGAGTTTGCTTGAGTTTCCTTGTAGCAGTTGTATGTCCAAGCATTGTTGCTACTGTGCCTTTCCGTTTTTGTGCTTTCTCCTTTTCATGTCTTCCTTAATCCTTCCTTGAATTCATAACTTTGATTTGTCATGCCAGGGAGTCCAGTGACTCGATGGGCATCTGTAGCTTTTGGTGCTGGGGTTGGAATTGGATCTGCATACACAGATTGTTCCGGTATTTTTGGTGGATATTCTCCAAAGTTGGCTCCTCCTAAGCTTGACAATGCTCCTGCCAAGGTTGGCCTAATGTGTTATTGAACTATGGGTTTAATCTTGTTGACTCTTCTCTTCCTTTTCTAGGTGTCAAATCAGTATTTGCATTAGCACCATTCTGGGTTAGGTTATAAATGCCCGATATCCTATTTTGTGATCATCAACTTCAACATTCACCCAACCAACTCTATCAGAGCCATATAGGAGTCATCGATTGGAATAAATAAATGGTGACGATGAGTGAACTTTTTTCTTAAGATAATTTCTTATAACAATAACTAGATTTAAAAAAAACGGAAAGAAAAGAAAAGAACTATTGTTTAAAGTGAAACTGTGATACTAATGAAAATCAACATATCAAGGATGCTTGTCAATTTCGCTTGTCCAAAGTAGATGATTTTGTCAATTTTTCTGACACTTTTAGATACAGTCAATTAAGTTTTAACTATCTAAAAACTCAGCATATCAAGAACGCTTCTAAATTTGGTTTATTTCGATGGTATTCTACTTTTTATATGCTTCAAGAATCTCTATAAGAATCTCTATATGAAACTCTCTGTCCTACTAGCTAGATTTTGAGATTCAGTTGGAGTTTTTTGAAATCATAACTAAGTTCGTTGCCCATTTCGTTATTTTTCTCGTTGTAGGCATGTTCACCAAGTATTTGTCGAAGGGGTGTCCAAAGTGCGTACCCCTTCTGCACGAATGTAGTGTGTGTGTGTTGTTAAACCCTTTACAAGCTAGCTTTTGAACTTAGGTTTGAATTTCTTTAACCGAAGTTAAGGATTATGGACGAATGCAACTAGCTGTCAAAAAACCACATTGCACAAATTGCAATGTAGATGAGATAAAAAAGGACATTAGTTTATATACATTAAGGGGCATATACATCCTCGAGAACAAATTGCTTGTTCAGAGTATTGCAAGAAAGATGCACAGATTCCACCTCAAACAACCTACAAGATAACCATAAACACAGATGCCTTCAGCTGTTTACAACTAGGCTGTCATGTAGCCAATTCCTCATTAACGTAAACGCCTGCTCCGCATCTTTGTCCTCCTCCAGAGATCCGGGTCGATGGGCAAAGGCATGACCTCTTCCTTTGAAGATTACAACCTTGGACCCTTTGCCGATGATCTTCTCGAACTCGCTCAGAACACTAACCGGGCAGAGCGGGTCATTGTCTCCTGAAATCAACAAGACTGGTACCTTTATTTTAGATGCAGCTGCTGCATCCATCCTGGTGCCGTAAAACGAGACAGCGGTGCTAAAACAATCACCCTGGTCTGCGGCTAAAACATCTAGCACTCGGCCACCTCCGAAGCAGAATCCGATGATACCAAGTTTATTTGAAATCCCAGCGGCTGTATATTCATCAACCATCCATTTTGTTGAGGTCGCAATGTCATTCGCAACCCTATGAGGGTCTTGGCTAGCCAGCCATTGTTCGAACATTGTTTTCGACCGGCTCTTTGCCCAGGGATCACCACGAAACAGGTCGGGGACAAGGACACTGCAATTTCACAAGTTCACAGCAAGATGATGGAAAAGAACAGGGTTGCTAAGCAGAAGTAAAAGTTTGGTGTTTAAAGGGTAAGAATCATACTTGTAACCGTGGCAGGCAACTTGGTATGCAAAATCTCTTGTGGCTGAATCTTGAAACCCAAAGATGTCTGATAAAAGCAAAACACCTGCTCCATTATTGTTCTTCACTGCCTTGAAGAGATGAGCTTGAATATTGTCATCTCCTTCCCCAATTGAAAGCTCGACCCCATTGACTAATTCACATGCTTCATCTTCCACTTCCACTGCACTACACCTTACTATTTCAGCTCTGTTCTTTCCTAGCGATATTTGCTGATTTAAATTGCATTTTCTCTGAACACAAACTGAAACTTTAAAGTCAGAATTTGCAGACATTTTTATACGATCAGTGACAAAAGTTTGATACAATTATAAGAGTTGAAAAGGATAGATGAACCGTACAAAAGTTGAGAGGGAGCGGAAGTGGTGATGATGGGTTTGGCGGGGCGGAGGAAAGCCTCTTCTGGCGGTGCAAAGGGAGGCGGAGAGCAGGGTGGTGGTGGTGGTGGAAGCCAGCCCCATATCTTGTGTTTCTTCCGACAGATGAGTTTATTGAAGATATTTTGTAATTGTGGACAAGATGTGTTCAAATATCAGTCAAAGGATCATTTCTCCTTTAAGATAAAAGATATTTCTATACTTTATTAAATAATTTGGATTGAAATATTTGTTTATTATAGGCAGATTCTACTCTTAACAAGTTCTATAATAGCTTAATAGGTAGATTTGTTTATTATGGCTCTCCCCTTCTCCTGGGGTTTTGAAGTTCTGACGTGGAGGTTTGGGGTGCAACTACAAGTTTTGATGTTTGTCTATAAACTAAAAATTTTAGACTTCTAATAACATTTTTTGTTATATTTTTTTTACAAATATCGATACTTAATCTTTTTGATAAATTTTCAGTTTGGAACAAAATATCGACATTTGTAAAACAAGTTTCGATACTTACAGAAAAATCAAAAAGTTCAATCGGAAATGTTATAAAAAACTCTAACATTTTCAGTTAGTGGACAATTTTTAAAATTTACCGTTTTTTAGCCGCTCCCTAGACATGTCGTATGTTAGTTCTAACTGCCATGGGGATTTGTATATTTGTATATGATTCTGACCCAACAAATTTGCTATCTTTTTTAGGTTTAACCGTCAAATAAGTGTCCAAAATATATTTTTTAAATAGGTGCTCAAACTATTTTTTAGACCAAATAGGTGTCTAACGTTTCAATTCGTGGCCCATTTAAGGTTTGGCCATGACGGGCGTTAATTTTTTCCCGTTATTCAATCGAAATCGAGCACATGGATTTATTAAACATTTTCAGAATTTTATTTTTTGAAAAAATAAATCAAATTTTTTTAAATATTCTAAAATTTTTAAATAATCTCAAAATAGTCTTCAAATCGCTAAACGCCCTAAATTCGGCCACTCTCACCGGCGTTGGTCGCGTTTCCGACGACATAATGAAGCTCCTTCCCCTTGTCGAACTATCCACACACCGTTTATCGTCTATTATGACGTCGTTTGTCGTAAATTATTCGAATGAACCATTCAACGATTTTGATGTTTCGCACGGCGTCAGTCGATTTTTGGCGACGATGCGATGGGGTAAATGGTCGTGATGGTCCGGCTACAGATGTGATGGGTGGCGGTGTGACAATCGACAGTGAAATCAAGTCAAATCGGGATTTGGTTTTTGGGGTGTTAGGGATTTTAAATTTTGGGGCTATTTAGTGAGATTTGAGGTTATTTTGTTTTATTAATTTTTATTAATTTTTAAATATAATTTTAAAAATTTAAGAAGAAGACACGTGTCAGATAACAGTAAAAATTAACAATCAATAATGGCGGGCACCTATTTGAGTAGTGTTGAAAACGGTAGACACCTGTTTAGCCCAAACAAAATTTAAGCACCTAATTAAAAAAGGTAGAATTTAAACATTTATTTAATTGTTAAGTTTTTTATATGCAAGTACGGAGGCGCATTGGTTACATGATGGGCTATCTGCACAGTTGTATTCTCCAACTCCAATCCAATACAACAAGCTTAAGGGCTTGTTTTTATTGTGTTTGTCTTCTTAAATTAGTTTTTTCACAAAAAAAATTTAAAAACAACAAAAAATACTTAAATTTTTTAGTGTCAAAACTTTGGTTTGCCCCCCAAACTAACTTCTCAAACCTTAGTTTGCCAAAAGTTATTTTTTTTAATTTTTGCAAAATTTTAATTTACCCCAAACCAAAATTTTTCACCATAACCAAAAACAACGCCTAAGAACAACACTGATCATTTCCTTGAACCAATTACCTTTTGTAGTTTGGGTGGTTGGGTTTTTTCTTGCAGACAGAAAACTAGTGTTGTTGACATTGAGGCAAACGGTTAATACTTTTGTTGACCTTTAGGGATGGTTCCGGCCCCGAGAAGCTGTTGTATTTTGGAAAACATTTAAGAACTTTGTTGACCTTTGGGGATGGTTTAAATTTGGTATTTGAGATTTATGTTATCTGAACTTTGGGTGAGTGATTCGGAAATCTTAAAAAACTAATGTGAAGAATAAATATCAAGCATACAATTTGATATAACGTTTATTATTTTGACTCTTCTTTACAATTACACCCGTGAATTAGAATATATTAATCGTTTAAACATGTTTAATTTTATATTCTTCTATGTATTGTATCGACAACAATGTCAATCGAACTAAACTCAATTGACATATTATAATTTTATTTTAATATATATATATATATATATAGATTTATTTAAAAAGATAAAAATTGATATGAAACTCCTTGAGTGGTCCCAGTGGTAAAGTTTGTTGTTTTTGTTCCTCTTAGTTGGTCTAGGTTCGAGTAGCGCAGCCTGCACGAAATGATAAAAATATGATGACCGCTTAATAAAAAAATTCTCAGTTATTGTTATTTGCTAATATAATTAGACCTGGGTAGCGGAGCAATCTGTCTATAATTTAGTTCGCTCATCACTCTTTTTTTTACCCTGTAAAGCGTCTCGTTTGGACAGAGACGAAGAGATTCGAAAAGGCTTCTGAATTTTGACGACATGCTAATCTCTATAGAAATATTTATTTTTCTTTATACTTTTAAATTTTTGTATGAGATTTTAGTAGACTAATTCTTATTATTCTCTTTTCTATATGCGTTGTATTTGTGATTTGTTCCATAATTTTTTAATAAAATTCAATTATCATTGTAAAAAAAATACAACATGTTTAAACACAATTAATGTAGTCTCATCTTCTCGTTTATAATGTAAGTTATATTTATATTTTATACTTACTAGCATAAATAAACATAAAACATAATGTGTATATTTATAATGTAATTAAAATCAAGAGTAAATTAAAAAGAATTGCAAACAGAGATTTGCTTTGTGTGTTCCAAAGAAGATTAACTAAGACTAGTCTAGCCTAAGAATCAGCAGTAAGCTTAACGACAATATGGAATGGAAAGCTTACCGTTACAGGGTCAGAGAGCAGACAGTCGGGTGGGCGGGTTGAAATACAGATTCGACTGGATTAAGTTAAAACCCCATCAGTCGCTTGCAAGCTTCGAATATTTTGGAGCCCCTCTTTTTCCTGGATTTGATTTCAAAATTATGAGATTCATCGACAGCGATCGGATCAGCATCATCGAAATGGTGGAATATTTTGTAATATCCACCCCTGCCCATGGAAACGCAATAAGAAGACGATGTGGATCTGGATCTCCTCATGGAGAAGGCCCTTTTCACGGCGTTCTCGAGTGCGGAGCTCTGTTTCTCGGCTCGGAGGGCCACGGTGGACGCAGTCGAAACCGAACGGCTTCTGCTCAGTATCACCCCGAATGTCTCCCCTCCTTCCGATGATTCAAGAGGTCGACTGGTTGGGAACTCCATCGCTCCGCCTTGTTTCATGCTTGTTTGGTGGCCGGAATTTGATGAGTTGTCGATTGTTGTTCTTGTTCATGCATTTGCCTCGGATCACTGAGAAATGGAAACTGGGGACTTGATTTTGTAGCGGGTTAGTTAGGCCACCAAAGAATCAATATGGGTCTGCGCTAATTTATTGGTTTCAGACGTCGATCATTTTTGGCTTATTGTGTTTAAAGCCCTTGGACTTTGAAAAAAAATTAATTATACCTCTAAATAATTTTAAATAGATCCCAATGAGTTTAGTTTTAATGTAAATATTAATTATAGATCTAACATTTAAAAATAATTATAAATACCTTTATATTTATAAATTTGTGTACCGTATTAATTAATAATTTTAAATGAAGTATTTTAATGTTAATGAGAGTATACAAGTGTATTGGGAGAAGAAAAATGATTACTTTGATATTTTAATATGAATGATTAAATTGATTTTTTAATTTAAATTATGACTAAATTGGTAGAATATATAAGTTTCAAGGGCTATAATTGTTATTATAACCAGGGCCGTTCTTGAGATTTTGGTGACCTAAGGGAGAAATTAAAAATTAGGCCCCTAATAACACGTATTGAAAAAATTATATTTTAAAAATAGGCTCATAATAATAAGTATTAGAAAGAAAAAAACGGTGCTTTAATAAGAAGTATTATAAAAATATTAAATTTTAATAGTATGTACCTAATAACAAATATTGTAAAAAAATGGACCCTAATATCAAGAATTGAAAAAAATTAGATTTCTAATAACAAATATTAAAAAAAATTACATTTTAAGACTAGATCTCTAATAACAAGTATTAGAAAAAAAATTAGGCCGGTAATAATAAGTATTACAAAAAGTTGGGCTCGTAATAAAAAAATATTAAAAAAATTAAATTTTAAGATTATGCCTAATAACAAATATTGAAGAAATAGATCTCTAATAACAAGTATTAAAAAATAGACCTATAATAACAACTATTGAAAAATAAATAAGTTTTAATAATAGACCTCTAATAACAAATATTGAAGAAAAAAAATTAAATCATAAGAATAAATATTAGAGAAATATGAGCCGTGGACCCTTGACATGGGTGGGCCCTGAGTCGTCGCCTTTATAGACCACCCTTAGGGACGTGCCTGATTATACCAAACCTTATTAGATGTTCGTTTGTATTTTAATGAGAAGTGACTCAGTCGTAACTAAAACTTTAATTAAGTGGCACAATTATAACTTTTAATAATTGAACAGCTTGATCTTAACTTTACTAATAATTAACATTCAATGTAATTTACCCATGCAAATGTTGTACGCAATTTACTAATAATTGAGTGACATTCAATGTAATTTGGTCAGTTAGTTAAACTGCTCATTTTTATTCCTTCATTTTTTTTAGATCATAAATTCTAGACCTACTAAAAATACTTTTTTCTTCTCCTAAAGTTCTCTTCCCCTTATCTTTAGATATGATTAGAATTAGAATTTATAAAAAAATATTAAGTATTGAAACACAAAAATATAAGATTATAATTCTATGAACTAGTGTCCAAAAAAATACGTTCAAATCTTACTGTGTTTTTTAATGGTTTAAATATATATTTGGTATTGAGCTAAACACTTTCTCTCAATTTGGTATCTATAAAATTTTTACTCTCAAATTAGTACTTGATCTAGGCACCTTCTCCTGAGTTGATACTTAAAGATTTTTTTCTCTCAAATTAGTACTTGAACTAGTTACTTTCTTTCAAATTGGCACCAAAACTTTTACATTCTATCAATTCGGTCATAATTTAAAATAATTTACTAAATTTAGCCCTCTATATTTAAAATCATAACAATTTTTCTTATTCTCCTATATTGTTTGTTTTTTCTTCAGAAATGTTATGTTATTTTATTGTATAATAAAAAGTTTAACAATAATTTGTTGTTGCTTTATGGTAAAATGCAGTTATCCAACTGTTGATTTGATCCATAGACTCGTTTGGTTTGACAATATCACAAAAAATGACTATAATTATATAATTTTAAAATATGAAGATGTTAAATTTATTGAATTATTTTAAATTAGGATCGAATTTAAAAAATGTGTAGGTTTTGGGACTAAAACATTAATAAAAGTAGCAAAACGATGAATGAAATGAAATTCCAGGTACTAATTTAGGAGTAAAAGTTCTTAAGGCATAAACTTTGAAAATGCGTTTAATTTAGTTAATACTTAGAAGGATGTCTCTAGTTGAGGTACTAAATGTATATTTAATTTTTTTAATTGCATTAAAAAATAAAAACTGATAAGTTAGAAGACATGATAATATTATAATTTCATTTGTGATTTTTTTTCTAATATATAAAATAATTTTTAAAAGAAAACATTATTTTATGTACCGGTAGTAGATTTTTTTCATAAATGTTTAATTTTTAGGGTTTAAAGGTTAGAGCTTTAGTGGTCGTGGTTATGTCTTAAGGTTTGCGAATAGATTTTATGGTTTAAAATTGAGAGTTAATGATTTAGAATTTAAAAGTTAGAATTGACCTTTTATAAAAGACATGTGACATCTTTAGAAGCTCGTTTATGAAAAAAATTCTATTAACAATGTATTAAATAATTACCTTTAAAAAAAACATAAATTGGAACACATTTAACTGTGTTATTCTCCCATTTAAGACCAATTTTTTTAAATAAATTCTAAGGGAAGAAAAAAAGAAATTTTATTTTTACTGAATTTTTAATCTATAACTTTAAAAAAAATATCAATTAAAAATTTTAACTGCATCCTCTAAAAATTGTTAACGTAAAGCTAAAGTTAAAGACCATTTAGGCATTATTTTCCCCCTTGTGTGGGGGAGATTCTTAACTCGTAAGCAAGCATAACAAGACCATGAAAACAGTGTGCCACCCTTTTCATCTTGGGTCCCGCTTGACCTACTCTCATTAAACCAAGGGGATGATAACAACAAAAGGATAGAATTTCAGAGCCAAGGGGAGACTTTTCCTATTTTTATGGTATGAAAGGTTAGACTTTATTTACCTATAGGACTATAATTTCTTTATTATAATAATTAAACAGCGTTACTTTAATCCTAACAATGAAAGTAAATTATAAATTACATTCGATAATTAATGTATTCAAAATTAGTATATAAAAATAATATATAGTAGATTTATCTGTTGCAGACGCTTATCTATAAGAACAAGTTTCCTCCTCCTCCTCTCTCTTTTTCTTTCTCTTTATATTTTATTTAAAGCAACATTGAATTCTCCTCTCTTATTTGTTCTTCTCGAGCTTCGTATTTCTCCGGTAAGTTGTTTATAATCTTATTCTACTCTTTTGATTCCATGTTTCTTTATATTTCCTTCTTCCTGCTCTGTTATTGAATTGAAGTCGGAAATTGAACGACAAAAAAAATCCAGATTCTTTTGGGTTGCTTTTAAATTTGTTAGAGCTCGGTCCTTTACTGATTTAAAATTTGCTGCTGTTTGGTATCTTGGAATGAGGTCGGGGATTAGAAAACAGCAGCACCTTGAAAAATTCCGGATTTTTTGGGTTAGTTTGACTAGATGGTCAGTTTAGACCTTTGAGGAGCTGAGCGAATCTGAAGATCAAATATTTTCTAGGTCACTCAAAGATTAAATCTTTGGATCGCAGTGCCATGTCGGCAAAAAAATCTTGGTTCACTCAATCCTTTAAAGGTTTAGTCCCAAATTGAGTAGGATAGATTTCAAATTACTAGAACTCGATCGTTTACTGATGATCACATTATTTCTTTTTCCGCAAAATTGCATTTTCATAGCTGTAGTGAAGCTACGTCCTTGGTTTTTGATCCCTGATTTTTTATTGCATATGGTTTTCAATTTTTTGGGTGGAATTTGAATCTGTCGTTAGTATTTAGAAGAAAAAAAACTAGCGATTCTCCTGAGGTTTAAGCCACGTGATAAAATTTGAGGAGATTGTTTGATCTGGTTG
Source organism: Hibiscus mutabilis (assembly GCA_019671005.1). NCBI lineage: Eukaryota > Viridiplantae > Streptophyta > Magnoliopsida > Malvales > Malvaceae > Hibiscus > Hibiscus mutabilis. The sequence continues at coordinate 2,952,456 of CM033743.1, forward strand.
ACTGTAATAATTGATGTTAAAGTTGAATTTAGGCGTTTTAATATGAGTGGGATAATCAAGTTAGTTCTATCATTACTAGACCTCCATGAACTGCTTCTCTTGAGTTACAAATATTATTATATTTTCTATTTGTTTACTTTTAATTGGTTGGAGACTTGGAGTTGAATCACTTTGCATTTTGGGGGAAGTGGTTGAATGGTGATTTTGGTTCATAGATTGTTGTAAACTTCAACATTAGAAAAAGAACGGATTTTATTGACAGATGAGATTCATTTTTGTAATTCAATGTTGAAATTATTGTGTTGAGGGTAAAAGTGTTTTCTAATATTGCAGGTAATCGTATCTGATGGGTGGAAGTGCAATAGATGATGATTGGGAGTTCATCTCGCCTTCTAATGGTATTAGGACTGTGGTTTTAGTTGGACGTACCGGCAATGGGAAAAGTGCAACTGGCAATAGCATTCTTGGAAAAAAAGCCTTCAAATCAAGGGCTAGCTCATCTGGGGTTACTAGTACTTGTGAATTGCAGAAAACAGTGCTCACAGATGGGCAAATTTTGAATGTCATTGATACTCCTGGTAAAGTGTCTTCTGTCTTTGTCCCTATTATATTTGATGGTAGTATCATTAACTGGGTCATGGAAAAGGTTATTCTTTCCTCGGCTATCAATGCATTAACTATTAGGACCGATTTAACATGTCATTGCAGGGTTGTTTGATTTCTCAGCTGGATCTGAATTCATTGGAAAAGAAATTGTCAAATGTATTGATCTTGCCAAGGATGGAATCCATGCAGTTTTCGTTATTTTCTCGGTTAGGACCCGATTTTCGCAAGAAGAGGAAGCTGTGTTGCATAGTTTGCAGACTTTGTTCGGAAGGAAAATTGTTAACTACATGATTGTACTGTTTACTGGTGGGGATGAGCTGTAAGAAAATGAGGAAACATTGGAAGATTATTTGGGCCGTGAATGTCCGCAGCCATTAAAGGTTTCTTCCTAAACCAAATGCAACTTGAAGTTTCATTTTTGTCTGACTTTGTTGTAATCAGTTCACTTATCTGTTGAGATTGGAAGGTTACTATCCTGATGAGGCGATGGTATAAAGAAAAAAATGTGTTCTAATAGGTTTAATATCATGTTTTTCATGAAAAGTGATTTAGACATAGTTAGATGATTATTTTATATTATGTATCATGTATGTCTGTTGGGATTAGTGATCAAATCATTGGTTCTTGTGTTGGATGGCATAAACTTTATGATCAATTCTTTTTATCTTTGTTCAAGTGCTGCTAGATGCATGGTTGGTTTGATTTAAGAAAATCTTGAGTTCTGATGTAATCTCCCTATAAGCATTTATGTGCTTTGTTCCTTTTTTCTATACAAAGTCTATAAATTATACCTTTTTGTCTCTGCCTTTTATTTAAAGTTTATTTGGACATATCTTGTGTGTACTCTGTTTCCTTGAGCAGCAAGATAATGCTTAAAAGTTGATGAATGTAACTATGATCGATATTTTTTTGATGCTCTGAAATTGGAGGGGAATGGAGATGCTTGGGTGGCATAGAATTTGCGGCTTTGGGTGAAGCATATCTCTTTCATTCATTGAATGACTGAATAATCTTTCCAATTCAAATATTGATACATATAATCTGATCTTAGGCTACTATTGTTTTTTACTTGGCGTATTGGAACTGAAATATAGTTGTTGTGCAATAACAACAGATACTTATTTTTTCTGTTACTTTAAATTGATCAGGATGTTCTAGGTCTTTGTGAAAACCGGCTTGTACTTTTTGACAACAGGACTAAGGATGAAACCAAGAGAATGAAACAAGTTCAGGATCTTCTCTCACTTGTGAACATGGCCATAGAGCAGAACGGAGGGAAACCATATGCTGATGAGTTGTTTGCGGAGCTGAAGGTTAAGTCTTTACTTTCTTTTTCAGTTTGTTGTGATTTTAGTGTAAACAATTACCGTATCTATATCTATTGCACAGAAAGGGGCAACTAAACTCCGTGATCAACAAGAAGTGGTTGCTGCACTAAAGGGCTACTCCAAGAAAGAAATATCAGAGTTCCAGGAGCAGATTGAAAGATCATATGAAGAGCAGCTTATGCGAATTACTGAAATGGTAACCTTAGTATCTTCTTCTTATACTTGATGATGATGTTATTTCTGTTTTCATCTCAGATTTAAAAGATCATTTCCCCCCTTGGCCATATTTTAGAGGTCTTTGTTAATGTATATAATTCAGTCAAAATAAGAATATTCTTATGGTTGCAATCCAGACCATGAATAAAACCTGATAACATGCGTGCCTTCACAAACTTAAACTTTGATACTGTTGCCTTTTTTATATCCAAAAACGTAACCATGTTGCCTTTTGAGAATCCCCTTCAAATTATCCATCATAGTTGTCTTAGTTGGGATTGGAATCTCACAGTCTCGGTATACTCAAAGCAACGTAGTTTAGAAAACAAATGTAGTTTACTCTTCTACCGTGTCACGTTTGTGTATTTGCCATGTTTAAGGTATTTTATATTGAGTTGTTCATATCGTGTTCATGTTATATTTCCGTGTGCTGTGTTGTGTTTTAATTATTTTTTTCTAAATCGTGTCTAAAATCGCATACTAAGTTGTATCAATTACCAATTTCCTTTGTTGCTTCACGTGCTTTTACTTGTTGCTAAATTCTCATATATAAGCAGTGATATGTTGTTTGCACAGTCTCTGTCTAATGAATGATGGTGTTGTACAGGTTGAGTCAAAGCTGAAGGAGACGACCTCCAGGCTTGAGCAGAAGTTAGCAGAGGAGCAGGCGGCAAGGCTGAAGGCAGAAGAGATGGCGCAGTTAGCTCAAATGAAATCAAATGATGAAATTCGGAAGCTCCGAGAGAATCTAGAAAGAGCACAGAAAGAGACGGAGGAGCTCCGCAGGCAAGCTGCTCGCTGCAACATCCTCTGACTTAGCCACTGTCATGACACCGAGAAAATGTCTCTTTTGCTAAGATTTTCAATCTTTAAAGTTGCTATACTTTTTAAACCGTGCCTCTGTAAATATTGAAGTGTTTTAGAGATTTCAACACTGGTTTTATTGTTTTCTAATCAATTATTTTGAGGATACAAGTATGGTGGAGAATGATTCGAAAACAAAAAAGTTTTCCACAAAACGATGTCAGTTGTTGGAGGTGTTTTAGGGTGAAAGGTTCCCGTGTAGAAGAGAGGGGAATGAGTTGGAAAGTATCTAACATGAAAACAAAGTGGAAAGAATATTGGAGATTGGCTTTAGGGCATGCTCAGATGCTTAAGTCAACAAACAACAAATTAGGTGATAAGATTGCAATGAGAAAGCATATACAAAGTGGTTCCATAAATGGACGGATCTTAGTATATCAAACTGAGGGGTCAATTTAAAATTTTCAAAGTTTAAACTGAAATTTTCAAAAAAATTGAAACTTAGTGAGAAATTTAATAGGGGACTTGATTAAAAATATTAAAAAAATGAAAATATAATTTTTTAAAGAGACCAAATTAAAATGTTTCAAATATTATATGCACATGTCCGACAACTTCATAAATCATATATCGGCCGATGAAAATCATCAACTTCAATATTTTTCTTCCATCTCATCATTTTTTCATGGATTAATCTTTAATTATTTTTTGTATGTAAACATAAAGTTTGTAGTTACTTGAAAGTTAATTCGAGTGAATTAATGTTACAAAGAGTAAAAAAAAAAGTGAAGTGAATAAATTTATTAGTTAAGATTAAGGATAACGTATAATTTCTCTTATGGGCTTGTAATTATCTACGGCCTATAATCACATGAAAATTAAGTTCACAATCAAATTATATCGAAGTTTTTGAGGGATGTAAAGCTCTTCTAATAATTCTTTCAATTCATATTCATATTCATATTCAAAAAAAAAAAGTTTTGCCATCGAATTTGGAATCAAAACTTTACATCACTTATGAGAAAGCAAGACATCCACGTGGCAGCTCTGGAGATACCAATTGTCGAATGATTAAAACCAATGGTCTTTAAAAATCTATTTGATTTGACAGAGGTTCTTGGTCTTAGAAAAATTGAACTACAGGGAATATGGTGGCGGAGAACAAGCAGGCAATGCTTTATATGACCTTGCAATGGATAAGAATTAATTATTAATCAGGCTTACCACATCAAATCACAAAAGCTACTGATGAGAATTAATTATTAAAAATTTAAGATCAGAATATTTATAGATTTAGATTATAGTGAACAATATCATTATTTAAATCAGAATAAACTTTGTAATAAGATTTTAAAATGAAATCTAGAGTTTAACTTGCCGCTAAACCAATACATTATTGAATACTAGTTTTAAGATTTATTATTCATTTTTCATATTCTTAAAATGCTACTGTTCTCACTTGAAATAAATGGATAGAACCAGAAAACCGGGAGTGGGGAGGGCGTAACGGACAAGATTTGTGGAGAAAGTTATGTGGAAAGTCATGGAATCTACGATAAAATTAGAGACGAAATCAGAATTTAAAGTTATAATAAAATATAAATCTTTAAAAGTAAAGAGACAATTTATAAATAACCAAAATTTTTATATATAAGAACAAAAGGTAAAAATATTTTTTCTGCCCCCAACCCACATGTAACCTTTGTCCCTAAATGAGATGACTCATTGGCTGGTGAGGGACTTGTTGCGCTTAGCTCATGAATTGGCGAAAACTTTTTTTTGGCGGCTTTTTTTATCCTAGCTACACTAAATCGAGTAAAGTTTTGCTCACCTTTAATCGTGATAGTTGTTTTATTATGGAGTAATATTTATATAATGGAGTGTGATTGTAATATTTGTTATGTTTACGATCACGATAAATATGATTCTATATAATATGATAATTTAAATGTATAGTAGTAGGAGAGAGATAACATAGGAATTAAAGAAGAGGCGAGTGAAGTGTGAAAATGAAGGGTGTCCACCAAATTTGATATTTAAAGTGGGAAAGTGATTGAGGAGAACCCAACTAAGGAGAGGAATATACGGGTTGAAGGCTCTAAAGTCTAAACCAAAGAGAAGCAAGTGATAGGCGAGTCATTTGGACAAAGGACCAAGTCCAAAGTAGCATTGCAACAACCTCGAAGCTAGTTCAAACTAGTGGGAGGTTGTCTGCACAGGCAGGTGAAGAAGGAGATCAAAGGATCGAGAGCGATATCGAATTGGAAGGATGGGTCGTGGAAGAGTTCAGATGAAGCGCATTGAGAACCCGGAGCACCGACAGGTTACCTCTCCGTGCTCTGCGATGCTGAAATTGGACTTGTCCTTTTACATTTTATTTTGTTGCTCAAGCGTACCTATTACCCCGTATACAGAGTCAGAAAATTTAAGTTACGGTGTTATAATTAAGTGTTAACTCATATTTTATTAAAAGTTTTTCAAATATCACATGACTACACTGGTGTAAATATGTGTTGTACAAAATAAAAGAATAGATGCACATGCATATTGTCACGGCCCGCACATTTGGGTCCGAGACAGATGCGCAACCAACAACCCAAGAGGTTTTAGGCTTGCTGAGAAGACCACCTGACTTGGTCCGATCGTTGGAGATTGAAAGAAAGCCCAAATACATTGAGCCTGATAAATTAATAGATGACATCTTACTACGGAATATTCCAAGGGATAAGAATATCTCTCAATGTAAACACAAACTTAAGGAAAGAATTTCATAGTGATAGAGTTTCCTTAGTTAGTGTAGATTTGGTAGGTGGCTTTCGATCTGAGCCGTTAGTGTGATTCGATCTCGTCCGTTCATTGTATGGGGATTCAACTATAAATAGAGGCCTCCCCACCTCACTTGTATCATCCATAATTTGAGTAATACACTTGGCATTTACTCTAAAAACACTTTGTAGTGTTCTTCGTGTTCTTGAGCATTCTTTCTTTTGTTCTTGTTGCCTTTCTCTTTTGTTCAGTTCCTCTTGGAACGATATTGTGTTTGTGTGCATTGGAAGTATTCGATCTTTCGGAGAAGGATTTCAGGCTTACTTAGTCGTTTGTCTAAGAACATCGACTAATGCCGCACGTTGGGTTGGTTCAGAAGTTTAGCCCCGTGACAGTTGGTATCAGGGCGAGTGTTCGAGTGTAAACACTGATTGGAGATGGCAAAGAAAGGAGGGAATGTTGCAGCACAAAAGGGTGCAGAGACCCAGGCTGACGATGGAAAGCGAGACAGTTCGAGCAATACTGTGTCTACGCTGGAAGAAAGGGTGGGAAAGCTCGAAGGATCCATGAAGGATGTCCGAGAGGAGATTGACGTTGTGAGAGTACGTCTTGACGAGCTGGACTCTTCGGGAGAGGAGCTCGAAAGCAGCGTGCAGGATCTAAAGAACAACGTGCAAGACCTTGACCAGTGTACCGACAGTGCGGATAAACAGAGTGATGCACTCGAAGTCGAGCTAAATGCTTTGAAGGCGGAGATGATGGAGGAAATTAAAGGGCTCAAGGGAAAGCTTAAAGTTTACAAAGCTGCTGTGACTGATATGTTAAACACGGCAACAATCAGACCAAAGTTGGACGTGCCAAAGCCGAAGGAGTTTAGTGGAACTAGATCGGCCCAAGACGTGGAGAACTTTGTGTGGAGCATGGAACAATACTTTCGTGCTACAATCATCAAGGATGATGCGGATAAGATAAACATTGCTTCTGTTTACTTAACTGACTTGCACTTTTATGGTGGCGACGCAGATGCTCTGAGGAGAAGAGCAAGGATATTCCCATCGGGACTTGGGAAGAGTTTTAGGCTGAGTTCAAGGAACAATTCTACCCAAAGAATGCCCAACAGGAGGCTCAGGAGAAACTGCACGAACTCAAGCATGAAGGTTCCATCCTGGAGTATGTCAGACGGTTCACTAAACTCAAACTCCAAATCACGGACATCACTGAAGCCGAATGCCTCTTTATCTTCAAGAACGGGCTTAAGCGATGGGCCAAAATGGAGCTGAATAGGATGAGAGTCGAGGAACTCTCCAAGGCTATGGCCGCAGCTAAATCCATAGCCGAGTTCGAGATGGCGGAGACCCTCAAGCCCCGAGGCAAGGGCTATGGTGGGGGAGTCAAAGATGGGGAAGGTCTTATGTGCTGTATCTGCGGAGGGAAGCACATGATGAAAGATTGCCCCAAGAATGATCGTCTTAATGTTGTCAAAGGCGATGTGTCCGAGGAGTCGGATGAAGAAGTGACGAGACTTGGTGCGATTGCGAGTGTCAAAGCGATCAAGCCGAGGGTAGAGAAGCAACTAAAGTACTACCAATGTAAGGGGCCACACAAGTTGCGAGCATGCTCACATCGAGTCAAGCCATCCAAGGGAGTGGACGAGCTCGAACAGAGCGAGGCTGCGAGACTTGGCTCGATGATACTGAGTTTTGCTAAGGAGAGAGTACGCAAGCAGAAAGGGTTGATGTTTGTCGACATCAACATTGCGGGACGATCGAGGAGTGCTCTAGTGGACACCGGAGTAACCGATCTATTCATGTCCAAGAAGGCTGCCGATAAACTTGGTCTTAGAGTTGTGGGTTCAACTGGAAAGATCAAGACTGTGAATGCTAAAGAAGTTCCAATTGTTGGAACGACACGGAAGGTTGAGCTGCAGATTGGTGAATGGAAGGGCAAGGAAGACATCAAGGTAATCAATTTAAATGACTTTGATTTTGTTTTGGGACTAAGCTTCCTTGACCGTGTAGATGCTCTTATCGTTCATTGTGCCAACGTCGTTTGTGTTTTGGATCGCAAACAACGTTGTGTTGTGCCCACGTACCGAGACAAGGGTAAAGGAACCAAGACGCTGACTGCCATTCAGCTTGCCGAGGATGCTCCAAGCCAAGAAGACATCGCTTTGGGGGCTACTGTTGGAGGAACTACTTTAGTGGGGCAAGAGTTGCCCGAGTTAGCCAGCGACATGAGGCCCGTGGAAAAAGCACCTTTGGGCAAGGTGGGAGAAGCATTGAACTTCAAGTGTGAAGAAGGGTCAATGCGGGAAAAGTTGCCAATGGGCAACGAGGCACCAAACTTCACGAGGGAAGGGTTGATGCCGGTTAGAGTGAATGCCACGGAAGAGGTGCATCTCAAGCTTCATCGATATGTGCGTAATAATGCGGAGCGAGGAAAAGTTACACGGCGGAAGGAACCAAAACGAGCAGTCTGTATGGGAAGACAACTCAGTCCGAGTCGAGCGCTCCTTATGGGGGGAGCCGTTCTTATGGGGGAACACCATTGCCCGATTATGAGTTGGGAGCAAGCCAAGGTACCATGGAAGATCCAAGATCAACCAAGCGAAGTCCTTTCTGAGACAGCGATGAGGGCATCGCCGGATTTGATGGGGGAGAATGTCACGGCCCGTACATTTGGGTCCGAGACAGATGAGCAACCAACAACCCAAGAGGTTCTAGGCTTGCCGAGAAGACCACCTGACTTGGTCCGATCGTTGGAGATTGAAAGAAAGCCCAAATACATTGAGCCTGGTAAATCAATAGATGGCATCTTACCAGGGAATATTCCAAGGGATAAGAATATCTCTCAATGTAAACACAAACTTAAGGAAATAATTTCATAGTGATAGAGTTTCCTTAGTTAGTGTAGATTTGGTAGGTGGCTTTCGATTTGAGCCGTTAGTGTGATTCGATCTCGTCCGTTCATTGTATGGGGATTCAACTATAAATAGAGGCCTCCCCACCTCACTTGTACCATCCATCATTTGAGTAATACACTTGGCATTTACTCTAAAAACACTATGTAGTGTTCTTCGCGTTCTTGAGCGTTCTTTCTTTTGTTTTGTTGCCTTTCTCTTTTGTTCAGTTCCTCTTGGAACGATTTTGTGTTTGTGTGCATTGGAAGTATTCGATCTTTCGAAGAAGGATTTCAGGCTTACTTAGTTGTTTGTCTAAGAACATCGACTAAGGCCGCATGTTGGGTTGGTTCAGAAGTCTAGCCCCGTGACAATATATATATATATAACTAATCTTTTTATTTTTTTGGGAAATTAAGGACCATGCAAGAGCTTATTAAGAGGTACGGCAAAGACACCGGTGGACCTCAGCTGCCTGATGAACCCATGGTGGAACCTATATATGGTAAGTCATATACGTTTCGTATATGCACATATATATATTTCTTTACAAAGTTTTACGTAGAAACAACAATCAAATAGCATATCGGTGAAAGAATAAGCCGATGAAATCATCAAAGCTGAACATGTAAAGTTTCGAACACCTCTCATTATTTCCCGTTTTTACATTGATATGAGATACTCCGTGTAGTTTAGGTTGATTTGAGATTACTAATAATATAACCATAAACCCTAAATTCTAACAACGACACCTAAATTATAAACCCATAAACCCCTAACCTTTAAATCCTAAAATCTAACCCTAAACTCTAAAATCAAGGCACTTGTGAGAACTTTTTGTTTTCACCGCCTATGTATTGGATATAAATCCATAATATAAATTTAGTGTTAAAAATATTCCCTAGTGATAATAAGAGTTTTCGAGACAAATCGAGCTTAGTAAAAAAAACTGTATTATGAGTATGATGTTAAGGAGCAAGGTTAGTAATAGTATATATAGTACGAGGATTTAGTAAAAAAAATAGTATAGTATGATTGTCCATATTAATACATTATGGTTTTTATAAGTATTTACATACAAACAAAACTTAAAAATAGTTGACTTTTTGGGTGAAAAAAAATAAATACAACAATGACTTAAGTCTGTAACAAGTAGAATGATTTAAATTTAATACAGTAATAGCATATGAATTTATATTTTATTAGCTAGATAATGTCATTAAAAAATTACTCACAGTGGAACCATTAATTTTGTTAATCACATTTAAAATTTATATATTATTAATGTATAAATATAAACGGTGAAAATAATGCATATAACGGCAAAATTAATTGATTATTCCTTTTTAGGAATTATCTAGGAAAACAATCACAACTAAGATTATGAAAATATATTTGCTTAACGTGGACTGAAAAGAGTATTTATAAATCCATGCCTCTTTTTGCAAGTAAATGTCCGTTCATAAGAAACCAAAAATACATGTTAGGGATTCCTTGGAAATACTAGTCAAAAATTAAAAGCTTGATTCCGAGGCACAATATAAATCTAAGCCTTAAAACATTACATAGAGTCTATGCATGCATTATAATCACTATCCACATGTAAAGATTCTTAATGATTGTAATTGTTGATATAGCGTGAAACCACAAATTGCACAAAATGGGTAGGCAGTGACATGTAGTCGGGGTTGCACTCAATATGGTCGAAACTTCCGAGCGGCCGTCATCTGTTGAATCCGCTTTTTATCCTGCTCGAATTTGCTTTGGAGCGTCAAAAGTTCTGCAAGGAGAAAAGAGGTTATGTAAACCCTTTATAGGTAAAAAGAATGAAAAAGGTAAATATAAGACCCACTTCTACAAACTACCAAACATACACATGTAACAAGAACACTCCTTACATCATAGACATTGCCGAAAGCAGAGCATTGAAGAAAAGGTCATTTTGAGGTATCTAGATCCCATTCATTACTATTCGCATTTAAGCAAGTGTCGGTTATGGTATAAATCCAACACAGGTATGCTTAAGTTTTTCCATGATTTTGGAAGGTCTTTTGTGGGTCAAATCCCTATTACAGAAGTCTGAATATGTGCTGGATACAAGTATTCCAAGCAAAATGAATTCTGGAGAAACATAGCCTGCCGGTTCCGCAGCACACATAATTTTGAACAACTATACTACATACAATTTATTAATGCGGAGAAGAGAGGTGTAAAATTATGTGCAATGAGAAGAAGCTAATCCTAACATCTACACCCTACAACATAATTAATCACAACTTAACTGAAAACCCCCAGAAAATGTTCAGAATAAACTTGATAGTGACATATTGGTATAAAAAAGGGGAAAAAAATCAAATTTAATATCATTCATACCATTCCTCTGGGCTTCTCTTTTCTGAAAGCGGTAGAAATCAGAGACCTCTTTGCTCTTCTTCTTAGCTAATTTGTCCTCCACAGCAGCCTGGGAAACAGACCCTATTGTAGTTCCACTTTCAGAGTCTGTGGTCTTTTTCCTTCCTTTATGATGTTCGACAAGTACCCATCCCCCTTCCGTAAGACGAGCCTCTTTTTCTTTCCTTTCCTACATCACCATAATGACCAAAATAATAAATAACAAGAAAAAAATATTCCTAACAATGTGTAAAGGCAAAAGTTCATAAATAACAGCATATATAAGTTAATATTGTCAAGGGTGGAAGGTGCAATATAGGCATTAAAATCCTTATATTCCATGTGGCGCAAGGATGCTCAGCTACCTGCGTGTATGTGCGTGTGGAATAAGCTAAAAATATATAATTATGTAAATCCTATGAAGCATGCAAAATTTCCTTCTTCTGTTGGCATTGCATGATTGTCAATAGTCTCTTGAATTTATCATTGAATATTCAAACATTGAGAAGTAGAGAGTTTGATGTTGTCTCCCTATACAACCTTTTTTTTCTTTCTCTTTTTATCTATTGTCTCATAAAAAAGTCGCCTAGGCATATCAAGTTCATTCCTCTGATAAAATGCAGCTTGCCTAAAAGGGCTTGAGGTGCATTTTTGTTGTGTAATGCTACGGTAAACTCCTTGACGAAACTGGTAAAGCTATGATTCAACATGCGGTACTGAGAAGAAAAATACCTGTTCAAGTTTCTCCTCGTACGCAGTTATAAACTCGTCAATCCTTTGTTGTAATACTTTCAAGCCAGGCCTACTTTGGTGGTAGTCTGTAAGCCATTCTGCAGTTTAAGAAAACTTGCCTATCAAATGTCTATAAAAAAATAAACTCGTCTATTAACCGATAATGGAAAATACATGATCAAACTAGAATCCAGATAAGAACATACTAACATCAACTAAAAAAAATCTGGCTTTAGCTACAAGTTTGACAATTGCAACGCATATCCTAGACGAAGATGGAAATAAGATTTAAACTAATAGGTTTCAAGACAAAATCAGAATATTAACAATACTGCTTTGGAAGTTCAGCTCTACTGCAATACCAAAAGCTTAAAATATTTAAAGAAAAGTCATCCGTTTCATACTTTTCATTCCTTTTGAACAGTCATCATCCCCGGAAGGTATTTCATAAACTTCATCCTCTTGAGCTGCTTTACTCTTTTCCACCAACTGACCATTTGATTTCTTTTTTCTATCTTTTCTAAATTTTCCTACAAGAAAAAAAAATAGTATGTAAACATCAAAGAGCAATTGCAACATTAGAGTTGATAAATTCTAAATAAACCAAAAAGAAAAGGCCGATCATTCATTTACAACTTTCAGTCTTGCTTTCAAAATGGAGTCTGTAAATGCAATGTTAGATTAGAAATGATGAAATTCTAAGTAAACCAACAAATCCTATCAATTATTTACAAATTAAAAAAAATCTCACCTTGAACATGAACTTTGTTCTCATCAAGCAGTTTATCAACAGTTCCAGCGCTAGCGTTTTTCTCTTTACATTTTCTTTTCTTCTTCTTACTTAATTTATCCTTTTTCTTCTCTTCTTTGGTTGCAACTAAATTCTCCGCTGAAACCAACGAAACAAAAAAAGAAGAAGCAAAAAACCCATTGCAGAAAAAGTTAATTACATATACACAAAGATCATTCAAAGACAAACCAGTAGAAAAATTTCCATTGACATTTACCCATTTGAACATCTTCGACGACACCAACAGCATTAGCCTTCTCTTTACTCGTTATCTTCTTCATCGTACTTCTTCAAGTTTTCAACTTTCTTCCAAGCTTACAAAATAGCTGCTGCAATGGCGAATAAGAAGATTGAAAACACAGAGAAAAGGGGTAATAGTTCTCCTTAGGGCACTTACACTAATATAAAAAGTTGGGCTTTTTGGGTTTAGTGAATTTAAACATTAAACCTAAAGCCCAAGACAGTTCAACCCTAACTCTTCAAGCCAGTCCAATATCCAAATTATTACAAGCATATTGTTTCCCTCGGGCACTCACCATGACTCTAGAAATCGAAGCTCGAGAGTACGTTTCCGTTTCTGTTTATGTTGTTTTCTCGTTTTCTGGCTCTGGTTAATGCCCAAGAAACTGACGTGAATTTCTAACTATTGTTTTTGTCTTGGTTGTTTCAAGTTCTCTCCTTTTTTCTGGTCAGCGTTATTAAGATTGTGCTCCAATTTTGCAAAGAGAATACGTTGCATCAAACGTTTCAAACTCTACAAAACGAGTGCTAGGTTTCTCTGAATACTGTAGACAGCATCGAAACGTTTGTTGCTGATGTTAACAGTGGAAGATGGGATGCCATATTGCCTCAAGTGGCTCAACTTAAGCTCCTAAGGAATAAATTGGAGGATTTATATGAGCAGGTTTCGGCTCTTATCTATTGCTTCGGAAACTATTTTTTTCATATTTACATTCCATGTTATATTTCCCATATTTTGCTTTGATTTCTGCAGATTGTGTTAGAAATGATTGAACTAAGAGAGTAGGACACCGCATGTGCTATTTTGAGGCAAACCCAGGCAATGGGGGTTATGAAGCAAGAGCAACCTGAAAGATACTTGAGGCTTGAGCATCTCCTTGTACGAACTTACTTTGATCCAAATGAGGTAAAGGAAAAACCTATTTTTTGTGTCCGTACATGTTGTTTCATAGCTGTTTTTATGATGTTATGCTTCACTCTCGTTTTTGGAACAAGCACTGTGGTTTTCTGTCAAAGTAAGTTGTTGAAGAATACACTTACAATTTATTCTATGATTTCTGCTTTTTTTAGTTAGAAAATTATTTGTAACTCAAGTTTTGCGAATAGGTATAGAGCTAAAAATCTTGTGATTTTGAAGATATAATTGCAGTAACTCCAACCGTTCAAATAGACTAATGAAACTTAATTCAACCTCTCACTTCCACTTGTCTTAGAATTTATGCATCTATAAGTGTGTAGTTAGCTTGATTCAGTTTCAATTTAATTCAACATTTATGTTTTGAGTGATCACGATTGCCATGCTGATTGGTTTTGTAGCATGAAACGTAATTTGAATTGCCATGCTGTAGAAAATAGGGTTAGAGAAGTTTTCTACTCTTTCTTATTACGATTTATAGAAAAATAAGTCTACTTATAGACTTTTACAAGGAGTTTTACATTGAGTAGATATCCTCTCGGCTAGGACTCTTATCCCTTACATGGATAGAGTTAGACTACAACTAAACTACTTAGTTAGGATAGACTTACAACTCTTATTATTTACATATTAACCTACACTCCCCCTCAAACTGGTGTGTATATGTTATGTACACCCAGTTTGGATGACATTTCTTCAAAGCTCACTCTTGGAAGTGCTTTGGTGAAAATATCGGCTAGCTGGTTCTTAGTAGGAATATAGTGAAGCTTTACAGCCCCGTTGTTGACCTTCTCATAGATGAAGTGTCTATCAATCTCAATGTGTTTGGTCCTGTCATGTTGTAATCGGATTTCTAGCAATGCTCATTCTTGACCGATCATCACTATAAACTTCAAATTCGCCTTTCCATCCAACTCTAACTCCATGAGAAGTTTCTTGATCCACATTCCTTCACATATCCCTAGAGCCAAGGCTCTAAATTGCGCTCACACTACTTCTAGAAACCACAGCTTTGCTTCTTGCTTCTCCAGTGACCAAATTTCCCACAAAAATGTGCAATAGCCACTAACAGATCTTCTATCCACGGGTCTCTGCCCACTTGAACTGTGTAGACCCTTATTGTCCTATCCCGATGTTTCTGAAAAATAGTCCGATCCAGTGTAAATTTCAAGTACCTCGAAATTCTATTGACCGCATCCATGTGCTCTTCTCGAGGATCACTCATATGTTGACTAACTATGCTCACTGAGTATGCAATATCAGGCCTAGTAAGTGAGAGATAGATTAGTTTCCCAACTAGTCTTTGGTAGGATTCTTTATTCACTGGATTCCCCATTTCATCTTTACTGAACTTTAAACCGGGTTCCATTGGGGTTTCAGCTGGTCTACTTCCAAGCATCCCAGTTTCTACAAGTAGATCTAGGATGTACTTTCTTTGGTTTATAACAATCCCCTCTTTCGATCTTGCTACTTCCATTCCTAAGAAGTACCTAAGGCTTCCCAAATCCTTAGTCTCGAACTCCTTTGCTAGAACAGTTTTCAAGATCGCTATTTCTTGAAGATTATCCCCGTAATGATCATATCATCAACATAGACAATTAGAAGAGTCTTCTTACCATCCGAGCAACCTTTCAAACAATGTATGGTCTGCCTGACTTTGCTTGTACCCATTTTGAACCATAGCCTTAGCAAATCTGTCAAACCATGCTCTAGGGGATTGCTTTAATCCGTACAATGATTTGTTTAGTTTGCACACTGTCCTCTTCGTGGTCTTTTCCTCCAAACCTGGTGGAACCTCCATGTATACTTCTTCCTCAAGGCTTCCATTAAGAAAAGCATTTTTGATGTCCAATTGGTGCAACTTCCAATCCTTGTTAACAGCTGCTGATAATAACACTCTGATGGTATTCAATTTAGCTACTGGGGCAAAGGTTTCTTGATAATCTACTCCATATGATTGAGTAAACCCTTTAGCCACTAGCCTTACTTTGTACCTCTCAATGCTCCCATCTGAGTGATACTTGACTGTGAATACCCATTTGCACCCAACAGCCTTTTTCCCTTCTGGTAACTCAGTCAAACACCAAGTATTATTCTTTGGTAGTGCTTTGACCTCTTCTTCAACAACCTTCCTCCACTCAGACTTTCAACGCATCCTCTCACTGTCTTAGGGATCTTCACACTATCAATGCTTTGGTCAGAAAGGCTTTGAAACCGAGATAATAACTTCCCATAGGCAACAAATTTATTGATAGGATGAGCAAGACATCTTCTTACCCTTTTCTAATAGCAATAGGAAAGTCATCTAAGTTCACAAAGTAGAATCTTGTGGAATAACATTACCTCCTGTCTCAATAGCATCCAACTCAAAACTGTTTCTGGCAAGTGCTAGGTGACCAACATCTTGATTTGATTTCTTTTCCTCCTTGTATAGACGTTAAGTTGTTTCTCTCCGTGGTTGTGGAGTCACAGAGTGTGATATAGTTCTCGAGTGTTGGAGGAGGTGTTGTATAAGGACCGGAAGGTTTAGGCTGTGGAGAGTTGTGTCTACGGATTAGGGGACAGCAGTTTCAATGATATCCAAAGGCGAGGCTCGGGAAGGATAGGCATAGGAATAATGGACTGTATGGACCGAGATTCTTTAGGTCTCTCCCCACAATGTCGGGCCCTACAAAGTAAGGCTGATTTTCAAAAAAGGTAACATCAAAGGAAATATAGGTTTTTCTATTAGTGGGGCAGTAACATTTGTAACCCTTCTGACTCGAGGAGTAGCCTATAAACACTCACTTTAATGACTTAGGATCCAGTTTACTACGATTGTTGCTTTGTGCACATGAAGAAAAGATGTGCATCCAAAGACTCAAGAGGAAGAGAGCTGAGGACAATGGTTTAAAGTGTGGAAAATGTTGAAACAGAACTTCAGTGGGTATTTTAAATCCTAGGGTCTTGCTAGGCATCCTATTGATAAGATAAGTTGCAGTAAGAAGAGCTTCCCCCCAAAGATATTTAGGTGCACTAGCTGAAAACAAAAGGGACCGAGTTACTTCCATTAGATGTCTATTCTTCCTCTCAGCCACTCCATTTTGTTGAGGGGTGTTGACACATAAGGTGAGATGAACAATTCCATTTTCTCGAAAGAAACACCTAAGAGACTTGCTAAGATATTCACTCCCATTATCACTCCTGACCACTTTGATATTTCTATCGAACTGTGTTTTTATCATTTGATAAAAGGTTTTAAAAATTACTTCAACCTCAGACTTTTCTCTCATTAAATATGTCCAAGTGGTCCTAGAGAAATCATCAATAAAAGACACAAACCACCTAGACCCAGAAATATTTCGAACTTTAGAAGGGCCCCAAATATCACTGTGTATAATAGCAAATGGTGAAGTAGGTTTAAAAAGAGAAGAAACATATGGTTTTTTGGTATGTTTTGCCATTTGACACACTTCACAAGTAAAAGAAGAGGGATTTTTATTGATAAAGAGATTTGGGAACAAGTTTGCAAGGTAATAAAAACTGGGGTGTCCTAATCTAAGATGCCAGAGCATAATATTATCTGAACCTAAACTTGTAGAGGAAACTGATGTCTGAAGGCAACTGGGAATAGAGGAGTTCTGGTAGGATATTCCATAAGGATATATAAGCCATTAGATAGCCTAGCACTGCCAATCACCATCTTCGAGCCCTGTGCCTGGAAAATACAACCATCAGCCCCAAAATTAGCATTACAGTGAATATCCTTAATCAACTTACTCACTGATAATAAATTACAGGCTAATTTAGGAACATAAAGTACATCGATAATACTATGTTTTTGCTTAATTCAATAGAACCACTTCCTTTTACTGTTGAGAGGGAACCATCTGCTATCTTGATCGAGGAGGGAGATCTGTGATGGCTATACTTTTTGAACAGACTAATATTTCCTGTCATATGGTCAGAGGCACCCGAATCTACTATCCAATGTAAGGTATTAATTGTTGCTAAACAGGAAATTCTACCTTCGAGATCTTTGTTAAAGCGATAGTATTAGTTTTAGACGATAGTTGGTGAATATTTGTTGAAGTTCCGCAATCTGCGTGTACTAAAGTCTGCTGGAAAAAAATTTTCGGAGATGCAACATTTGCTTCCTTCAAATCTGGATTTAGAAGGTTTCGATCTCTTTGTTTTTCATGTAGCTTCCAAAGATTTGCTCCATCAAATGTCCAACCTTTTTACAAAGGCTCACACCATGGTCTCCCCCTCCTTTGTTTATTCCCCTGGATTGGAGTTTGTAATGAGTGCCAAGCATCTGTCATTGAGCACTGGTACCATCAAGGAGAGTCCGCTTTCTTCTCTCTAATCTCTGAAAAGGCCTCCCGAACCAATGGTAGGGGTTTAGTAGCCAAAATTCTGCTCCTTGCCCCATCAAACTCACCATTAAGTCCAGAAAAGAAATTGAAAGATTCTCCTCTGATTTTTGATTTTACTATAGAAGTTAATATCATCGTGACACTTCCACTCATTTGCCTCATACAAATCAATTTGTTGCCAACACTTAGTGAGAACTCCAAAAT
This sequence comes from Hibiscus mutabilis, assembly GCA_019671005.1. Lineage (NCBI taxonomy): Eukaryota > Viridiplantae > Streptophyta > Magnoliopsida > Malvales > Malvaceae > Hibiscus > Hibiscus mutabilis. The sequence goes on from CM033743.1 coordinate 2,970,706, forward strand.
ATCTTGTACTACTGGACATCTCTCCTTGTCTCGAGATCTTTAATCGATTCTCAACCCCAAATAATTACGTGTATTATCCACACTTTGAGTATGTATCCTGGGTCGCACTCCATATTTCTAACTGCTGCGATCTGGTAGAGCATGAAATTTTCCCCAACTTCGAGAACCATGGAATTAATTAGCCATGACATAATCATGTTGTTCTCACTCAACCAGATTAGAATAGGCTGGATCAGATTCTTCCGGAATAGGCATTGAATCGAGAGATAGGAAGCTTTCCTTCTTCCCCGTAATATATAGCCTTCTTGACTGAGACCAAGGGAGATAGTTGTTTCCATTTAGTTTGTAGGATGTAATTGGAGAAAGAGATGAATCTGAAAGCTGGAACTCAGAGGGACGAGGATGATTTTGAGAACTAATTTCTGACGCAGAGGGTTCTGAATGAGCCATTGAAAAGGAGGGTTTTGATCGACAGAGAGAAAAAAAAACTGTTGGATAGGTAGGATCTTCCTAATCTGATACCATGTAGAAAATAGGGTTAGAGAAGTTTTCTACTCTTTCTTATTACGATTTACAGAAAAATAAGTCTACTTATAGACTTTTACAAGGAGTTTTACATTGAGTAGATATACTCTCGGCTAGGACTCTTATCCCTTACATGGATAGAGTTAGACTACAACTAAACTACTTAGTTAGGGTAGACTTACAACTCTTATTATTTACATATTAACCTACACATGCTTGTATTGTTTCGTTATTTCCTTTTCATCTCTATTGAAAATAATAAAGCCATTCTTCTTTCCCTTGTTTTATAATGGAAGCAATTTTGATTCTTGTTTCCAGAAAGGCTATTTTTTTTCTTTCTAAAACCAAACAAAATTGCTTTAGTGCTTTCAATTATGACAACTTTTGATTTTCCTTTGTTGTCAATGAAGAGGAAAAAAGGATTTTGCAACTGTGGACCCGTCTAGGCAGGGATCATCTGAATACCAGCAATGAAGCATGTTGCCATTTTTAGATTGTTGATGAGCTCATGCAACCTCGTAACTAATATGATAGTTAGTACCCATTCCTTTGTATTTTCTATGTGATTTTCTTAGAGGAGGGAGGTTTGTAATTTAGAAAATTAATTTTGTGTTGGCTTAAGAATAGTAAAACAAGTTGCATTTTTGTTCCTTTAGTTGTATTGAGTTTCAGTCAGAATCACCGAAATTGCAGTTTTGAAGATGCTTGAAGTTTAGCTAATCTCTTTACAATAAATTGGTTATTGTTAATGGATCTTGTATATTTAAGAAAATTAGTGAATAATGTTCTGCACTCTTAAACTAATTTGTTTTAGCTCGCATTGTCCATTACATCCAAATCCTTTTGATTATTTTAAGAAATTTCTTTTGCTTTTCTAACTTAATTTCACTCTTAAAATTATACCCTTAACTATATTTTTTGTTCCTTATTGTTACCTCTGGGTTTCATTTCATTTAACTTGTCCTGTCAAGAGATTCTAACTTTATAGGTGAAAAAGAACCTCAACTGCTGCTATTTTCAGTGTTTTATCCTTTTATTAGCTTGGTACTGCATTTTTTGTGACTCAATTAAATTGTTCTGTTGCTCTCATTGTTTATGTCATGTTATGTAACAAGGTTTATGTCTTCTGTGTTATGTAACAGGCTTACCAGGATTCAACAAAGGAGAAACGTCGTGCACAGATTGCCCAAGGTTGCTTTTCTCTTTTCATTTTCAGTAATTGAATATTTTTCTGATAAATGCTGAAAGTAATTTTAAATGATATGCATGTCTTTCTCAGAACTTAAAGTAATTGGGGCAACAGATGGCAATTTATAATACCTACTGATTTTCAAAGAAGAGGAGTTTAAATCTTTGCAAATTGCAACAGTGTGATGGTGTTGCTACTATAATTCCATTGTTTAATTGCTGTGTGCATTAACCTGGTAGATGGGCATATCTTTAGGTTTGATTAATGTTTATCGAGGCAAGCATATCCCTTTCATTGCGACTTTAAATCTTGGAAATTCTGAAGGGCATAATTTTTAGTCCAATGCCATTTAAAAAATCCAGAGACGTATAGGGAACAAATGATAGAGAAGAAACTGTCCTGTAGCATCTGAACCCCATTGATTTTTTTTTTGTCAAATATCTTTAGTGCTTCATTACATTAGGGGTCTACCTTAGTTTCAGTCCTGGAAATGTTTAAATCAAGTCCTTATACAGTTAAGATTGAATATAGCAAGTGGATAATTGTCTATGGACGGGGCATAGCTTATCAAATGGACTTGTATTTTACAATTGTTAGTAGATTTGCAGATTTACATTGTATATTTATTGCAATTTCAATATGCTTGAATGAACTTTACTGTTGGTTTGATGATCTATCCTTTTGAATTTCAGCCATTGCCGCTGAAGTGAGTGTTGTGCCACCTTCACGTTTAATGGCTTTGATTGGTCAGGCTTTAAAGTGGCAGCAACGTCAAGGTACTTTTTTGTTAAATGAGAAGAAGCCTCACTTGTTAGTTTCTTGTTGATGTGATACCGATAAATTCTCTCTCTTCTGTGTAGCTCTTTATCAGCCATTAGGACATCTGTAGTGTCTGAGTTTTGAAATCGTAAATTTCATGAAGGAAAATGGGTCAGTAAATGACAGCTCAATCATGCACTAAATAATCATTTTAATTTAATCAAATATACCCCAGAAGTCAAATTTGTAGATGTTCAAAACTTAATGAAGTTAAGAGTTGCAATGCTAGTAGATACACACATATATGTATGTAGTGCTTTTGATCAGATATTTACAAGTGTCTAAAAAGTGCACATTTAGGGATTACTCGAGATGAAGTGCTAAAAGATTGTTGGGAGGGTTTCTAAAAGGATTCTACACTTAGATGCATGTGCCATTTTAATTGGGGTATGAATGCTATACTTGCATCTAAAGACAAACTGTATGAAGTATTCAAAAATCAGAAAGATTCAGAAAGTAACAATCCACCTGATAATTTATTTGTCCAAAATTTTTCTGGTTTGAAATAGGGCAGAAATATTCATCGTAATGGAAGGGAAAAGGATAGAAAAAAAAAGAAAAAAAATGGGAGAAGATGCCTAGAGGTATGAAGATCCAGAAGGGAAATGGAGTTAAAAACCAAAGAGAGTAGTATGAGAAATAGAAATAGTTCATTAGATGTATGAGGTGCTAGAAAGCAAATGTGAAGTTGAAATGAATGTGAAAAGGAAAGTTAAAGAAGGTTGTGGCGTGTGGAGAAAAGATTTGAAGAGAACACGGTAAATTGGAGAAAAAGGGTGTGTCCTTTTTGGTTTCTAACAAGTTTAATAGGCTAGTTATTCTTTTTTGCATGTTTGGTTTGGGTTTAGGTTTTAGCTTGATTGTTGGCTCATCATTCATCGTGTCCTTTTCAGGTTTGCTTCCTCCAGGAACACAGTTTGACTTATTCAGAGGAACAGCTGCTATGAAACAAGACATAGATGACATGCATCCAGCAACCCTATCACATACAATCAAAGTAAGCTTTATGGTCCCATATTTGAAGATTGTTTGCTACTTGCTTTTATTAGTTTTTCTTGATGTCGTTTCATTTTGGTTATTAGCTGTTCTTTTTAGATCAGAGCAAAGTTTGAGTACCTGATTGGTAAGTTATATATATATATATATATATATATATATATATACCAATTTGAACATTTTTAATTGCAAATAAACATGGCATTTGTTTCAATTCAAGAAGGTGAATGCCTTTTCCATAGATTTCTTGGAATGTGAATGTTTGCATTTCTTTTTGTAACTAGTCTCTCGTTACATGTTTTCTGCCATAATTTTCTTATAAAACGGTTAACTCCTCGTCCTTTTTTTTCTTGGCCCTGTTTTTTTCCTGATGCAGTTCGGGAAGAAATGTCACATAGAATGTGCTCGGTTCTCACCAGATGGGCAATTTCTTGTTTCGTCTTCTGTTGATGGATTTATTGAGGTTTGATATCTTCGAAAAGGAAATCTTCTCCAATTGTGTAACTTATATTAATGAGCCTTTATTGTGTTTACTTTTTGTTGTTAACAGGTCTGGGATTACATAAGTGGTAAGCTCAAGAAGGATCTTCAATACCAGGCTGATGTAAGTACTTTGTATTTATAAATTATTTCTTTATTTTTTCTTTGTTTAGTGTTACCAAATGGAAGGATTACTTTTTCTCAGTTGCCTCCGCTTGTGTTGATATTTATACTATAATTGGTTTGTGTTTTGTCTATGTCATTTTCTTTCTTAGTCAATAGAAAAGGTATTCATCTGTAGGTCGGTGTTTCTTGTTACTTTATGGAAGGATTACTTTTGTGTGATTGCAGTATCTTGATATATCCTGGTTAATAAGTTAAATTATGCATATATGTTTTCATTTATATCAACCACTAATATTAGCAAAAAAGCATCTTATATATGATTTTGTAGAGTGTACTTTTTTTATGTTTAGTCTGTGCTATTACTGACATGTTATCACAGGAAACTTTCATGATGCATGATGATCCTGTACTCTGTGTTGATTTTAGCAGAGATTCTGAGATGATTGCATCTGGGTCACAGGATGGAAAGATAAAGGTAAGCTTAGTTGCATTGCATGCGCTTGAATTTATGTTCTTAATCATTTTTCCTTGGGGCAATGAAGAGTCTATTCCTAATCCTATGTAATCTTTGTTTATCATCCGTCACTTCTTTGGAAATGCATGTTGGCTAATGAAAAATGTTGTAAGAAGCCTGAAAGAATTAGTAGTTTCTCCAGTGATATAATATCAGTTCTACTTGGTATTTTAATAGTTGCTTGACATTATTCAGTCTACTTTGGGTCCAAGGAATCTTAGGCTATGTTTGGTTTTGGAAAATATTTTCTGTTTTTATTTTCTATTATCATTTTTAAAAAATAGTTCTCATTTTCTATTTTTCAGGAATTGAAAAACATGTTTGGTAAATAGAAATGAAGATTTGTTTTCAATAATGAAAATACTTTTGGTTACCTATTTTCTTACAATAGAAACATGATAAATAAATAAAAAATCATACATTTATATGGATTCGAACCAAGGTTAGAGATTTAATATTTAAAATTTGTTTAAAATAATTGTACGTTATATGGATTTGAACCGGGGTCAATACATTAAATTAAAAAAAAAAACTGTTTTAAAGTTTTTGAATTTTACAAAACATTTTTAGTGAAACAACCTTTTATTGTTCTGTAATTTTTCACACATTTCCATTTTCAATTTTCTATAAATCATTTTCAAAATTTTCAACCAAATGTGTTTTCTTCAGTGTTTTCCTTGAATAAAACGAGAATGGCCTTTGTTTCCTGAAACCAAATGGAGCCTTATCTTTTGATGCTTTTAATACTTTTTGATTTCTAATTGTTGCTTCCTTTGCTTTTCATGTTCCCCTTGTTTTATAGTGTTTTCATATGCTTAAAACACTTGTATGCAATGCTAAGAATAATTTCTATTGCAGTAAGGGGGTTGTAACTATTGTAATGGTTCAAAAATGTAAAATTGCTACTCTTTTTGAAATGAGTTAGTGACAACACCACAGCTAGAGTGATTGGCAGCTACTGCATGACAAACACAAAACAATGGGAACTCTGCTACTATTTAAAATGGCAGTACATTAGTCTCTACCATGCCAAGAACACCAGTAGCTGAAAAGAATTTTGAAACTTTGTCGTGGATGGTTTTCATTCTTGGGCCAGTTAACAGGTGCCTATAAGAACTAATTAAAGATGGTTAAATTACCATTTTAAGAAAGGCTTTTACATTTAATGCACTATTTTCACCAAATCCTAGAGGGAACAATGCATTAATTACAAATTTCTTTTCTTAAATATCATCTTAACAAGTGCCACTAGGCATTGCTTAACATTTCCCTTATATTTTACTTGTACAAGTTTGGTTTGTGTAATTTATTTGATGCTCCATATCAATGGTAGGACTTAATATCGTGTTTATCAGATGTGCCTGATTAATACTTGATGCTATACCTTTTTTTGAAGCTAGTTGATTTTCTCGCTGACATTCCAGTTTTTGTCAATGTTGCAGCATTCTTTCTTTCTAAAATAGAATGCCATTGATTTACAATTGGAACTTAATAAAAGTCATGCTGGTAAGATCTGATTTGTAACTTTTTTTTTTCCAGGTTTGGTGCATAAGGACAGGTCAATGCTTGCGCCGTCTTGAACGAGCACACTCTCAAGGTGTGACAAGTCTCGTCTTCTCTCATGATGGAAGCCAGTTACTTAGTACCTCTTTTGATAGTACTGCAAGGTTCTAATACACGGCCATCTCTTTTACATATACTCTTTTATGTCAAATTTAAGTATTTGCATATGAAGCAAGCCGTTAATAGAATTATTTATTTTTGTTATCCATTTCCTTCAACTGTTTTTCGTTTGTATTTATTTATTTTCATTCTAAAATTGTCATGCCCATCAGTCACCGTTTTGGTCAATGAATGCTATACCTTTTTTTGAAGCTAGTTGATTTTCTCGCTGACATTCCAGTTTTTGTCAATGTTGCAGCATTCTTTCTTTCTAAAATAGAATGCCATTGATTTACAATTGGAACTTAATAAAAGTCATCTTGGTAAGATCTGATTTGTAACTTTTTTTTTTAGTTTGGTGCATAAGATGTGTCAATGCTTGCGCCGTCTTGAACGAGCACACTCTCAAGGTGTGACAAGTCTCGTCTTCTCTCATGATGGAAGCCAGTTACTTAGTACATCTTTTGATAGTACTGCAAGGTTCTAATACACGGCCATCTCTTTTACATATACTCTTTTATGTCAAATTTAAGTATTTGCATATGAAGCAAGCCGTTAATAGAATTATTTATTTTTGTTATCCATTTCCTTCAACTGTTTTTCGTTTGTATTTATTTATTTTCATTCTAAAATTGTCATGCCCATCAGTCACCGTTTTGGTCAATGAATGTTTTTCCCTATTCCTTGGTTGTGACATGTTGATTTTATATGCCAAGTCTGGCTGTAACACCCAAAAAATACCCCAAATTCAAAAAATCTAATTTTGAAAATCCCTAAATTCAAAATCTTATAAATTTGAAATTTAAAAATGAAACCCTAATTAAGAAATTTGAGAATTAATTGAATTTTAAACAATTTCATGATCTTTTTATAAAAAGATGATATTTGATGCCTACTTTGTGAACCCTAGAAAAGTACAAAGACTTATCTTGTAATTTAACCAAAATTTTGGTTATATAATCCTTTTTCTGTGCGATTTAGTTTAATTTGCTGCAGTCGTCTTCTCCCCTCTCTCTCTCAATTTATATTCGAAACATATATTCATTTTCTTTCTTTTTATTCATTTAATTTGATCAAACCCCCTGCTCAATTCAACTATGTATTCGGTTGATTTGAAGATCAACTATTTGAATCAGATAAATATACTTTTATCATTAAATTTCGTTAGATTAGTATTTAGGAATAATTTTTTGATCATAGTGATAATAGTAATACTGTTATCGTAGATACAGCTGGACCCAATGCTTCTAATCCTGAGAAACGCCTCAATCAGTAGGTTGAGTTTGCTTTGGCTAAAGTGTATTTTCTTACTGTGCTATAAATAAATGATTTTTATATGGTTTTATACATTGCTTGATTATGATCTGCATTATGGGTTGACGTCATATGCATACGATTTTAGAATGTATTTTTAATTATAATTTATGAAATATTTGATTTACGAAACATCAGAATTTACGGAAACTAAGATTTATGGATTTATGACGTATGTTTATGGAATATCGGATTTATGAATTGTATTTCTGAACTTTGAGTTTTAAACATCATACATGTATGAGCATGGGTTGGGATTTGTACGGAAGAAGTTCAGTAGTTTCACCCTTCGGGTTGAATTCCGCTTCGGATCAGTGGCTCCACCTTCGGGTCGAGATTCCACTTTGGATGGTGACGATGTAGCGAGGAGGTTATGGGAACCTTCCTCATCTTTGGCGGACGTAGTTGGGGTGCATTGCATTACGCTTGTGATATTGTACCATTGTTTTATGTTTTAAAGAAACTTGAGAAAATATTACTTTGTTTTACGACTATGGTTTTCTTGCACTTTAGAGACACACTAAGCTCTTTAGCTTACTCCTTCATAGTTTCCTCTTACAGATATCTTTGGACTTTAGGCGATGCAGTACTTGGAGGATCTCACTTATTATCTGGTTATTTTATTATTCAGTACGAAACTATTTTTAATTATTCAGATTATTATTTTGAGAAATTGTTGTAATTTCATACTTTGAGACTAAATATATTTTGGGATTATTTTTAGCATTCATTTACTATGTTTTTTTTGAGACTAAATATATTTTGGGATTATTTTTACCATTTATTCTGGGCCGGGTTTAGGGGTTACACTGGCATTCTCTGACTGCTTCTTTCTACCCACCCTTTGTTTAATCATTTCTTTGGTGTATAACTGTCATGCTGCCTATTGCATGTGTGGGATGTAAAAACAACCGATTGCCTACAAACATTTAAACCACCACCTACTTTAAGGGTATTCTATTTTTGTATAAAGTTGTTGTAGGTTAATATGTAAATAATAAGAGTTGTAAGTCAATTCTAACTAAGTAGTTTAGAAGAGTTGTAAGTCTATCCTAACTAAGTAGTTTAGTTAGAGTCTAACTCTATCCATATAAGGGATAAGAGTCTTAGCCGAGAGAATTCTACTCAATGTAAAATTCCTTGTAAAAGTCTATAAGTAGACTTTATTTTTCTGTAAATTGAAATAACAAGAGTAGAAAACTTCTCTAACCCTATTTTCTACAGTTGTCTTATATTATTATATCATTTATGTTGCATTTGCCTGGATACCTTTACTTTATACCTTTTATTGGCAGGGTGGTGATGCTTCAGTGAATTCAGTTCATCTTTTCCCGAAGAACACAGATCATATCATTGTTTGCAATAAGACATCGTCAATATACATCATGCACTTCAAGGACAGGTAAGTTCTTTAGTAATTTTGGTCATGTTAACCGATTTCACATTGTTATGATTTCACTGAAGTCTTTTACTCTTGTTATTACATTGATGATTGCTCCATCTTTCTTCTCATCAAAGGAAACTCATCATCTGTTTTGTTCTATGCCAGTGGTGTGGAAATGAACTCTTATAATCATACTTTATTTAGTGCAGGTTGTGAAAAGTTTCTCATCTGGTAAAAAGGAGGGTGGAGATTTTGTTGCTGCCTGTGTCTCACCAAAAGGTGAATGGATATTGCGTAGGCGAGGACAGGTACTATTTGAACAAATTCTTTTATGACATAGAAGTTTTAGATTGCAAAGATTAAGGGCGTGAAAAACCTGTAAAGCCTCCAAGGGAAGGGAATATCTTCAACCACTTATTTTGCATGATGAGAACAGGACTATTGAGTTTTAGCTTAGGAACTTGATGTGTTTATCATTAATGTAACTTTGTCACAGTTTAGTTTGGTATAATGACAAAAAGAAAAGAAAATTGAACATACCCATTTGGTATAATGACAAAAAGAAAAGAAAATTGAACATACCCATGTCAGAGATGGGTATGGGTTTGACATGGATGTTTTATATGACTCATATCTCTATATTGATGTCTAGATGTGTTTGATACAAATAATACCCATGGGTACTTCAAGATAAATTATGAGTCGGAGAAACATATTCAAGACTTATGGTTGCACTTAACTAATATATTTATCAGTGGATATACTTTATCCATTTATTGAGCAAACTATGAGCCCTTTCTCATTGATGAGAGCAGTATGTTGGTTGTGAAGCTTGGGTGCAGTTATAATGTTCAAGCATCGGTGTCTTCTAAATTCCTTTTTCGTTTTTTGAACTTCCCTTTTGATTTATTCGTATTGATATCTGCAGGAATATGTACTGCTTCAGCTACCAAACAGGAAAACTAGAGCATCTAATGACAGTAAGCTCTCTGTTTGAGGCTACGTTCACGAATTCCACACTTTTTAAAGTCCTCTTCCTCTTTTAAATTGCTAAAAGCAGTTGTTGTTTTCATCTTTCTTTCTAATACTCAATCCGAGTCTCAAACAACCTTATCTAGAATTCTTGTTATTCCAACCTTTGTTTTCTTTTTTCCCCAAATATATGAAAATAAAAACCTTCTGTACACCCTTTACGGGTATGTACTTATTGTATGTGGAGTTCATATGCAAACGATGTTGTATTTCACGGATTGGTCATATAAAACAGGATGTCCATGTAGCATAAGGATCATCTTTTTAGAGCTTTGCTTCATGTTGAAAGACAACACTGTACATTTAGTCAATACTGTGTGTTTGTTAATGTGAATGACACTGACAGGTCCATGAGAAGGATGTAATAGGCATTACACACCATCCTCACAGGAATCTTGTAGCTAAGTATGCTGAAGACTGCACCATGAAATTATGGAAGGCTTGAACTTCGATCGCCAATTGTCGGATTTCTGGTAAAGCTGTTGTAATCAAGTTGAGGTTCCCTTTGGCAACACTCTCTTTCATCTTTGTTCTGTAACTTACCATTTAGATAGAAAAGACTTGTGTGTTTATTCCACATCATCTGTACCTGGACACCGGCTTCTGATATTAGTAGGCTTGTGTTGTTGCATTTCAACTTTATTGATTGTAAACCCAAAACTAATAGTCATTAATTCACAATCCAATGCAAAACTGCATTCACTAAAACAGAAATAAGTTAACAGCTTGAATTACAAGTAACAAAACAATCAACAAAAGGTAGTAACCGATGACATGAATTCAGAAAAACATCAGGTTCTAGAGGTCGGACAATTGTTGAATGTTCATAGGATAAGTATAAGTCTGTGATCCATAGGCAGACTGTGCAAACATGACATTGGCCAGTTCTGTCTGATGGAAGGCATCCCAAAACAGGTATTTCCTTCGATTGGTACAAGGTTGTTGAAGGGGAAGACATGTTATCTGCCCATTGTTTCTTCCCACTCCGCAGCACCCTTTGTCTATTACTTCAAACCCTGTACATTCGAAGAATGAATTTGATTCAATTATTTTCGAGTAGAGCTCTATCGATCAATTTCTGAATAAAATTTTGGGGTTCATGTTAAAGTTGTATTTGTGTAGTAGATTACCGTTAGCAGAGCCATTTTGATAAGAATCAATGCTGCTTTTGTAGGAATCCAGGTAAACAAACTTCGCTCCTTGTAGTTGGCCACCATTGAAACTATCAACCACCTTCCTCAGCTCGTTGTTGAAAAGAATGATTGCTTTGTTTACGTCTTCGTTGCAGCGGCTGCTATTACCGTGGTACCGAGCTAATTGATACGGTATGCATCCGATTGGTCCTACTGCTGTTACGATCACCTTTCGAGCTCCTAAGCTATGTAATTGCTGAAATGTATCGAACTCAAAGACACGAGAAAGTATATCAGCGTCAGAGACGGACCGATCGTAATGAAATATTTGTTTGGGACATGGGAAACTTACGGTTAGCTGGCGTGTGTAGTCTTGAATAAGTGCGGCCGCATAAGCCTTGGTAGTGAAATCAGAGCTGGTTGTGTAGAAGTTCGGCATGAAATAGTTGTTAAGATAATCATTGCTTCCCAAACCACAGTAGAATATGCACTTGCTTAGGTAGCTGCCCAAAGCAGTGGTGTCTCCTCTGAAGAACCTCCGCATTTGCACCACCGCATTTGCAAAGTTCGCGACCTGTCCGTTCATCGATGTGTGGGCTCCCTTCACACAAATCATCATCAAAAACATGTTACAAGTTACAGCTTCAACGAAAGATTTAGATTACGAATTTACGATCATGCATGCATATTCATATATGTTAGTACCAGATTGTCGCCTGTTTCGTCGCGAATACCGGAAGCGCCGGAGGCATAATTGACTCTGCGCAACAATTCAGGGCCGCGAGCCCTTGAATAGGGAAGAATGTAGCGTGTAAACCCCATGAGTTGAGCTGCAATTCGAGTGTTTCATTAGGAAACTGATTACAAAAAAAATGACATAATTTTGACTGATCATGGAGCAGTAACTTACCTAGAGCGTCGACAAAAGTTCGACCGTTAGTGAAACGACCGGTGGTACCCCCGGGGAAATCGATGCCGTAGGGCCTATAATTAGCCCTAGCAAGTGTGACCATACCATTGTTATTTCCATTGTCCACTAGGGAGTCACCGAAGATGAAGAAGCATGGTACTTGAGACTGCTGTGGCTGAGGCAGCCGCTGCGACCAAGCTCTACCGTTAAAGCAGGCCAGGATCAAACAAAGCAACAAGGCTAGCTCACAAACGGTCTTCATTTCTTTTGAATTATGGCTAAACTCAGTGATCTCCATGCAGATGAATGCAGCACTTTTATAGGGCTGAGAGGTTTGTTAAGCTATTATGGGGTTCATGTGCATGATGAGATCCGTGCATGTTGGGTTTTGAGTTTTGGGGTCGAGAGAATGGAGCCGTAAAACTTTTAGTTGTGGTGATCAGCCATCAGTGAAGCCATCAGCCATGTAGTGATCTACTTGTTGGCCACCCACAACACAACCTTGCTAGATTAGCCAAAAGCATCCCATGTCTATCTGAACATGGACAGAGCTAGAACATTAGGAGGGGGAAAAGTATTAAGCCTTTAAATTTAAAATTTGGAAGGAGTAAAGACCTTATTTGACTACTATTTAAACTAAAAAGGATCTATTTTACCAAAATAAATAAATAAATAAGAGGGGCAATAGTCCCTCCCAAGATACACATACCTCATTAATCAAAATACGTCTAAAATAATTAGTATGAAATTCACAACATGAAGTATGAAATATGTCAAACATTTATGTAAGAGTATAATATAGTCTATTTTTTTTTTATACAAGGAGGGAATGGGCATCCAGAATCAGTAAGCATGGCATTCTAGTAGAGACAGAAAGCGATGAGAGGAGATGTGATTAAAGCAAGTTGATGGAGGATAAATCTGGGCTACAGGTTGTGGTGGAAATCTTAGTGGTAATGAATGAAAGAGGAGGGTATCATTCTCGTGTCCCCGTAGTTGCGATAATGTTGCAGAAGGGAGAGATGCTATTAAAATTACATTGGGAATGGAATGTTTGTGAAATATGTAATATGAAAATTTCTACTCTTCTAATTCAGAGTTTTGGGATTCTTTTAGGGTTTAGAATATAATTTAAGATTTATTATTAGAATTTAGGGTTAAAGGTGTGAGTTAGGTTTTATGATTTTAAGATTAGATATTTAGATTCTAGTTTTTAGAATTATATTAGAGTTATTATTGATACACTGGCGGGGAAAAAAAATTTCTACGAGCGGGTTAAATTTAAGGGTTAGAGAGTTAGTTTATGATTTATTGTTTAGGAGTCTATAATTTAGGATTTATAGTGGAAATTTAAGATTTAGGATTACAACATAAATCATAATATTGCTATTATAAACCCTAAATCCTACACTTTAAAGCATAAATTATAAAATATAAACCCTAAATTCTAACCTCATAAACTCGTAAACTTAAATCTCTAATAGCAATATTTTTTTTCATTGAATAATTTCCTATTTATTTATCATTTTCAAAGATTTAACATTGACGTGGATAAAATTACAAAGGATCGATCTTTGAAAGATTCAGTGCTTATACGAACAAAGCTTCAAAAACCTTATCTCAAATTAAGGATTTAGCCGAAACATTTCCATCGCCCTGTAAGCATTCTGAATGTTTCATAGCAAAAGTGTCATAATAATTCGAATTGTGATTGACTAATTGCAGGAGATACACTCACCAAAGAAGTCCCTGATGGAACTAATTTTCAAACATCAAGTTCTTAATTGGAATTAAGTTTTCCATTCATTTAGATTTTAGAGTCTAGCGATAAATGAACATTTTTAGAACGGAGGGCAAACGCCAATCACTAACAAGGTAAGGGCCCAAGGAATCTAGCAGGAAAATACAAAAGAGTCGTTCCCTTTGGCGGCCGTTTCTGGCTTTCAGACCACCATAAATGAAGGGTTGGATTTGTCTGAAAAATCGTTATTGTTCTTCAGTTCTTGTTTCCTTCTCCATTTTCGTTGTTTTCTCTCTGTGATGGAAGTGAAGCTTAGCCATAAAAAACATATCTCCCTCTCAAAATCTCCTCTTTCAAACCATACAAAAATAAGCTTCCCTCCTCACACCTTGCGTTTTAAACCCTGGGCACATGCTGAAATCCTACGTTTCCAAGGCCTGGTGAAGGTTTTGTCTTTCTCTTCCCACACCACCATTTCCGTATGAATTTTACTACTTACAAGTAGGATGTCTTTTTGTAGGCTTTGCCAAAACGGATGGTTTGGTTTGTTGGTGGCAGAAATGGAGATTGCAGAACGAGGCCATGGACAATTCCTGCGCTCATTTGGTGAAAGAGTTAAACGAAACTCCTTTAACCCCTTTGTTAAATTCTGGGTTTTGGCCATTTTTTCATATTCAAAGCTTGTTTGAGGTGAAAAGTTTGTAGTTTCAACTTCAGGGGTGAAACTTTTCTTCCATTTCAAAGATGTATGGGGTGTCTGTTAATTCAATCGTAGCTGCTAACAAGAACATAGTGGATATTGACCTTGTTTTTGAAGGCCAGCTCCTTAACATCCCTGCTCCTACCCTCCTAGATACTCAACTTGTAAGTAAGATTGTTCAAGTTAGTTGAGCTATTACCATATTCTTCCCTGATTCAAAATTGTAATGATCTAGCAAATTAAGAAGTTGACAGTGTAGTTTGGATTTGATTTAGAACTTTTAGCCTAAATTGCGTTGAGTTAAGCTTGGACTTCTATCAGATTTTTGTTGAAATTTGCCTTGGTACTGTACATTTTGTTTCCTTTAATCAGGAGCGAGCCAAGAAAAGTAGATTGTGGTCCGTGCACTTAAAGCTCCTTCAGGGAAAGCATTTTTCACCATCCTAACATCGCATCGTTTATCATGTGTAAGTCTGTTTATAAGAACCAGACAACGGTGTTTCATGATTATTCTTGGCAAGCTCAGCAAGCTTTCCCACTCTATTAGCAGGCTAAATCCACTGGTTATTTTCTAGTTGTGGTTCCTCTTATAGCATTTTGCATCGGATGTGTAATCAGTACCTTTAACACAAAAGTTGCCAGAGGCATAAGACAACAAGCTGGTGATAAGTCTCATGCACTTCATCAGGGGGCAAAAGGCA
The DNA here is from genome assembly GCA_019671005.1 of Hibiscus mutabilis. NCBI lineage: Eukaryota > Viridiplantae > Streptophyta > Magnoliopsida > Malvales > Malvaceae > Hibiscus > Hibiscus mutabilis. The sequence goes on from CM033743.1 coordinate 2,985,932, forward strand.
TGCGATGGAAGTCTGCCCTCAGTGACACGGAAGGAGATGTTTTTTACTCCGAATTAGGCCTTGACTCTAATGTAAGTAATCAGTTCAACATGTGGTAAATTTCAACCGCATATGTGCAAAAGCCAATTTCTTGCAGCATTCAACACCGATATTTAGCAGCGTCTCTTTCTTTGGATAAAATGGCATGATATTTCTCTTTTATGACATAAATTTATCGGTTGGAGCCCCTATTGCACAGGTTTATATTAGCATAACTGATTACCGGTATAGTTTCATATTGCTTTCGCTTTTTCCTGAGATTAAAACTGTTCTGATGTGCTTGCTAAGGTGACCATATGATCTTATGTTGACATGAGAAGCCATGAAAAGGGTAGTATCCATATAATTGGAGTAAGTATAAGTAATTCTGGATGTCACCACCTATGAATAGTAGAAAAAATGTTTTTTCGGTTAACTTTTCGCTGACTGGATGATTATACACTGGGCAACCTTGGTCTCACAGCTTCAGGTAAATGACCCTTTGTGCTGGGAATCACCTTACCTTGCGTGTGGCATCATTGCAAGTTTATTTGTTTGGAAGCGGTATTTCCAAGTATGTGATTCTCGTGTTCCTGGTGGTGCTGAAGGGTAGAAAGCTGTCTGTTGGAGATGATAAGTTGCATTACAACTCTTTGCTTCAGCGTCAGTGGCATAGGGCAGCATTGCACTACATCCATTTCATATGATTGCAATATACTGAGACCCTGTCTGTGGGACTTAATGATGCTACCGGAGCCGGAGAATGCTCAATACATGGTTACACAGGACTTGGTGTTGCTAATGAGATAGAAGATGAAATTATAGGTCTTGCTATGGAAGAATGCCTGACAGCTTGGTGGGTACTGCATACTAAAATCATGCATAATTTAGACTTTCAAGCATGGTTGTTCACTTATGCAGTGGCTTACGGGTTGATGGTCTCCTTGTATGTTTGTTGTCCGGGTGAGAATGATGGAATTTCAAGCGTTTGCATTTGATGCTGCTTTGCCCAAGGACCTTTTTACGAATTTGATCCGTTCATCATGCTACAGATAACAGGGAAGCCTATGGTGATATATGTGTACTTTGATTGTTCTTACCTTCTTGGACAAAGAAGACTGGACAGCTCCATGATATGCATGGTAGACATGGGACTTGAATTGTGAGACATATCGAAGAATCATTTATAGTTCTAAACTCATTCAGCATGGAGAAGCCTGAACCTGCCAATTTCCAGTGACAGGTCCTACTGAGCTCACTAGAAATCAAAGAAACTGAACAATGATACAATAGCAGTTCACATAAAGAGCATTAGCAATCATGATATAGTTATTGTCTTTGATTTGGTTGATATCCAAGAGGTGTCTTTTTTTATTTTGCTAAGCAAAAGGTATCTGTTAGACCAAAAATTTGAGTTTGGGTGCTAAGTTTATTTTGAAATGTTGTGCAGAGTCCTTCAGAAGATGAAGCACACATCCAGTATGAGGAGGCCCCTGAGGATTATGGAAGACTTAAACATGATTATCAGAAATTTCTTTCGGAATGTGGCATTGCCGAATGCGGATATTGGCGAGATGGTTCTCCTAGGACCTGACTGGACCTGTACCTACTATGAATCCCACCACTTCTCAGCAGAGAAGAAAATTGGATACTTGTAGAGAGTTTTTCCCTTGGTTTGCACCAATATTTATCGGTTTCTTTTTGCTGGGCTTGTACTGGTTCAATCTTTTTTCACCACTTCCTTGAATTTGTGATTTGCTAAAATAATTATAAAAAAAAAGACTTTTGAGATTTGTTGGTGTACTTGATGGTTCAATTGTGGTTCTGGTGGGGTATCCAGAGAAATCACAGCCACTAGTTTATTGTATTCATGCTGAATTATGGTGATTAAAGCAGCAAAAAAATTATGTATTTAGCTGATAATGCAAATTGGAAACTCGTCTACTTGTGAGGAGAGAATATTAATTATAACTCTAGTGAAAGGAAGAGAGTGCTCTTAGTGGGCGTAGAATTCATGACCTAAAGAAAGATATATAATTTATGTTGATGGCTCCTATAAATTTAGACATTTTTAAATGACCTCCTCAATAAATGGTTTTGAGTTCCGTTGTTGTATAACATGTATTTATTTTTATATTGTAGTTTAATTACTTATAAATCGACTCAATAAAATTATTATATGTTTTTATTAATTCTTTCTCTCCCTGTAAAATTAAATTCAAACGAAACAATGGTGTCTCAACTGGAAATGAGACTTATCAGGATTTATTTTAATGGAAAGAATAGTTTAGTCGGGCTTAGTAGATGGAATTCATTTTAGAATAACATAGATGACAAGTTATTAAATTAAAACTTTGTACTTCAATTTGTAACCCATTAAAAACATATTGAATTTTATATATTAAATGCAGAAAAATACAATATATTAAATTTGGTTAGTTATTAATTTGTATGCACATTTTGTCGGTTGGCCAAGCTAATTAAGATTAGAATTAGAATTTATCAAAAAAAATTACAAATTCTAATAACCATATATATTCCTACTTTACAAGACAAAAAACTATTAGTAATAATTTTATGGATAATTATTTAATATATAATTAGTAATTTAGTAGGAAAAGAATTTACACAAATTATAGTAAAATCATGGTAATTGTCTTTAGCAAATTTAAGAATAAAGAATAAGACATTTGTCACTATTTTAATCTCGAGTGTGAAAAAATACATTACCAAAACACATGGTAATAATTTTTTAAAAAATTCGAATTTCACATCAAAAATTTTAAGACTTTATCGTTAAGCTAAAGCATCCTTGATTAAGCTACTCTTAATGATTGAGTAGTAATCTTAAAACTCAATTTAGAAAATCATTAAATCACCGATTATATTTTATCGTTTCAATCTTATTAAGAAAAATTACTACTTAAACATGAATTTATTTACTTACTTGAGTATTTAATATCACTTGAACAAATTAAACTTGTGGTCTCACTATCAAATCTTATTTGTCATCCAAATAAAAGAATCTACTAAAAATAATTTTAACATTTTTCTTGGTTGTCTTCTTAATTTCTAATGGTTTTGCCCTGACTAATTTATACCGATCCGTGTCATATACCTAATTTTGGTGGGTGAGTCTTCAACGGGGATTTTCTGTATACACAAAGACTCGAACTTAATACTTTTTTGGTTTCAACATTGAAATATAAGTCTATTTTTTGAAAATAAATGGAAGACCTAAATATTCGAACTATTTTGGGGAATAATGCAAACCCAAATAATATTTTGGGTTTTGGGGCACCTTTGGATATATTTTGAGATCTACGACAAATTTTACAGTGCAGGGTGAAGTCACCACCTGCAGATGGCGACTTGGATGAAGACGCCATCTGTAGGTGGCGACTTCCCCTTGATTTGTAATATTTTAATATTTTTTCTTATCGATTCAAGACAAAATCGGGGTGAAGTCGCCACCTGCAGATGGCGTCTTCACCCAAGTCGCCATCTGCAAGTGGCGACTTCACATGCACTGTGAAATTTGCCGTATATTCTAAAATATATCCAAATGTGCCATATTTTCTCAAATATTCAATCCATTTGGATTATATATCGAACGAAGCCTAAATATTCATATTTGATAAATAAAAACTTGAAATGTCGTAATTAGAGTAGAAAAACAATTTTGGAATTCAAATTGTACTTGCTCCAAGAAAATGAGCTTTCTAGTTCAACTAAAACAGGGGACGCCAAGGCAATTGAGTTGACATATATATTGGTAGAATGTTGAAGTTCAACTTTGTTATAGTAATCAATCTGATTAGGCATTTCAAATGAAATTTTGTCTCTGGTGATTAGAAAAGAAAAAGAACAAAAATCAGAACATCCCATTCCTCGGTTCAATTCAAGGACAAAAGGGTCTGTCGGAGCCAGCCTTGTGACTAGGAATGTTGAAATGTCTGAGTCTTCCCTGTTGTTCCCTCAGGTATCCTTCACATAGAAAAGTCATGGAGAACTTATCTTCCACGACCCTGTCCACATCGTGCACGAACACATCGGTCTCCCCTTCTTTTCGGTTCCTAGCCATCAGACCCGCAGTGTAGATGGCATTCATTCTCCCCGGAGCTTCATCGTGGAACCCGGTGGGGGCGTCCACCATTATCAGATCCCATTCCACGTCGTAAATCTCATTCGGGAACCCTTTGAGAGCAAGCTCGCACTTGGAGAATCTAGGGTCGCCCACCACTTTGCATTCCTCCCTCATTCCCATCTCCATCAGATCATCCGCCTGGTGAACTTTGGTCACGTACTCGACGTGGTAAGATTCTAAACTCGGCAGTTTCTCCTTGATCTGCTCGATCCACGCCTTGTCTTCTTCGAGGAAAACGGTGCGACCGCCGTGGTTGAGAGATGTCCACATCAGACTGTCGTGGCCCAACCCGAACACCAGGAAGTTGCAAGGTGATTTCTTCTCTAGAACCCTGGCTGAGACCGAGATTTCCTTGAGGGTCTGTTGCGGAGTGATGTTTGTGGTGGCGTAGTGGATGAGGGCATTGGCTAGAGATGGTGGGGTTTTGGTGCATGTTGGCGTCGAGGGAAGAGATGGGCAGGCTACCGGCGTTGATTCGCTCGATGGAGGCTCGTCGACTGGATCGGGTGTGTTGGCGATGTGGGAATCTGAAATGGGCGGTGGGTGTGGTTTGGAAAATGAAGAGCTGGTGGTGATGAGGAGGAAGACGAAGAGAAGAACGGAAACACAGATGAGGATGAGCTTGGTGTTGAAAAGAGATTGAGATTTGGAGTTGGACGGCCTCATTGTTGTTCCCTTCAATTTGATTCCTTTTTCCTGGCTTTGACAAAAGAAATTTTTTGTTTTCTTTGGCAAGAACAGGGAAAGGAAAAGGTGGAGAGAAAAAAGAGACACAAAATGAAGATAAAGTTTAGTTTGGAGTTATTATATGGGCGTATGATGTTGATGATGTTTTCAGCTTCTTCTTATTTTTTAACTACATTGTTTATTAGTTTAACATAAGATAAAATGTGCATACTACGGATCCAAGACTTTAAGTTAAAATGACAAGCCTAAAAATTTTATGGAATGAAAATATATTTTTAATAAAAAATATTAAATTATATACGAATTTTAAATTTATAGAGGATGACCGCCCCTCCAATCCTTTTTCGGTCCATTCCTGACAATATACATGATTAAGAAATTAAATATGTTAGTTCAATAAGAAAAACTATAATTAGAATAGTCAATTATTAATCTATATTATTACTCTCTTTTTTAATATAATCTCTATTATTGCTCTAACTATAAGAAATGATTAGTTTAAGTTGTGCATTTAATATAGACACGACGCATGAACTAATATGGAGAATTCAGGAACATATTTATTTAAACATAATGTTTTGAAAATAATTAAACAATCACATTTGGCTGGTTGGTCAAGTTGCTCATATTTGTTCTCCTGTATTCTCCTAAGTCATAGGTTTTAAATCCACTAAAAAAAACACCCCTTTCTTTTTCTTGAATCTCTCATTCCTTCTCTAAGTAAGATTAAGATTAAGATTAAATTTAAGATTTGTCAAAATAAAATTATAAGGCGAAAATATACAATAATTCAATTTAAAGCTTAGAGTAGAAGGAAAGGAGGGTTGTTATGATGGGGCTCTGACCTTGATAGCAAATCTACTAAAGTTCCTGTTCCTGTTGCATAGAATTAAAAAAAATGCAGGGTTAACGTGGTGGGTTCGTTTAATTCGATAACTACATTTACTTTATAATTGTTTCTAATGTTTGAAAGTTGTGAAGTTGTTGGAGGGGTTGACGATTCCATAAGAAGGGAGAGTCTAAAAATTTAAATTATGGCATCATAATTTAATAAATTTTATAAAAAAAATTTTAAGTCAATCGAAACTTTACAGGAAGAAGATTATCATGGAAGAATTACTAAAAAGGAACTATATTCAAATACAATCTTTGTTTTAAAATATAGTTAATTGCATGTCGAGTCTTCAAAAATTTTATATTTATTTACAAATTATTAAAAAATAATAATATTTAATTATATATAATATTAATAGTATATAACGGTAGGTATGGTCGGTTCTAAAATTTTCCGTATTACTAATTCATTGTTGAATGTTGTCCAAGCCACTGGTACTGTCCAAGCAACGAGGGTCCATCCCAAAAGTAAACCCAACCCGTTTAGCATGAAACTCAACAATAACCCTTTCTTCTTCGAAAAAAAAGGATTTTTTTCAAGTTCGGCCTTAAATGGTTAGTCCATCTTAGCCCACAACACTGCACCCGTGGCATCTCAGGAGGTACGTACAATCAACTGCAGTTAAAATTTTAAGGTTTAAATGATCGAAATGATCAATTTAAAAATATTAAAATGAAAGTACATACAAGTTAAAACAAAAAAGTTGTTAACCATCCATAAGTTTAACATTTTTCCCTTAATATAATAGAAAATAAAAGTTAATTTTTCAACAAGAAGGAAAATAAAAATGATTAAATATTCTTTTGTATAATTTTTAATATCTGATCTATTAATCTACTAAATACTAATTCAGATTAAGTATTATATAGACTCATTTATGGAGTAATTCTCTAATTTAATTTACTCTATTTACAATGTTAATATTCGAACATTTGATATTTAAACACAATTTTTAAACTTTAATCTTAATCCAACGGTAATTATTAAACATATTAAATCAAATTCTATTATTAATCCTATACTTGTTAAAAATGATATGTTCATAAACTAAAATTGATTTTTTGAGCATACGTACTAAATTCATTACCTCCGTATAAAACATGGACTAATGACAAAATTTCCCCATTAGAAAAACAATCATTTTGATTACAGTCCTCAGTCCTCACTTGAGTCTCCTCTCTAAAGCCAAAGCAGAAGAAAACAGGAAAGACAGAAAATGGGCGCAACAGCCGCCGTCAAATCTCTCCATTTTTGTTCTTCACAAGAGCCCCTTTCATTTCTCTCCTTAACAAAATCAAAAACCCTAAACCTCAATTTCTCGAAGACCTCATTAGCCCCTCATTCTCACCGTCTTCGTCTTGCCGTAAGAGCTTCTTCAGCCTCCTCCACTGCTCTCAATGATCCGCCCAATCCAACTCTTAGCAATTACGATCATCAGCTTCGAGCCAAAATCCTCTCCGAATCACTCCCCTACATCCAGGAATTTAGGGGAAAGACCATTGTCGTCAAATACGGCGGCGCTGCCATGAAATCTGCCGAGCTCAAGGCCTCTGTTGTCAGGGACCTCGTCCTTCTCGCATGCGTTGGCCTCCGTCCCGTCCTCGTCCACGGAGGCGGTCCTGAAATCAACGTCCTTCTCAATCAGCTCAACATCCCCTCTCAGTTCCGCGATGGGCTCCGTGTAACCGACGCCAGGACCATGGAAGTTGTTTCAATGGTCCTTGTCGGAAAAGTTAACAAAGACCTGGTCTCTCGTATCAACTTCGCTGGAGCCACCGCCGTCGGCCTTTCTGGTATAGACGGCCGCCTTTTAACTGCCCGACCCAGCCCAAACGCCGCACAGTTGGGCTTTGTCGGGGAGGTCGCGAGAGTGGACCCCACAGTCCTCCAAACGCTCGTGGACAACGGAAGCATCCCGGTGATTGCTTCAGTTGCGGCCGATGAGTTCGGACAGCCTTACAACATCAATGCAGACACGGTTGCTGGTGAGGTGGCGGCGGCATTGGGAGCAGAGAAACTGATCCTGTTGACCGACGTCGCAGGGATTCTGAGAAATCGGGAGGATCCTGGAAGCTTGGTGAAAGAGATTGATATAAAGGGGGTGAAGAAAATGATTGAGGAAGGGAAGGTGGGTGGTGGGATGATTCCGAAAGTGAACTGTTGTATTCGATCCCTTGCTCAAGGGGTCACCACTGCTAGCATTATCGATGGTCGTGTTGAGCACTCGTTACTTCATGAGATTATGACCGATGAGGGTGCTGGAACAATGATCACCGGTTAAACTATAGCCTACTATTCTCTGTTTTTGTTAGTTTTAATGTTGTAAGTCTTCTATTTTTCTGCTTCAATTTCGTGTGGCAAGAATAAAATGGGTAATGGAATTGGAAGCTGAACACAATTTTCAATTAAGCTGCATATGTTTGATTCTGGCAGAGTCTGTAGCTGCAGCTTTAAGCTGAATATCTTGGCTATTAACTTCTACAGTCCTCTTTATGTGCTTATATCTTTAATATCTTTTCTTTGCATAAAGTTTTATATGGATTCTCCCTCTTTTGTTTGGCTATGCTTTTTCTTGCATTTAGGTAATGTCTTGGTTGCTTTATGTTTTTTTGGTTTATTGGAATTTCAAGTTGCTTCTGTTGCTCTTGTTTGTATGATAGATTTATGGAATTCCACAGGTTCCTCCTATGGAGACGTGTTACCTGGATTTGGGGTGAGTTTTATATGTTTCACTTTTTGTGAGTGGGAGCATATATATTACATAAATCTCAGGGTGGGCAGTGGGCACAACTAGTAAAATAGTTAACTAACATAAGGAATTGAGGTGCATGCAATCAGTAACATGGATAATTAACCCAGGAAATTTCAGATTCCAGGGTGGGCGCATGGATCTGCCAGTGATCATACCGCAAACTTATGTCTGAATGTGTCGGACAAAGTTATTTTAGGAAAACGAAAAGTCTAGGTAACATAGTTGTGGAGTGGGTTACATGTATTCTTCATCTGCAAGCAGCATTTGATTGCAACTTTTGATTGTTATTTTGATATTTCATTGTATTTTAGATGCTTACTTTTTATGTGTTTAGTTCGTTCCTTTGTTACTTCTCATGCAGTACTTCATGAAATGCCTTGTTTCTTATTTTATTTTGCCTAAAAATGGTAGGCTCCAACTTATTTATCTGGAAATCTGTCTTCCACAACCTATATTTTACAATTATATCCAAGTAGATATTTGCTAGGTTTGAGGTGGAAGATATTGGCTCGATGGAGACAGCTCGACCGTGTTGTTATGAGATATGTGGGGTGAAATTCAGGGATGCATTTCTAGACTGAGTTATTTGCTGTGTTTCCGCATTGTATTTGAAGACTATTGAATTATAGGCAGATATTGGTGTCAAGAACAATTAAATTCAGTACTTTCTTATCGTACTTTACTTGAGGTTCAAGAATGTGCCTTCTTTTTCTGGGATAAGGTTTAGAAATGCTATTTACTTTGTTTCAGCCTTTCTTTTAGTATAATAAAATTTAGTATTTATTAATTTTAGGCTTAAGGGCTACTTTTGCCCTTGTAGTACTAATTTATCGATTCCGCCTCTATGATATTTTTCATTAATTTGGCCCCTGAAGTAGTCGAATTGCATTATCGTTTGCCCCTTGACTGACACTTTAACCCTAATTTATAAATTTCAAACCCTAATAGATAATTTTATCAATCTAAGGTGATTATGAAACATAAAAAGTATTCTTAAACCCTAAACGGTAATGCAATTCGACTATTTCAGGGCTAAATTGATGCGAAAATATTATAGGGGTGAAATTGATAAATTGAGACTACTACACGGCAAAAGTAGCCCTTTAAGCCTTAATTTTAAATTCGTGCGGAAGGCAGGAGTAAATCAAAAATAGGTATCGTTGATGGGAATAGTATATTATGATGGTTTCCAATGAAAAGAACTGTGTGCAGATTCCAAATTTTGGACTTAGTGACTAAGCTTATTATCTTCCAAGACAAAAACAGGGATAAGTAGGAGACTAAATTTTAAGCTCCTCTTATCCCTTCGGCAACTGATTACGATGAGTATATATATCCCATGTATCTCCATCTCCATTAACACTTTGTAGAACATCATAGCAGGATGAAGCTTGCGACCATGGACGCCATTGATTCTTTGATGCCTTACTTACTCCACTTGGTAGTTCTATACGTGTCTGTTGTTTTCATCTACTTGCTTTACAAATATAAATCCAGCAACGGCGGTGCCACCCCTAACCTTCCTCCGGGAAGAAAGGGTCTTCCCTTCATTGGTGAAACCTTGGATTATGTGTTGGCGTCCAGATGGGGGACTCCTGAGAAATTCATAACTGATAGAACTACCAAATATTCACCCGATGTGTTCCGTACATCGTTGCTTGGAGAAGACATGGCGATCTTTTGCGGCTCCGCAGGTAACAAGTTCCTTTTCTCCGGCCAAAACAAATACGTCACTTCATGGTGGCCTGATTCCATCAAGAAAGCTTTGATGGATCCAGACAGTGTTGACAATTATTCTAAAGACCAAACTTCGAGCCTATCTGCCTCCTTTTCTCAAGCCCGAGTCTCTGCAACATTATATACCAGTGATGGACATAATGGCAAAAGAGCACCTAAATCAACACCGGTCCCCCTAAAATGAGGTCCAGGTTTTCCCGCTCTCAAAGAAGTACACATTCGCCCTTGCTTGTCGTCTTTTCATGAGCGTCATAGATCCAGAAGAGATTGACAACTTCGCGAAGCCTTTCGCTCTTGCAACCGCCGGTCTCATATCAGTGCCCATTGATCTTCCGGGTATGACATTCAACCGCGCGGTGAAAGCTGGCAGACAAATTCGGCAACAGCTTTTGGCCCTCATCACCAAGAAGAAAAACGAGCCATTAGAGAAAGGGAAAACAGTGGCTTCGGACTTGGTTGATAGCATGTTGATGGATGGAATGACGGAGGTTGAGATAGGCAACAAGATCATAGGCTTCTTTATCGCCAGCCATGACACAACAAGCACTGCAATCACCTTCATCGTTAGCTATCTCTCGGATCATCCTGACGTGTATAGCAGGGTCCTTGAAGGTACGTCCTTTGATTTGGATTTTAATTTTTAATTGGCCGGGGACTGAACAAATACTGGTTGGAAAGTGCAGAGCAAATGGAGGTTTTAAGATGCAAAGTGGGAGGATCAGAGGAGCCATTGAGATGGGAAGATATACAGAAGATGAAGTATACATGGTGCGTGGCATGCGAAGTCATGAGGCTGGCTCCTCCGGCTAATGGATCGTTTAGAGAGGCCATTACCGACTTTACCTACGCCGGTTATACAATTCCAAAGGGATGGAAGGTAATCCCTCTGACTGTGTTTCTCATTTATACCAGACATTATCATCTGACCATCCATGTACACATTGTTGATCGTTCGTTATTCGGAATGCACGGTTCAGGCGTTTTGGACGGTGCATACAACCAATAAGAATCCGAAATACTTCCCGGATCCAGAAAGATTCGATCCATCAAGATTCGAAGGGAACGGTCCTGCGTCCTACACGTTTGTACCGTTTGGTGGAGGCCCATCGGATGTGCCCGGGAAAAGAGTATGCTCGACTCGAAATCCTGACATTCATTCACAACCTGCTCACCCGTTTCAAATGGGTGAAAACCAATCCGAATGAGAAGATTTCCTACATCCCATCCCCCATTCCTGGGGAGGATCTTCCCATCAACATACAACCAATACCAAACTAATTGCTCTCCTCCGATGCATCGATATTGAAAGCTTTTCAACTCCACCCACTTTTATTATTAATTGTTTTCCCACATGTGGAGATAATATCTTTTAAATTTGCTATATAATATATTGTTTTAAAGTTTTACTGTTCTGTGGAACAATGTAATAATAAATTCCTAAAATAAGTTGATGGATAATACTTTTTCGATATTTTGTAGTTGATTTAGTTTTATATTTCTTTATCTTCAATGAATAAATTATATTATAAATCTACAAACAAAACCTTAATTTCACTTTCATGTCTACAATTTGGTTGTCATCGTGATTCGCGGCCCACCTACTGATTTTTCGAAGTTCTGAGCTTGGCCTCCTAAGCGTTTTTATCTCGTCAAGTCAAGGTTACTTACAATATTTTCGTTTAAAATATTGCACACAAACTATTCGACAAAATGTGTTAAACAAATTATTTTGAGTACGGTTAATTACAACTTCACTTTAATTTAAGGTTTGCCAGGGGAAATATTTGGAGACGTTAATTGTAAATAACAAAACTTTGGATTTCTTCCTCTTCTTAGTCACAGAAAATGAGGGGATCCCTTTTCTATCAGACCAGTTGTTCCCTGTGGAGAAGACAAGGAAATCCAAAAGCCAAACCCCACTGTCGTATCCTATCATCCGCTTCCTTTTCTACTGCAGACCATGACGAAGGAGACGCCTTTCAAAGCAATCCTTCTAAAGTCAAGATCTTCGACCGCCACCTTAAACGCAAACAGGTAGTAGTGTTTTGATTTTTCATATTTATATGTGTCTAGTAATTGTTAATTAATCAATAATTGGTGATTGGTTTTCGGATGGCAGCGTGATCGAGCTGCGTGGTTGTTGCGTCCCAATGATTCCTTCGTACATGCTGTAGCCGAGAATTTAGTGGATCGCTTGGAGGTTGTTATCTGCTTTGCTTTACTTTCCATTTTATTTTGCAAATAAGTTACTTCTTGTTTTAGTGATAAAATTTTCTTGATCGGCCATGCTTGTTTTACTAGAGGAAATTTGTGAAAAAGACGGTGAACTGGTTTAGTTTATAATTTCCTATTGTTTCAAGCCCATTTGATTCAATCTGTGGTTCTCCAGGGACATAAATGTCTCATGCTTCTAATTATACGAATTTAACGGCACCAATTTTTCTAATGGTAGTTGGAATGATCTTACCTTGCAAAAGGTACAGCAGTTTCTTAAGGCTGAAAGTTTTCCTTGGTGATTTGGGTACTTTATTGTTTGTTTCTTTTACCACCTACCTTTAATTTGAAAACTATTTAAAAATGAAGAAAAACAAACATAATTTACTTTTATATTGAATTTTTTTTTATTACAATTGGCGTTGGTTTTTATTTGTCTATTGCCTTTAACTAACCACCGTTAACTTTTAGTAACTTTAAAGAAGTAATAAGAAGCTTGGCAATAGCTAAAGCCTAAAAGTATAAGAAAGTTGCTTGGAGTTGGAATTGTGAATGTAATAGTAATTGTGTAAATTAATTATGTACTTTAATATTTTTAGGACTGCAAGAAAACATTTCCTACTGCATTATGTTTGGGAGGTTCTCTGCAAGCTGTGAGGCCAAAGCTGTTAGGACGTGGTGAGTGTTAGTGTATCAAGTTCCTTTCCTAATTACCAAAAAAAAGTTCATTTCCTACCATTTGTATAGCTATTTGTGTTGTTGACTCAACTAGCGAAAATTTTAGAAGAAAATTAATTCAAATGATGGTATCACTTCCAATTGATGGAAAGTTGGAAGATAAATGTGAGCGGAAGTTTTCTTTTCATGTGGCTGCGGTTAAAGTCATTAGAGGTAGTTTGTGAAGTGAATGACACTTCATTTACAAATGAACATGTATGGTTTCTGTGCCTGTTCTGATTCCACTTTTTTCTGTTAGACATAATTTGTATGATTTTACAACTCCCATTAGAAATCAATAAAAAAAATCAAGGACTTTGAGCAGAGCAAAAGCCAATTGCAATTGAAGTGTTTGGAATTGTATGTGTTTGTGATCACAGTTTTACTAACTTAGGTTTTAGTATATGAGATGGTTGTTGCAATGTTAAGGCAAAAGATGTTAACTTCTGCAGATTTCAATTCAAGAATGGTTCTTATAATCTACTCAAGTTTGGTTTGTTTTAGGTGCTTATGGTTATACACGTGCATGATTATCTCTTGGAGTTTATTTTTAAGCTCCATTTGATTATTGATTTTGCTGCTTTGTTTTTGCAAGTTAAAAAAAGAAGATAAATAAAAGATAAAGAATAAGGATTTGAGTACTAAAGCAACAGCATTTTACAAGAGTCTAAATTAAAGGCTTTATTTTAAAGGTAATAGAAGTTTGATTTAATATTGTTATCTGTTTATTGTGCTATTGTTTGGCAATTTGATTTGTTTAAATGAAATACACAGAAACACACACACACACACACAGAGAGAGAGAGAGAGAGAGATTTCCCACAATTACTCTCATGCAAATGTGAGGATGTAGATAGCTAGTAGCAAAAGCACAAATAAAGGGAGCCTTGCTAAGTAAAGGCCAACTGCCATCCTAATCTTATGAAATTTGTGTTCTAGCCATGTTCTTACATTGATCAGTTTGTTCTTTATGTTTATCTCATGCTGCTGCTTGATATGTATTTATTTCCTACTACCTCAACCGTTCCTTCAGTATCTTTTGCATTTCTTTTCCTTTATTTTCTCCCACTAAGTTCTTGATCAAGAAAATGTCTTTTCTTGGATTTCGAATTTTTAATTTTACACCACTTTAGGTTATGTATGTTATTCAGTATCTAGTATGTCGCTTTTATCCATTAGTGTATTTTCAGTAGTTGACCAAACTTCCACTTCATGCTTGCAGGCTGCAGTGATTTATTTATAACTCATTTTAAGAATTGTCTTCCTGTGTTTATGCACTTTTGCAGAGATATGTTACTGCTGTTAGTGGTGTATGATTTATTTGAATGATCAAGTTAAAGATAGCCTCTGTGGTTAGTAACCATTATAAAGCAAAATAATTCTGAAATTTGCAGGTGGAATTGAAAAGTTAATTATGATGGATACCTCGTATGATATGTTAAAGGTGTGCAAAAGTTCTCAACCAGATTCCAGTGATGAAAATATTGAAACATCGTATGTGGTTGGCGATGAGGAGTTTCTGCCCATTAAAGAAAGGTAAGCATGAAAATTTAGTTCATATGTTATTGTTGAAAATTTCTTTCATACACTAATTGCTTGGATTCCTTGATGTAAAGTTCAGTAGATTTGATAATCAGTTGCCTTGGATTCCATTGGATAAATGATCTTCCAGGAGCAATGATACAGGTGTGTGCTTGTATTTTCCAGTGTATTAAGCGTCCACATCAATCTTGGTGTTATACTATTTAAAAAAAAACTTGTTGCAATAGGAATTAGAATTGGATGGAGTGGATGATGCCTGTTTATCAGTACACTATAGCAAGTAATGTGATGCTTGGGATATGAGTAACTAGATTAATTATTGTGCTTAAACTTGAATACTAAAAAATACACATGCGATATGTGCAGTCTATACTTTTAGGAAATACTAGTTTTTCTTTCTTTTCTTTTATTTCCTTAGGACAAGTTTTCACTTCCATACTCCTAAGATATATCAACAAATAGCAAAATATCATTCTTTTTAAATGTTTGCTTCAGATGTGTAAAATCATTACAAATACTGGTAGAGATGTGTTGTACTCTAGGACAGGAATAATAAAAGGAAAAAACTTTTAGGTTTTTAATTTAGGGTTTAAAGTCTAGGGGTTTAGGTTGTAATGTTTAGAATTTAAGGTTAGTGTTTAGAATTTAGGGCATAGGGTTTACGGTTTAGGGTTTAGTTTTTTAGGGTTAGGGTTAAGAATTTAGGATCTGGGTTTTATAGTGTAAATATGCAGGCTTGTGTAAAATTAGTTTTACACAGCTTGTGTATCAAAATTTACCCATAATAAAATCCTTTATAAAGGCCTCATCTAATTTGTAAGCCAGTTTTCTTTTGACTGCTATCAAGTATTACTTTTATTGAGTTTCTAATTAAACTATACAATCAATGCGGAATATTCAGGTTGCTTTTATATCCATGTCTATGACAATCATACTAATTGTATTTTTGACAGTGCAAATTGGCGTTGAAGCCGGATGGCCTATTCTTAGCAGCTATCCTTGGAGGAGAAACCTTAAAGTTGTCTATACCCTTTTCTATTTTCATATGTTGATTAGAACCTAGTTTTTACATCCTTGCATGTTACCTTTCTGTCTCACTTGTATCTTATACTTTTGAATAGGGAGCTGCGAATAGCTTGCACTGTGGCTCAAATGGAGCGTGAAGGAGGCATTAGTCCACGGGTATCACCTCTGGCACAGGCATGTGACTTGGTTACTTGTTTTCTCTCATTTCAGTTGCTCGAACGATGACAGTTTTTGGAGTTTCTACTATTTCTCTTGTCAGTTTAATTCTTGTTAACTTTAGCGATTGCAATTCAGCTATTGAGTTAAATTTTTATGCTTTTATTTGGCATATCTATATATATGCTATATATAAAGTGGCTTAAAAGAATTCAAACTTTTTGCAGATACTACACTGAGAGAGAGGCTCAGAGTCACAATTTTTCTTCATCTTGCAGTGTGTAGATTAAACATATAAACTGTTGATTGGCAATAAGACATCAAATCAAATGCATATCTTCTAATTTAATTAGATTCTAGGTAATTGACTGTGTGAACCACTGAGTAGGCATTACAGAGGAGGCTGCTTTGTTTTGCTTTGGGCTGGGACTGTTAAGCAAACCCCGGTGTGAAAAATATATTAGTAATAATGATGGGAAAGTAACATTAGTAGCATCCTTTATAGTATAGTAAATGTGAGGTAAAGCTAGCTCCCAGTCTGAAAATTTCAAGTTGGCTTTTCCATGGAGATTTAAATTAAAATATACCACAAGTGATTAAGCTTGTTTGGAGGTAAAACATGTTTCAATTGTATAACGTAGTCATTATGTGCGTCCAATATGAGAAATGAGGCATCATAACAGAACATTTTTCTAAAATAAAGAGAATGTTTTCTCATCCTGGTGTTAACTAGCAGTTTTTAGCTTTTGGCTTCAGGTCAGGGATGCTGGCAACCTTTTGACCAGGGCAGGCTTTGCACTTCCTGGTGTTGATGTTGATGAATATGTGGTTAGATACAAGAGTGGTAAGATTCCCTCTTATTGTTTTTCAGTTTTCAATTTTGATTTGCACAGCTGTCATAGCTGTCTAATAAGGTGATATATATATATATATATATCAAATTTAAAATGCTTTCAACTACGGGCTTATAAAATGTCTGGGTCAAATTTCACGTTTATTAAATACAACTTTATTGTACCTTACCCTCCGATTCAATACTTAATTGGCCTGCTATTCTTGACATTGCTTAATATGTTAACTTTATTTTTCATTATGAATTAAACAATGTCTCCTTTTAATGCAGCCTTGGATCTTATTGAACATCTGCGAGCAATGGGTGAAACTAATGCTCTTCTGCAAAGGAGCAATGTAAGACATCTTTTGGACAATGATGTCTGTCCCGTTTAAACTAGGTGGTTTTCAAACAAAGAATAAGATAGTCTAACCTTAAACCCTTCATGTGCTATACCTTGAAATCAGATCCTTAAGAGGGAAACAGCTCTAGCTACCGCAGCCATCTATGACTCGATGTTTGCAGCTGAAGATGGCACCATCCCTGCAACTTTCCAAGTCAGTGCATTAATATCCCTTTCAAGGGCTTTTCATTTGAAAGAAAGACATTATGCATACCATCAGATTTTTTATATTATAATATACCAATTTGATATCCATGATCTAACTTTGCTCTAATCGTTCCCCATTTCTACTTCCCTTGTAGATTATTGTTTGTTAGTTAACTGAAAGTGGAAGAGCTGACCTAGCAATCTATCATATGAGGAACTTTGAAGGAAAAATTAAAAAAGAACAAAAACTTAAGTCCAGTAGTCATCTCTCCCCCTTTTGGTAATACTAATATGGATTGCAAGTTTGCTACTCTTCAGGTGCAGTCAGGACACATACTCCATTTGGTTGCAATAAGCTACTCTTAGAAAATGAATCAGCTTTGTTTTTTTGGCTTTTGCTTTGAATATGATCTGTTTTCTCTCCCTTTCACCATTTCACTTGATTTCGAAATTCTCTGTTTTGTTGACATGGCCTGTAATCGTCATTGGCAACCACAAGTTCTTTTACCTTCAACCGTTTCTTCCTTAATCCATTGAGAGAGCAAGGGATCAATTCTAAAAAGTAACAGGAAAGCGAGTTTAAAGGAGAAGCTCTTCTGAGTCTGATATATACCCCTCGAGGGGGATATGGTGAAACAGCCAAAAGCTCTAATAACATGAGTCAAGTCCAATCCGATCTCCACAGCATCTGAATTTGGGAGTTGAAGTTGAAAAAAATCTCTATTCCAGCCCACAACCTCTCCTAGGGCTGGAACATATTATGTATTTCATCTTTGCTTTAGTCTCGTCTATCCTAATCGCATAACTACTAACCTCATTCTCTGCTCTATAACTTGGGCATGAACTGATCACCTCAGCATATGTAAACGCGCTTGAAACTCAATTCAGTGAAAGATTATAACCTTGCACTTTTAAATCAACACTTGGGGTAGGTGAGAATTTTGTGTTTACTTTTTAGGCATTTTCCACACCATTTCATAAGCTTTTCTATCAAATCGAAGGTTTGACTTGAGACTTTGAATAAAATGATTAAGTGATCACTGACTTATGGTTTTAAACGCAATCATTTCTCTTGTAGGTGATCTACATGACAGGGTGGAGAGAACATCCTTCTCAACAGAAGGCCAAAAGTAGGGGTTCCGCCACAATATCGTTTACGGACATACAAAAGCAATTCGGAAATGGGACTTGATCTCTGCATTTATGTGGCATTGTTGGTCTATTTATGCAAAGAATAAGTAAAATCGAGAGCTGAGCATAGCATATGTGCCAGGTAAAGGGAAAGAAATTTTTTTAGAGATGATGTGGATAAACCCTTTTGCGTTTTCATGCTTGCCCTTGTCTCTTGATGAACTTTAAATTGAAACTACACTAACCATGTCGATTTTAGCAATATTGCAAGAGTAAGGTATGTTATATAGCATCGGTTTAGCAATAATGCATACTTTTCACGAGCTTGGGTAATGGTGAGTAGCAGCACCCATCTTTTTCAGCTATGGTATTTTCCATCGACAATTTCTTCCAGAAATGGGCGTTTCTATGAAATTGTTGCTGGAAATAATCTTTTTATATAACTTGTATGTTTTTATTAAAGCAAGTTTTATTTCAACCAAAACTTCAATACTAATTTTAGAACTAATTTTGATGGAAAAGATAGGCGAGAAATTAACAAAATCCTTTTTTTTTCCTGAAAAAAAGAGATGTTTTTCGAGGAAATTTTGATTGGAAATGCTTATTTAAGAATGGTTAATCATCATTATCATATTCATGGATTTACACTCTCTTCGTTACGCTATTTATTAATATTTGCATAAAAATTTATCGGACTATTTTGTTACATCATTTAAATTTTATAAAAAATTATATTTTAACATATTATTAATATAATTATTATATTAAACAAAATTTTAAAAATAAAAGAGAATGATGTTCATCTTAAAAGATACGAGTTCAAATCGCTTTGTCTACAAGATATATGTGTATTATCAAATGATTAATAATAGGTATAAATAGATATATTACTTTGTAATATTTTTATACTATTAAAAAATGAACTTCATACTTAGAAACATATTTTTAAAGATAGTATTCACCTTATAAATCAATGAATATTATTAATTCAAACTTATTTACTTTCAAGCGGTATACGATCCCATCTTACGTACAACCAAATTTCATAAAACGTACTAATATTAAAATATTATTTAAATATATATAATAGCATTTAAATATTAATCTAATATAAATAAAAATATTTAATAGATCCGTACCTGAAATAATTACTTATCTAATTAAAATAAAATAAAATTCATATAAAAAACTCATTATTTTAAAGATAGTATTGCTGAAATTGACAAATACTTAAAAATTTGATGAGATTAACATTTTTACCATATTAATAAAAATAGGTAATGTTCGTTTTAGGAGACTCAAATTTAAATTATTTTATTTAAAAAATATATATTCTTTATTAAAGTATTAAAAATATATATAAACATATATTATCTTATAATCATTTTAAATTATTAAAAAGATTATAATTTTTTTTGCGAACTAAATGAACTATGCAACTTTGTAAGCCACGTCAAATCTTAAGCCCAAAAGTTCAGAGTCCATGCTGAAAGTTGGGCCATTTTCCCTTGGTTATTGGTACAAAATCTGGATATTTCTTGTTTGTAATTGTAGGAGTGAGTCATTTCTGTTATGGCGTCAAAATTCCTTCCTTCAAGACTTACTTTGCCGCTCAACTCTCCACGTTTCCACATTCTTCCTTCATCCTCTGCCTCCGTCTTACTCCCAAACAAAACAATCATCCCAATGGCTTCTTCTTCTTCTTCTTCTTCTTCTTCTTCTTCAGCGTCATCATCTGTTAAAAACCCCACTAAAGAAGAAGAAGAGCTACAAGAAAAGGTAGCTCAAGCCCTCACATACCATCATCAAACGAAGCATGGCTTCACCAACTACGCCAGAGGACCACGTGGCCTTGATTGGGCCAATCAACCTAACCCTTTTCGCCGCTACATCTCTGCTCCTCTGCTCCCTCTTCTGCACTTCCCCACTGACAACAAACCAACGGTTGCAGTCACAGATGACACTCCTTTGTATTCTTCTCTCTTTCATTCTCTTCCTCCTCCCAAACCCATCACCCAATCCACAATCTCTCAACTTTTTTACGATTCTCTGGCTCTATCAGCTTGGAAAACCACCGGCTTCTCCACTTGGTCCCTTCGGGTTAACCCCAGCAGCGGCAATTTGCACCCCACTGAGGCTTACCTCATTGCTCCGCCTATTGAGTCTATATCCGATTCTTCTTTTGTTGCCCATTATGCTCCCAAAGAACACTCTCTTGAGCTTCGAGCCACAATCCCTTCTGGGTTTTTCCCCAAGTTCTTCCCTGATAATTCATTTCTCATTGGGGTTTCTTCTATTTTCTGGCGGGAAGCATGGAAATACGGAGAACGCGCGTTTCGGTACTGCAACCACGATGTGGGTCATGCGATTGGAGCTATTGCAATGGCTGCCGCAACGCTTGGCTGGGACGTCAAGCTTCTAGATGGGTTTGGATATAAGGATTTGGAGAAGCTAATGGGGCTTGAAAATTTCCCGGACTTTAAAATCCCGTCAAGACCGATCAAAGGCAAGTTTCCTGATATTGAATTTGAGCACCCAGATTGTTTGATTCTTGTTTTTCCTAATGGGTGTAATCAATTCGATGTGAATTATAAGGAATTGAGTTCTGTAATAAATGAATTTTCGAATTTGGAGTGGAAAGGAAAGCCAAATTCGCTTAGCAAGGAACATATTTGTTGGGACATAATTTATAGAACAGCCGAGGCAGTTAAGAAGCCATTAACGATTCGAAAGGGAGAATTTCCGGTTGATCAATTTAAAAGCAGTGGAATTTGTAGTGAAAACTCTTACAAAGGTTTAACAATTAGGGAAGTTGTTAGGAAAAGGAGGAGTGCAGTTGATATGGATGGAATAACTGTAATGGAAAGAGAAACATTTTATCAGATTTTGTTGCATTGCCTTCCATCAGGGAAGGGGGAGAAGCATAGAAGACAATTAGCATTGCCATTTCGGGTTCTCTCTTGGGATGCCGAGGTTCATGCCTCTCTGTTTGTTCATAGAGTGATAGGTTTGCCCAAGGGATTGTACTTTTTGGTAAGAAATGAGGATCATTTAGAGGAGCTTAAGAAGGCTACAAGATCGGAGTTTAAGTGGAAGAAACCAGAGGGATGCCCTGATGATTTACCTTTATATGAACTTGTGACTAGTGACTATGGAGAGCTTGCCAAACACCTTTCTTGCCATCAGGTGTGTGCCATTTTGCTTATTGCTTTGTTCTTTGTGGTTTTATATTCACTACCAAGACAAATTGTTAGGAAAGTGCTTGATTTGTGGTTTTATATGTCATTATCTCTAGTCCATCAATGCATGAAGATTAAAAACATAAATACTGGTCATTAAATATGAATTCTCGAGGTGGAGAAAAAAGCATTTTTCAAAATGCTTGAGAATGCTGTGTTTTGTATGACCATTTTTCCTGGAGAAGGCTGTTTAATCGCAGAGTCCAAACCTGCAAATTATAGTTTTTAATGTAACTGAAATGCTGAACAGGACATTGCTAGTGATGGCTGCTTCAGCCTCGGAATGGTGGCTCGCTTTGAACTTACATTAAATGAGAAGGGTGCTTGGATGTATCCTAGATTGTTTTGGGAAACTGGAATTCTTGGCCAGGTCTTGTACCTTGAAGCACATGCTGTTGGCATATCTGCAACTGGAATTGGTTGCTTCTTTGATGATCCTGGTATGCCTTTTCATCTTCACCTTTAAGTATTCCTAATAAATGGTGATTATACATGGTATCCTAGTCTTCTCATGAAGTTCTACATCAAAGATAGGTTAGCCATATCTCATCTAAACTATACTGCTTTCTTGTCAGTAGTTGCATAAGGCTGGTCTCGTCTTTGATCACGGTGTTTAAGCCAGTGTCATTGAAATTTGTACATTTATTTGATATATTTGCAATGGAGTAAAAGACATACTCCTTCCTTTTTCATGAGTAACACAAAGCATGCCCTTGCCCCCATCCCCTTATATCTACAAAGTTGGTCCCATCATTGCCCAAAGATCAAACTGAATGACGTCGTGGTTTTTTTCCCATTTTGTGTACTTTGCAGTGCATGAACTTCTTGGACTTAAAGGATCAAAGTTTCAGAGTCTATATCATTTCACTGTCGGAGGGCCTGTGTTGGATGAGCGGATTATGAGCCTGCCAGCATATCCGGGACCTAGCATTGATGCATGATTCTAGGATCATGTTTAGTTCAAGATTACAGGAAGCTGTTGAGCATAAGTTATCATCATTAGCACCTACACTATGAGAGGCCCATGTAATGGTTTATATCTCGTATAGCCTCTAGTTTGTTTCTAAATTGTTAGGTTTACATACAAGGTTTTTCAGAATTGTACTGCTATATACTGTAAAGTTTTTCTTCTTTCTTTTTCCTCTAATCAATGTAAATTAAAGTTAATGCATTTAGGTGATAACTTTGTATAGGGCAAATGATCTCACATTTTCATTTTACAACAACATTTTAAACTGTTTTGTCAGCAGTTCTCGAATTTAATATTAAACATTTGAAGTTTTTCAATGGAGACCTGTGTTTCCCTCTTTTTGTTATTTAGAGGAACATAAGCAAGACTGTTTAAGCTAGTTTCCTTGACTACAGTTTAAGCATATTTATCTCTCTCAAGATCAGGAAGAAGAGCAGCAATGGGGCTTTGGTTTGCATCTGACTGCTATAATTTGACTTTCCATTATAGTTTTCAGTATAAAACTAAGAATTACTATATATATATATTTTGACTTGCTAACGTTTACATATTAGTCATATATATGCACTCACACTTTTTGCATGATATTGAGAAAAGGAGATGTCAAAAGTTAAAGCTATCCTTTTAGATATTGGGAAGAAAAATATACATGAAAGGGTAATGTTAGCCAATAGCTGTGTATTCCCCATCCAACCATATGATAATACATGCTTTGCTAGTAACCCAACTTTGAACAATTTCATCAGGCACTGCAAAAACTCTCACCATCCTAGTTCTATATAGCATCATAATCTCATTGTGTTTTGTTGTGGCTATCTGCAAGTAGGTTTACACAGGTTCGGACTTGCATTTTCTGGTGAAAACAGTCGGACCGAGCTTCTTGCATTTTCTGAAAATCACTGTCCATTATGATGCAACTGTTATCAGGTACTCACTTCTCTTGACGTGCTTTTCGTACGGCCTGCTGGATATGCCTCTCGTGTTCTTTTAGCATATCCTCGATGTTTCCTCCAGCAGGCATCACTGGTCCTGAGTATCGGATCTTGTTCTTCCGTGGTGCATAATCCTGCCAACGATGACAAATTATATAACCTGATAATCTGCAATCTCATGGTCTCAGCTATTCTAAAAATATGCAGAATTATTGTAGAAAACGATGGCAACTCACTTGAAGGTGCCAAAGACATGACATTCTTGTTGTTATTAGCCTATGAATTAATGTATTATTGGTTTCCATATCTCATTCAACGTATGTAATGTTGATTATGACGATCCAACCAGAAAACAAAGATGATGACATGACAGACGACAACAATAGTTAGAAATAAGCAGAGAAACAGTTGGTTATTTACCGATGCACAATCTTTGTTTGATGCTCTGTCACCTTTCTTCCGGGAACCATTGGCTGCCTGAGACTTTTGTGTTGTTGACTCGACGCTGTTTTCTGTAGAATATGCCTCACCATTTGACTGTCCATCTGGTGTAGACACTGCCTTAGAATCTCTTGAACCTCTTCCAACAGATGCAGGTCCTCTCCCCTTTATAGACTCTGCTCTTTTCCTGAAGTTACATGACAGAATACAGGTTTGTAACAGGGGTTCTAAAGTTCTCCAAAAGTGAAAAACACAACAGTAATGGAGCATCAACATATGGAAACGATAATATGAACGCAACATGAACACACAAGTCTTGGTTTTATGGAGGTGACAACAAAAGGGACTGAAAAATGCACCTTCTTGCTTCTTCATCACGATGTCTGATGTCTAGTTCTTTGCTGGGAGGATACTTTGGCAAGCTTGATGAATCACAAGGTAAAGGCTCTGTTTTAAAGAACTGAAATGGAAAACAAAGTAAATGTATTTGAAGAAATGGAGAAAAATAGTAAACAAGCTTGATAAGTTGTATATATGTAGATGAGTGTACAAATACCTGAGATTTAAGTGCAGAAGCAACGGTCCCTCGATTCTCGGGTTCCATCGAAAGGAGCTTTTCCACGAGAGACAATGTAGAAGGAGGGAAGTTGAAAGTCGCGGCGATCCGGCATTTGTAAGGTTTTTGAGGTTTGAAACTTGTTGCATGTGGAAGTTTTGCTTTCTGCCAGTACTGCTCTGAGGGTGAACCACACAGCTTAAATATCTTATGCATTTGTTCAACCTCTGTTCTCCCAGGCATAATAGGCTTCCCAGCAAATAACTCAGCAAGTATGCAACCGGCACTCCACAAATCTACACCGACTCCGTATTTGGTGGCACCGAGCAAAAGCTCAGGTGCCCTGTACCATAGAGTTACAACACGACTAGTTAGAGGCTGCGTTTGATTGGCCTGAAAGAATGTAGCCAAACCGAAATCCGCAATCTTAAGAACCCCATTGTCGTCGATCAGAAGATTTGAGCCCTTGATGTCTCTGTGCAGGACGCCACGGCTATGGCAGTGTTTGAGGCCACGAAACAGTTGTTGCATGTAACATTTAATCTACAGCAACAATCACATTCTTATAAGACCAACAGCAGATATAACACTTGAGGCAAAAGATAAAAGCAAATAAACATTGAATGTATTTTACCTGTGGTTCAGTGAAGTTGATGCCAGGAGCTGCTGCAAGCCCTGCAAGGTCATGCTCCATGTACTCGAAAACAAGAAACAAGCTGCGTGACGTCTGCGAAGCGACTATCCCTTCAAGCTTCATAACATTCGGATGATCAAGCTTCCGCAAAATAATGATTTCCCTAGCCATGAAACGAACACTATCTGGATCCATATTAACGAACCGTCTGCGAAGCGACTATCCCTTCAAGCTTCATAACATTCGGATGATCAAGCTTCCGTAAAATAATGATTTCCCTAGCCATGAAACGAACACTATCCGGATCCATATTAACGAACCGAACCTTCTTCATGGCAACTATTTTGCCGGTTTCTAGATCACGGGCCCTATATACACTACTGTAAGTTCCTTCACCAATCTGCATATACAACTCATTATGTCAATATGGGCAACAAAAACCATGTTAAAAGCCTTTGTAATATATATGTTACTCGAATTCAGATGTAAGCATATATGCAGGCTAAATTACCTTTTCTAACTTCTCGAAAGATTCAGCCCTCCGAGGCTTCCATCCTTTAACAGCTTCTCCTGCAACTGAAGCTAGCCATGAGGGCCATTCGGCTGCATCTAGTTGATTGAGCTTTTCGTCTCCGTCGGAAGCATGGTCTTCCTTAGACGGTAAAGGAGCAACCAATTGCATTGATGATGCCTTGTCTTTGCATTTCTTCTTCCGGTGCTTGTCCTTAATGTGCTCATATTTGGCTCCTTTTGAGCAAATGCATCCCATAATATTATTTTTCCTAAAGGATAGCTTGTTCTTGAACAGATAGTTAAACACATGCATTCCCCAAATATGTATAAAAGACAACCGTGTTTTAACCATGCACTAAACAAAAAAAAGCCCTGAATTTAATGCTCTTCCCTTAGAATCAATACATATATTTATAACTTTTTTCAGTTTCTCAATATGAAAAAAAAAACAAGATTATATGATTATCTACGGTGAAGCAATCAAAATCTAAAGAACTGCAGAATGATCAGAATATTAAAGTTTTTTGTTTCCAGAATAACAAAAATCTATGCTTTTTGTTTATCCTGGAACATAAAAGTACAAAAAAAAGAGACGACAATACTGTAAAAAATGACAATGAAAATAAAAATAAAATCGAAATGGAGGTTGGTAAGAAACGAAATGTAGGCGATATTGTCATATTAGCTCCTAAAATTACGACAAACCAAAAAAAATTTAGATGTTGGCCGTTCTTTGTTATTAATTTCTCGTATTCTGCTTTAGATCACTTTTCTTTTAACATTCTTATTGTGTCTAGTTATAATATCAATTTTATTTTTGAAGTCTTAAATAAAATTTAAAAACAGCTTACAAAATATTGTTCGAACTCAAATTACGTAAGAACACCATCTCATAACAATATTAGTTTTGTTTTAGATGATTTTAAATTATATGATTTACAAACAAATTTTACATGATATTATCTATTTCACCCTAAAAATATGATTAATATATTATGTAACTAGGGGTGAGCGCTTGTTCGAGTCGAGTTTATGAAATTTCGAGTCGAGTCAAGACGAGTTGAGTATTTTCGCCTCGAGTCGAGTCGAGTCAAGTTATCCAATTTTTTCAAGTCGAGTCGAGTTTTGCTCACCCTATATGTAACAAATAAGTTTTATTATATTGGGATGGAGTTAGGATGAGAATTCAAAAGATAAATCTAAATAGGAATGATGGTTAAAATGAATTCAATAAGGGTTCTTAGTAGAAAAGCGGATGATGTTCATCTTAAAAGATTCAAGTTCAATTGCTTTGTCTGACAGGTATATGTATCGTCAAAGTGTTAATAATATGTATGAACAGATACTACCTTGTAATCACCTTTAGACTATTAAAAATGATGGTCAAAATCTAATCATTAAATTATAATTTATTTAATTTAAAAGTTTTTATTAATAAAAATATATTATATTTTGAAGGTAAATGTCAAGATTCGAATTCATACAAGATGAGACAATCAAAATGAGCATACTTGACCAATTGACCAATTAATGGATTAAGAAAAGTAAATAAATCATATTTTATCTTTTCAAATTTTAGAAGATGTCAAATTGTGTTTTGCTCTTCTGCCTGTTCACTATATAGAGAGTCATCTAGTTCTTTGTAAAAACAGATTTTCGTTCAATAACATTATTTAAATACTCTTTGAGTAATTCTCTATTTAGAATATTATTTTATAGTTTAAATAAAAAATGTTATGTAATTATTTTACATAAATTATGTTCCAAATAATAACTTTTTATAAAATTTAAATATAAATTAAAAAAATCCAAAATCCTTAATATATAGACATCTAATAAATCCATTGATTTGAGAAATAATCATCAATACTATTTTATAAGTATTTTTTACTCAATGTATACAATTTTTAAAATTAAATTCCTAAAATTAAAATCTTCAAAGGCCACCTTAAAGATTGCAAAAGAAAAAAAAGCCTCTTTCATATTTCTCTATATTCTAATAATTTTCTTCAAACTTGATTCAAGTTCCACTTTTTAATTATTAAATCCAACATTGTTAAAAAAATATTAAATATTTAAAGCTTAATGCACTTCCCCCTAAATTATATTTGTTTTTCCAACTTGCCTCCTAAAGTAATTTTTGACCTCTTTTGTCCCCTAACGTTTTGTGACGTTACCCATATTGTCCCAACCGTTAAAAAAAACTCGTCCTGACCAATCAGAACGTGCCACATCACCTAATTATTTTGTTTTCTTAATTTTTGATTTAATTAATTAAATTATTCATTAAAATTTTCAGAATACCCCACCGCTTTCCCCAAAACCCACCCCTCATCCTCTTCCCCCATCCCTTATGTTCACCAAACGATGATTTCGGCAATCGCATAGTGAGCGAAACGATAGTCGCTGTATGGGTTTGGCTCGTCTCGGCTCAAGGAACTCAAAGATGGTGACGGTGCGGTGAACGAACGCCGGACGGGCGGCGAAACTAAAGAAATAATCAGTGTTTTTCCGATGAACTTTCAATGAATTTTCAGGGCGACAAGCGCGGTGGCTCTACGAGTGATAGGCAGGGTTGGAGTCGGGGTAAGGTGACGCTTTCTCTAGTACAGGTGGTGACGAAAATGGAGCAATGGTCGGGCATGGATGGTGGCACGTTTGGATATGGTTTGGGGAAGAGGTTGGGTATTTTGGTAAAATAAAATTAATTTAATGAATATTTGAATATATTAAATCAAAAATTAAGAAAACAAAATAATTCAATGACGTGGCGCGTTCTGATTAGTCGGGACGAGTTTTTTTAATGGTTGGGGCAGTATGAGTAACGTCGCAAAATGTTAGGAGATAAAAGAGGTCAAAACATATTTTAAAAACAAATTGAAAAAATAGATATAATTTAGGAGAAAAAGTGCATTAAGCCGATATTTAAATCCAACCTTGTTCAAAAAAAGTATTAAATCCAACCCCAAATACAGCCAAAGATAAATCTTTTCTACTTCATTTTGATACGAGACAAATTGATGAAATCCATATGCCTAATATATAATAAGAAAATAACAGATATGCCACTGTGACTGTGATATGTAGCAACTATGCTACCAAGGATTGAAGAAAGAGTTTGAATCCATCCACATACATACAGACCTACCTACATCATTTATTTATTTATTTATAAGCGGATCCTTTTAAAAAAAATATCACAATTTGGTTACATTTCACGATTTTAAATAAAATTGAATAATCGATCTGATTAATTATCTATAATATTAGTAACTTTTATGCATTAAAATATTATGTAGGCTAGTAGTTTTGATTATTTCTTAGATCTTTTTGAAGACTCTTTGGTCTAGAGTTCAATTATTAGTAAGTGTAAACTCTTTATTTTTAATTTTTTTTAACTGTTTTTACATTTCTATCGTAATTGAACCATTATTAAATTTATCATATTATTAAATTTAATAATTTTAATAAGTGAAGTAAAAAATCGTTAATCAAACTAATTATTTAATTTAATTAGTACAGTTCATAATCAAGAATTGAACAACCTAAATTTATTTGTTAACTGATATAAATTTTTTTTTTTTTGTAACGTAGAACATAAAATCCTATATCAGGATACCGAGCATGTACCTAAACTGCAAAGTGACGGGGCTGCAGCTTGTGAGGATGTGATTAGAAGTTAATATAGTTTGTTAACGGTTAATCGAATCTCATTTTACATCTTAATTACTCCTTATAGTTTGATTTGCCTTTTATGTCGTTGCTGGATTTGGATTATATATCTTTTGACTTTCTAACTATTTTGATATTGAATGGTAAAACGTAAGTGGGGTTCTAACTTGCCAGCTTGTTTAGCACGTGTAAATTTTGACTCTTTCCCTGCGTTGTTATTTCTTTCTTCGACCTAACTTACTCCGTACAGGAATTATTTTACATATTGATTGTTAAATAAAATACTGTTCAATAGTTTTTTTTTTATTTTATTGTTAATATATTAAAGAATATAAATTCCATCTCACTTTTTGGTATGCTCTAACATAAAAAAAAAGTTTATGGCTTAAGGATTAGGGTTTAAAATGCATGGTTTAGTTTTTAGTGTTGAAAAATATATATGGATACCAAAAGGGAACAAATAATTTTTTTGAGTAATATGTATGTCTATCTTATAGTCTATATTCGGGGTGAGAGGCGGGACAAATAATTTTTGTTCATATATCAAATGCACTTAAATTATTATAGGAATATATTTTGAAAAATATATATCAATTCTGTTCTAAATCATTTGATAAAACTAATAATTTTTATAAGATTAATTTTAAATTTTATTTTAAATCACTTCTTTTATGGATAATATCAATAGAGTATTGAAAAATTCATTATAAAAAAAATCTTTCTTATCTCAATATAAATTATTTCATTCACAACCTCAACGTAAATATACGTGCGTTGCTAACTAATTTAGGGGTGTTCAAAAATACCCGACCCGACTAGCCAAAAATAAATAATCGGGTATTTACCCGAATTTTTTTACCCGGCCCGTCATTTTCTGGGACGGGCCCGAGTCGAAATTTTTGAAATTTCTAGTACCTGGGATAACTGGGTACCCGGATATATTTAAAATTAATATATTTTTATATTTAATATATATATTTATATTAAACTAATAAAAATCTTAATTTTTTATATTTTATATTTAAAAAACACATATTTTTATATTAAACTAATCAATATATATTTTTATATTAAAATAATAAAATATTTTTATATTAAAAAACATATTTTTTATATTGGGGTACCCAAATACTCAAATTTCCGAGTACCCACAATTTCCTGGTACCCGTACCCGGGTCGAGACACGAACCGATTTTTTAACTATCCGAAGATCCGAGTACCCGATATTTCGGGTACCCGAATGCCCGAATTTGAACACCCATGTTAACCATCAAACATAATAATAATAATAATAATAATAATAATAATACATGTCGACCGAAATACCAAGTCCATAAAATTTTTAGTCAAAAGTTACTGAAAGTCAACTCATGAATTAGATTTGAATTCCAAAGGTTTCATACTGATTTAAAACTAATACACTCATTTATGCATTTAAACCTCAGTTTTGAGATTCCAGTGCAGTAACCAAGGTGGATTTTTAATGAAAAACTCGCAAACTGAAAATAACTACAAAAAACAAGCAGTTGCTTTCAAATTAATAAATATAGTTGTAATCATTCATTTTTATCCAGTGTATAAATATTGTATTAATCTATGTTAGTTTAATAATTAATATATTATTATTGCATGTATGCATATTAGATTATATGTTTATTATATATATGTGATTAATGTGTATGTAAAATATGTGTGAGTGCATACATATTATGTATGGGTACATGTTAATATTTATTATAGTATGTGTGTGTCATATGTAAGTATATTTTATGTGTGTTATTATTAATAGGGCATTAGTATGTATATGATTATATATGCACGTATATAGTATATTATATTAGTTAATGTTTGCATGTGTGTTCGTATTTTACACGTATGTGTGTGTGCATGTGTACGTATGTATGTATCATCATATTAGCATTATTATTATTATTATTATTATTATTATTATTACTAATATTACTATTATTATTATTGGACTAATATAAAATAAAATCTAAAAAATATTAAACCTAATTAAATTAAATGTCCAGTCCAATAGTATTACATATCTCAAATACATATTATATGGCCCATTTTTTTGGTCTGACCCAATATCCTAAAAAAACCCTAACCCATGTGATTAAACTAAACCCTAACCCTTCTCTCTTATGCGCAATCGTCCCTGGGCCGTTGGATCAAATCTTGATCCAACAACCACGATTGAAGGAAGATGATCGTCCAGCTGGCTACGTGAGATCACACGCGGACTCTCAGCCTTCCACAAGCGCGTGACGACCACGTGAAGGACTCCTCGATTTTCCAGACACCACGAGGCATCATCTGCTGCAGTCCCGCCCGTTCGAACATGCATCTGAGCCGTTCGATCTTCAAGACATCTCAGCCGTTGGATCAAATATGATCCAACGGCCGAGGCTCCCTCTGGCAGAATGACACCTCCACCATGCTGCCTCCACCATAATGCCCTCAACCACAGCATCAAACATCACCAAAAAACATAAAAAAATACAGACTTTGTCAATTATCAGATTTCAGAAAGCATGTATATCATGTACTACTTCTACCAAACAAAGTCAGAATCGAAAATGGCATATATATCAAATGTAAGGAACCATATGGTACTCGGCCTTGATATTGAAAATAACAAGAAAAACCCAGAACTTTACTGGTAAAAAGCTCTATCTTCTTCTTATCTCACATGCATCTTTTTTAACCAAAAATACAAACAATAATAAAAACAGAAAAAGGTTTAGAGTTTACCTCCGTAGTCCATTCCCTCATCCGGCGAAAAGCCCATGCATGGGTGAGTCGGACTAGGATGCCGGCGTTTAAAGAGAATAGGTCTTTTTATTTCTTTCTAAAAGGGGAGGTTGATCTTTGTTTTTCAGTTTTGTTTTCTTTAAAAGGAAAAAAAGGCAGATGAGGTTTTAGGGGTGTCATCGGCGCTGGCGAGCGGTGGCCGGCGATGGTTTGCGGCTGCCAGCACGGGCTGACTGCGGCGGTTTTTGGGTTTAACCCCCCAGACATTCATCTGAAAGGATGAATATCCAGAGAATTTGGGGATTTTATTTTCAATAACAAAAAAAGGGAAAGGGATGAATTTTTGGCCGGTTAGACCTTTAAATAAATCTGGATTTTAAACAAAACAGTTTAATTGTGTACTAAGGACCTCCGTATTTTGGGTATTTTCAAACCGAGTCATCCCCTTGGTATAATCACAAGCCTGGTCCCTCTTATCTTTTGAAATCTTTCAATTTTGTCCTGAAATTAACCAAAATCAGCGTGTAAACGGTAAAATCACCAGCCTAGTCCCTCCGCCTTTTGGATTTTTGCACTTCGAGCTTGCCGCATGGGTTTTTTCCTGCCCAGTCCCTGTAGTTTCTTTCCAGTTTCTAATTTGATCCTTAAATATGTGATACATTCCTTTAATTTTGTCTTCTTGTTTTGTTTCTGTTCATTTCAGTCCCTTTGGTAAATTTTAATTATTTATGCCATTCGGTTATTATGTTTTTTTAGCATATTTACTTTTTAGTATGTTTTTTTTTCATGTTTTTATGTATGTTTTTCTCGTATTATATGTGTACTTATATTTTACAACGTGTGTTTTTTTTATACCATGCCTTCGTGTTTTAATTTAGTTTGTTCGTGTACATGCCTATTTTATATGCTTTAGTTTAATTTGTGTATCATGTCCACATGTTAGCATGCTTTTTGTCTGTTTCGTTTTTATGATATCATGTTTTTTTGTGTTTTAATTCTTTTGTTCATCGTATATATATATATATATATATATATATGTGTATGTTTTAGGTGTTGTCTTAGTTTCTTTGCATGTATCATGTTTTTGTATGCTAACATAATTTCCATATCCCTTTTTGTTTTTTTAGGTTATATGTTAGTGTGTGTTTTTACATGATGTATTGTTTTTTTATTTTGATGTATGCATAAAATACGTCATATGTAAGTTTTAATGTATTATCATGGCATTGATGTTTTATTAATCTAGCATCATATTATTTATGTCATGCATGTGTTATGGTTGTGACTCATTTTTAATATATTTAAGCATGTTAGGACTAGTTAATTTAGTTTTGGAAGTATGTTTTTATTGTTCATGTTTACTTTACTTTGTTTTTATTATTATAGTATGTTATGTTTTTTTGTTCATATGTTTTATTATTTTTGTTTAATTTTGTAATATTCATGTGTTCGTATTTTTATACCATGTCAATATGAATGTTTTATATTTTGTTTTCTAAGATTGCATAATGGATATAATATTTGTCAATGCGGTGCCCTTTTATTCGAGCGTAAACGTGGTCAGTATTAAGCGCAGTGATGGTGGTCTATCGGTTTACTCTCGAATAACGGGGCCCTTAAATTCTACTCGCACTTATAACCAAATTTTAATCTAATCGTCACTTTAATCCGGAAAGTTTAATATTAATAAAGTGATAATTATTAAAGTACCAATTTTTGGACGGTGTGGGGTGCTAACCATTCCCCATCTGTAATAGACTCCCGAGCCCAACAGTTTTTAAATCTCTGGTTTTATGGTGTCCGACCTACCTTAAGTGGCCGGTGGCGACTCCATTTTTAAATAAAATACGGTTTTTCTAAAACCCCATGGAATAAATGTTTAATACCCAAAATACCCCTAAACACCCTTAAAACCCGTTCGTTTTTTTAGCGTAGAAAAGAGACATCGCTACAGATGACGACTTCGCTGGGGACAATTTTTGTTTTTCAAAAACAAAAGAGAGTCAAGCTTTTTAAATGATTACCACTTTACTAATATCTGAAGTTTCGGATTAAAGTGACTATTAAATTAACATTCGGTTATAATTGCACATTTATTTTAATGCATTTAAAGCTTGGCATATAAACCCGTCTTTTTAAGTAGGGGAAAACGCTAGTGCTTTCGTGAGGATATCGTTCCTCTGTATGGGCCTAGCAAAGTACCTTCGGGGCTCGAGTACCTTATGCTTTTGTGAGGATATCGTTCCTTCGTATTGGTATAAGCGAATGGGTCCCCCTGAATTGAGCCCAGTTGAAAGGAGCCTATAATGGGTGATGATCGGGGGCCTTGCTATCCTTAGTAGGGGACAACAAAGACAGTTCAGGTAGCTCTTAGCACCAACACTGCATGTAGAGAATATAGAAAACCCACTCTTTAGAGCCATGCGGATAACCTAGGTGTTTTAGACGGGATGTAAATAGGGTTGCTTATCGTATTTAATTTGCCCTTTATTTATGCATTTATCGATTTTAACCGGTACTAACTTGTTTTATTTTTTTGTTTTGTATTTGCGTATATCATCGCATTCGCATTACATAGGGTATTGATTCTCGAGTGGTTTCTCCCATAAGAGATTGTTCATGATGGACCAAGGGTTTTTTGACCTGACGATAGGGGGTTCGGTTCCAGAGTTCAATCTCAAGGCTAGATCAAGGACAGTAGAAGAAGGATCGTTCAGAAACCTCAGGTCAAATTCGGCAAGCAATGTCAGTCCTGGTAACGAGCAAGGTGGAGTACAAGAGTTAAAGAAGCAAATGGCCGAGATGATGAACCAGATAAATGCAATGATAAAAAGGTAAGCAACATGTCGAACTTAGAGAAAAATCGATCAATGATCAAAATGTAGAGCAGAATGGTGAGAATGTTAAGATGGACAACACCGTTAAATACGACAAGTTGAATCATTTTGTGATCAATCTCAAGAAACAAACAAGTGGCATATCTGGGGTAGGTATTCAGGAAACAGAGGTAAGACCAAGAGAAGCCCGAGAATCAAATGATGTAAAGGGGCATTGTCCTATACCTATAAGATACACCGAGATGCTTCCGTTGCTCATTGAAAGGAATCTTATCATATCGGTGAAGTCTGTACCAAAGAGACCTCCTTATCCGAAGGGTTACAACAGTCGTATCTGGTGCAGCTACCACATAGGGGGTTCAGGTCATCACACTGAGAACTGCGAGACCTTGGAGAGCAAAGTTTAAGATCTTATCATGAGGGGAGTTTTGGGTTTCGAAGACGGAGAACCCCGATTCTACAATGAGCCAGCCATTGCCCGAGGGGCAAAGTCGAAGAAGGGTCAATGCCCAGTCCAAGGTTCGGGTAACGCAAAAGTGGGTCACTCAAATGAGACAAATTCAGGAGCCAGGAGTAAAAGCATCTCAGAAGATGAACTTGCATTCGAGAACGACCAGCTCGAGCATGAGAGGTATGATTTGAGCAAAAAATCAAAGAGTATACAAGACGAGTACCAGAAGTTGCACTTTGAATTCAAGAATGCCGATCTGGGTGACACCTCTGAAGAATGGGTTAATGGCATGATTCAGCTGAAGAACGATTTGGAACGTTGGAAGCAAAAATGCAAGACTAGTAAAAATAAAGCAGTTCATTGTCACAAAAGCTGAAAGAAGCTGAGAGCCAACGCGACATCCTCTAAGGTGAGTTGGAAAACAGCCTGGCTATCGACAAGATCCTGAAATCAAGTATGCAGCAGAAAGGGAAGGAATCTCAAGACCTTCAAATAGAAAACGCAGGACTCAAAGAACAGATAGAAAGGCTCAAGACTTCTTTACGTACCAGCGAGATTCGTGCTGAAGCATACAAGCAGGTCGGGTATAAAAGTTTCAAAGAAGTAACTGTCAAGCTATGAAATGCTGAGCAGAAAATACAGGAGAAAGACCAAGACATGAAGATTGTTATGACTCAAGCGCGACAAGTGGCACAACAGGTAGCAGACTTAGCTGATGCAACAATGCCGATAAGCTAGAATATGGATCCAACGTTGGACCGCGAAGGAAAGCTAACGAGACTATTGCATGAGGTCAAGAAATTAGGTGCTAAAGCTCACCGCTATCTGTAAACTCCTAATACCTAATGTAATGAAAGCTTTTGGTTTGAATAAAAGATATTATATAGGGACAAGTCACTTGCGGAATCAATACCTTATTACATTCTTGCATTGCATCATGGCATTTGCATTATTTTACATGCATTCATTTGTTTTTGCAACGATATTAATAGTGTAAATATTGTGGCAGTGTGAAAGTAAAATATAAGCCGCATCCATTCCGCGTCCATACTTTACTCGGTTCTAAAGCAAACTAATAGAGGACAGAATAGTCAGTTTGGAAAAGGGGCATAAGGATTTGGAAGCACGTTTCGATGAAGCTAAATAGTGCCTCAGCAACAGATCACCCAGTCACAAGCTGCGATAGTATCCGAGTTAACCGTATTACTGGGAAAAAGATATGGGAAAGAAATGGTTAACGACGAAGTCGCCCAGGAGCCAGAATGTACCGCATCTCACAGCAAGGTTCAACCAAAGATGCCAAGTCCTGCTAGGAGAGTATACATTGACCCTTTAGGGGTATCTGTTAGTCATCAAGCAAAGGCATCCAAAAGCCAACCCGTGGATACAGAGGCATTCTACGAAGAAGAGGTGCCAGATCTGAACTTGGTTGGGAAAATTAGAAATGAAGTGGAAAAGAAATGGAAAGAAATGTTTCATCTTATGGAGGAAAAATTCAAAGCCATGCAGACTGTAGAGGAACCAGGGAATGACGCCAGTGATCTAAGCCTAGTATCCGACCTTGTTATACCACCGAAGTTCAAGACCCCTGATTTTGATAAGTATGATGGAACTTTGTGTCCTTCTGCGCATATTACCATGTATTTTCGGAAGATGGCTGCTTTTGTAAAAGATAAAAAACTTTTAAT
Organism: Hibiscus mutabilis; assembly: GCA_019671005.1. NCBI lineage: Eukaryota > Viridiplantae > Streptophyta > Magnoliopsida > Malvales > Malvaceae > Hibiscus > Hibiscus mutabilis. The sequence continues at coordinate 3,023,029 of CM033743.1, forward strand.
CGATTGCTTCCAGGATAGTCTGACTAGGGCAACCATCCAGTGGTACAATCAATTAAGTCGGGTAGATATCAAGTCCTGGAAGGATCTTTCAAAAGCCATCATAGAATAGTACAAGCATATAACAGATATGACCCCAAATCGATTTGTGCTGTAAGGTTTAAAGTTGAAGCCTAATGAGAGTTTCCGTCAGTATGCTCAACGATGGCGAGATATGGTATCTCAGGTTCAACCTCCGATTCAGGAAAGTAAAATTACTCTTATGATTGTGGATACTTTAAAGGGAGTGTTATATGATTGTCTGGTAAGCCACCATGTTGACAACTTTGCAGACTTAGTCATGGTTGGAAAGCGCATTGAAGATGCAGTTAAGAATGGGAAGATAAGAGATCCCTACAACACAGTTCCTCAAAAGAAAGAAGATTCTCATGTTCATATGGTGAGTGCTCGTCCAATCAGTCAGCCCCAGGGTCGTCCTTGTAATCAGTCTTCACGATACGTGAAAACTGCAAAAGTATTCCATCCTATTCCTATGACCTACACTAAGTTGCTTCCGATGCTTATTGAAAAGAAGCTGCTAGCCCCTGTCCAATCCAAGCCAAAAGATCCTCCATATCCGGCAGGGTATGATGTCAATGCGGTATATGATTACCATTTGAGGAGTACATGCCACACAACTGAAAATTGTGGAGCTCTGAAAAATAAGGTCCAAAGTTTGATCGAAGTCGGCCGTCTGAAGTTTTAAGGACAATGGCATATATGAATTTTGGGGAGGTGCTAACTTCGCAGTTAGGTGTTTAACTAGATTTCATGCTTTTCAAAGGCAATGCGAAGTCAGCTTTACTATTTTAGGCCCGAAAAGTAGTAAAGAAATTTTGTAGGGGCATATGTCTTGTAAAATGATATTTCTTTCACATATCATTTTTTGTGCACGTTTAGCAAGCGATTTTTATTCTTTGATTCGTTAAAACATTTTACTCATCGGTAGGGGTTAGTGTTTGTTTTTCCATGTGCATACTCATATTTTTGCACAGAAAATACATGTATCAGGCTATTGTGTCCCTGTATATCAATTGCATGAAGGACATCATTTTAACCTAGGTGATTGGTTTTGAGCAACCTACATCTACTGGAAATCAAAGGCTGCGGCGAAGACGAATTTGTAATTACCTTCCGAGTTATTTTGGTCAATCGTTAATGACCCCACTTAAGCATAATTTACTATACTTGAAAAAAAGAGGAAAAAGCATATCCCACGTTTAAAATGAATGAGAGAAGAAATCCTAAGAAAAAAGCACTCCAATGTCCGAAGCCTTTTAATAGGCACATTCAAATCCTGGTAATAGGCATGCTCGAAGTCTCAGATAGAGTGTGGCAACTTTGGGGCACTCCTCTGAAACGATAATATGGCAATGCACCATCTAACAAAGAGAAAAAGAGAAGAAGAAGAATGGAAGAAAATAAGAAGAAAAAGAGAGAGAAGAAAATCGTTTCTTGAGTGATGGTAATATTTTCGTCTTATAAAAATGCTTAGTAACTCGGGGTATTGTTGTTTGCTCCATCATTATTCTCGAGCCAAAAGAATGTGATGAGTTGAATTCCCCAAACAAAAAGAAAATAAACAAAAAAAAACAAAATAACTCAGAATGTATTTCATATTTTCAAATAACAATTCAGCTTTTGAGGTCCCCTATATACATGATACGCTTAGGGGCAATCGCCGGTAAGTTGTCTCAATATCGTTTTTGCACTTGATACTCAGGGTATACGATTTGACGTATCACTGCGGCTGTCAAGATTTTCTGATCAAGCATTAGCCAAAAAAGGGGGAAATAGTGTTTTTTTAAATCTTGCCATTCATTTCAAAATCCAATTTCTTTTTAGAGGATACATGGGCAATTTGCCTCTTTACATTTCATTTTTTTAAAGATTTAAAGGCTAGAGACATAGATTCGGTTCCACTTAGAGTACTTCATTTAAGCTCAAAGATGGGTTTGGGGGAGTTGAAGCATTTTAGCTCACCCAGATGTTGAGACAGATAGAGACTCTGCATGATGGGTCAAAAAAAACAAGGAAGAATTCGAGCCCAAAATCAGTGAGTCACCATTGTCTGTGAAACAACAGAGATAGTTATAAGAATTCAAGTCAGAATAGCCGAGATGTCAGATGGTTCGAAAGATTTTGATTAATAAAGAAGATAAAGACTTTCTTAAGTAAAGATATGATGTTGACGAAGGTCATTTGACTCGAAAGGTTGAACAAGGAATGAGCAACAAAATTTTGGGGGCGAAAGCTGTTGGAGCATCAGAATGATTAATGGTTGTAGTCACATGACGAAGCCTGCCTAACCAGCAAGTGGTGACTTGAGTACTAAGAAGTCTGAGAAGACTATGACAGGGTTTCATGCATTATTGCATCCTTATGAGTCTACATGAATACGTCGCACCTTTTCATCCCCAACAATCGTGAGAATAGCATTTTACATGAACATATGCATCTTTACATCATAAGGTATGCTCATGTATCATCCTTAATTGGAAAACATTCATACAGGAAGACGAACATATAGTTTCCAAGAAGATGACTTCAATAAAGACTTCATGCACCTCTACATCGATCCAGAAGACACGCGCTTGAGCGTCGTCTTCCCTGAAAAAAAGAATAAAAACACAAAAAAGAAAAAGAACAAAATAAAGAAAAGAAAAAAGATCGATTGACCAGATAAAATGTCAACATTTTTGAGCCGCCACTCTGACGGATTTCTAGACAGATAAAACCAAGGTATCACTTAAGGTTTTTTCTTAAAAACCAAAATTTTTTAATGACATCCTTTCATAAGGATGCCTTTCTTAAAATCAACTTCTTTAGTTGGATCCTTGCTTAAGGATGTTGTTCTTAAAATTGACTTCTTTAGTTGGATCCTTTCATAAGGATGTTTACCCCAGAAAGAAGAAGAATAAAAGCAAAAAAAAAACTAAAAAAAGAAAAGAAAGAAAGAAAAAGAGAAGTAAAAGAAAAGAAAAAAACAAAAAAGGAGAAAGAAAAAGAAAAAGAAGGAAATAAGAAGAAAGATTGATTAGAGAAAAGCATCACAAGTTGATTAGAGAAAAACGTCACAAGATTTTCGAGCCGTCACCTTAGATGGATTCCTCGTGATGTCTATACGGGTTTCTTAAAATCAAATTCAATCATTTCTTAATGATATTTTTCTAAAAATTAATTTCTTAATTTATCCTTCCATAAGGATGTTTTTCTTAAAATCAAATTTCTTAATTCAATCATTTCTTAAGGATATTTTTCTAAAAATTAATTCATTAATTTATCCTTTTATAAGGATGTTTTTCTTAAAATCAAATTTCTCAATTCAATCCTTTCTTAAAGATATTTTTCTAAAAATTAATTCCTTAATTTATTCTTCCATAATGATATTTTTCTTAAAATTAACTTCTTAGTTTAATCCTTTCGTAAGGATCATCTTTCTTAAGATCAAGATTTCTAAATTTAGGTGTATACCGCTCAAGGACCCGAAGGAAGAACAAAGAGTTCCAGTAGAACACGTGATTCCGAGGCTAAAAACAAGGAAGTCATATAAAAATGAGTGCTTTTGGTCTTTGCTTTGTGCTCGTTTCACAAGAACAATCAAAGAGGGGCAACTATAATCACTCATTTTTATCCAGTGTATAAATATTGTATTAATCTATGTTAATTTAATAATTAATATATTATTATTTCATGTATGCATATTAGATTATATGTTTATTATATATATGTAATTAATGTGTATGTAAAATATGTGTGTGATATGTGTGAGTGCATACATATTATACATATTTTGTATGTGTACGTGTTAATAGTTATTATAGTATATGTGTGTCATATGTATGTATATTTTATGTGTGTTATAATTAACAGGGCATTAGCATGTATATGATTATATATGGACGTATATAGTATATTATATTAGTTAATGTTTGCATCTGTGTTCGTATTTTACACGTATATGTGTGTGCATGTGTACGTATGTATGTATCATCGTATTAGTATTGTTGTTATTATTATTATTATTACTAATATTAATATTATTATTATTGGACTAATATAAAATAAAATCTAAAAAATATTAAATCCAATTAAATTAAATGTCCAGTCCAATATTATTACATAACCCAAATACATATTATATGGCCCATTTTTTTGGCCTGACCCAATATCCTAAAAAAACCCTAACCCATTTGATTAAACTAAACCCTAACCCTTATCTCTTAAGCGCAGCCGTCCCTGGGCCGTTGGATCAAATCGTGATCCAACGGCCACGATTGAAAGAAGATGATCATCCAGCTGGCCGCGTGAGATCACGCGCGAACTCTTATCCTTCCACGCACGCGTGACGACCACGTGAAGGACTCCTCGGTTTTCCAGATGCCATGTGGCATTATCTCGTGCAGTCCCGCCCGTTCGAGCATGCATTTGAGCCGTTCGATCTTCAAGGCATCTCAGCCATTGGATCAAATCTGATCCAACGGTCGAGGCTCCCTCTGGCCGAATGACACATCCACCATACTGCCTCCACCATAACGCTATCAACCACCGCATCAAACATCACCAAAAAACATCAAAAATACAGACTTTGTCAGTTATCAAATTTTAAAAAAGTATGTATTTCATGTACTACTTCTACCAAACAAAGTCAAAATCGAAAAGGGCATATATATCAAATGTAATGAACCATATGGTACTCGGCCTTGATATTAAAAATAATAACAAAAACCCAGAACTTTACTGGTAAAAAAACTCTCTCTTCTTCTTCTCTTACATGCATCTTTTTTAACCAAAAATACAAACAATAAAAAAAACAGAAAAGGCTTAGAGTTTACCTCTGTAGTCCATTCCCATGCATGGGTGAGTCGGAGTATGATTTCAGCGTTTAAAGGGAATAGGTCTTTTTGTTTCTTTCTAAAAGGGGAGGTTGATCATTGTTTCGGTTTTGTTTTTTTAAAAAGAAAAAAAGTAGATGAGGTTTTAGGGGTGTCACCGGCGCTGGCGAGCGGCAGCCGGTCGTGGCCAACGATGGCTGGCATGGCCTGATCGCAGCGGTTTCTGGGTTTAACCCCCCCAGGCATTCATCCGAAGGGATGAATATCCAAAGAATTTGGGGATTTTGTTTTCAATAACAAAAAAAAAGAGGGAAATGGATAAATTTTTGGCCGGTTAGACCTTTAAATAAATATGGATTTTAAACAAAAAGGTTTAATTGTGTAATAAGACCTACGTATTTTGGTATTTTAAAACCGAGTCTGCCCCTTGGTATAATCAAAAGCCTAGTCCCTCTTATCTTTTGAAATCTTTCAATTTTGTCCCGAAATTAACCAAAATTAGCGTGTAAACGGTAAAATCACAGGCCTAGTCCCTCCGCATTTTGGATGTTTGCACTTCGAGCTTGCCGCATGGGTTTTTTGCCTGTCCAGCCCATGTAGTTTCTTTCCAGTTTCTAATTTGATCCTTAAATATGTGATCCCTTCCTTTAATTTTTGTCCCATTGTTTTGTTTCTGTTCATTTCAGCCCCTTTGGTAAATTTTAATTATTTATACCGTTCAGTTATTATGTTTTTTCAGCATAATTACTTTTTAGTATGTTTTTTCATGTTTTTTATGTATGTTTTTCTCGTATTATATGTGTATTTATGTTTTACAACGTGTGTTTTTTTGATATCATGCCTTCGTGTTTTAATTTAGTTTGTTCGTGTACATGCCTATTTTATATGTTTTAGGTTAATTTGTGTATCATGTCCACATGTTAGCATGCTTTTTGTTTGTTTCGTTTTTGTGATATCATGTTTTTTTTGTGTTTTAATTCTTTTATTCATCGTATATATATATATATATATATATATATATATATATATATATATATATATATATATGTGTATGTATGTTTTAGGTGTTGTCTTAGTTTCTTTGCATGTAGCATATTTTTGTATGCTAACATAATTTCCATATCCCTTTTTGTTTTTTTAGATTATATGTTAGTGTGTGTTTTTTACATGATGTATTGTTTTTTTATTTTGATGAATGCATAAAATATGTCATATGTAAGTTTTAATGTATTATTATTGCATTGATGTTTTATTAATCTAGCATCATATTATTTATGTCCTGCATGTGTTATGGTTGTGGCTCATTTTTAATATATTTAAGCATGTTAGGACTAGTTAATTTAGTTTTGGAAGTATGTTTTTATTGTTCATGTTTACTTTACTTTGTTTTTATTATTATGGTATGTTATTTTTTTGTTCATATGTTTTATTATTTTTGTTTAATTTTGTAATATTCATGTGTTCATGTTTTTATACCATGTCAATATTGAAAGTTTTATATTTTTGTTTTCTAAGATTTGCATAACGGATATAATATTTGACAATGTGGTGCCCTTTTATTCAAGCGTAAACGTGGCCAGCATCAAACGCAGTGATGGTGGTCTATCTGTTTACTCTCGAATAACGAGGCCCTTAAAATCTACTCGCACTTATAACCGAATTTTAATTTAATCGTCACTTTAATCCAAAAAGTTTAATATTTATAAAGCGGTAATTATTAAAGTACCAATTTTTGGGCGGTGTGGGAGTGCTAATCATTCCCTATCAGCAACCGACTCCCAAACCCAACAGTTTTCAAATCTCTGGTTTTATGGTGTCTGGCCTTCCTTAAGTGGCTGACGGCGACTCTATTTTTAAATAAAATACGGTTTTTCTAAAACCCCACGGAATAAATGTTTAATACCCAAAATACCCCTAAACACCGTTAAAACACGTTCGTTTTTTTAGCTTAGAAAAGGGATATCGCTACAATAGTTTCTATATACAAAATGATCTGCATGTAAGATAATAGTAGATGGATAACAATGACCATGGACTTAAGCTGTAGTTGCGGTGGCGCTTTTGGTCGTGATGTTTTATCGTTGTTGCAGACAAAATAGATATTATCACAATCATTATGTTCTGTTATAGTTACCTATAACGGTCGTTATTGCAGTAGAGAACCGCTATTTGAGTATCAAACTTTAATATCAAAACTCAAGATAATCATCAACAGAAATGCTCAAAGCCTCCGCTCCTTTTCCCCATGACTCAGCCCCCGCTCCCATACTTACACTCCCACGATTGTCATTGTCGGTGGGACTGCTTTGTAACCTCCTGGGCCCACCTATGCATTATACCTAATTCTAGGAGGTCACATTAGGGTTACCGGAGCGACCCACAATAAAAATTTCAGATAAACAAATTTTTAAACCAATTAAAATATTAAAACAAATTCTAAATTTAAAATACAACTTCAGAAATTACTCATTTAACATAACAATGTTTATATATACACGTTATAAAACGAATTATGGACTCAAATATAAATCAAGACGTGACATACATGCCCCTAATTACACAGGTACCGTACTCCTCAAGTAGTGCCGAAGGAACACCTATGCTGATGTCAAAAACTGCACCATGATCAATATTTTAACCTGCAATGGAAAATAACAGAATGAGCTTGGAGAAGCTCAATAATACAGAACTACCAAGAGATGCTACAGGCACAAGCAGGTAATGGCAAAGCTTAAAGCTGTCATGGTATTTCGGGCAATAATAGGGTCTAATTTTGATTCGATATTCCAATAAAGCAGTTTATCTGAAGGTAATAGAGTTGTTATTTCTTTGACCACTCGAGTATCATGCGAGAAGCCTATAGTCTAAAGAATCAGAAGAGAGATAGTTTGTGGAAGTTGATCTCGGAAGTTTAGTGTGTTCCATCAAGTGCATATATGAGCCATATAGAGAGTTTTAGAGGGTGGTAAATTAATTCAATAGGGTAGATTTAAAAGAGACAAGAAAATTTTATTTATAACCTAACTATCCTCCAACCAAACTCCAATATGCAGTGTTGCGCGTATTGAGTGCTACGCAAACGGTGCAAGTATACACGTCGCAAGTAATAAAGTGATACGAGTATCGTCTCCAGAGGGATTGATTTGGGTCACTTTACTTTAGTTATTGCACTATAAAAGTAAAAACACAATTGATAGTAGAAGTTGATTTTAACGAGTAAAGTAAAAGAGCAAGTAAATAAAATAAAGATGTAAACAAATGAGAGAGTAGGTCGGGTTATCGTGAGTTGAGGTGTGATAGCCGAATGGATTGTCTTGGTAAAAAAGTGAAAATGGCAACTCAGTTGCTGTGGCAACTTGCGCAGTTGGGTTGCCTTGGCAACTAGTGGAACGGTTGCCTGGGTGACTGGGTAGCAACTTCAAGGTTCGGCAAAGCGTTCTTCAATGGTTTCTTCTTATCCCTAAGTCAAAACTCTAGCTAATTATGCATGCCTTGACAATACATCCCTGCGTGAATCAAGGGTGGACAACAACCGATCTTATGTTCCTCTTAGTCATTGAAATCTTAAACTTATTCCTAAGCCGGATTAGTCTTCATCATCGATAGATTGAATAAAAACCATACTCATTCGTTTCTTGAATCTAACCCGATATTAGATAAATAGATAGAATTACGAGATCCTCTCCCAATTCACTAACAAACAAGAATAAAAACCAAGAATGAGTAAACCTTGAATTGAAAGTACAAACTCTTATTACCTAAACAAAATCCAATCGTTCTCACAACCACAAAAACACAATAACCCCAACCAATCAAGTTAGTTCATGGTTGAAATCAAAAGATATACAAAGAATAATCCCCAAACCATGAATCTAATAGAAGTAAAGAAGAATAAGAAATCGACCAGCCCTCTTGAATTCTCTCTCAATCTAACTCTCCCTCCAAACTTGTTGAAATAGACGGCTAGGGGTTCTTTATATAGGAGATGGTTAGGTCAAAGTCTTTCTTGAGGAGGAAGTTAAGTTGGAATTAAATACTTTAAGAGAATATAATTCTTTATTATATTTAAATTCCTTCTAGATCTTCTCCTATCTTCTTTGAGATTTAATCTCTCTTTGAATCTCTAATTCTTCTAGGATTTATCTTCTTCCACGTCATATTGGGCTTTATCTAGTCATCAATTTGAGTGCCACATCATCTTTTTCCATTGTCGACAATTACCCTGGCAACTAGCTCGGCATAACCTTCATGCACTGCCCTGGCAACTGCGTCGGCATCTCCTTCATGCACTGCTCTGGCAACTGCGTCAGCATCTCCTTCTTGTATTGCCCTGGCTACTGGTTCCAGCCTTGCTTTGGCAACTGATTCTGCACACACAAAAATACACCAAAGCAGTATCTTTTTCCACAAAAACCACCAAGTTATGTAATCAAGCTCAACAGTGGAAAGAAACATGAATTAATGCATGAATGACTAATTATGCAGCTAATATGAGCCTAGGTCTAACAATAATATGAGTAAAAATGGTAATAAAATAGTACTTTTGAACACTTAACACACCCCCAAACTTGAACTATTGCTTGTCCTCAAGCAATGCAAACTAACAATTACCTGCCAAGACTTTAATCATCAAAGACATGCTTCAATCTTGAATTCAAACCTCGGAACCATGGCACAAAGTATGATCACCTTTTAATTTTTCGGATAGCACAAAAATTACCCGGAATCAAACTATAATGCTCGTGATAATGTGTGCGCGTAGTTGTGTACAAGTTGATTTTCAAGATTCTACGTGAACAATAGGCTTTTATCAATTTAATTACCGGGACATTTATTTTTACTTTCACTATTGCCAATTTCGGGCACCTCTAGCGAAGTAAGCAATTTCTCATTTTATTTTAGTCGACTAGAGCCAATTTCGGGCACCACTAGCGATTCTTTAATGTGCATTAACTACTAGAGCCAGTTTTGGGCACCTCTAGCAAGAAATTAACTTTTAATTTTCAATTTTAAATTTACCCAAATTTTAGGCAACCTAAGTTCAATAGGTTTCTTTCAATCAACAAGCCACAACCGTGTAAAAAAATTCAGCATCATAGTAAAATTCTAAGTTCTTTTCATGCAATCCTAAAATTAAAGGTTCTTTCAATTAAGTACAGTGGCCAAAATTCATCATTGGTATTCAAAAAGTCTTAAGCAATTAAATCCAATCAAAGGCATGGCAAGTAACATATGCAACCTATATGTGATTGCTAAAGGTGAATGCAACTAAACATGAAACTAACTAGAAACCAACCCCCCCAAACTCGAGAGAAGCACTATCCTTAATGCATGTAAAAGTGAAACAAAATTTAAAAGAAACTAAATGAAATGAGTTAGTCAAAGAGGTCGTCACCTCGAGTGATAAGTTTCCTTCGTGCCGTTTTCTTGATTCATTTTTTGGTCGGTGGTTGAATGCTTGCGGCTGGTACCGCGTGAATAGCATTGCTTTGATTTGATCTATGTTTGCCGAGGTAGGTTCACTTTCCTGGGCATCGGTAGTTGCCGAAGCCATTGTTGTTGCCTGGGCATCGCCAGTTTCTGTTGCCGTGGCAACTACTGAGGTAGTTATCAGGGTGGTTGCCGGGGCATCCCCTGTTGCGATTGTCGTGGCAAGTAGTCGGCAGGGAATTTCCTTAGCATGGTGGTTGTGAGTCTTGTTATGGAAAAGAAAACAAAAAACACATGGAAACTAAAGATAATGAAGACAAATATAATAAAATATCTCCTAAAAATTCCAAAAATAAATAAAAAACAAAAATAAAATAAAGTTCCAAAAATAAAATTAAAAATTCTTAGAAAGAGCATTTTTCATGCATCTTCTAATGTTACTGCATATCTGAGAAAACTTGAGGAGGGTCATTTCCGATACTTCTTATAGTCCATCTGCACCCTCCATCGAGTGACAATATTTCCCAAAAAGAATTGGACCAATGTGCTCGCAGCTACTCCCATTTGTGTTACCATGGTGGAGGTGTCTTTCTTTCGTGTTCCCTTGTAGTCCATGCACATCTTCCACCTTGCTACTGTTCCTGAAGGCATGCATATATTATTAGGAAAAATTATATCAACATCCAACCATTTAATTACCTCAATCTCATCGTCCTCCATCATGGTTGGATGTAGTTTTCGTTGTCGTGGCAATTGCTGCCCAAGCCAATTGGCGTGGCAATCAGTTGCCAAAATTCGCTGTAAGTCAAGGGAAAAACCAATTTTCTGAAAAGCTTTACGATTCCAAACACCATTTTCTTTTGGCCTCTTAAACATCTCCATCAGTAGAGATTTTGATGGCTTCAAATCTACCAACATCGATTCCTCCAGACACACCTGCAATGGACGAGGTGAGTTTTTAAAGAATTCGAAAGGTTCAACCATTACCTGCTCATATTCTATTGGAAAAGTATTATCATCTCGTTGGTCGAGTGGTCGTACAATTGTCGTGGCAACTGTATATGAGAGCAATCTACAGATTCCTGCTTCAATATCAACGTCGTAACCTTTTGGGCATTAGGTTCCTCAGAATTTGTTGTAGTATTGTTGTTCTCAGCTTCACTGAGTGTTGTCGCGGCATTGCTCTGTTCAGGCTCCTCAATAATTACCGAGGCAATTTGTTGCTCAGGCTCATCTTGTGTTGGGCAATCTCTCTCATTGGCATTCTCTCGACTTAGAGGTTCTAGTTGTTCCTGACACGTCAGAGAGCTTTCCTTGCATTGTTTCTTGTCCTCTTGCCTTGGGACGTCAGTATCCCCAAGAATGAATTGTTGGGCATGTTATCCAAGGCATATATGGATCTCCTGAATTGATCTTCTGAATCCCCCAAGGTTGCATCCCACTGAGCTATCCTTGTATCCATAGACTTTGATAGCTCTCGAATCTCTTCAAGTGATCCATCAAGTCTAGCCAAGGAAGCTAGCAACGTTTCCCCCAAGGAATTTGAATGCTCTTGAAAAGGACTATGTTGCCATGTCATATATGTTGTTGTGGCAAAATTGTCATGGTAAAAAAAAATTTGAGCTTTTTGATCATACCATGAAGAATTTTGTTGTTGGTTCCATCTATGGTCCTCCATGTAGTCATATGCACCGAAAATGTGAGGGTAATTTTCAAACACATGATATTCTCCACACATAGCACAAGAGTTTTCCATGGTATATGCTCTTTGGGCTTTTCTCGGTTGGTATAGGTAATCATCGAATGGTGTAAGAAATTCTTGGGTGGATTGATTCCTATCTTCCAACATCAACTCTCGAATAGTTTTTCTTTTATTTTCCCATATGTTGATGTCCCTTAACTTGTAGCACACCTGAATTTTTGTTTTTTTGATAAAAAAACAAAAAGAAAAGTTAGTAAAACTAATAAGAAAAATGCAATAACAAAAACAACTAACACCAATTGCCAATCCCCGGCAACGGCGCCAAAAACTTGTTGCGCGTATTGAGTGCTACGCAAACGGTGCAAGTATACACGTCGAAGTAATAAAGTGATACGAGTATCGAGTATCGTCTCCACGAGGATTGGTTTGGGCCACTTTGCTTTAGTTATCGCACTATAAAAGTAAAAACACAATTGATAGTAGGAGTTGATTTTAACGAGTAAAGTAAAAGAGCAAGTAAATAAAATAAAGATGTAAACAAATGAGAGAGAATAAGCCGGGTTATCGTGAGTTGAGGTGTGATAGCCGAATAGATTGTCTTGGTAAAAGAGTGCAATGGCAACTCAGTTGTAGTGGCAACTTGCGCAGTTGGGTTGCCTTGGAAACTAGTAGAACGGTTGCCTGGGAAACTGGTTGGGCAACTGTTTGGGCGACTGGGCAGCAACTTCAAGGTTTGGCAGAGCGTTCTTCAATGGTTTCTTCTTATCCCTAAGTCGAAACTCTAGCTAATTGTACATGCCTTGACAATACATCCCCGCGTGAATCAAGGGTGGACAACAACCGATCTTCCGCTCCTCTTAGCCGTTAAAATCCTAAACTTATTCCTAAGCCGGATTAGTCTTCATCATTGATAGATTGAATAAAAACCATACTATTCGTTTCTTGAATCTAACTCTCATGATATTAGATAAATAGATAGAATTACGAGATCCTCTCCCAATTCACTCGCAAACAAGAATAAAAACCAATAATGAGTAAACCTTGAATTGAAAGTGCAAACTCTTATTACCTAAACAAAATCCAATCGTTCTCATAACCATAAAAACACAATAACCCCAACCAATCATGTTAGTTCATGGTTGGGTTCAAAAGATATACAAAGAATAATTCCCAAACCACGAATCTAATAGAAGCAAAGAAGAAGAAGAAGAAGAAGAAGAAATCGATCATCCCTCTTGAATTCTCTCTCAATGAACTTTCCCTCCAAACTTGTTGAAATAGGCGGTAAGGGTTCTTTATATTGGAGATGGTTAGGTCAAAGTCTTTCTTGAGGAGGAAGCTAAGTTGGAATTAAATACTTTAAAAGAATATAATTCTTTATTATATTTAAATTCCTTTTAGATCTTCTCCTATCTTCTTTGGGATTTAATCTCTCTTTGAATCTCTAATTCTTCTAGGATTTATCTTCTTCCACATCATATTGGGCTTTATCTAGTCATCAATTCAAGTGCCACATCATCTTTTTCCATTATCGACAATTGCCCTGGCAACTAGCTTGGCATAACCTTCATGCACTGTCCTGGAAACTGCGTCGGCATCTCCTTCATGCACTGCCCTGGCAACTGCGTCGGCATCCCCTTCTTGTATTGCCCTGGCTACTGGTTCCAGCCTTGCTTTGGAAACTGATTATGCACAGACAAAAACACACCAAAGTAGTATTTTTTTTCCACAAAAATCACCAAGTTATGTAATCAAGCTCAACAATGGAAAAAAAACATGAATTAATGCATGAATGGCTAATTATGCAACTAATATGAGCCTAAGTCTAACAATAATATGAGTAAAAATGGTAATAAAAATAATACTTTTGAACACTTAACATGCAGTTCCCTAGAACTATATCAACAAGGGGCATTAACCCAGGCTCATTGGGCGTAGGTGCCATCCTAAAGGGATACTTTAGGTCCAATAGGAATCATCCTAGCCGAAGCATAGGAACCTGAAATAGTAGGAATCACCCTAGTTGAAGCATAGGAACCTGGTACATAACTAATTACCAGCTGGATCAGGGCTGAACCTGCAGTGACTTCATATTCTATCCCAAGTACCCTAGTAAAGCAGTCTAGGCAGTAATAACAGTGATTAGTAGTAAGTAGTGTTAGCAATATATATATATAGCAGACAATTATTTTCAATGAAGCAGTAACCGGAGAACATGGTTTTTAGAACACATACATATGTATATTTCAGACAGATAAATGTCATGATTCAGATCAAGAGACATTCTTGGGTTCGAATCGGAGAGAATATTCACGTGCACTTGGAACACACTAGATGGAACAATTTATTACTCAGAGGTCCTTATTAGTCACAAAAAGAAGACACTAAACTATAGTCTATTCTAGATTGATTTCAGAATCAAGAACCTTATTCGAAGGAATTCGATAGATATCGACTTTATCTAGGTATTCAGGAATTATACCTCAAGATCATTTAGAATTTTTGGTATATCATGATTATGCAAGAATACAGATATATCGGGATAGATTTTGGGAATTTAGGTATATCAAGATCAATAAAGATTCTGGATATATCAGGAGATTTCCAGTTAATTTTGCTCATAGGGGCATTTTGGTTATTTTAACATTCAAGGGCAATTTCGTAGTTTAACCCCGACAAGGTAAGTCGGTGACGTGCTGTGCTGAAGATTGCTGGCGGCTTGCTAGGCTTCCAAGTCCATTCTATTAAACATGTCTCATCAATGCATTACTTCCCAAGCATTTGAATAGGTACACCTCACACGTGTTCAATATTTAATTCTAGTTGCGTGGTATAGTTGAACAAGTCATCATCACAAATTATCTTAGAACAAGCCTCGAATGGTTGAGCATGTATTTGTGTAATATTCTTCCATTATTGTAACACTATTAAGAATTACTGATTTACATAAGTCAGGCTTCAAACCCAAAGGGGCATTACAGTTATTTGCGGTCTATCAGAAATTTTAGAATCTTCAATCTTTCACATATCTTAAGTCACGTGGGTATTTAATTATTTAAGGGGTTGATGGTATTTCAGTCATTTAGGTACTTTCGGTACTTCTAAACAATTCATTCATTTTATAAGTCAAGGGTTTATCCATCATTCTAGTTAATTTGAAAATTTTAGTGCCAAAGGGTACTTTAATCTTTTTGGTCATTACGATCATTACGATCAATTCAGCCTTATCAGTATTGCCAATCCTTTTAGTCATTTCAATCAATTCAGTATTTTCTGTCATTTCATTAATTCGGACATACCAAAAAACTTCCCGTAAATTTATCTTCAGAGACTTAATATGAATTTAGGAAAATCCAAGTACTTACATTTTTGGAGGGTTGAATCTTGTTACCAGAATTTTTCGAAGTAGATTGAGATTTTAATGTGAGTCAGTTGTTTAATCAGGTCAAATATAGATTTCAAATCATTTTTCATTATCAATGGTATATGTCATTCTCACATTTCAAGGGTATTTTTGTCATTTCATAATCATGTATTTCAGGGCTCTATAACAAGAATAATCAAATTTGGAGATTAAAAGTCTTATTACTTAATTTACTGAACTCAAAAATCCTTTCAGTCTATCAACTTCTTATTCGAATATCTCTATCTTAACTAGTTCACCATTCTTTTATTTCGTATCCATTTGACTTTAACATAGGTACCAATTTTTCCCAATCATAATCATACATGCATTAATCGAATATCAACGTTTTTCATAAAGCATGCAAGAGGTAGTAAAGTATTACCTAGACTCCGAGCTATACCATTCGAGTCTTTGACCACTTTCGGACTCGATGTCTCTTCAAATCTTAGATTCTAGGATATGAGGATACCTTCATTTAACCACAACCCAAAATCAGTCATTAATCACATCGCCTTTAAACTGAATAATTAAACACATAAGCATGTTTGGGTCCAATATTAAATTTGAAGACTTTCAGGTTAGAATTTCACGGAACGAACTTTAAAATCAGACTTAGGACGTCGAAAAACCTAAACTAAGAGTTTTCGAAAAAATTTAACTTTTTGGTCAACGATCAGAGTCAAAGTCAACAGTCAAAGTCAAGTGGGTTGACTCGGTTGGTTGACTCGATAAACGGGTTAACTCAGTCAGGCCAGACTCAGGTTAAACGGGTTAAAATAATTATCGGGTCAGGTAGGTTTGGTCCGGCAGACCGAGTTCGAGACGAACCAGCTTGGTTTAAGGCCGGATCGGTCCAGATCGAAGAGTATCCAGCATGGTGATCAAAAATCACCCTTAGGCGGCGCGTGCTCGTCACGTGAGCCCAAATCAACCGAAAACACCTTTAAATGACAAAAAAAAAAACAAAACTTAGTTTTCGATGACTTAACGAGCCTAAAATGATAGAAATCACGGCGAAAAAAGGGAGACCAAAAGGTTTCTGGATTTTTTGATGACCCACGAACCAGTAACGAAATAGAGATCGACGACCAAGGTTTTGGTCACTCCGAGATGCTGATCACGGTGGTGGCTTCGACTTCTCGCCTTGACACCAGACGACGACAGTAAACGGCCAAACATAAATGGTGGAATTTGGGTTTAAAATTCAAAACTTTAAACAGATCTTCATGGTAGACAACCCGGCTTCTCGGCGAATGATAGTTAGTGGCTTAATCGGGGTGCGGCGATGCTCCCAACGATGGCGACCACGCTGCGGCGGTGGCTGAGATCGGAATGGTTGCAAATGGTGGTTGGATAGGGGCGATTACAACTCTCTAGATTTTTTGCTTATTACCAGAATGAATTACAGTAATGGCCAAAAAATATTATAATATAATTTATGGACCGATCCATGGAATTTGAAGGAAGAGTTAAATATTAAAAATGTCAAACTGGACGGTGCCTTCAGAAATAGTATTTCTATGATCATCAAGTTGGAGATAATAGTTACAAAACCTTATTGAAATCCTTCGTGTTCATATTTTCTTTTTATTGTAATTGTATTTAACCCCCAAAAGAATCTTTTTATTGTAATTTTGAAAATAAGTTTGAAGAAATATTATAATACGATAAAGTTAAGTATTTTTCTAAAAAAACTAAATTTTAATATAAATTATGATTAAAATATTATTAAATGGTTCAGTGATAAAATTTCACACTTTTAAAAAGTTTTTGTTATGACCCAAGAGTCGTTCGTGTCAAATTTGCACGCACACCAACCATTGCCAAGTCAGCAGCAGGTGGAAAAGAAGATGTTACCTCTCAAAAAGTACTATTTTAATGTCAATCATACAATGCTTTTGCTTGTTTTTTGGTACATTTAGTTGCATTAGGATGTTAAAACCATGCATTTGCATAAGGAGTTTAGAATTTTGTCTATGCCAGTGTAAATGATTGTTTTGTTGGCAATTTTTCAGGTTTGGCATAGTATTTGGCCCAAAAATGAAACACATGAAAGAATGCCAGAGAGAATGCCGAGTTGATGTTGGCAGCGAAGGACCAGAAGAGAAATGCCAAGCACCATTGGCAATAGGATGCCAGAAGAGTTATGCCAAGAACACTTGGCAATGCCAGCCTGAAAAAATATGACCAAATCAGGCTGTAAAAAATAGCATTTGATCAAACTCCGAAAAAATAGGAAGGCAAAAAAATAGGATGCCAAGTCTGTCTAGAACAGATGGATCAAACGATGCCAAGCGCAGCTGCCAAAGGATCGATGACATATGACGTCAGCCCTAGTGAAAACCTGATCAGCTTATCACCTTATCACTTCAAATCTTGATAAGATGATCACATCCCTTATCCCTTGGCGCATTCAAATTTCAAACGTGAAGGCTTATCCTAGGGCTTCTTCGCATGCCTATTTAAAGACCAACCAAGCAAGCATTCGAGGAGTGGTTTTTAGGATGAACTTGGAGGGTGTGATCGGAAGAGGAAGGCTGTGTGGTTTGACCAGCTAGACCGAGGGCTTGGAGCCATTGAAGGGCTGCAACGAGAGACCCCCTTCTTGCCCATTCTCTTTGTTTAGTTATTTTTATTTTTTAATGATGGTGTATTTTGAAAACATTTATGGTTTTTCGGTTAAATCCCTCACCATGAACTAATTCAATAGTTGGTGGGGGATGTTTGCGTTAAAACGTTGTTTTCATGTTTAGTTTTTAATAATAAATCTGCATTTGCAATGTTTTATCTATTCGGCATACTTTAATGTTTTCTAAATACCATGCCAAGCGAGAGCTGGCACTGTTGGCCTATTGCTCCTCAATATCTTAACAGACTTGGGGTGGCAACGACTAAGTTGTTGAATACTGAGGAGAGAAGCTTCGAAAGAAGTCGTTCAAGTAGATGAACTTACTTCGGGAGTAAAATCTACCCCTTAGGAGTATAGATTGGATCTTAATCAAATTGGTTTATTTAAAAGCATGCACTATAGAGATATAGGGGTTTTACATGATCAATTTAGGGCATTGACCATCGAGAGAGGCTTTGTTAATTTTGAATATGCTCGGCAAACAATGCCAAGACAGGTTGTTATTGAAGGCTGGCACGGCATGAATAGCGTGAAAACTAGACATTCCCTGCCAACACTCATCATTCATTAAAGCACCTTCCTTGCCAACGTCTTTACTTTACTTTTATTTCTTTTCTTTCCAATTATTTCCAAAACCAATTTCAAAACAAAACAACTTTTTTCTAAGGCAAGTAACAATCAAAACAATTGAATTCCAAGTCAATCTTTGTGGGATCGATACTCGGCTTACCAGCTGTATTACTTACAGACCATGTATCCTTGCATGCAAAAGACTCATTTTGGCACTGTTTTATAGTTTTCCAATACATATTTTCTGCCCTCTTTTGCCAGCATTCACATAGAGAGTCTACAAGTTTTTGGCGCTGTTGCCGGGGATTTCGACGGAATTTATTGCTTTAATTTTTACTTGTTTTTTTTCATTTTACTAACTTTGTTTTGATCATTTTTTTCTTTTTTTAGGAAAGCTACAAAGAAGAGTATGGGCAGCCACATATGGTATGATGATGACTACATTTTCCGACTTATGACTGCCAATATCAAACTCCAAGAGCGGTCCATGAGCAAAGACGATATGAAATGCATGAAGAAGATGCCTATACAACAATCTCGGCACAAATTTCTGAACTGAAAAGCATGATTACATCAATGCAAGTGCCTAATAAGTTTAGCAAAAGGCAAGCAACACTCGTTGTTTGTGCCTATTGTAGAGGATGTCATTCGTTTGAAAATTGCCCCTTCAACCCTAATTCATATTGTTACACGGGGTACTGTAATGTGAACAACCCTTCCTCCTACAACTTCAACCAAGGATGGAACCAGCAACAAAATATTTTTTGGAATGATCAAGATGACGATTATTTTTATGCACCTAACAACTTTGTTGCACCGCTAGACTTCAAACAAATGCCATCCCAGGAAATGCCGATGCACAACAATTCACCTCAAGAGCAAATAAATTACATTAGAAACGCACATAAAGAAGCCATGGATGCTATGAGAGGCTTGGAAGAACAAGTCAAGAGGCTTGCCAATGCCGTGAATAACATGCCTCAAAAGAACGACATAGAGCTTTCATCAAGGAAGCAGGAGGTGGCAAACGCTTCGGTTAGTGGTAACAATCAGAATGCCATGCCAACGCTACATCAATAAGCTGGCAATTTTCTTTCTCCATCTGCTCCTCAAGGATTTCAGAATCAACATTATGAAAATCAGGTTTTTCCTAACACATTTGAATCAATATATTATGCCTTTAATGTGCCAAGTTTGATGCCAGGACAGAAGGGCAATATTCTGAAGTTTCAAACCAAGAAGATGACGGCAAGCAGCCAATTATTTGCCAAGAAGGAAACTCACTACCAGCAGGTGAACCCAAAAAGTAGAGAAAGAAGAGGCAGAGGCTGATGATGCCATACCACTATCTGATACCAGACCTCTAGAAACTCTGCCATATGATACGGATGATGCGCGGCAAAAAGGCAAAGTTGTCACTCCCCTAAGTGGAAACCAAGTCGAGATTTTAACGTGTGAAGAAGAGCCAATTGTTTGCCATGGGAATAAATCAATGCCATCGAAATAAACCAAAGAAGCTTAGAGAAGAGAAGCAAGCACCAGTAATGCCAGATCTGAATCTGATGCCAACACCATCTCGACAAAACCGGTGGAGCCAGTAATTGCCAACCCTGCATTGGTAAGATAAATGAATGTCACTTTTAATATTGACAAATCTCTTAAGTGTGCAGATAAACCTGAAGAATGCCATACAGTTGAGACAATGGAATCCATTTTGGATGAGAACCTAACATTGAATTGCCAAGAAATGAAAGTTGATGCCATAAAACAACAGTGCGATGACAAAACAATTGAGCCACATAGAAGATCGATTTTGGTCAGGACTGATGCCATGAAGCGAGGTGTACTCAAATGGCTTGTTGCTGGAAGGAAAACTGGATACCAATTGACTGAGAATGAAGAGCTGAAGCAAGAGAATTTGGCCGTAACAATAATGCCAGAGATGGTACTGCCAGAAATTAAAGATTTACCTGAGAATGCTATGGCAAATATGGAACCGGTTGAGGATACATACACCTTGGCATCAAATGAAACAGAAGGACCATAGCCTAAGCACTACTGGGGTACTGAATTCAATCAAAGATTTGATAGGCCTACAGGGGAAGAGATATTTTGGTTTTTTGAGGTGGTTATTCAAAACCCTAATAGAAAAACATTCTCCCTTGTTAAGTAATCTAGAGTTCGACATACTCAAAGGTAATCAATTCTTTGGCTTTCTATGTTGGTTATTCAAACAAAAGATTACCACAGACTGAAACACTACCGGGAAGAAAATTGGAATAATGCCAAAGAGACCATTCTCATTGCGAAAATTCAGTAACTCTTTGCCAACTCAGTTTGATCATTGTGAATAATTTTGGAGAATTATTTTTTTCAGTACTTAGGATATCTCAGTTTTAAATTTTTATTTTTTCTTTTATTTTCTTTTTCTATTTTGAAAGGTTCCTTTGAGTGAATGCAGGATTTTGTTTCCAAGCAAAATGCCAAGGCAATGACTAGCATGGGGTGATTGAACAAAATACGGAGAATGAACTTGTTGTAGAGGATGAACACACCAAGTTTGCGGAAGCCTTGGACGATGCCAAGAGGAAGATGATGTTGAAGGAACTTTGTGATCTTGTCACTAAGTGGACTGTGTCATCAAAAATGCCATCGGACGGTGAAACGACTGGCATTGAAAGATTGGCATTATTACATTCAATCATCATGGGCCGCAAGATCAATATCAGCCGTATCATTATTGATGAAACTTATAAATATGCTAGTAAGGATAATGGGAGTTTATGTTTCCTTTTATTGATTTCTAACATTTGCATGCAGCATAGCGCGCCAAAGTTTGATATAGATAAAGCTCAAGAGCTCAAGGGAACAACGATCACTCCTGCCCTGTAGAGGTAACTCATTACCGAGGAGAAAGGCAAGGGAAATGTTGTCGAGTCTGTGCCAAAGGCAGTGCCTGAGACTCGGATGCCATATGGTTCATTGGCAATGCTTTCCCAGATATATCAACACCAAGAGGTCATCCTCTAGAAATTAAAGAAAGTCAATGAGCGAAACTCGATGCTTTGGTAGTATGTTCATGTCAAGGTCCATGCCATGAAGAAAACACGTAAGGACAAGTCTGTCCACACACTGCCAGTATTTTTTGAGTTCCCTGCAAACCCCCTTGCCAAGGATGACATGTCAGCCAGACCACACTCTGTCCACGCGCTGACCCAGTTTGATGCCATCATTGTTTAAGAATTCTATGTCCATCTTGTGAACAAAGATTCGCCTTTCTTGATGATTAAAGGTACGTGTGTGTGCTTTGATGAAGGATATATTAACAATATGTTTGATTTGGATGGTGCAGGGGATGAATATTTTGAGTATGCCAATTCAATGAATGCTGCCAAGACAAAGAAGTTGCTGGCAGATTCGTATGAACTTGGCACAATATGGATAGTGTCATCGAAGGGCCACCGAACGGTGAAACGATTGGCATTGAAACATCAACCGAGAGGATAAAATCAGTTTTTAAAGGCCAATATGATGCCTACAACCCACAATGAAACCATCTCCGAAGAAAGGCTGATTTTATTGCACTCTATCATGATAAGGCGCAAAATTAACATTAGCAAGCTCATCATCGATGAAAGTTATAAATGTGCAGCAAGAGGTAATGGCAGTTTGTTATTTCTTTTGTTAATTTCTAACATTTGCATGCTCCATAGTGTGCCAAAGCTTGATACAGATAAAGGTCAAAATATAAAGGGAACAACAATCACAGATGCTATTTGGAGAAACCTCACCATTGTCGAGCCAAAAGACAAAGGCAAGGGGAAGACAAAAGTGCCCACACCAAAGCCAAAGGTGTCAAAGGCAGTGCCAGCCACCATGCCAGCCAATACACTGGCAGTGCTGTCTCAAATTTACCATCGCTAGAAGATCATTCTTTGAAAGTTAGAGACAGCCGAGGAACTCAAAGATAAGATTAGATTTCCCTGTCGAGCCCTCTGCCAGCAATAATGCCATGCCAGCCAGTCCAGTTCATACCTCATCCGATGCTATAGTCCCATTGTCTTCAGTAATTCTGCCAGTTCTGATTCCTCGTCTGAAGCCAAGTCTACTAAAGCCAAGTCATCGGTGAAACATGCTATACATACGCCATCTGATGCCACCGATGCATTTTCTGCATCGGAACCTGCCAAGAAAGTGGAATAAGTTAGAATCTCCACTGCCGCTTCAAAACCGGCATAAAAGAAAAAAAATGAATGGTCTCGGATCGTGGGACATTTGTGAAAAGAAAGACCCGTGTTACACTAGAAAAAGTCGCCGAAGGAAAGTCTTATTCTATCTAAACTCCTTTACATTTCATTTCATTGAATTTACATGATAATGCATTTTTATTTTTTCTGTTTTTCGTGTATATATATGTTGTTTCATGCATTGAGGACAATGCACATCTTGGGTTTGGGGTGTGCATTTCCTCACATTTATGCCACACCATGCATTTCATGTTTACATTTCTGTTGCCATGCCACTTGCCATGCCATCTAGGTCATTTAGAATAGATGCATACCGAACCACTAAATTTTTTTTTGCCTCTATTTAATTTTGAAGAATGTTAACACTTGTTATGCAAGTTTAATTTGATCTAGGTGTCTGTCCAATGAAGAAATTTTAATATTTAGTTGCAATGCCATGCCAGCAGAGTAGTATGCCAGGTTAGCTTGGCAATTGTTCTCTAGTTTAGGGAATTGAACTTACACTTAACACGTAGTATGTATCTAGTTCCTTAGCAAACTTGGACTTTTTGAAACTATGCTCGGACTAAAAAAAGAGAGAGAAAAAAAAGAAAAAAGCGATGCCAGGGTAAAGAAACTAATAAGGCAGCAATGTTCTACCAAGGCAAGAAAAAAATAAAACTCTCATCTACGTTAGGGATAATAAGTTACTTGGGGCTTCGTGGTTTGCTCCCTTTTAGTTCTCAAGTCCAAAACCTTAGGGTATGAGTTGAAGAGAAATCCTAGGGATGTCTAGATTAAGGTGGGGATTCGTGGTATGCTCCCTCTTATCTCTCACGCTCAATAATGTCACGAAGCAAGCTTAAACTAATGCCAACAAAAACCCTTGGCAAGAAAAAATTGATAAAAAATAAGAATCTGAGTTTAGGTAGTAAAATTGACTAAGGGAGTGAAAGGATACTTGATGCATATTGCCTACACACCATGCACTCTTCATGAACTTAGATTAGAGTTATATTGCTGCACTTGAATTACTACCTGCTTGGCATTATTGCACTAAGATATCGAGGACAGAAATAGAGCCAAATTCTACTTGCCAGTACTTGTTGGCATTCTAACCAAAATTTTGTCGAGGTAACATTCTCACAATTTTTGTTTTTATTTGTTTGCATTACTTGAGGACAAGCAATGCGTTAGGTTTGGGGGTATGTCACCTCTCCAAAAGTACTATTTTTAATGCCAATCTTACAATGCTTTTGCTTGTTTTTAGGTACATTTAGTAGCATTAGGATGTTAAAACCATGCATTTGCATAAGGAGTTTAGAATTTTGTCTATGCCAGTGTGAATGGTTGTTTTGTTGGCAATTTTTCAGGTTTGGCATAGTATTTGGCCCAAAATGAAACACATGAAAGAATGCCATAGAGAATGCTGAGTTGTTGTTGGCAGCGAAGGACCAGAAGAGAAATGCCAAGCACCATTAGCAATAGGATGCCAGAAGAGTTATGCCAAGAACCCTTGGCAATGCCAGCCCGAAAAAATAGGACCATATCAGGCTGTGGAAAAATAGCATTTGATCAAACTCCAAAAAGATAGGAAGGCAAAAAAATAGGATGCCAAGTCTGTCTGGCACAGATGGATCAAACGATGCCAAGCGCGGTTGCCAAAGGATCGACGACATATGACGTCAGCCCTAGTGAAAACCTGATCAGCTTATCACCTTATCAGCTTATCACTTCAAATCTGGATAAGATGATCACATCCCTTATCCCTTGGCGCATTTAAATTTCAAATGTGAAGGCTTACCTAGGGCTTCTTCGCATGCCTATTTAAAGACCAACCAAGCAAGCATTCGAGGAGTGGTTTTTAGGATGAACTTGGAGGGTGTGATCGGAAGAGGAAGGCTGTGTGGTTCAACCAGCTAGACCGAGGGCTTGGAGCCATTGAAGGGCTGCATCGAGAGACCCCATTCTTGCCCATTCTCTTTGTTTAGTTATTTTTATTTTTTAATGATGATGTATTTTGAAAACATTTATGGTTTTTTGGTTAAATCCCTCACCATAACTAATTCAATAGTTGGTGGGGGATGTTTGCGTTGAAACGTTGTTTTCATGTTTAGTTTTTAATAATAAATCTACCTTGGCAATGTTTTATCTATTCGGCATACTTTAATGTTTTCTAAATACTATGCCAAGTGAGAGCTGGCACTATTGGCCTATTGCTCCTCAATATCTTAACAAACTTGGGGTGGCAACGATTAAGTTGTTGAATATTGAGGAGAGAAGCTTCGAGAGAAGTCGTTCAAGTAGATGAACTTACTTCGGGAGTAAAATCTACCCCTTAGGAGTATAGATTGAATCTTAATCAAATTGGTTTATTTAAAGCATGCACTATAGAGATATAGGGGTTTTTACATGATCAATTTAGGGCAATTACCATCGAGAGAGGCTTTGCTAATTTTGAATCTGCTCGGCAAACAATGCCAAGACAGGTTGTTATTGAAGGCTGGCACGGCATGAATAGCGTGAAAACAAGGCATTCCCTGCCAACGCTCATTATTCATTAAAGCACCTTCCTTGCCAACGTCTTTACTTTACTTTTATTTCTTTTCTTTCCAATTATTTCCAAAACCAATTTCAAAACAAAATAACTTTTTTCTTAAGGCAAGTAACAATCAAAGCAATTGAATTCAAAGTCAATCTCTGTGGGATCGATACTCGGCTTACCAACTGTATTACTTGCAGACTGTGTATACTTGCACGCAAAAGACTCATTTTGGCACTATTTTATACTTTTTCAATACATTTTTTCTGCCCTCTTTTGCCAGCATTTACGTAGAGAGTTTACAGAAGAGTACACATGGAAAGAAAGGATCCCAATGTCTTGTTGGTTATGTTTAATTGGTTATTATAGATGGATATTAATAGCAGTAGAGGGTAGAAGGAAAATCATTAAAAAACTGTGAAAACTGTTATCCTCTCTATATGTTTCTAATTCTCTCTTCTTTTCATTCTTCTCTTATCTTCTCTATATTCTGTAATTTTCTTCTTGTTATTTTAATGAAATCCAATTTAGTATTTAAGTTTAAGGCTTTGATTACTTGAGTTCATTACATTTGGTGTTTTCATTGAGAGTCGGAAAAAATGGTGACCAACGTTGAATCTAACAGAACCTTGCAAGATGCGTTTTCATTTTCCCCAAAATCGACTTATGTTGAGTTACCCATATTTGATGGCACAAATGCAGCGTCATGGATTGCTTATGCTGAAGAATTCTTCAACTTTTATCAAACAGAGGATACTCTTTGAATTAATATCGATGTGTCTAATTTCGAAGGAATTGCTCGCCAATGGTATTAATGGATGAAGCAATATAACCAGCTATCATGTTGGAAAAATTTTACCAGAGCTATGAGGGCAAGATTCTTATACACTTTTCAAGACAACCCAAGCAGAATAGTCACCCATGTGTTCGATGAATTGCCAACATCAACCGACTATAACTTTTGCAATCAATCGATTCAGGGTAGTAATGGAGTAGATTTTTCAAGTGCTGAAACAGTGAACACATCATTTTCCAACAACAACTGGACAACAAAAAGCCATGTTGACGACAAGGATATTGAATCTCAATAGCAAGATGAGGTTCAAAATACAAACATGATGAACAAAGAGTCTAGTTCGCGGCATGAAAAGTTACTGAGCTCCCTTCAATCGAGCATCGATGAGCAACGAAAATCCTTGGAGGAGCAGAAATGCACAACTGAAGCGAATCAAAGGATTTTACAAGATGTTGCCAAACAACTCACAATATTAGCTGCCCAGAGTTCGATCAACAAATCACATATCGATGTAGGGAAATTATGAGAAAAACATGTTGCAGTTCAGAATATTGACACAAAGGAGAAATTATCAACAGAGACTGAAAATACATTTTTGATGAGCACAAAAAATCCCTTCAATGGCAGTAAGTGCACAAACCATAGCTCCGAATTTAATTTCCCAAATGTCAAAACTACAAGATTGAACCATTTGATGTTGTGTGTGTCGTATGTTGCTAATAATGAATGCAAATTACAGCTTATGGGGGTTGTATACAAGGGATTATCTATTAGGTCTTTAATGCTAATTGATATTAAGGTTGGAGCAAACCTTAAAGGGATTAAATCATTTGTGTTTGTACATGTGAAGGTGTTGGTCGATTTTGATGACCCTTACATGTTTAGGCTTTGTTAATGGGAAAGTGTATGACTCAATTTATTAGAAGTTCTGGAGCCAATGATGACAACTTTGTTTCCAAGTGGTTCATGCTGTGGAGGCTTCAGCTAGTTATCTGTAGAGATTTTGATCATTTTTTCAATCCAATAATTAATGTCGATAAAGCTGATGGGGTGGTTGGATTTGCAAAAAATGTTGAGACATTTATTATATCTCCACAATTTAAGAGTTACATGCTTATTTGGAATGTGGTGATTGTTCACGGTGTTAAGCTTGTTGTTAATCAATTACTAGAAATTGTTTCTCAAAGCAACGAGGGAAAAGATTTATCAATGTATTGTTATTGTTCAAATCCACCGAAGAGTATTGACAACTTGGTATGGGTTAAGTATTTAACAAAATTGCAAAGCATGTTAGCTCCGAGCTTTATGATTGAGATTATCGAGCCTAGTTTACAGGGTTCTAGTGTTGGAAGATATAGTATAGTTGGAGTTCAACCAAGCATTGAAACAATGGCTAAAAAAGATGGCTGCAATTATGACTATGATGAAGGGTAAAAGATTGTGGAAGATCTCGACTGTTCTATGGAGAATTACGGAGGAATGGGATCCTCAACGAAGTGATGAGTTTTTGCATAGTGGGTAATTCATATGAGTTTGTGTAAAATTTATTTTAAAAGAGTTTAATAGTTAAAAACATTTGTTATATCAATATGATTTAAAGCCATTTGTTATATCAAAATCAATATAAGTTCTACCATCTCCCCCTTTTTGATACAACAAAACTTAAAATAAATTTTACAAAAATTCTCTTTTGATTGTAAAATTTTACAAAACTTAAAGTAACAAGCCAAAGGAACGATTGAAAGTAACAAACCAAAGCATAATATATATGAAGTGTTCAAGCATAAACAAAGATCCAAATCCAAACATAATAGTCAAAGCGGGATGGAAACAATAGAAACAATCCAAAGAAAATAATCCAAACATCAAATCCAAAAGTATAGACTAGGATGCATTTAATATGAGATGATAAAACAAAAGAGCTATGGGATATCCCCATAATCCTCATCCTCGTCCACTTTCTCTTCTTCCTCCGCGGCGGTGTCGCCAAAAGTGTGCGTTTTCCACTCATAGTGAAATGATGCCAAGTCGGTCTCGATGCTAGTCATACCGCACCAAGAGAAGTGAAGCGATCATCCATGTGAGATGTAACCATAGATTGCATCTCAATGAATTTCCCATCATTATAAGGCCGCATTTCATCGAACTTACCTTCAAAGTATGAGCGCATGTCATCACCAAAGGTCGGTGGAGGCGCAACCGGAACTGGAGATGGAGAGGGCACGCTTCCTTCACTACTATGATCGGGTTCTTGTCGAAGCCATTCACCATTAATAAAATGAAATATGCTCTTTCGAAGAGATTTTTCATTAAAGGGATCGGTAAGGGGGTAAAGGATATCATAGGAGGTGTCTATGTTTTCTTGGCAAAAATGTGGCTCAAGACACAACTGTAGGTAAAAGGTTTAACTTGAGGTTTATGACGGTTTTGGACAAGATAAACAATTTCAACAAAAATAATTTGTGCAAGGTTAATATGAATATTATGTTGGAAGCAATGCAACCAAAAGGAATCTACCCCGCGAATAGTAGACCACTTCCCCACAGAAGGACGAAAGAACCAAGTGACTAATAGATGAAAGAACCTATCATGTGCATTAAGGACGGATGCGTAAGTGCCCGAGGCATGAACAAAAGGAATAGGCTTGGTTTTATCATCTTCCCCGATATATTCTAATCCTAGATGAGAAGCGATAATAGAGGAGTCTAACCTAAAGACTTTTCCCATAACATAGGACTCTATAGCAACAACCTCCTTTTCATCTTCACTAAGAATAGCTCTAGCATTAGAATAAAATACTCTAACTAGAGTTTTAAATACTACCCCGGGTAAACGAAGAAAAGGTAAAAATTTCCATTCCCTAAGATTCTCAAGATAAGGGAACTTAAACCTTTCAGATACCCTAAACTTATAATCAGCAACCCTTTCTCTTCGGATAATAAAATTTTCATATAACCGAAAATGTTCTAATTGACCTTGACGACCCGGTTCATTAAAACATGAGTTAAAGATTGAGGAAAATTTAAAGGATTTGAATGTTGAGGGACCGGATCTAGGACGTTTAGTTTTAGGGGCCATTAAAGTAAATTTGATTCAAAAGAGCAAAAATCACCCTGCAAAAACTAAACAAACCACAATGTATCCACTAATCAATTACTCAATACAATATTTCCAACAGATTATTTCAAGATAATATGTATAATAATATTTTTCATTTAAATTAAAATAAGTGAAAATAGATAATTTTAATAAATCATATATATACTATTCTCAAATAAACCTAAATCTAAGTTCCATATGAGAAAAAAAATTAAAAAAAGAACGAAAAATACCTTAAAATTGTTGGAATGGATGAGAGTGTTGATGGAAGTGCACAAACTTGATGAAATCGTGATGGGTTGTTGAAGAAGTGAAAAAAAAGTTTAAAATTTTATGGAAATTTTGAGTGAAAACAAAGGAATTTTGAGAGAATTTTAGGGGGTTTTGGCTAGGGTTGATAGAATATGAATTTGGGGGAAAATCTGATTTTAACAACCCTAAGAAGAGCTTATGTGTTTCGCGTACAGATACCATAAATCGTGTACCGGTACTGGTACACCATGTTTTGTATACCAGTGTGCTAAGCTGCGTATCGGTATCGTTCATCGTTACTTTACATCGATACCCGTTATAGAGGCCGTGTATCGATACTGGTATATCAGTACCGATACCCTATGCACCAAATGGTCAAATTTGGCTGCAACGAAGGTTATGGGAATAAGGAACTACCTCTATTATGCATGCATAATGTATGAGCAATATAAATTAAAGCATAGGCTAAGATATTAACATGAAAAAACTCCTCCTAGCAACAAGCATCTATGCATATAGGAGCAAAAACACATAAGCAATATAGTCAATCAAATTCAAGCATATTTTAAACACCAAAGAGGCTCTAAGGGTCAAGGAAGGCTGGTTAAACCTAACTATCTTCTAAGAGACCAAAAACGTTCTTTGTCTAATGGTTTGGTGAAGATATTCGCTAATTGATTTGAGGTGTCTATATATTTTAGAACTACATCATTTTTAAGATATAATCTCTAATGAAATGATGCCTTATTTATATGTGTTTGGTTCTAGAATGTTGGATGGGATTCTTAGTGAGACAAATGGCACTAGTATTGTCACACCTAATAGGGATGGTATCTACGTCAATTCCATAATCTAAGAGTTTTTGCTTCATCCAAAGGATTTGAGCACAACAACTTCCTACGGATATGTATTCGGCTTCGGTGGTCGATAATGCTACGTTATTTTGCTTTTTAGAAAACCAAGATATGAGCATACTACCTAGGAATTGACATGTGTCGGATGTGCTCTTTCTATCTATCTTACAACCCCCATAATCCGAATTCGAGAAGGCATGTAATCTAAAATAAGAGTCTCTAGGATACCAAAGGCCTAAACAAGGTGTATCTCTAAGGTATCTAAAGATTCTCTTAATGGCTATAAGGTGTGATTCTCTAGGATTAACTTGAAATCTAGCATAAAGCAAACACTAAACATGATATCCGGTCTACTTGTGGTAAGATAAAGCAAAGATCCTATTATAGAACGATAAAGCTTTGAATCTACACACTTACCTTCTTCATCTTTGTCAAGCTTTGTGGAAGAACTCATTGGTGTGGCTTGAGGTTTCACATTCTCCAAGCCAAACTTCTTGAGCATGTCCTTGATATACTTAGCTTGATTGATGAAGATGTCGTCCTTTCTTTGTTAAACTTTGGAGCCCCAAGAAGAATGAGAGCTCCCCCATCATGCTCATCTCAAACTCACATTGCATCAACTTAGCAAACTCTTGACAAAGAAATTCATTAGTAGAATCGAAGATAATATCATCAACATAAATTTGGACTACTAATATGTCTTTGTCATTTCTTTTTATGAAGAGTGTAGTATCCACCTTTCATTTATCAAAACATTTTTTCAACTAGAAAACTTGATAATCTTTCATACCAAGCTCTAGGAGCTTGTTTCAAACCATATAAAGCTTTTGAAAGTTTAAAAACATGGTTTAGGTAATTTGGATCTTCAAAACTGGGTGGTTGTTCTATGTACATTTCTTCATTTATAAAACCATTTAAAAATGCACTTTTAACATCCATTTGAAAAAGCTTGAATTCATGGAAACATGCAAATGCTAAAAGCATCCTAATGGCTTCCATTCTAGCTACGGGAGCATAGGTTCCATCAAAATCAATTCCCTCTTCTTGAGTGTAACCTTGAGCAACAAGTCTAGCCTTGTTTCTCACTATGTTACTACTCTCATCTAGTTTGTTTCTATACACCAATTTAGTTCCTATAGTAGATTTATTACTAGGCCTATCAACTAATGTCCAAACTTGACTTCTTTCAAATTGGTTTAATTCCTCTTGCATGGCCATTATCCAATAATCATCATTTAATGCTTCTTTAACATTCTTAGGCTCTATGCATGAGATAAATGCTACATTACATGCATTTTTAAGAGAAAGTCTAGTGGTTACCCCTTTGGATGGATCACCTAAAATCTCACCACCTCTGACATAGTTGTACTCTCTTGGGTAGCTCACTTCCTTTTCCTCAAGACTCATGTCCTTTAAGGCTTCTAAAGGTGGATCTTGTGTTTCCTCTTCTTTGGTTGGAACTTCATTCACCATTGATGATTGCCCACCATCATTGGCTTCAAAAATCCCTACATCATCACAAGAATCCTTCCTCGAAAGGAGGTTATCATCGAAAATCACATGTATTGACTCTTCAACAACCAAGGTTCTTTTATTAAATACTCGATAGGCTTTAGAGTTTAAAGAATACCCTAAAAATAGCTTCATCACTTTTAGAGTCAAATTTGCCTAAATTGTCTTTTCCATTGTTTAAAACAAAACATTTACATCAAAATAGATGAAAATAGCTAATGTTAGGCTTTTTGGATTTTAAAATATCATAAGGAGTTTTCTTTAAAATAGGCATAATCATTACTTTATTTATGATATAACAAGCCGTATTAGTGGCTTCCACCCAAAAGTACGTTGGCAAATTGTTTTCACAAATCATGGTTCTAGCCATTTCCACTAAAGTTTTGTTTTTCCTTTCAACAATCCCATTTTGCTGAGGTGTTCTAGGAGCTGAAAAATTATGGCTAATACCATTTGAGTTACAAAAATCCTCAAAACCTAGATTTTGAAATTCGGTGCCATGGTCACTTCGAATGTGAGAAATAGTTTGACCAAGGTCATTTTGAGTAATTTTTGAAAATGTGATGAATTTTTCTAAAGCCTCATCTTTGGTACTTAAGAATAAAACCCATGTGTATATAGAGTAATCATCAACTAAAACATATGCATATGATTTTCCACCCAAGCTAGTAGTTCTAATAGGACCAAAGAGATCCATATGGATCAATTATAAAACTCTACTAGTTGAAACATCATTAATAGGTTTGAAAGAAACTCTTTTATGTTTGCCTTTTGCACAAGCATCACAAATTTTATCATTTGAAAACTTTATTTTAGGCAAACCTCTAACTAGATCTTTTGAAACCAATTTTTCTAAAACTCTCATGCTTGCATGCCCTAATTTTCTATGCCATAACCACTAATCATGCTCATCATTTGCAACAAAACATGCATGAGAAATGTGTATGTCATCTAGATGCACAATGTATATGTTTCCTATGCGATGACCAAAAAGCACAATTTTATTTGTTTCAATGTTTATAAGCTTGCAACCATTAGAATCAAAAAGAACATTGAAACCTTTTGTCACATAATTGACTAATACTTAAAAGATTGTGTTTTAGACCGTTGACATTACAAGACATTATCAATGAGAATGGATGAGTGATTACCAATAGAACCAATTCCTTCAATGTGGCTCTTGAAGTTGTCACCGAAAGTTACTACTCCTCCACTCTTTGGCTTTAGTTCCAAGAATCGACTCTTATCTTCGGTCATGTGTCTTGAGCATCCACTATCAAGGTACCATGAGTTTGCACTTGTAGCCTTGGCCTTGAAGTAATGATCCCCCTACAAACATGGAATCAATTTTTGATTTTTGGTACCCGAATCTTTTTGGGTCCATAAACATTAGTTCTTAAAATCTTGGTTCCCTTAGGAATCCAAAAAGCAATTTCATTAACATTGTTAGAAGCAATAACATTCTTAGGAATCCACACACTTCTAACTTTCTTACCATAATAGGGCCCTGAATACCCTTCATGTTTGTACCCACCAAAGTTCATTTTTACATGGTTGGGTTTTGAAGATTGCCCTTTTTCAAAACTTGGTTTCCCAACCTTGTTCAAGGAAGCTTTGAGATCATTTAACTCCTTGAGGTAATGATCTTTTAACTCGAAAAAAAGGTTATTTAGATCAACATTTTCTTTTTCAAAATATTTTTGATTATCTAGTAAATCATTAACCTTTTCTTCAAGCTCCGAATGAGTCTTGATCAAAGAATCATTTTGATTTTTCAAATCAAAAATTATTTTCTTGTTTTTCAAAAGTGATTCTTTATATTTCAAAACTAATTCATCGTAAGCATCTTGCAACTCATTATAATCTTCAAATAATTCATCGTAATCAAGATTATTAGATGAGTTAGAGGTTACCTTAGGATCCTCTTCATAGGCCATGAGACAAAGGTTAGCAACTTCTTGCTCCTCATCACTTAAAGACTCTTCATCGCTCCAAATAGCTACATGGGTCTTGTGCTTATTTTTCTTCTCGAAGCCATTCTTCTTGAGTTGAGGACAATCGATTTTGATATACCCCGGCTTCTTGCATTCGTAGCACACGATCGGATCCTTTTCTTCTTTCTTGCTCTTGTTCTTGAGATTCCTTCTTCGATTGAACTTTCTTCTTCGGTTGGATCTCATGAGTCGAGTGAATCGTTTGGCTATCATAGCCAACTCTTTATCTTCCTCCTCACTTGAATCACTCTCTTCTTGTGAAGCTTTGAGAGTGATTCCCATCTTCTTCTTCTCTACTTCCTTCTTTTCAATCTTCATTTCCTCCTTCTTCTTTTCTTTCTCTCTTCATTTCTTTATAATCTCATGGGTGAGAAGAGACCCCATGAGAGCATCGAGCTTTAGCGTCTTGAGATCCTTTGCTTCTATGATGGTCGTTCTTTTTTCGTCCTAAGACTCGAGAAGTGAGTAGAAAAGTTTCCGAACTAGCTTCTCCTCCGGGATGATTTCTCATAGACCCTTAAGGTCATTGACAATGATGGAGAATCGTTCAAACATCTTGGAGATTTCTTCATCTGGATCTATTTTGAAATTTTCGTAGCTCAAATTAAGAAGTCCAATCTTGGTCTACTTAACTTTATTAGTGCTTTCGTATGTGATCTCTAGCTTATACCAAATTTCCTTGGCACTTGAGCAAGATGACATCTTGGAGTACTCATTCGGTCCAAGTGAACAAAATAGCATGTGCATTACTTTGTTGTTGATTTAGAGCTTCTTCTGATCTTCATCGGTCATCTCATGCTTGGACTTCGGTAGTAACTGATCACATTCTCTCTTCATTAGGATTGTTGGTTCATCTTTCACTACATCCCATAGGAGGTAGTCATGGGATTTGATGAAGAACTTCATACGGTTTTTCCAATAAGGATAGTTATCCCCATTGAAGTATGAAGGTTTGGTGATAGATTGAGACCCGTACAAGTTGTTGCTGGAGGTGGATGCTATGGCTTTGACTTTGATTGATCGAATCACCTTATAGGATCGCCTCAACAGTTGTTAGACCTTCGATTGAGTGTGGCTCTGATACCAATTGTTAGGATGATCAATCAATGCCGAAAGTGGCTAAGAGGGGGTGAATTGGCAATTTAAAATTTTGAGCAGATGGAAAGAGATAGACAATGGGACACAATGATTTATAATGGTTCAACCTTCTAACAAGGTCTACGTCCACTACCTTAGCTTCCTACTAAGGATTTCAACCAATTCACTATAGAATTCTTCCCCTTTTCTAGGCTTAGGAGGCAATCGTTACAACTGATCAAAGCTTTCTACCCAAAGCTTGATCAATGATCACTTTTTTACAAGAAGGAAAATGGCAAATGGAAAATGACCTCAGAAGGTAAATATTTGCCCAAATTACAAGAACACTCAACCCCAAACTTGAAATGAAAGATTACAATAAAATACACAAGTTGGGTACAAGGATTTGTCAATAAAAGCACAAAGGATTGGATTTTAGCTTAGATGCTTGAATGTTGATCAATGTAGGTTCAATAGTTGTTGTAGCTGCACTTGAGGCTTGTATTTATACCCTTTCATTGAATTCTAGCCGTTTGGGTTGTTGGATAATTGAATATAGCCGTTGGAGAATAAGTTTTCCCACAATAAATGATGTATGCCAACCTCATGTATCGGTACGTGTATCTGAGTATCGGTACCGGCCCAATATAGAAATAGCCGTTACAAAGCAGGGTGTACCGGTACTCGAATTTGAGTATCGGTACGCAAAAAGGGGTACCGGTACACCAAAGCCGTATCGGTACGTGAATTGCTCACTGGAAAATCTTGAGGCCATTCGGTATCGGTACGCATTTGAAAATTTTAGTTTTTGCCTCAAGGAGTATCGGTACGGGTATCTCGTACCGGTACTCATTTTGCATTCGATGTGAAAATAAAATCGTACCGTATCGATATGCATTGTAGCGTATCGGTATGCATTTGATATTCTTCCTTTTGAAATCAAATACGAGTATCGGTACACATGTTGTCGTACCTGTACTGATTTTACATTCAATGTTTTAAAATCAAGTACGCGTATCGGTACGCTTATTGTCGTACCAGTACTGATTTTACATTTGATGTTTTAAAATCAAGTACGTATATCGGTACGCCTATTGCCGTACCGGTACCGATTTTACATTCAATGTTTTAAAATCAAGAGCGTATCGGTACTCATAGTACCGTATTGGTACGCATAGACTTTTAAGGCTATTTTTACTTAGAAAAATTCATCGAATGTATTTTTAAAGTTCATCAAATGTTTGGTTATGTTTAAGACCAGAATAATTTTGTTCGAATGCATAATGAGTAATTCATATGAGTTTGTATAAAATTTATTTTAAAAGAGTTTAATAGTTAAAAACATTTGTTATATCAATATGAGTTAAAGCCATTTGTTATATCAAAATCAATATAAATTCTACAACGGTTAGTGAGATGCCAAAGGTAAAAGCAAATGAGTTGATGATGCCAAAGGTAAAAGCAAATGAGTTGATTGATCAACTAGAAGTTACGAGGCGAGGACCATATAGTGGTGAATTTGGAGGCATTTCATTCTCCAGTGATATGGACAACCATTATTTTTTTACCACAATTCGTTATGACGTCGGGACTGAAATGCTGGCAGAAAATATCCCTACGTCCTCTCGGTTACATCTAATTTTTCATGTCTTCAAGCTTAAGTTATGTCACGACATTCATCAACAACATGTCACTCCACTGTCTTTGTTGAAATATTCATGTTCAACATTTTCTTCGAACCTTGAGGACAAGGTTCCTCTTCAAGAGGAGGCTTTGTTATAACCCAAGAGTCGTCCGTGTCAAATTTGCACACACGCCAACCATTGCCAAGTCAGCCGCAGGTGAAAAGGAGGAGTACACGTGGAAAGAAAGGATCCCAATGCCTTGTTGGTTATGTTTAATTGGTTATTATAGATGGATATTAATAGCAGTAGAGAGTAGAAGGAAAATCATGAAAAAACTGTGAAAACTGTTATCCTCTCTCTCTGTGTTTCTAATTTTCTCTTCTCTTCTCTATATTATGTAATTTTCTTCTTGCTATTTTAATGAAATCCAGTTTGGTATTTGAGTTCAAGGCTTTGATTACTTGAGTTCATTACAGTTTTTTTTTCTATTTTTTTCAAGAGGATAATATTAGCGGCGACTTTAGTGTTGTTGTCAGATTTTTTTTGTTTATTTGATTGTTTTTATTTTAAATCTCAAATAAATTTCTTTCTGTTTTAATTTTTTTATTTGCACATCTTATTGTGTTTGTTCGTTTGCCTCTGTGACTCGAATTTGATCTTCCTTGTAGCATGATTTTTGTCTATCATTAGGTAGTTTGACGTTCGTGTAACGATCATCACGCCGCATCATCTGATCATAAATGATCTATTATGATCAGATCTCCTTTTGTGGCAATTTTTTGATTTAATCAGAACCATTAGTAGATCGATCTGCAAGATTAATTTTCTCGATATTCACTCATTGATCAATATAATATCTAGTTAGAAGAAAAATACAGATTTTCATAATAATTGCTTAGTTTTTTTAAAATGAACGGCATAATATTAAAAGAAATATTCAATATTTTTTCTTCATGCTCTTTAAGTTATATATTTTAATTTCTTTTTTTCAAAAAAAAATTAGTGGACTTGCTTCAGAATTTTTTGATAGATTTTGTCCCCATAATTTTTTTTATGATTTGAATGTACTATATTTATTGTGTTTTTTATTTTTAATAAAATTCTCTCGTAAAAAAAACTTACACCTTCGAATATTATTTTAAGTCGGTGGCTAGCTAATAACACTGGAAACCAAATTACAGAAAGAACAGTGAGAGTTGGGGTTTGAAGTCATGACATACAAACGTGTCCAATATTTTGTTTGTATTTTAACATTAACATTAACATGACATAGAAAATACTCGAGGCCGAGGAACATAAAGACCATGACATCACCAATTCCCACAAATTTACAACTTTAAATATTGACTCAAACCAATTAATTATTCGAATTAAATTATTAGATGACTTAGTTAATTGATTCAACCGTTCAAATTTGATAACTTGACAACAAATAAAAATACATATTTTTTTTATTAAAATTTAGTTTTGACATTAAAATATATTCATTTAATTAAAAGATATCCAAACTACATATTTTTTATTTTAAATGTTTAAAATTTCTTTATCAAAAAAATTGTTTAACGTTTTATTTCATTGTATTTTAAGGTTTTTCTATTAAAAAATCGTCATCCAATAAATGCGTGGTTTATTTTTTAATTTTATTTAATTTAAAAAAAACTTTATTATTCTAAAAAAATCTCCAGAATTTTCATTTTTTTTCATAAATCTCAAGTTCTCAAATCTTTAAATTCATCCTCTAACCCCCGCCAAATCAACTACTACCACCCATCCTTTTCATTGTTGAACCTCACTATCGATAATCCTAATTTTTCATCGCTGCAAATCGACGAAAGAGATGTCAATTGAACGACGAACATGAAATGTGTTTCTCAAATGACGGATGTGACGAATGGGCGAAAGAAGACTGGGCTTTGCGACTCTTTTGATGAGATGAATAGATTTTATTGTTGCAGCAGCGATGATATGTTCTCGATAACAGATGATTTTAGGTTTAGAAATTTGGGGTTATTTTGAAAAAAAAATAAGAGTTACATGTGTAACCATCTGATTGAAGGAAAAAATTGAATTATTTTAAATTAAAAATAGGAGCAAATTGAAAGGATGTCTAAATAATGAGGGTTAAATTTATAGATTTTTTCAAGTAGAATTAAATTGATTAAATGTATAAATATGGAAGATTAAATATACTATTATACAAATTTTTGTTAAGGTCACTCACCCATTTAACGGCGTTAACAGTTATGTGATCATTTTATAACAAAAATTAAAATTTAATATCCATTATGTAACTTTTGAAAGTTTAGTGACCAATTTATATTTTTTGGATAATTTAGTGACCATTGGTGTACTTTACCCTATATTTAATAAGCAATGCAAAATAGCATTTCTTTTGAAAACTTTGCTTAGAATCAAAATGTTTTCATATGCCGGTACAGTCATCCAATTCCAACTCCAACTCCAACTCTCTCAAGATGCAGAGTTGGCGCCCCATTGAGCAGCATGGACATGGACTTGGACTTTACTTTTCGTGACAAAAATTCTAATATACGGTCTCATGAGTACAAAAACTCACATACTATCATCTGCCCCTTGCTAGCCAGCATCTTTATCAGCAAAAAACGTCGATGTTTCGTTTCGAAACAATTCCAGCAGCAGCGGTTTTCGAAGATTTTGAGTAAGATTGATGCAGCACTTGCCTCGAGGGATCATCGCTCGGAAGAATTAGACCATTTCATTGCACGAAGCTTCGTTTCCTCCAGGGACCCATGTGGAGTTTCTGCTCCTCCATCGACCTCTTGACGGCGACGCACATCAGTCCCACGATGGGGTTGAGGTAATCGGATTTGCCCACGTAACACTCTGGTAATTTGTCTACCGGTCTCATGTACTCGTTGCATGCTTTCGCGATCTCGAATTGGTCCCTGAACTCCAATTCGATCACAAATGGGATCTGCTTCTCCCGCCTCTGTGTGCTCGCAATCACCTCGACGTATTCATGTGTCCCTGCAAGTGATACATGAACCGAACAATTAGTTCGGTTTTATGTTTATGGATTACACTTAAGAACATAAAAAATAACACCAACACGATACGCGCGAAATGGGAAATGAAGGACCTGCAGGCTGCCGGATTGTTCTTGGTGCTTTTCCGTTTAGACACACGGAGAGTGGTATTATGTTTAAATCTAGATTATAATAATTTTAGACACCACTCACATTAAAATAAGTTTAGAATAACAGTCGACATATGATACACGCATGATGCAACTTGAATCTATACCTAAACTGAAGGCGAAACTTCTTAAATTGGGTGGGTTTGGCAGAAATATCTTTGGCATGGGCACCAAAGCACATGTGCTGTATTAAAATATAAACTTAAACGTGTAAAAAGTCTTTGAATTTTTTTAAAAAATATAATTAAATTTTTTTATTTTTTTTATTTAATTGATCTCTTGAACCAAAAAATTTAATCAATTAAACTTTTTAAACTAAAATATTTTTGGGTAAACTATACAAATGACCACTGATCTTTAGGGTTGGTGTCGAAATGACCACCGATCTTTTAATTTTGTCAAAATGACCACTCAACTATTGATATGGTTCCAATATAGCCACCAACTCTTAAAACCTAACGGAGAGGCTGACGTGGCAGTTAAAAAAATTGTATAATTACGCATTTAGTCCCCGTTATTTATACATTTAATCAATTTGGTCCTAATTTTAATTTAATAAAATAAATTGATTATTTAGGACCTCCAAGCAATGGGAGTAGTATGCTTGCCACTAAGCCAAGCCATTTTCGTGATATGAAACATAACTTTTTGTATATGTTTTATACCGTTTTGATGCCCAGAAAAATGAAGGGGAAAATGGTATCAAAGTGATTCGAAAACAGAACCTTGTATTGTAAGGTAGTGTATGCTTGCCACTGGAACAAGCATATTGTTATGATATAAAATACAATATTTAATAAATATGGTATCCGGTTGTTGATTCCTGGAAAAAGAAGGAAATGTGGTTTTAAGAAACTCGAACATGACATATTTATGATACACAAAAACATCTAACCCAATTAAATAAATCTAATAATTAAATTAAAGTTAACAATATTTTGTATATATTTTAAATTATAGTTTAAAAATTATAGTTTAAACTGAGAAACCGAGATTTAATCTTCATTTAGCGAATTTGTATATAATTCGTGATTTGTATTCGCTAAATGAAGATTAAATATTGGTTTCTCAGTTTAAACTATAATTTAAATATATACAAAATATTGTATTTTATATTATAAAAATATGCTTATTCCAGTGGCAAGCATACACTACCTTACAATACAAGGTCCTGTGTTTGAATCACCTTGATGCCATTTTTTCCCTTCATTTTTCTGGGCATCAAAACGGTATAAAACATATATAAAAAGTTGTGTTTCATATGACGAAAATGGCTTGGCCTAGTGGCAAGCATACTGCTCCCATTGCTTGGAGGTCCTTGGTTCGATTCCCCCAGCCTCCAATTCCATTTTCCCTTCCAATCTGGTAACACGTGTCACCATTTGATTGGGTTAAATTAAATAAAAATAAATAAATCCTTCCAATAAGGTGTCACCACTTAATTAAATGTATAAATAACGGGGACTAAATGCGTAATTATATAAAAAAAATTAACTGTCACGTCAGCCTCTTCGTTAGGTTTTAACGGCTAGTGGCTATATTGGAAATATATCAATAGTTGAGTGATCATTTTGACAAAATTAAAAGATCGGTGGTCATTTCGACACCAACCCTAAAAATCGGTAGTCATTTGTATAATTTACCCAATATTTTTTGACCTATAATATGAATAATGTTGAACTAAAAGTTTTTAAACGATCATTCTCGATGTCAGGTGACTACTGACTAACTTAGCTAAATGAATAATTAGAGACAGATATATATTATGTATGAGAGGGGTTGTTGCCCTCCCGGCAATGGATTTTTTTTTTACCTTTAACTCTTAATTTTTTATACATTTTCTTTTCTCAAAATTTTATAATCTACTTTTCATTAGGCAAAGGGAAATTACTTTTCAAGATAAATGCTGGAAACGGAAACCGGTTTTATCATGGTTCGGTTTTTTCCAACCAATGCATTTTTGACGAGTGTTAAAATCGTTAACAAAAGAGTAGAAACATTCGTGGGAATGAAGTGAAGAACGGCTGCTCTAAAGGAGCGGCTACTAATGCGCCACGTAGAAGCCCTGGGTTGTTGACGTCTGGCATTGGCACAGTTATGCCACGCTCCTTCCTTCCGTTTCCAAAATATATTCTCAAAAAACACTCTTTCCACCGTTGCACAAAGAAACAACGTAAAAAAAAAAAAGGAAGCGAAGATGGCGTCGTTTGATCAAGCACCGCCCGGTGACACAAAGTCCGGAGAGAAGATTTTCAAGACCAAGTGTGCTCAGTGCCACACCGTAGAAAAAGGCGCCGCTCACAAGCAAGGTTGCCAATGCTTTTCATTTTCATTTTGGAATCGGTATAATATAGTCTGATTTTAATTATGCTGCGATCGGAATTTTATTCTGATTCGATTACATAAATATGTTGCAGGACCTAATCTTAACGGTCTATTTGGAAGGCAATCGGGTTCCGCTCCAGGTTATTCGTACTCCGCTGCTAATAAGAACATGGCGGTGATTTGGCAGGAGAAAACTTTGTATGATTACCTTCTCAATCCTAAGAAGGTAATTCATTTCTCTCAAAATCTCATTTTCTTCTTTATGTTCTAATGATCTGCCTAATTTTTTTGGTAATTAGTTTTCTCTTGCTCTTTGTATCACAATCTTATGGTTGGACGAGTGTCATTCGGTTATTGCTTTGTGCTTTCGTGATAATGACAATAGAAAGAAATTAATAACCATTACCTGGATTTTTCCCATTTTCTTATGGTTAGTGAAGCAATAGCCTAGTTTGATGTGTGCTGGCATTGAGGACCTATGTATAGTGAGGATTTGATATTGGTATACTAGATCTTTAAAAAATTCTTCCATATATTTGGTCGTATCTTTATATATTGGCAGTTACCCCGTTCTGCTGTGTTTGTCAAACGTGTTTTTGGACCAAAACCAATGAAGAACAAGTAGCCTTTTAGGTCAATTTGGTTTGAAAAGTGATTTTAAAAAACTGAAATTTATAGCTTTTAATTTTTTCAACAACACTTTTGAGCAAAATTACACACTTGTTATTGTTTATATTACTAATTCTTTTATATTTTTTTAAAATATCTAAAATAGACATTTTATATATTTAAAAACACTTTTGACAGTGAAAAAAACTTCGATACACAGGCCGTGTAAACTTTAATTTACACGTGCTTTTTAGGTTTAGGGGTTTGGGTTTAAGGTTTAGGGGTTTGGGTTGTAGGATTTAGAATTTAAGGTTAGTGTTTAGAATTTAGGGTTTAAGGTTTAGGGGTTTGGGTTGTAGGATTTAGAATTTAAGGTTAGTGTTTAGAATTTAGGGTTTAGAGTGTGGGGTTTAGTTTTTTAGGGCTAGGGTTAGGAATTTAGGATTTGGGTTTTTATAATGTAAAATTAATTTTACACAGCCTGTGTATCAAAGTTTTACCCTTTGACAGTAATATCAAAAACTCATTTTAAACTAAACAATCTAAAAGTACTTCTCAAAAATATTTTCCCACCGCACTTCTAAAAACACTTTCCCA
This sequence comes from Hibiscus mutabilis, assembly GCA_019671005.1. NCBI lineage: Eukaryota > Viridiplantae > Streptophyta > Magnoliopsida > Malvales > Malvaceae > Hibiscus > Hibiscus mutabilis. Next base: position 3,066,320 of record CM033743.1, read on the forward strand.
CAGCACTTCTCAAAAGCAATGTAAAATTGGGTGTAGTTACGGAAAATAAAGAGTTTGGGTAACATTAACATAGCTGAGGACTTGTGAGAATCTAGGGACTGACATTGAGTTTTTATTTTAGAATCAGAGGTATTCTGTTGGGTTTATTTCGATAATAGTTTCTGTTGTTTCTGATTTGGCTGTTTGTTATTATCAAATCTCTTGCTATCCTTACTGGAAAGTAACCTAATAATATGTGTATTGATGTCGTGTTTGTGTCATTTTTCAAATCATAATCCTGTTTAATAATCATGTAATGTTAACAATCCATATTATTTAGATTTAATACATTTGTGTATGATTATTATTATTATCATGTTGGAAATCACCAGCTACGAGAATTACTCACAAGGGTGCAACTTTGTGTGCAGTACATCCCTGGAACTAAAATGGTTTTCCCCGGATTGAAGAAGCCACAGGAACGTGCTGATCTCATTGCATATTTGAAGGAATCTATGGCTTAAATGGGTTTCCAACACACTTTTGCTTTTTTACTATTCCATTTTGCAGTCGTTAGAGATTGTTTCTCAGAACAAGGATATAATAAAGTAGACCTTCAAGGTCAGCCATGCTCTTTGTACAAAGAGCATTCATTCATTCATTCTGGGTAATTGTTTTATTCGAGAATAGTTTGCCATTGCTGGCAAATGTAAGGCCTTTTTCAATTACATTGTCACTGTACTCCCTGAATATCTGGTGAATTACCAGCATGCCAAATGTTTGTTTCATCTGTTTCGAACTTTCAACTAGATTCATTGCTTTCTCATAGTGTGATCTTGGGTGAACTTGAATGTACTTGTCTATACTAGGCGGTTTATGTGGACTTCTCGTCTCTGTGTCATAGTTTGATCTGTTGAGTTTCTATGGTTGAAATCTGGCAGAGGAATATAATGTTTAGAGAAGTTAAGTTCAGATGGACCTGTCGATTCTAGTTCGGACGTGAAAACATGATCTAACCCAACTTGAGTCCATCCGACCTGAAACTGAAATTGACTTTAGGAGCCAGAATAATTTTCACCAAAAGTGATTTAAATCCAAGATGAATTGGCCATACATGATAAATAGAAAAACCAATAATGGGGAGGTACAAATCCAACATCAAAAAGCGTCTAAATAGATTCTCTCAAATCAAGGATTGTTCTTTGGCAGTTGAACATTCAATCTATTGACTAAGCAATGTCCATCGGTGAATCGAGCCATTTTCCTATACTTCTTCTTTTTAAGCGTATTTAGTTTCAGCAACTTTTATGAGTTTTCAGAACATAAAAGGAAGATTCCGATTCAACTATCTGTTCTGTTTATTAGTTTCCATGTAGAAGGAAGCATGGACACCAGAGATGCAGCAGCAGGTTTTCGAGTATATAGTGTAGGCTCAATTCCCATCTTTTTCACGTGATTTATAAGTTGTGAAAGTAATCATGAGGACAAAAATGGTTAACATGATCAACTAAAGAAATGGACGGTTCTGGAAATGCCACCTATTTTAACTTCTAAATTCCTCTAAAATCCATATTTCTTCGAAAGTGCAGGACAAACATCATCAAAATTTCTTTTAACAATGCTTGGTCAAACAATGGGACTCCGACTCCGACTCCGTAGCTATTTATTTTTAGTTAGAAATTAAAAATAAGGCGAAAATAATAGAACCTCTAAATAAAGAGGGTTAAGTTTATTGAATTTTTTTCGAATTAGAATTAAATTAATTGAATATGTAAATATGAAGGACTAAATATGTTATTATGCCAATTTTTAGTTGTCATTTTTTAAAGTGAGTGACCATTTGATAACTTTTCATAGTCGGATTACTTAACAAAAAACTCTCTATAGTCGGGGGACTAATTATATAGTTTACCCTTTAAATTTTGTATGAGTTAATCAAATATTAATCCATAATTAAATGCAGAGTATTTGATTCATTCCCGTCTCCCATTTCCTTCCACCCTCTTCCCCAGTTACTCCATTAGCTATAAAAAAATGGAGCAAAGCTCGTTATTCACGCCTGGACAACGCGTCCACTCATCCGCCGATCCGCGCCGAGTGGGTACAGTCAAGTTCGTTGGCAACGTAGAAGGCTACTCTGGAACGTGGGTCGGGGTCGACTGGGATAATGAAGGAGGTGGCAAACATGATGGCTCCAAAAGAAAGTCGCTCCTAATAGCTTTGGAATATCATCCGTGATTCCTGTTCAATTTTGCAGGGTTCTCCTTTACCAGTGTTGCTTGATGATGAAATGGCATCTTTAATGGACATCCACTATTATTGTGGATGAAGAGAGTTGACAGAGCTAATTGAGTTATTTTAGTTCACGCTTCAGAATATTTAAGGATGGAATATGCAAGGTAGTGGTTATCTCTCCTTTCCTGATTTGCTTTAATCTGCAGGCATACAAGAAAGCTTGTGTGTGCCTTGCTGTTTCTATATACCATTTTCAGTTGTGTGGGGCACGGTTTTGACATCAAATGTTCTTGACATGCCGAGGCTGAGATGAGGTTTGTTCGACTTTCCAGAAGAACGAAATATATAAATACTGATGGATTTAATTTCTTTTTGAAATGGCTGTCAAAGGAGATAAGACACTGTCTGTGATGTATACATATTAAACTCGGGAATGACATTTGGGCTACTTGGCATACCATCTTTACTGACTACCAAGTACTTTTGTTGAACGTACAAATTCTCAATTTTTGTGTTTAGTATTTTCCTTTGAACGTTTTCTAATATCAACAAACTTTCAGACTTGGATGAATAGAGTCAACCCGTGGATACATCCCCTTACGTGCAGGGCTGACCACCTAGCATACTAGGACCATGAAATATTTTGTCCAAAATTTTTAAATACTTACATAATATAAAGAAATATTATAAATATAAAATTCTTTCAAACAAAAAAAATACAAACAGATAAGTAGAAATGAATAACCACAGACAACAAAATTAAATAATTAATAACAAAGGTAGATAGGCTGTCATTTAGTTGGGAATATCATCCGAAGGACATGAAAACAAGACTAAAAAAAAAGGAAATTAGTACCACTGGTAGTAAGAAAAAACTGATAGAAAGAAGCATCAAAAAAAAAAAAATAAAGATCACTATCTAGAAAATGCCTGATACATGACTACATTAACCAACACAACAAATACAGTACTGACATGTCAACGTGGCGCAGCATACATCTGGGTTGAATCATACTGCGGATATCCAGGCTGGGGTGATACTGTCTTTCCATACCCAGCTGGTGCACTACCCGGTGCTGGTGCTGCTGCATAACCACCAGATTGGGGAACAGACTGATCATAGGTAGGCTGAGCTGCTGTTGTTTGAGCATAAGTGGCTTGGCCTGTGGTTGGCGGTGCACCATATGATGCCGCAGCAGCAGCACTGTAACCAGAATCCTGCGCCCCTTGATAGCCATATCCTGCATTGTTTGGAGCTTGTTGCTGTTCAGAGTAACCTTGTTGTGATGGTGGGTATTGACCATACCCAGTACTTGCTTGAGCATAAGCGGTTGGCTGACTGTAACCGACAACAGGCTGGCTACCTTGCTGTGGATAAGCCTGACCAGTCGCAGGTGGAGGCTGACTATATCCATCACTAGGTGGTGCAGAACCATATGGAGGATAGCTTTGTTGTGTGGGCCCACTTGAAGCATATGGGTATTGCTGCTGTGGAGGCACATTCGGACCATATGAGTGTGCAGTTGGACCTTGATATGGTACTTCTCCAGGTTGATTGGTTGGAGGACCATATGATTGGGGTCCTTGTGATTGCATGGGATATGATGGTGGCTTGCCATATTGCTGCTGAGGGGCATACCCAGGTTGAGGCTGTCCATATCCTGGCTGAGTAGACCCATGTCCTCCATAAGGATGCTGGACTGGGGCATGATTTTCATACTTCTCTTCATATCCATGTCCATAGCCATGTTGAGGAGCAGCTTGGGAATAGGGTGGGGGATGGGCATAATCTGCTGGACCACGAGGCTGTCCGTAATTATAATTTGACTGAGATGGAGCTGAACCCCATAGCTGGAGCAGGTGAGGGCCAGGTCCATGCCCGGGGATTGAAGTCAAATGTGGGTTGGAAACCCCTCCTTGCCTGCTGTAGTAATCATAACCTCCACTCTGTGGAGGTCCCTGCATATTATGAGACCTCTGCTCCCAACTAGGACCAAAGTTGCTCCTTGGAGCCATTTGGTGAGAAGGGTAGCCACCATAAGGAGGTTGATAATGAGAGTTTTGAGATGGATACGGTCCTCGTTGCTGATAATCGTATGACCCTGTTTGGGAAGGGTATCCACGGGGACCCCAATGCGGGGGACCACCAGTTCCCCGTGGTCGATAGCCCTGCTGATTGAAACCACCAGAAAGAGATGATGGCCTGACAGTCTATTCATTAAACAAAATAATGTCAGATAAGGAATTTCATCCACCAATTTCAGGGGAAAATCCAGGTAGAGAAGTTAAGTCCCAATATCATGTTTAACCATGTTAAACAAAACAAACAGGATCCTAGGTCAAACTCTTGGTTAAAACAGGAAGCATGTACAAACAGCAACAATGATGAAACCAATACTAATTTAAACAAAAATGACAATTGGGCGAAAGCAGATAGGTGTCTATCAGAACACATCTTTAATCAAACCTTCTATGAATCAAGGCCATAAGAGGAAATAAATATCATCACCTATTTGACATACTAAAATTTCTAAGCAGACAAATCTCACCAACCTATATTACCCTCCAAAACAGAGGGCCAAAAAATTATCAGAGCTACCAATAATCAAAGACTACAGGGAAAAGATTAAATGTTAAATTAATAATTAAGGACAAGAATATGAGATTTCATGAGAGTTGAACCTCGTATCTTTCAGGCATCTTACTTGAACTACAACAAGGATATGTTAAGACTTCCACATAAGATCATGTAATCCAAATGATGTTGCATGATATAAATGTAACACAATGTCAACTCTTTTTCTGACCTTATAGCAATAAACTATAGTGCATCATCTCTATACACATTAGAGGGCAAAGTATCATATTTGCATCATGGTATCACACAACATTCAAGATGGTACTGATCCAATATACATTTCAGACACGATGAGTTCACCAGGTGTACTTCTCCCAATACATCTCAAACATAGAACATGGAGGCCCCTCATTCAGTCTCACTAAATTATTGTTTTTAATTTTTGAGTCTCAAAGCAATCTTACCAACTACTAACATCTTGAAATGTGAGTTTAATGCCAGATACCTCTCTTCAGTGGATGAAGGGGAATAGTGGTTGTCTATTGCTACACCAAGAAGCAATGCTGACCCCATGGAATATGTACCCAAAAATCTGCAGATTTTAAAGCCAACGAGTTCGAAATTGGCACCTTCAACATAAATAAAGCATGGCAACCGGCATCTTGGATTGAATATATTATCGTCCTAATAGCATTCAAGTGATGTTGGCATGGATAGTTCACACTCTTTGTTCAGGAAAAAAACTCTCAGTAAGAAAGTCCTCATCAAGTTGGATGACAGTGGCGCATAGAAGAAATGCAGTTCACTATAACTGATTGTTTGCTTAGGTAAATCCATTGAAGGAGATAGATTTGTACCAACTCAATTATAAATCATCTACACACCAGTGGTGAAGATTATAAATTCCACAAGCAAGGTTAGAGGGTTGCCATATGTCCTATTAGGATATATTTAAGAAAAGTAATTCTTATAAAAGCTAAATAGACACATGACAACATTCTAGTCCTGCTTCAGGAGTATAAAAACTTCACCACCAATATATGTAATCCTCTGCTTCTCATAAAGGGCATATTTTATTTGTGAAGAGAAGGAAAAGGCTCACACATCCAATTCCACATGCATATGTTCTTGAAATAATGTCATTTAATTGGAATATCTGTGATCCTATCAAATGTTTCTTGCACATGCTGAGAATAACATATTAAGTTACAACCAAACCTCCAGATAACAACCTATGCAACTCCAGTAATTCCCATCTATTAAAACTACAAGGAAAGCATGCAAGATATATCCAACCTACTCAAGCAATAATATCTTGCTCGTGACATGTTCATAATCAGCCTCAGTAATTTCTTAGATGTTTTTAAGCCATTAGCACAAAAATATAAATAAAATTGGATGTTCCAAATCGGAACTCAACAAATGATTGGATTGAGAGATCAAAGGTCACACAAATCAGGAATGAATACAAGAGAAATCCAGAACTACACAAACAATAATATTTTGCTTATGACATGTTCTTAACTAACCTCAGACATATCTTAAATGTTCTTACACCATCGGCACAAAGATATAATTAAAATTGGATGCTCCAAAACAGAACTCAGCAAATGAATGGATTAAGAGATCAAATATGACATAAATTTGTACCATAAGTTTATTGCTGGTAATTCAATAACAAAGCCACTCTTTCCACAAAGTAAATACTTTAACACCAGTGACAAGATATTCAAGAAAGAAACACATGATGTGGTTAACATACTAACAGAAAATAAATTACAAAAAAAAAGATGCAAGGAAAAAAACAAACCTGATTCATAACGTCTTTTATCATTTCTCTAGCAATCTCAATTTGCTTCTTATCCCCAGTTACCCTCACTGTCCTTTCTTTTGATCCATCCCCTTCTGGGAGATGTTGAGGTATCAACTAAGAAGATATTAAATTGTCAGCATTGGCAGGACCAGTTTTGCAAGAACTTCAACCCTGACTGAGACAAATAACATCAATTACCTGAATTCGAGCCCCTGACCTTGTCTGGAGTCCTTTTATGGTTTCCCCACCTCTACCAATGATTAAACCAACCTGAAACAGGCAAGGCAACATACACCATAGTGAAGACTAATGCATCTTTTAACAGGTGTGATGATGCATGAGCCCCTATATACCAGTGCTTTCAGGTAAATATAGGGGAAATTAATGTAAAAAGAAAACCTTCTCATTTGGAACTTGTATCTCAATTTGATCAGCAGCACCAGCAGCCTGTGTGGTAGCAAGGCCCCTAGCTACTAGGGAAGGAGAACCCCCAGAATCAGCCTGAAACAAATTTGAACATCAAGTTAATACAAGAAACACAGTATATAAATTTTGGCAGTAGAGGGGAGGGCAGGAACAGGATAAATAATAAATGCATAGAGCTAGATATGAATAAACAAATTTCAGAAACAGTATACAACCTCTGCTATGACAGCATTTATAAGCTTCTCTGCCTGGTTTATGCTACTTAAAGTTCCAATTATTTCCACAGGTCTTGTAGGTGCATCCGGATCAGCATCTGCATCCCTCATAATTTGAATTTTTGCACCCGAGTTGTATTGAAGGTACCTTATTGTATCCCCTGCCTTGCCAATGAGAACACCAACCTGCACAAGCATATGAGAAATAAAAATCACAACACATACTTCCCAAGAAAAATCATGTTGAGCGTTTTTCATTAAAATATGCAAACTGAAGTAATGATTGGGTGACAACATAGTAAACATGAAGAAACATTGTCTGGATAACAAGAAGCTTTCCAATAAAGAAGAGGGGGTAAGGCAATGTTTGGATAAAAAAAGACAGGAGTTAGAGGTCGCCAAATATTGAACAAAAAATGCAGAAAACACATTCAATGTAGTTTAGAGTTTAGACGCATAAAAAGATCCCTTTCAAAATATGTGATTAAATGGATGTCATTCAGCTTAAGGGAGTGAGAGAACAAAGAGAGAACCTAGCATTAATGGGAAAATCAACTTAGTTTACACCCAGTTAAAAAATTCACAGTGAGACAGCTTTAAAAAAATAGTTAGCATACCTTAGCATTAGGAACCTCCATTTTGCGAGTAATAGTTGAACCATCATCAACCTCCTGCTGAGACAACTCATCAGAAGGTTGCTCATTATCCTCTTTGGAGGGTTCTTGACCATTATCCGCCTCAAAACTCTCAACTTTACCTAACTCAGCATCAGAAGCTTCAAGATTATCTGTAGACTGCTGATCTGTTTCCTCCGTAGTTCCTTCAACTTGCTCAGGTTTTACAGTATCTTCAGCCTCCTTTGAAGGAGAATCACCATCCTCTGCTTGCCTGTTAACCTCATTTTGCAGAGGAGCCTCCTCTTCCTTCCTTTGCAGGTTCGTCCGATTCCTCAGCTTGGAACCCATTCTCAGTGGCTATCATGTTAAGCATAAGAACCATAGAATTAGAACAGTAAGATATGTAAAGCAGTAAAGAGATAAGCTATTCTTTTTGCTTTCTGTACATAACATTACATTTCAATCATAGGCTCCATCAAATATTGGTTCTTACTTTTACCAATTTTCAAACAAGGCAAATTACATAATAAATATCAACTACATAAGTGCTTTAATTTCTCACTTCATATTCACCTCATATAAAAACTCATTATATTAAACATTTTTAACTTTCCAAAACCAAAATTGTAAAAGATAGCAAGGAAGCCCTAGAACTGTCATTTTAACCTCATAAATTCATTCCTAAAATTGAACATAAAACCAAAAGAAAAGAAAAGAACGGAGATCGTTTTATTACCCAAGCCATCGGTATTATCCTCGTCGAGCCTAGGTCGTTTGGCGTCGGTCGAATCAGATGGCGGCCACATCGTTATCTTCCGCATCGGGGTCTACAGCAGAGTCACGAGGCATGTCGACAGGGGGTCTTGGGGCTCAAGATCCTCAAGTTTCCGTTTATGATCAGAATGGACGGGGATGGGTACAGCTGCTACGGCCTCTTCCTCCGCCATCAAAATGTACAGTAAAGGGATAAATAATCAAGGGTTTTGAGAAGAAAGGACAAATTGCGAAGCGATGCAAGTATTAAAGTGCTGGATGAGGATGGAAGGAAAAGTGATAAAGAGATCGTGTTTGTTGGGCGTGTATATTAGGGTTAATGTCGATTTATAGCCGGAAAAAAAATACTATCACAATTCACAATTGGGTAAAGTACACAGATAGTCACTAAACTATAAAACCTAATTGTTCGGATCACTAAACTTTTAAAAAATACATATATTGTCACTAAATGTATTAACCCGTTAGAAAATGGTCACTAAACATTAACAGTTTCATTAATTTAATGATATTTTATAAAAAAAATTGATACATTTAATTAATAATTTAATAAAACAAATAAAAGCATTCCCCTGAAATCTGAATGCCCAACGGCAGCAGCAGTATTTGAAATCTCAAAATAACCACCGCCGTTCAAACGTTCTTTCAACCAAACATCAATTTTCGCAACTCAGCATCCAAAAGATTTTCGTTTTTACTGCTCCCACCAACCTCACTGAATTTCTTCCAATCGTTAACAAAAGCTTGAAACAAAGAAAGATTTTTACTGTATTCAATTAGTTGCAATCTTTCAGTATGTATGAATAGTGATTTCATTTCTTAAATTTCAATGAGAAAATGGAATAAAAAAAGAGACGTATTGAGATTCCGAGGAGGATGCGCCTGGTATTCGATATGGTCGCACTCTTACTGTCGTTGCTGCCACTAAGACGCATGGTCCTCTTATTCTTTTCGGTGGTGCCACCGCCGTTGAGGGTTGCGCTTTCTTGGAAGATAGAGGGTAAAAACAGAAAAAGGGGTTGAAGAAAATAGAGAAGAAACTGACGTGTATTGTTTAATAAATATTTTATTATTTATTTAATTCATAACGGTGTTAGAAAGTTAATAGATGAGTGATAAAAAAATTTTAATGTAAATTAAACGTTTTGAAACTTTAATAACTAAAATAGATCTGTAAGAAAAGTTTAGTGATGATTTATGTAATTTACCCAATAATATATAGTATAGATTCTTCTCTAATTTTATTTGTTTTTGTTTAACTTCCTATTTCTAGCCTATTGATTGAATAATCTAAATCAACTAATCTGGTTTTTCTAGCTTTATTTTAATCTAATACTAAATATATTTTTATTATTAATTTAATTACATTTTGTAACAATTAATTCTAATTCTAAAATTTTTTAAATATGTATTAATAGTATCTATGATAAGTTCAATCGGCCTTGTTCTCTGTAAATGATTAGTATATTTTTAGAAAAACCTTATATATTAAGAGAAAAAGTTTGATACACAGTCCGCGTAAATTAAAGTTTACACATGCTTTTTAAATTTAAGGGTTAGGAGTTTAATTTATGGTTTAAAGTTTAGGGTTTAGGTTCTAAGGTTTAAAATTTAAGATTTAGGGTTAGAGTTTAAGATTTAGGGGTTAAGGTTTAGAATCTAAAATGTCAGGGTTTTAGATTTTATAAAATAATTGTACAAAAATATTTTACACGGACTGTATCAAAATAAAACCATATATTAATGGAGAACGAAACATCAAAACATGAACATGGAATAAAATACAAACAAAATCGCTCTGATAACTTTTAAACGAACATAATTTTTGATTAATTAAATGAACATAGTTGAATTAAAATAAAAACAGTATTTGTATAATTATATCAAACTAAAAATATATATTACAAATTCATTTCAGATTTATATGAACTCCAGATTCGTTCCTCTTTCTAATTAAACTATTTTTCTTAAATATGATAGTGTAATGTTTTTCTTAAGATTAATATAGTTATTTATATAAGGTTCAAATTTGAAAGCTTTTATCAATTATCAAAGCTCAATCTAATTTTTTAATTCAAGATCGTTATTTGTTAGTTAAATTGCAATAGTAGCCGGAGTCTGCTCCGTGTAGCCTTCCAGCAATACGATACCCTGGTACAAAATAACTTAGAAGGGAATACAGCAGCTTGCCTCAAGCCAACTTAAAGCCATTGCTAATCATTTACGAAAAAATATAAAAAAGGCTGGTACATTCACTAAAAGGTGGAATTCATTGCATTAGATACAAATTGATTTGCTAGATTTGCAGTCGCCAGTTTTACAATTTTCAACTATACTGTCATCAACTTAAGCTTACCAAAATCGGTTCCTGAATGCTCAGTCGATATCTTTTACCGCATCCTGCACCATCACAATCCAGGCAACAGATAACAGATAATTAATTCGGATGGAGAAAGAACACAATTCATTTTCATTGCCGACAACCCGTCAAGTTAGGCAACCACTAATCCTAACCTGCCCCATACCTCTTGGAATTGGAACTCAGAAGTCATTAAATGAAATTTGGACTGATGATATGAACAAAGGCAATACAAAGGTCAACAGTACAAGAAGGTAGTCAAATGGCATTACCTTTGCAAGCTGCGTCACGTAAGCTGCCGCTACAGCAGTGACCAACAGTCCGAGTCCAAGTGTCAATATACCATTTCCTCCACCGATCCCAAACTCTGAATCCTCTTGCTGAAAAGTTCCCAAAAGGAGAAAAATATAATTCATTTGATAAAACCAGAACTCAGTCAATTGCATGATAACTAACCATGACAACAAAAATGGGTAAGTGCAAGTGGGCACCCTCTCCCAAAAAGACATGGATAAGAAATATGAAGTTTGAATGACTAAAATTTGATCATGTAGATTACTTCAAAAGGAATATAAAAGAAAACTTACAATAATTGCTCGACCAAATGCACCAGCACTGACATAAGCCCATGTTCCTGGAAGCATCCCCAGCCAACTGCATGACAATCATTGATTCAGTTTGGAGCAAAAAGTGGATGGCAGGTAGACTTTTAGCAAACTTCTATTCCCAAATTCAAAGGCAATAAGTGTTCTACCAAATATCAAGTTGGTTTTACACCATAATCTAGCCTTTAGACTTAGCAAGCTGTAGGCTAAACAACTGTTCTTTAGGTCCCTTTCTCCTCCCATAAGGCCATAAGGGATCAGGATCTTTTTCAAGACTCCAGTCACTTTTGGCAAAAATCATGTAAAGCTCTTAGGAATTTGATTATTAATGATAATGCAAATATAACAAATCTTGATCATTCCAATGAAATAAATATTTTTAAACTGAAAAATAAAAATATTTCATGATCATTCTAATTTATATGGGAAAATGTGGTGCAGTTGATGATCATACCAGCAGAAACCTATATTCTGCAAAATAAATTTCAGTCAAATACAGAGAGGGATAGAATTTTAAAACTCTAGTTGTGAGGGCATGCCTGAAAACATTTTGAATAACAATCTTCACCCTTCTTTTACAATCTAATAAATATTAATTTTCTTTAATACCAAAAATTTACAAAAGGATTGTAAGTAAAAGGTAGATACAACTAATTTTCAAATTAATGAATCAGGACAACCTCTTTAATGGAATTTAAACATTACAACAAACATAAAATGCAAGCACATATCAGTTCGAAGATGAAGAAGCAAACCTTCCCAACACATACGGTACAAACTTCACAGATGTTAATCCATAGAGATAATTCCCCAGCGAAAAAGGGAGCAAAGGGCTCAATCTAAGGAGGGTCACCACTCTAAAGCCATTTTCTCCAATAGCTTTGTCAATTGCAAGGAACTTTTTGTTCCCTTCAACTAGTTTTAGAATACGCTCACGAGCAAAATATCTAGCAATCAGAAAGGCAACACTTGCCGCCACCTAAAAGATTAAAAGAACATTAAGATATAAATTCCAGTGGACTCACATCCTCTCCTCTTTTGTATTTGGAAGAGAAGAAACTTACTGTTCCACTGATAGAAACTAAAATGGTGCCGATGACAGAGCCGAAAAGAAGACCAGCAGACATGGTCAATGGAATGGCAGGAATAGCAAGGACCTACAATATAACAAAACGACTTGCAAGCATTAGCTTGCATAAAAATCTAGAAAACCAAGTAGCTCAATGTTGGGCAGGCTTCAAATAGAACCGAATAAAAAAGGTAAAATACGAAAAATTGTAACATATGCTTACTTCCAATCCTGCATAAACTGCTACAAACAAAGCATATCCAGCAGGTCCATAACCTGCTTATTGAAGAAACTTCCACCATTAAAATTCTAGACCATGTTCATTTACAAGAACGTTCTACTAGTCTAATCTAAAATTCATTCCAGAAAAAAAAGGCTAAATAAAATTATAGGACCCTATCAGCAGCATATGCTATTTAAGGATTTTCCACAGTGCAGAGAACTTCAAAGGCAAAACTGTAAATGCTTTAACATCGCACGAATCACAGTGTTAAAATCCCAAATCAATAGAAAACCTAGAAAGCTAAACCAAACTAAATCAGCAAATTCAAATAATTATAATCCCCAATTATCAAAAGCAATACCAAATACAGATAAATAGTGAAAAAGGGTCCGGACTTCATGAAGACATATACCTTCAATGAAAGCGGAGAACTGGTTCAAGAAAACGTTGATTTGGTCCTTGTAGATATACCCGACAATCCCAAATCCACCAACAACACCCACAAGTAGAACTCCGGCCAAAAGGGTACCTTTAAGCGCAGTGTCCCCTTCAATTTCTCCATTATTACCCTTTCCATCCCCATCCCCTTTGATTTTCTCGTCGTCGTCCCCTTTGGGGTTGAGGAACCACCTCAGACTCTGTGGAGCATTGGGTGGACTCTTTTGAAGGGACTGCTGCTTCTTTGTTTGTCTAAGGGAAGAACAAGGCTTGAATAAGTGGAAACGTTTGCTGGGTCTAAAGCAGCTGTAGAGAAAAGAATTGGAGGAGGAAGAAGGAGGAGGAGGAGGAGGAAAATGACAAGAAGAAATGCACGGCGGTCTCAAGGTAAGGAGAGCGCGCATTTTAAGGAGCGAGTGTCGAATAACAAGGGCAAGGGCCAACACAGCACAGCACAGCACAACACGAGTAGGCGTTCTAATGCCCGAGCTGAAGGCTGAAACTGGTTTTGTTGAGGAAGAGGAAAACAATGGCGTGGGCATCTAGTACCTTCAGGGTTGTGCCTCGGAAATTGTCTGCCTCACAGCATGCCACGTATTTCTATTAATACCAAAAATGATCCACCTTGAAGATTTTTCCCCTCTTTATTATCCTTTTCCAATAATTAATGTCATTTTATAGATAAATATTTGTTTAATGGATTTATAATAAAGAAAAAATTATTTAGTAGTTTTTGCTTTTGAAATTTAATAATTAATGTAAACTTATAAAAATTTTAAATCTGATATATTTTTAAACAATTCCTACCTAAGAAAAGAAGTAAAATTTTACTCTTATTGGATCTTAAAATCACAATCTAGGTAAAAAGTATATGTCAACTGAAAAATTTAACTACATGTTATGGAGATTGTTGATATATCTAATAAACTTTTGATGTATAAATAAACGATATAATGATATATAAATACTTTTATTTTAAGGTTGCATATAGGAATGGTTGTGGGTTGGATTTTGGTCGATCTGTACTCAATTAAAAAATTTAACACCTTTATTGAATTTGAACTTGATCCAATATTTTATGATGCTCCATCGACTTGAAATTTTAAAGTAAAAATTTGAGCTCAACTCGATCCGGTCTGACATAAATATTTTTTATTTGATAAAATATGGAGTTAATTGAAAAATTACATATAAAGATGGGCATTATAATAATTATACATTTTTATCAGACAAAATAGAAAAATAATTAAAAATATATAACGAGAAGGGTATTATAGCAATTATACTTAAATAGGTAAAATAAAATTAGATTATTTTGACCTTGAACTCAAATCCGATCCACTCAACCAAAATTTAAAATTTTGATTGGATCAAAACTCGTCAGGTTTAAATCATTTTATCCTTAATTGCATATGTGTACAAAATCTTTCTCATAAGAAAAAAATTGTACAAAATCTTTGTTACACCGACCAATATTTACAAATGAAAAGCATTTTAATTAAAAAATGTGTAGAACAAGTATATTTAGCCAGTTGGTCAAACTGTTTATTTTTGTTCCTTTATACCCTCTTCTTCCTTTTTCTAGAATCCCTCTTTCCCTCACCTCTAGGTAACACTAGAATTAGAATTAAAATTTGTCAAAAAAAAATACGTGAACAAAATCTTGTTACACAGACCAACATTTATATGTTAAGTTACATAGGGGTGTACATTTTCATATACTAATGATCCCAAGAGCAACGCAAGGGTGTTGCTTGCATCAACGAAGGCTTGCTCCGAAGGAATTAATCTTGTTGGAGGTTCAAGGCTGGTATTGCTTGACTTGACATGGAACCCATCCGTGGAACGACAAGCTATATCCCGTGCATATAGGCTAGGCCAGGAAAAGGTTGTATACGTTTACCACCTTATCTCCTCTGGGCCAATGGCAATGGAGGCGTTGAAATATTATAGACAAGCTGGCAAGGATAGGTTATCCGAGTTATTGTTCTCTTCTGGTAAAGGTGATCATCACAAACAAGTCTGTGATAGTGAAGAGGATAAAGTTTTGGAAGAGATGTTCCAGAATGAGACGGTCAAGTCAATGGTTGAAAGGATCATAAACGAGCCTAAGGATTCTGAATTTGTTGCTTTTGAGGATCTATAACATGTTCTCTATTCCCTTGTAGCAATTTCATTATATGAAATTTTTGCTGCTTTTATTTTCATTCAGTTTGCTGACACTTGGAATCCTTAGTAGCATTATATTATTTTGGTTTGGGTGACTAATTTTTGAGATTTCATACATATATTACAAGCCACTGTGTAGGCAAACCTGATAATCTGATTTCATTTACATTTATGATCTAGGCAAGAAATGGAACATCAATATTAAAATCTGGGAGTGTCAATGACCTTTTTCATTTTGCCTTGGACATGACCCTCCAAATACATGTTTTGAACTTGATTATGTCGACACTTGCACCCGATTACGAGTAAAATATTGGTAGTGAGACTGGCTATTTCTGCATATTTATTGTTGCTGCTACATGCTTTGCTCTATTGGAGACCGTTCTGTTAATGCTTTTTAGCTTGTAAGCCAGACAGGTAGTGTAAGACAGGCATAGACATAAAAGCTTTGTTTTATCAAGAAAAGGCTGGTTTTGCTTTACGAGTTAATTTAATATTAAATTTAATTATAAAATTATTAAAATATTTTTAATTTGTTTTATAGGATAATTAATATTACTATAAAGATGAATTTTGTTACATATAAAGTTGTTTTGTTCACGTAATCTTTAATTATAACAACAAAGAAAAATATTATTTTGAGAATCAAGCACGCAGTAAATTCATATAAAATTCTCCTACACTCCATTGATAATCATATATTAAAAAATAAAAATAAAAATATATATTTTAAAAAAATAGTTTTATTCACTCGCATCATTATTGGCAGAAGAATCTAATATATTCTATGAACACTATTTGTTTTTTTATTATTATTGATCTATATTTTGTATAAGGTAAAGGGAAAAGGGTGATTCACGAACGAACGTGAGATTTAATGTCAATTAAAACTGAAATGATGTTATAATGTTAATATCTTTTTCCGTTGGGCTTCATGTTTAATTTTTATAATTTTAAAAAATATATAAATAGAAAAATACAAACATAAATGAAAAAACCCCTCTCCAATAGTGTACCCTACCTAATTTATATAAGAACATCATATTTTTAAGGGTAAACTACATAATGATCTCCGGACTATGTTTTAATTTTTTTTGCGTCCTCTGACTATCAGAAGTTATAAATTGATCCTCCAACTTAAAAAAAGTAATAAATTAGTCCGATGCCATTAAAAATTAAACGAATGATGATGTGGCAGTTAATATAAACTGATATAATTGCATAATTAGCTCTCAAGTTCTACACTTATTTTAATTTGACCCTAATTCTAAAATATTAGCCCACATATTTTTTATAATCTATCAATTTAGGCCATTTTCTTTTCTATGTCTCATCTTCTTTAATTCTTTAATTCATTTTAATAACCTATGAATGCATGGCATATAATCTTCAATCTGAATCACTTTTCATACTCCCCATGGCCTTCAATCCTCTTTTTCTTTGCTTGACAAAGTGATATACAACTTTGGCCATACTGCCCCTCTTTTTTTCTTCTCTCCATTGTTGCTGCTGTCCACTGTAATCTTTCTATTCTCATCCATCAATCCCACCGCTGATGATCCCTTTGTCGTGTAGTACATGTCTTCCTTTTTCGGTGAAGACGATGCTTTCTGGTGCTCTGTTGTGCCTGACCGAAGTATAACTGTTTTCGAATTCTTACAAACGAACCGTACAAAAGTAAATTTTACATCTATACCAGTTTGCTTATTTTCATGGGAAATTTCTTAACACCATGCTTGGCTGCTAAGAGACCAAAAACAACAGTCACAAACAAAAATGACATAGACCAGACAAATCCGAGCAACCAAACAGGGGATAAGGAGGTGCACAACCTCATTTGATTATTTTTCTCAAAAAATCCTTAAGCATTGGTAGATGGTTTATTGGGGGGAAATCCATAGCCAAACCCAACACAACAGCTTTTTGAAAATCAGAAAAACATAAAATCAAAACAAGAAAAAACTTGAAAACAAAAAAATCTCATTTTTTTTTTCAAACCATCAAAAGGATCAAAGAAAATCATGATTTAAAAAAAAATAAAAAAACACTGATCTTTATACCTGGTGAGACGATGATTGTATTGAGAAAAAGGGGAGATTCTTTATCCAAGAGACGAGAAGTGATTCTTCTACGAATTATAGCATTGAATTTATGAGAGATGAGGGTTAATTTTTTAGAATTAGGGTCAAATTAAAATAAGTGTAGAACTTGAGGGTTAATTTTGTAATTATATAAAAATATATTAACTGCCACATTATCAGTCATTAAATTTTTAACGGCGTTAGACTAATTTGTTACTTTTTAAGCTAGATGACTAATTTGTAACTGCTAATAGTTTATGGATGCAAACAAATTAAAACATAGTCGAGAGACCATTTATGTAGTTTACCCTATTTTTAATCTTAAAACACATATATTTCTTAACAGTGTCAGTTTTTACGGGCATGGTTTTTAAATTGGGTTTGAATTTAATAAACAGACTGCGTAAACCTTAAACTCAAAACTCAAAATTTTAAACAGTAACTTTAAATTTTAAATCTTACAACCAAACCCTTAAACTCTAAATCCTAAACTAAATCCTTAACGCCTAAAATTAAAAAGTATGTATACATTTTAGTTTACACAGATTGTATATTAAATTTTTTTTTCTTTTAAATTACTATTTTTTTCAAAATAAAATATGACCGGTGGATGGATAAATTCAATGTATGTTAGTCATTGCTTTTTTTTTTGACAAATCTTACATTTAATTTTAATTTTACTTAGAGGGGAGAGGAATGACGACTCTAAGAAAAAGAAAGGGAGGGCTCCTAGTGAGTCTCGAACCAATTACCTATAAAAATATAAAAGAATAAAGATAAATAACTTGACCAACCGACCAAATGTGCTTACTCTATATTAGTTATTGCTATAAAGTCTTACATAATTATACAAAATGCCAAAACTTTGACTTAAAATAATAAATATGAATTATTTAATCAAGCTCATATGTTTTATGTTTGACTATTTTGATTTGATTTAAATTTTAAAACAGTTCAAAACTAAATATATTATTTTTTTACTTTAAATTTAGCTGACTTATAATATATATTGTGGAGGTATAATATATGCTTTTCATACTATTAATTTTTTATTTCTACATTTTTTGTTTTGCGTAGAACACAGCTCTTAATAATTATTTCAATTTATTTAATGTTTTTTGTTTATTTTCCTATTTTTAATGGATTAAATTGTATTAAAAAACACTACAAATCAATTCATATATACGTCTATAAATGCTACAAATCAAGACGTCATTACAAATTTCTCAAAATGATGTATACCATTAGATGATGTCATGACATTTATTTTTTATTTTTATCAGTCATGACATTAGGTGGGTAGGACCTTGGCTTCCTTTTAATTATATACTAATAAAATATACGAATTTAAGTTAAATGTGACCATTTTTTTTAATTTTGACTCTTGAAATGATAATTTTGTGATTTTTTTATTCATACACACAGACTAAACTCCTTGTCGGTTTCATTCCACTAACTAAAAAAATTCTGACATCAGCTCTATTCTTCAAGTTCAAGTCAAACTCATTTAAAATCCCAGTCTCTTAACTTTTGAAAACTTCAGATTTGCTCAAACCGAAGGCGAAACTTTAACTGATCATCCATTATCAAATATCATTAACATAAAAAATCATTTTTATAGTGAAAACCGAGGATCAAACTCATTGTTTACTTTTTTAATTACAACTCACAGTAATTATTACCATTTCAATAAGGCTTAACAGTTAAAAAGATGTTCAATTTATAATTTTTTTAATTTAGTGTTTAACGTTTTTTGGGTTATTTTTGTGTTTAACTTTTTTTTTCCGTAACTTAAACGAGGCTTTTTCGTCAACGGCGTTAAAAAAATACCGTCATCCAATTATAATATGACATGTGGCTTGTTATTTATTTGTTTATTTAATTTTTGATTTTTTTAAAAAAATATGAACTTTTTAAAAACTTCAAAGTTTTAATTTATTTAATTCAAACTCTCAAATCACATCTCCCTCACTATCTAGCATGCCCTACACGTTGGCGGTTCACCGTCCACCACCCAAGCGTCGTGTATCTCACCGTTCAACATCCTTCACCCTCTAACCATCGGTTAAAAGCCCAACCAGTCTCTTATTTTTTCATTGTTGGATGTTCGCTGACAGAACAATCGACGGTTCATTCGCCAATTTTCGGCGAAGAGATGATGGGATTTTCAGTCGTGGGGAGCCGACGAAAGCAATGGTGGCCGGTGGTTGTTGAATTAATGGTAGGAGGAGAGGGATTTAGCATTTGATTTTGGGGTTTTAGAGAAATTGAAGATTTTGAGTTGTTTATATAAAATTAAAAATTTTCAGATTTTAAAAAATAAAAATTAAAGAAAATACCATAAATATGTCATGTGTTGTGTTTTTATTGAATAACGAAAATTTTTAATATCTATCACGGAAAAACTTGATTTAAGTTACGGATAAAATGTTAAGCACTAAAATAGCCTAAAAAATATTAGGCACTAACCTAAAAAAAAGTTTAAGTTGAGTACTTTTTTACTGTTAGTCTTTAAATAATAAATAAATTATTAGAATCATTATATTAATTTGAATTTAAAACCTCAAAATTCTAATATTTTTTTATTCATTTTCAGGTGGGTTAAATGTTGAATTTGGGTTAAAATACTAATTTATTAAGATTGCTGTTTGATTCTTCATTTTATTCCATTCTATAGTACGTGTATTCTTCCAGTTGAAAATCTGTTATTATTTTTTTTTTTACCTTTTTCATTTTTTTTATAACTTTGTTCTAATTAATTTAGACATATTCATATCGTATATTTGATTTTAATAGATAATTTTTTAGCAAAATACTTTTACATACGACCTCGAACATAAATTTACTTAAGTGAAAACCTGTCGTCCTTTGTTATTTCTAATTTGTCTTCAACTCAGCTTTCGAAAGACAGATATCATTAATTTCAATTCGGAAAAACTTGTCTGTTTTCAACCCCACCCTTCTCTTTGATGTGTCAAAAATTTAACGGTTCATCAATGTAAAGAGTCAACCATCTCAATTTTGACCAAACAATGAGTGTCTCCAAGTAAGCCACGTCAACGCTCACAACTTGCACTGTCTTCCTCTGCTCATCACTTTAAGAGCGTTGCCTTATCCTCTTCGGTCTTTGCATTTTTACACCTTTCCCTCACGAATCATACACTTCAGAATCCCGATTGAATTGGGGACTAGGGTTTGTTGGATGCTTTCTATTTTTGGTGTTTTGATCGCCCTAAACTAGAAAGAAATCAAAATCCCCTGCCATGGAAGAACTACTAGATTGGGAGGTGCTCCACAGCTCGGAATCAGACTCGAATTCTATCATGGCTAACTCGCCCGAGAGGAGGAATCTTGAGAGCATCGAAGGTGATACTGAAGGGATGATAAGGTCTGATTACTTTTCTCTTGATAATCAGAGTATGTATGCCAAGGAGGGGGATGTGAGTGAAGAAGGCTCTATCGAGTCAGATAATCCGAGTTGGATTGATCCCAAGCCGGTGACTCAGTATAGGAGGAATAATTCGGGCGACTTTTGGTCCGATTCGGGCAGTGATCGGTCAGATGATCGTAAATTAAGTGATTTGGTTGTGAAAAAAGACTTGGAGTTTGCTGAGAACGAGAAAACCCCGGATTTGTTCCAAGGGATTGGAAAAGCGGAAGCTACGGCTGACGAATTGGTTACATTTAAGCCCGATGGGACTAAATTTAATGAATTCGATAGGACAAAGGAGTTAGGCTTTGGTGGGTTTGGCGATATTCAACATCAAGATAATGATTTGGGCAAGTTCTGGCCTGATTCTGGCGGAGATGGTTTGATTTCAATGAAGTTTCAGGATATCGAGAAAGCGGCTGGCATTGAATTTAGTGACTTCATGGAAAAGGGAGCTGAGTTGGAGAATTCAGGTGAGCTTGATGATGGGAATAGCTCAACTTTGAATTCGGAAGTAGGAGACGGTAATACAATTGGTGATGAGGGTTCAACTATTGATGAAATGAAGTTGTGTGCGATATCAGTGAACGAGGGAGACAAAAAGAAGGTAGCTTGGTGGAAAGTTCCTTTCGAGCTCTTGAGATACTGCGTTCTCAGGGTTAGCCCTGCTTGGTCCTTCTCTGTAGCGGCGGCTGTGATGGGTTTTGTTATATTAGGACGTAGATTGTATACGATGAAGCAGAAGAGCAGTAGCTTGCGGCTAAAGGTTACCATGGATGATAAGGTCAGTTGCTTCTTATGTGTTTCTGTTATTGTTTTCAGTATTAGTGATCAATATTTGGAAATTGGATAATGAATTGTGTCTCAGATTTATTCTGTAATTAGACAATATAAGTTATTGGTTGTCCTTGCTGTTTAATGATTTAGATCCATTTTTGTTCTAGGGTTCATGTTGCAATCAAATTTCATTCCCTTTTATACATGAATCTTTATGATCTTTTCGTTTTGCATCATCTCTTTGAGCTTCTCCATGACTAGTTGAGATCCTTTGTTTGATTGATTTGTCAGCGTTTTTACCTGCTACCTTTACTAATTTCTTACTTTGGAAAATTTTAATTATTAGGTGCTTTCCCGAGTGAATCTATTATTTTGTTGATTAGTAGTTCCTCATCTAAGAAAATTTTCTCTTCCTTTTGCCTGTGACATACTTGGTTCACTGTAAATAACTTCCTAAAAGAAATAATGTTACATCCATGAGTTTGGGATGGAGCCACAGGTGATGGATGGAAAAATCAATCAAGCACATCAAAGGGAGCCTGAAACCTTTAGGACTAGTTAGAGGGACCCCATTCTCTTTTTAGGGTTTTGATAAAAATCCTGATTTCTTTTATTCATATCATCTCTTTATATAGTGTTGCTTATTACTGTAATTAATTAAATACAGTAAAATAAGGAGAGTCATGTCAATCTAAATAAAGTCCTACCGAAAAAGAACTTCTAAATAGAGTCCTACCAAAAACTTATTCCATTCTTTAGAGTCCTACCAAACAACTTCTGTTCAGCTTCCACAACACATTTTCTTTTGGGGTGGACAGCTTTGTCTTTTGTATTCATTTCCTCCTTCTCCTCTGTTCAGTTCCGTCTGTTACTAACACGACTTTTAACTAAATGCTGAGCATGTATAATAGAAAAGCCAAATCAAGATTCAAATACCAAAGTCTCTCACCATTAAATCGGACTTAAAACTATTTCGCTGACAGCTGAATCATATCCAACGCATTATCGTCGAGATAGTACATGTAATTAATATCTAGAAAATTTTGTAGCATATCAAGAAAATTTTGGTTCATTCACTACTCTTAGATGATTGGTTATTAGAAAATGGTCCTAATTGGTTATTAGAGAGGGAGGGATGGGTTTCCTCTGTGGACTCCAGTCTGAAATGCTATCTTTGGTCACTAATAAATGTTAAGATGCTTTTATTTCAAGGTTGGGTAGTTTGGCCTTTAGATCTTGTCTTAGCCTTTTGTCTAGTTTTCATGTAAACAGAAGATAACCCTATAGAGCAAACAAAGCCAACTGAAAATGTGATATGTCCCTACAGAAAAATGACAGACCAAACAAAAACCATTCCTGCATTCCAAAAGTGTTTACATAAAAAGTTAGGAGGCTTTAAATACTGGTTGTTCCATCCATTTAAAATTTTTCCAGAAACACCTATTTTTATTTCTCTTCCTATTGTCTTGCGGATGTGGTGGTTGAGGAATACTTATTTTTAGTTTTAGATCAGAGATATAATATTTTTTTAACCTTGTTTATTTTTGAGCTTAGAGTTTATCATAAATTCGGGTTCTAATTTCCATTGCCGGGAATTGGAACCCGGGTCTCTTAGGTGAAAGCCAGATATCCTAACCACTGGACGACAATGGAATGATTTTTGTATGATATATATTTGTTTAATATTTCATATCATAATATTGTGGACTGTGCACGTAGAGTTTTCATTAAATAGAAATGCCTTAACTATTTATATTGAAAAACAACAATACTCTCTATCATCATGATAATGATGTTGGATCAGTTTGAAACTTAATGTGCACAATCAATTATATTGGTAAATTCAATGGTTGGTTTTGTAAAATATTCATGTATAAGTTCTGAAAGTAGGTAAAATTAATTTAAATTTTACACTGGTACAAATGGACAAATGAATTGGTTGACTGCTGGTACACATCTAACGTTTTGTTCTTTCCTTGAATTGTACTTTCAGAAGGTGTCTCAGTTCATGACTCGTGCAGCTCGCCTCAACGAGGCATTTTCAGTTGTAAGACGTGTCCCAATCATACGGCCATCACTGCCTGCTACCACTGGAGTGAATCCATGGCCTGTCATGAGTTTGAGATGATGGTGATACTGTAAAAAAGAAAGAAAAAAACAGAAAGACCAAGGAGCGTGCCCACACGGTAAGCCATAATATTATGTTTGCTTTGTTCTGTTCTGTTGATGTAAGGATGGTTATATTCAGTTTGCCCTTTTCTTTATGCATGTATGTATGTATGGTTCTGAATTGATCAATATGTAAGACTGGAGACTGTAATTTATCAGTCCTCTTTATATTGTTGTAAAACCTCGACCAAATTATCATATTATAACAAATAAATCTTTCTATTTGTAGTTCATTAGTTGGGATTAATCGGGTATAGGTGGGTTAGGGTTGGGTGGCCCAAAAAGCAAACCAAACCCAGTCCATGACCATCCCTAAAAGGAGGATATTATACTATTTAGGGGTATTTGGAGATGTGGGTTAAATCTGTAATTTCCTAATTCATACTTTACAGACAGTAACTCAAATTAATTTAATAAAAGAGAATCCAAATCCAACTCAACTCAAAATAATCCAAATCAGAATTAACAATGGCGAAATGCTTCACACTGTTCTCATGCTCACTGATGTACACAATTTATAAATGAAATTAAACAAAGACCACTGACATTATAAAAATTGGGCACCAGCTCAGCTCAAACTCAATAAAACTTCTATTCACACCAGCATAAGGAAATAAAGGGGAAAAAGTTTCTGAACATTTTTCGTTTGTTGCTGCTTTATCAACCACCCCAAACTGTGAGGGCGTGATTTTGTGAACATCTTACTAGTGGTACTTCACGGACTGTGCAGATTTAGGAGATGATCGACCACATCATAGGAAACACTATGCCTTTGATAATCAGCACGGTGAAGGAGATTTCCTTGAACTTGTACAAAATTTCTAGGCTTAGGATCAATCTTTTTGGCTGAACAGCAGTGGCGAACACGGATCCGATGATTCCGTGTCTCCATCGTATACGTGCCATGAACTTTGACCAGCAATATAGCTTCCTTGTCTCTGTCGTCTTCACACCACCAGTTTTGTGGTAAACCATTGACAAACTCTTCCCGAGTGTGGAATGCCTCGAGATGAATTGATACCTCTGCTACATGATCTGGTTTAATTATGCCAGCAGCTGGAGTAACCTGCGCCAAACATCACAAATATGTTGTCAGCTTTTAGTCCCAAAGACCAACAAGCAGAATAATCCAGATAGTGAACTCCTTTAGTCCATATTTTTGCAGTAAATTACTAAATTTTAAGCCCTATAAAGCTTGTAAATATGTCTCGCCATATTCAACGTTACAAGATAGACACAAATTTGAGGTTTTACAAACAGAATCGATGCCTAAGCATTAAAGTTTTCGTAACTTCAAAGGAAAGCCCCTTTAAACAAATGGTAAGACACATCAAATCGAAAAGTTAGATGCATATTTAGCTCCAAAGGCAACCATTGCATATTCCAAATACAAGTTCCCCCCGCTGATTCTTTCTAAAAAAAACCATATGGAACCAACACCAATTCTTACCCAGTTAAAGGTTAAAATAATTTATCTTCAATCAAACCCAACCTTAAACACCTGTTAAAAACAATAATCCATATAAAACAAGAAAACCTACCTGAAGCCATCGTGGAAGGCCAAAGGAACCTCTTGGATGATGATATGATGCCTGCCCGTCATCCTTGATTGTAGATTCCCCTTGACAGACTATTTCGAACAAAGCAACGCTTTCGTTGCATTTATTTGTGATGCGCAAAATTGTTGTGTCCTGGTTTTGAAGGAGTATATTGTTAGTGCTGACAATTGTTTCTGGAATTTTGCATAATTCTTGAAGCTTGCATCTAACTTCCTCATTTGATCGCACTATATCTCCAAATTCTTGTCTCCTTACTGACTCGTCAATGTGGGCAACTTCAACAGAAAATATGCAAATGACAGGCTTGTGATCACTGTCTGTCACATCCATGCAAGATCCATACCTATCCAAGAGTATCGGGATTTATTCAAGATAATTATAAATAATATGAAGAGATGATAAGAGATTAAAGTCCGCCCCGAAAAAACAAAAGCTGGCAACTTCAAATGGGTAAATATTAACCAACTTACCTCATTTTCCAAAGAAAAAAAGAATAGGGGGGGGGGACAAGAAAACCATTAGTCTGCCATTACCTTTTCAAACACAACCCTAAAAACTTAATATCTACATCTGACTTTTCAATTTGTTCTAAATCCATCTCTCCATTGATATGTTGAAGTTGTTAGCAAAGACTCTTTTTATTGAGTAGAGAGCTTTTACATTCTAAAGGCAAATATCAAGATTTGAACCCACACAAGAAGGGACACCATCATATCCTTGACCATTCAGTCAATTAATGGATCTCCCCCATGAGGCACTTTAGTGGATATAATTCTGACAATGAGTTGACAGGATATATGGATTTGAACCAAATTCAAAAAGATGTGAATAAATGATTCGGTCAGTTTAGATCTCACATAAAACACGAAAAATTGCTAGATGATGCAATTCACTCCTGGCATTCAAATATCTAGATCCAAAAATAATCATCTGTGTGAATCTTTTTGAAAAGGTTAATAAGCACCGAGACTGTTGAAGCATTGCCCTCAACAGAAAGGATCACAACAGATTATAAGGTGAATCAGAGCAAACAATTATTTTAAAGATATTAAACAAACCTAAACATCGCCAAAATAGAAATCAATAGAACTTACTGTGATACTGAAGATACAACAGGACAC
Source organism: Hibiscus mutabilis (assembly GCA_019671005.1). NCBI lineage: Eukaryota > Viridiplantae > Streptophyta > Magnoliopsida > Malvales > Malvaceae > Hibiscus > Hibiscus mutabilis. Next base: position 3,092,957 of record CM033743.1, read on the forward strand.
TCTAAACTGCATTCAGATCCCAAAGTTTGTCGGCTATCACAGTATAAGATTCTGTCACACCAGGCAGGAATGCGTTTCTTTTCACCAGAATCGTAACCTTTAAAATAAGCATTACAAATGTACTTTTAGCAAATCAAATACATTAAATTTTATAGGAATAATAATAATAAAACCTTATGAATCATAAAATGCACAGCATCAGCCGATGGAAAAAAAAACACTAATAGACTGATATTAAGCTTAGAAACAAAATGAAGAACTCATCACATATAAGGTACCTGATAAACCAGCTACATGTTTATCAAATTTGTACGTGGGAGCAAAAGTAATAACTGCTTCCCGCATTCCCTGGAAAACATTTCCAGCTTCCATCTCTGCTCGGAGTTGATCTCTTTCTCTAAGCCAATCAAAGCTTCTTTGAGATATAAAATCTCTTGCTTCATCATATGACACATCATCAAGCCAATAATTAAAATCACCAAGAAATACAACCATGTCTGCCTCAGATAATTCAGGCATTCCTTCAACAGACTGGGCACCCATAGCCTGTATAAGAATCAACTCTCACACACTAACTGGAAAAGAAGAATAATTTAGAAGGCAAATGAAACAAAACCATAGCATATACATACATTAGCTCCACGAGCCATTTGAACAGCTGACGAAGCACCAGCTGCAATAGAAAGGACCAATGGCAAGCTAGATCTATAAACAGGCCAAAATAAATATATTGAGCAGGCAAGCGTGCAACAGAATAACAGGTACAACACCATACCAGCACCAGCATTGAAGAGATTAGATGGTCGACTAAACGACATTGTACGATATATGTGGTCAAAATCAGCATTTTCGACGACCGACAGCGTCCAAATGAGCAGCAAAGTGACAATTAACAAAGCAAAAATCCTGTCATACACTCTTAGTCTTAAACCAACAGCTCCCTGGGTGAACAATCAAAATGTATGTCATTATTAAACGAAAAACCAATCAATTGCTAAAGTTATCATTTCTATGCAAACTTTATTTCACAAGTCAAAAACAATGTATTTTCTTTCTTATGACTTTTTATAGCCAATCACAGGCAAACTAAATATCCAAGGAGTTCTGTATAACTCTTTTAATGATTCTAATCAATCGTGTTTATGAATTTAGTAAATACACAAAATAGCAAAACAAAACAGATACAAAGTTCTTCTCATAAGCAATTATAATCTATTGTCCCGACCTTAATCTAAGAATCACTAGAATACTAAGGAAAAACCATTTTTCCGTTTCCACATTAACTCAGTTTAATATTGAGACTGGAGAATTTCTTTCACTAAAAACTTTAATGTTAAAGTGCATGATATACATTTCTAATAGAAGAAAATATACTTGCACATGATGCATGAGATTATATTTATTTATTGATATCTACATTATATAGAACCAAATTATTTAAACATAAGATTGTGTGTATACATTACTTATTAAACTATTTATTAATATCTCGGTTACATAGAACCAAGTTGCTTGCATATCATGTCTATTTAAGGAGAACAATACCTTGTTACCAATCGCACGCCCAAAGCCACATGGGACTGCAGCAGCATCAATATCCCCAACATGTGGTTTAAGATTATCCTTAACCCTAAAACATAAAATCAACCATTAAATATAAAACAAATCAAGGAAACAAGCACTAATAAAATATGAAAGGAGACTTGTGTAAATGGCTACGAAAAAAGAAAGAGATCCATAACAAGACTAATCCTAGCATATTAGACAGAAGGTTTCTTATGGGATTCAAATCATTTAATCAGAAAGCTTGAATAAATTTTCTATTTATTTTTTAAAAAATGAAAATTCTTAGGAACCAATAATTTTTTCTATTGTGTTTTAATAAAAAAATGTCAACTTGGCAATTATATAGAATAGAATGATCCAAGTGTTCCCTTAGAAGCCTAATCTGCAAATATTTCAAAACAGTTCCTTTAATAACAATGCATGCATGAGCATTGGTGTCTAATCCATCATTAAAACTGCACAATCTCTCTACCACTCACTTTCCTCGTTGATTTGGGAAAGAAATCAAATAACAGACAGCAATGGAGAAAGAATATTCATATAAACAGGATTACCACAGTTTTGAATAAAGGAATACCATCATTGTGATGAAACATCAATTAATTCAAAATCGAAACTTTAGAAAAGAATGGATCTGAATCAAAACAATATTCTTCTTAGAATTTTATCATGGAAGAAGCAATATTTTCTTAGAATCTTCTCGAGGAAGAATCTCAAAAACAGCCATTTTTAGAATTTTCTCAAGGAAAAGTACAAAAAACAACTTTTCTTATGGCAAAAGAAAATGAAAATACAAAAGTGAGATATCCTTGCACTAGAGTTTTAATATATGGGTTTGTACACAAATCCTTTAGTTTTAGAATAAAACTTATTTCTAATAGTTGCTGTTTTCACACGAAACAAAATTAAGAAATTAGAATAAAAAAGTTATAGCAATCCTGAAATATCTTTCACGCGTCTTGCAAGAAACAAGTCATATGAACAAATGGTCCTATAAATTCAACAAGTAGTCGAATATCATGTCATGAAGTACACTCACCAAACAGCAATAAGCATGCCTGCCAACTGCCTAGATCCAACACGTTCAAATCTTGGCTGATGCGATTGCTTTCTCATCACATCCTGTGACTTTCTTTCCCATCATATCATGCAATGTATCATCTATCATTTCCAACCACCACTGTCCAATAGCACTCCCGTCAAGTCCCACCTGTGGTAAACAGAGATGTTAGAAAATGGTTAAAAATAAAGGGTTGAAAACATAATTTGTATACAAACTCATCGCATACAGCACAATAATTAGCCCTTCATTTTCAGCATGTAGCTTCAATAATAGATTGATAGTTATGGTTAAAATAGTAGGCCTCTCTGGGGAAGATTCTAATCCTTTTTTCTATAATTTTTATTTTCATTCCTTTCTCCTTCTTGGTCATAGTTCCTTTTAGGAAAGGTCCATTACAAACACCCAGAGTCCCAGACTGACCTAATTATACATACAGATTAGGTTGATAGGGAAAACTACTGCAGGCTATATAGGAAGGCAAAAATTAAATCTGCATCATTCCAGCTGATATTGACCAAGTTATAGGTCATCTGTCAACTTTGGTATTTTCTACCCCATTTCAAAAGATAGCAATTGATTTCAGCATAAAATGGTCACTTAACCGTCAGCCACCTCTCTGAATGGAAAAGTCATTGAAAACGAGGGTTTTCCTAGAAAAGGTAAAATAAGAAACACAAGTTGCTTAGATATCTAGTTCTTTCTTTTCCCCATATTTCTTAATCATCTTCCTTATAAGCTCCAGTTTCCAGTTTCAACTATTAGATCTTTGGCTTGTTTAAGCAAATGACAACAGTGAAATGACAACATTGAAGCATTAAGATATAAAATAACAATTTTATTTTTTCTTTTATAAATGATTTTATGAAAAGGTTATGAAAGAAAAATAAAGATAATTTATCATTTAATTTTCAATTTAAAACAAAAATTGAAAATAATCCAACATATAACTTTTTTGATCGTTTTAAGATAAAAAAAGCCTATCAATTTGGTCTTTTAAAAATAAAATCTAAATCCCAAACCCTAAAACCTAAAACATATTTTAAGATATAAAATATCAATTTTATCCTCATTTTCTTTTATAAATCATTTATTGAATAATTTTACTAATTTTACCAATCCAAAAAGATAATACTATAATTTATCATTTCCTTTCTTTTCCATTATTTTAATCAACAAAAATACCCCACCCCTTGTTAAAATAACTTTTTAATTACTAACCTGACATAAATTTTTTTATTACTAGTAACATAAGACAGATGCACTCCAACTAACAAAATCTATAAAGTCCAATTGGTCTGTGAAACATTTTGTAAAAAAACTACACAAGCATTCATATTTACTCTTTTAAAAATAAAATCTAAATCCCAAACCCTAAAATCTAACCCTAGACCCTAAACTCTAACCATAACCCCTAAACTAAAATCTAACCCCTAAAACAGAGATGATTATGTAGTTTTAGACTACACAACATGTGCATTGAATAATTTTCCTTACTAATTTTACCAATCCAAACAAGATAATATGTTATCTTTCCTTTCTTTAGCCCCCCTCTTTTACTTCACTTCACTTTCCTTTCTTTTTCTTTATTACTGTTAATCTGGACATAGTAAATACCCCCACCCTCCTTTTCATTCTCACAAGTCTGTGCAATGATTTTTAATTACCCTTGAACCTAACATACACTTTTCCTATTTATTACTAATAACATAAGACAGATGCACTCCAACTAACAAAATCTATAAAGTCCAATTGGTCTGTGAAACATTTTGTCTGACTGAAACCCAGACATTTCAACCCTTGCATGATTGTGTTATGAAACAGCATTTATTTAACATGTGTCGCAGACCCAAACAGATCATCTTCTACCAAAATCAATTAAGCACCCACTCTTTGTTTCTGAAAAATTAAATTCTACAATCATAATGCTAACATTAATGCATTGCAAACCACGATGAAGAAGATATCTTACAGATTCTCTCACTGCAGACATTGCAAGAAAACCTGCACCCATTTCAACTTCTTGCAATCCAATAACAATAATTCCAACATCTGAAACAGCAGAATGTAGCCAAGACTAAAGAGAGCTCTTAGATGCTCGCCCCTGCCCAACATTCCATGTATCGGTTAATATAGTTAAATTTTCTATCCTCGTATATAGAAATATTTTTGCAGTCAATTCTGAATACAATATGCCATCAAGAGTTCCAGGGGATGTGATACTCCATCCACATATCCCACCGTGCTTAGCCAGGGTGTAAATATAACCAGCACCAATGGCCATCTTCAGTACCGAACTGCTGTGAAAAACCCATTCTCCAAGCATATTACCATCGAGGTCTAGGGCATGGACTATACCACTTGCATAACCAGCCCATATTTTTGATCCAAAACTGCATAAGCATAGAACAGCAGAAGGATGAGGCTGAATATCTTGAATACGATTTCCATTTCCATCCCACTGGATAAGCAAGCCATTTGCACAGCCAACCCATATCATCCCATCAATAGTTATAGTGAGTGCTTCAATCCTTCGGCTATCATAAAGAAATCCCCCTTTTGCTGCAACTCTGCGAACAGCATCAGCTGCTCCCATGATAGCATTACGTGACTGCTGAAAGAAACCAAAGGAACTTTGTGGTTTTTCCTTCTTTGAACTTGCAACAATCTTCATCTTTATATCATCTTCCATTGCAAAATCTGGAACTAATGACAAATCTGCTCTATTTTCAATTTGACCATCAATGTTGAAAACTTTGAGCAACTCCCTCGTCGAGCATCCCTGAGATTTTACAATTCTATGAAAACCCAACAAAAGAAACAGAAAAGGAGACAACAAATACAAGTATAAACTCAGTTACAGGAGCAGTGTAAGATCAGATGATTTAAATTCAAAGGTGAAACCAAAATAAAGAAAAGTAACTAGAAATTCTAATTGCACAAGGAGTTAACTAAGATCCACATTCTTGTTTTTGCAACCTCGAAAATCTAAAAAATAAACAAATATACATTAAGAATCCCTAGATCCTCCTAGCCTAGAAACAGGAACAGCAAATAGCCAACATTTGGGGTAAAACTGGATTGATTTATTAATTATAATTTCAAAACCATCCCATATTTGGACAGAAAATGACAAGTTTTAACAACTTTACATGTATTAGTAAAACTTTTCATGTCACATTTTTTCTCAAAAAATGAGACAATTATCTCCTCATTTGCCAGTCCACAGTTGTGAAATTTGATTTCATTACAAATCTTAAATGGCAATGGCCTTTTTGTCCTTCAGTCCTTGGCATAACTTCTGACACTTTTAAGTGGTAAGGGGGTGACGATGGCTTGTTGAAATAATAAAAACAGGTTAAAGTGAGCAGAAGAACAGTGTATTAGCATGAAATACAAGATCATTGTATCAGATCTAGAAATAAAGGGGTTGAAGATCTATATAGCTTATTATTTATCAAAGAAGAATCAAACATATAACAAAAAAACTTTGTTAACTTTAAGAGTGCAGATTTCATGGTCTAGACATACCACAATGCAAAGGAAAGATAACCAGAACTCCATACTTTAGCTCGAACATTATCAGACAAAAGGCACTTGATATCTTAATTTAATATAGAACTGAAGCCATTTACAGCAATTTGACTCCTAAGATCAACAAATGATCTCCCTATTAACAAAGAAGCCTGATGCCGTTCTTCCATTGTCACAGAGAGTGCATTTTGAATACCTTCCCATGGCCAAATCCTGATATTACCCCCTTCTGAACCAGACCACAAATCCCCTGAATCAAAGTAAAACAAAAACAAAAATTACAGAAGACAGATAAGATCAAGTCAAAAGATATCATCACTCTTACCACTGGAAGCAGGCATGCAACTGTAACAGGAAACCAGAAATAGTTCTCAAAGGGACATTTTGTTCTTCTTGACATCTATATTTTAGGGATGGATTTTAGTTTTAAGAATAAACAGTTTGTGATGAATTTCCTGAAATGAAATTCTAGATCTTTGCAGGGAAAGCGTTTTCTCCTTTTATTTTCAGAATTAAAATTGGAAAAGGTGATGATAATTAAAACTTCCAAAATCTAAAAATAAGCTAATGAATTTTTAATCAACCGTCCATCAAAATATCATGTAGCACATTGAATAGAGGTTATATTTGAGGGTTCTCATTTTTATATTTATTACAAGTAATCTATTAATTTCTTGTAAATGTTTATGGCAGTGGATCCAAATTAGTAGGAACAAAAACAAAAACCATAGCAAAACAGTAGTAGAGAAAAAGCAAAAGGATTAACAGACCGTAACAAGTGAAAACCATGGACAGCACTGGGCCACGATGAGCCTGCCAACACCACCCTTCCTTAAATCCACCACTCTCACAATCCATCTTCCACCCTCTGATCTTCCCATCTCTATGCCCACTCCAAACGACTCCATTCCCTCATCCCCCACCATACAAATCACCGCTGCATTCCCGTTCCCGTTCGATGATATCACAGATGATTCCCTAAACGGCGCTGCCGCTTCCTCCTCACCTTCCTCGTACAAATCTTTCTATTCCCAAACCCTAACAGCCCCCTCTCGCTGCCCGCCCAAAGTTGCCGGTCAGTGCAGGCGATCGTTTTCAGAAAGCGACCGAATTGGGTCTCTCTGAGGGGGTGCGGTCGAACCTCGAGGTGGGGAGGGCGATTAGGGTGGAGGGGTTTGCGATCAGGCAGCGCGAAAATGCCTTGGCCGCCGCCTTTAGCGACAAACTCGGGCAGGGAGGACTTATGACGAGAAGATTGTTGCGGTAGAAGATTGCGATCAAGGAATTGGATCATGTAGTCAAGGCGTCGGTTGGTAGAGTGGAGGGAAGGGTAGGGCGACTGCGAATCATCGTCGGAGGAGGAGGCGTAACGGTCAAAGATTCTGGGACTGGGATCGGGGACGTCGCCGTTGTGGTCCATGTCGGAATTCATGGTAATGCTAGAACCTAGTAGATCATGAACGAATAAAATCAGGATGAAATTTGACTTTGGGGAGACATTTAGTTAGTTAATCACGCTTTCAGGCAGACTCAGACGAAACCGCGGCAACTAGAATTATAGAGTTTTTTCTTCCAATAAATTACACTAAACAAAACATGTCATCCAACGAACATAAGAGATCAAAACGTAAATCAACAACTTAATCTCAAATTTATTTTGATCATTAAATTTTAAATTTATTTTAATTACTAAATTTCAAGACATTTAATTTATTTATATTTTTTGTTATTAAAAATTAAATTTTAAAAGTTATTTTTTATTTCACCATTAACCGTCCTGAGAAGCGCATCATAAATGATAATCTTCGGCATCAAATTTTTTAAATTATTTTTGTCTTGTTCTCTGAGTCTGAATATAACCTCTATTTTATCAAAAAAAGTCTCAAATACAAATTGAGTAATTTTTTTTTAATTTTTTCTTTTTGATCTCTCTCTTTCGCCATGCGATGAAATTCATTTTTTAGTATATTATTTCTTCCATACCGATGAACCTTTCTACTGTTCAGATTTTAAAAAAAGTCTTTATTTAGCCGTGTTCAGATTTTAAAAAAAGTCTTTATTTAGCCGATAAATAAACATCATCAATAAATTAACAAAATAGTGACAAAAAACTTTTAATTTACTCACTGAAGTTTAGACATTAAACATTCTAAAATTTTAATGATTTTAACGACCAAAATAAGTTTGATATTATAACTCAGTGATGATTTACGTCATATATTTAATTGCAGCACACCTCTTCAAACTATTATTCTCATTTTAAATTAAGCCCCTAACTTTCAAATAAGTCAATTTCATCCCTAAACTATAACCTCATTTTAAATCAATTTCCAAACTTTAGCGATCCAACTTCATCCCAAACTTTAGCGATCCAACCTATCGGCTTATGCTAATCACATTTATTAATAAAAGTGTTACTAATTTTCATGCAAACGCTGATGTACATTATCCAATAATTTTGCCAATTTAGCATCAACCGAGATCGTGACACTAATATCCATTACATTTTATCACAGTACAGATAATAAATATATGAATCTAGAATAATGCAGGCGATTCGAAACAGATTTGATTTAACATAATATGCATTGCAACTGATACATTCACACGTAATATTTAAACTAATCTCATGCCAGCATATAAGCATAGATCATCCCTTTCGGCAAAAGAGTCCAAATATAAAATTAACATATCATTCCAAACGAACAATGAATTGTTAACTCACTCCACCTGTTATGATGACGATGATGGACTTGGATTATAGGACAACAATCACCATCATATGATTAGTACGCACGTCTTAAATTTTAGGAACTTTTCATACATGAGAATGACATGACATGACATGACAGTAGAAGCAAATATTATACGAAGAATTTGAATGCAACGTGCCAATAACGTATATATATAACTAATTTCTGTATCCGACTTGTTAGAATTGAATGAATCTAATCGAATCCGGCTGAGCAAAAACAAAAATTGAGGTCTATACTTCACCTGAAGAATCGCCTCCGCATTCTAGGGAAAAAAAACTATCGTTCAACATGAATTCCACATTCCAAAGGGTTAAGCAAATATGATCTAACCAGATAAAAGTCGCATATCTGGAGCTAATTTGCTAAATTTAATGATTTCACAAGCGTCATCATTTTTCAAAAATACCCACCATAAGCAGAGGGGCAATTCTCCAGGTTAATTCTCTGTTCAGTATCCACCTAGGCCAGCTTCTTCTCTGAACTAGCAGCAGCCACGCGCTGGCGCTTCCTCCAAGCTGGGATTTTACCAGGGAAAGCCCATCTTAACAACCTCTCCCACGAATAGCAGCCCAGAAACATTAATAGAGCCCACAGCAACAGCTTATCCCTCAATCCCGCCGGTAAAGGAACCAAGCTCAGCCAATCATTCAAGTCCCTAAATAGATCAGATGTTATGACCACAAAGAAACCGGATGCAGCTCCAAGCGCGTACAAGAACGGTTTGTTTTCGGGGATGCTCTGATTGAAAGGATGACCCATATAGTTCACTGCAAACGTTGCCACCTGAAGCATCATGCTCACCATGTATGAAACCGTGTTCACTAGATTAGGGTGAAACTCGGACTCTGGCTCAATGCATTCTTCAGGCATGTATTTCTCAGCCTCTTTCACAGAAGAAATCAAGAAAAGCAGGTGTATTGCAAACTGTCCCATGAGAGAAAGGAAGACATAGGAGCAGAAAATATTCGGGTGGGGCCGTTGAGATGAAAGAGTGGGCATCGGACGAGCGTGAGAGATGAATAGGAAAAAAGCAGCTGTAAATACACCACTAATCGTTGCCTGGACATCACCCAGCTTGACGCCATCCAAGTACATCACACTTAAAACATAGGCTGTAGCAAGGCAGTTAAGGCCGAGTATCTTGAACATCTGAAGGGTAGTCACAAGGGTGCTGCGTCCTTGACGGATTATGTCAATGGTTGGGGCAACTGATGCATGCTTTGCTGTAAATGGTGATGCCATCGAGGCATCCCCCAGTTTGACAAGAGGAGCTGAGCGACCATCACCCTCCTCATTCAGCTCATCCATCATCTTCTTCAGCTTCTGCCGTTGCTTGTCAGCAGCAGTAAGATGCCGATTACCGGCTGCAAGGTTGCTAGACTCTGATCTGGTGGCAACTTTTCCTTTTGAAGAGGCTTCTGAACTACCTGTTGCTTCTACAGTAGGCTTAGATTTCTTTGACTTCAATGACTTTGTGCTTTCATCTTTAGGTGTTCCCCATGAAGAGCTTTCACTTTTAGTTGGAGGCACTGCGTTCAATAGAGCAACACCTACATGGGCCTGAACAAAAGGTAGGGTGTTACAAACGGGTAGAAGACAATTCATAAGAAAATAAAGATACAAAATGGTAGTATGACAAGGTAAAGTTGTCTTTAGGAGAGGAAAAACCTTTGTATTCTATTAATATACCAGGAAAATTGTAAACATTGTAGTTCTGCAACTAAAATTCAAAAATAATAACAAAAGCTTATTCTTGTATATAAAATTTATTTAAAGAAGTTATATAAACCTAACATGCTTTTACAATAAAAACTAGAAAAAATTTGGAACATCAAATACAACTTCATCAGGACCACATAGAAAAAGATAAAAGATACATATCCACCTTGTAGCCAAAACAACTATGACTGACCAAATTAATCCTACAAGGTATCCAGACAGATGATAATAAAGAAAAGGACCGTCTGAGACAGCTCATAAAGCAGATCCTATCAACTAATTCAAGCTTAATTGAGTTGATCCCTACATGAGTGTTTTTTTGGTTAAAGTGTAGATTAACAACTGAAGGCAATTGATACATGGTAATAAATACAAAAGTAAAAATAAGTTCACAAACCTAAAAGGCCTTAAACATAATGGCTGCACACTAAAAAATGTTAAAACATCAACTGCTTAAGAGATGAATTAAGAAACCAACTAAAACTCCTCTGAGTAAAATATTACCTGCTTAAGAGCTCCAACATCATTGGTCCCATCACCACACATTAAAGTCAACCTTCCCACTGTCTTGAAAGTGGTCATGATAAGCTCTTTCTGCTCTGGAGCAACTCTTGCAAAAACCTACAATTACATTGTGGTGTGAATAACTTATACAAAGTCATGCAGAAAACCAAGAACAAATAGATAGTAGAGTTGCAACCTTAACAAAAGGAATGACTCGAAAAATAGCAGAAGTTTGTTGTAACATTTCAATGCAGTCACCTCCAATACAAAGATCATGAGTCTCAGACAAAGCTTCAACCTCGTTCTCGCTGATATCAGGTAAAATCCTTTGATCAGTCAACTAGAAGAATGAAAGGTGGAGTTCAACACACCTGACCAGCAAATCAATACGACTATTCTAGAAAAGAAAAAGTATGATCAAAACAAGATATACAGCCCCAAAAAAGAACCAAGTTTTATGCTGAGCAAGTTTAGCAGAATTTAAACCCAATAAAAGCCTAGAGGGAAATTATGTCAGAAAAAAGCATTGATAGTAACCAGAGAAAGATAACCTGTAGGGAATCCTCTCCGTCTCATCTGGTGATACCCATTCGTAAACTTTACTGTTCTTCACTGCAGCTAGAATCAATGCTGGTTTTGACACAATATGAACTTGGCCAGCAACATGGCAAGCTGTCAAGGCTTGATCACCAGTAATCATCACCTAAAATTAAGAAAAATTGTTTTCAGAGAAACACGGAGTTCATTATTTATCCTTATTAAGATCCTTATTGATTTCATTATTAAGAATTAAGTTCACCTAAAATTAATTTTTCTTTACCCTGATCTAGAAATTCACCACTTAGAGAAGGAAGGTGAGATAGTAATGCATACAGAGCACACTTGCAAGTATTTTCCACTAGCCCTAAAAACCTCACAGTGATATGTTACACCAATGGAACAAAGTATTTTCCATTATCAAAGGAAAACATGATTATAGGAAAGCACAAATGTAACATGGAAAACAGGAAGGGAATGGCAAAAATAGTTATATGAAGAACATTCTCTTTAGGCCCAAAACCCAATCTACCCAAGTTTGGTGATTATTAGAGAATAAGAAACAAGCCAAGTTTTATGATCTGGCACAATTTTTTTTCTAAGGTATACACGCATTTATTAATCATTGATTTCATTATTAAGATACTTAAGAAATTAATTCTTTTTTCCCTTTTGCATACATGCACCTTCATACAAATTGGCAACAGAATAAAAGGGATCTAAATGTTGATGAAGGCATTATTGATGCGAATCAATAAGGATCTAAAGATTTCATCTTCTTTCCTACTAATTTTTTAACCTAGCAAGCAAGAAAAGAGAAATCTTTTCCCTATAGAAAAGTGACTTAATGATATAAAAAAATCCATAACATGTTTGCATTCCAGTAAATACTTCTTACAAACTCCGAAACCTCAGCAAAAAATCAGCAAGCGACTTAAATGTTACATGCATGCAGGAACAAATGACTTGTCTAGACACCAAAGTTTTTAAAAAATCAAATAACAAAGTGACTTGAATGATTTCAAAAATCCATGACATGATTGCATTCCAGTATAAACATCTTACAAACTCCAAAACCACAAACCAAAAATCTAATAAACAAGTAACTTAAATGTTGCATATCTGGCGGTAAAAAAGTGATTTAAATGATCGCAATAAGAGAAATTTCAAGATTTACAATTTGTCAAATCAATCACTTTTCTTTACCAATTTAAAAGGAACAACAGAACAACCTGTAGGAAGATATGTCGAGAAGACAACGCCACTTACCAAATCATGTGAAGAATTCTTTAATTCAGATAGAATCGTGGAGGAGTCTGATCTAATAGGGCAGTTAAACACCTGAAAATTAAGTTTTGAGAAGTTGGTGAAAAAAGGTAACTAATATCAATATTTGATCTAAATATCTAAACAGGGCAAACATGTCCAGCAAACGGACCAAAAAAAAGTTGTACAAAGATGAAAGAATTCATTGCTTAATGCTTACTGCAAAACCAGCAAATGTGAGGCCAGACTCTACAGTATCTCTCTCCATGCTTCTAGCTTCACCAACCTACAGGAGTCATGACACAAATTAAAAGACATAACATATGAGATCAGAAGGTTGTACAAATTTACAAGCAAAAGAAAAAAGTCAAAACTGCTCATCTTTATGGTCAGTCATGCATTTTAAGAAACTTATTATCTTACATAATATATTGATAAGCTTCACTGTTTCCAAACTCTAAACACTTTTCATGAGCAATGTCTCTTATCTAGATTTGAGAGTATTTAATAAAGTCCTCGGGTGTAAAATGAGAGAACTAACCCCAAGTAAAAACTAGTTTCAACTAATCTAAAACCTATTAAAGCAGTGATGCAAGATTTTGGGACCAGAGAGAGTCCATGGCCAACAAAAATAAGTTCATGAAGTTCAAATTTTCAAAAAAAAATCTAACAAATTGAGATTATGTAAATAGATTAAGCAAATTTAGATTGTGTGTTTTACTTGCTTCAGATGAAATGTAAGGCCTTTCGGCTTTGCAATGATCAATATATCCAAAAAAAAATGATATGCCTAAGATTAATTCCAACAACTGACAAGAATAATTTCAGTGACAGAATGAATTAATTCAGTACAGTTGGTTAATTAGTTAAAACTGAATTACACAAGCTGATACAGGGACGGAGCCGAGATTTAGGGGTGGGGGCAAAACATAAATTTTGAAAGGTGGGGGGTAAATTCATAATTATTCCAATTTTTTTCAAAAAAAATATATGAAGAGTTAAAGGTAAAAAAAGGATTACCCCTGCCGGGGGCAACAGACCCTCTCATACATAATATACTTGTAGAAAAGAGAGTTTGAATACTCTTCTTGTTATATTTCGATACAAGAGAAGAAGTCTATTTATAGACTTTTACAGAGGAGTTTTACACAGAGTAGTTAACCTATTAGGATTGAACTTTTATCCTTTACAATGATAGAGTTAGATTATAACTAAACTACATAGTTATGATAGAGTTAGATTATAACTAAACTACATAGTTATGATAGAGTTAGATACACGTATTAACTCACACTCCCCCTCAAACCAAGCGTGTATATGTTGTGTACACCCAGTTTGGATGAAAACTCATCAAAATTTGCCCTAGGAAGTGCTTTGGTGAAGATATCGCAAGTTGATTCTTGGTTGGAATATAATGAAGCTTTATTACTCCATTATTGACCTTCTCATAGATAAAGTGCCTATCTATTTCAATATGTTTAGTCCGGTCATGCTGCCTTTGGATTCTTGGCAATGCTCATTGCTGATTGACTATCACCGTAAACCTCAAATTCTAACTTTCCATCCAACTCTAACTCGGTGAGGAGTTTTTTAATCCACATTCCTCACATATTCCAAGAGCCATAGCTCAATTCGTCACTACGCTTCTAGATACAACACCGCTTTTTTTACTTCTCCAAGTGACTGGATTTCCCCACACAAACGTACAATAGCCACTCACTCCCACACTTTCTATCCATTAGTTCTCCCGCCTGACTTAAGTCTGTGTAGACTTTTATAGTTCTGTCTGGATGTTTTTCAAAAATAAGTCCGGACTCGTGTGTAAACTTCGTGTACCTCGGGATCCTATCGATTGCCTCCATGTGCTCTTCTCGAGGACTACTCATGTGTTGACTCACTATACTCACCGAGTATGCAATGTCGTCCGGTGAGTGAGAGGTAGATTAGTTTTCCCACCACCTTTGGTAGGACTCTTTATTCACCGGATTCCCATTCCATCTTTACCAAATTTCAAACCTGGTTCCATTGGAGATTCTCACTGGTCTACACCCGAGCATTCCAGTTTACGTAAGTAGATCTAGAATGTATTTCCTTTGGTTGATAACTAACCCTTCTTTTGATCTTGCAACTTCCATTCCCAAGAAGTACCTAAGGCTTCCTAAGTCCTTAGTTTCAACTCCTTTGCTAGAAACAGTTTTCGCTTCTCTATCTCTTCTATGTCATCACCAAGAATAATGATATCATTAACATAGACAATTAGGAGAGTTATCTTACCATCCGTGTAGCTTTTCTAAATAATGTATGGTTTGCTTGACTTTGCTTGAAATCATTCTCAACCATAGCTCTAGCAAACCCAAAAACCATGCTCTAGGGGATTGCTTCAAGCCGTACAATGATCTATTCAGTTTGCACACTGTCTTTGTTGTGGTCTTCTCTTCTAAACCAGTGGAACCTCGCATGTACACTTCCTCCTCAAGTCTACCATTTAGAAATGCGTTTTTGATGTCCAACCGATGCAGCTTCCAATCCTTGTTAATCGCCACTCAAAGCAATATCCTGATGGTGTTTAACTTTGCTACAAAAAGCGTAAGTTTCTTGATAGTCTACACCATATGATTGAGTAAACCCTTTAGCCACCAACCTTGCCTTGTATCTCTCAACACTCCCATCCGAATGGTACTTGACCAGAAAGACCCATTTACACCCCACACCTTTTTCCTTTCCGCGGATCTGTCATGCTCCGTATTGTTCTTTTGTAATGCCTCAATTTCCTCTTCAACTGCTTTCCTCCATTCTCGGATTGTTAAAGGCCTCTTCCACTTGCCTTGGGAATTCTTATGTTTGTCAATGTTAGTTGTAAAAGCTTTGAATCCAGCATTAATTTCCCATAAGCAATAAACCTGTTAATAGGATGAGCAAGACATTTCCTTACCCCTTTCTAATAGCAATAGGAAACTCATCTAAGTTAACAGAGAGTATAATCTTGTGGAATAACATTACCTCCCGTCTCCAAAGCATCAGGACTCAAAGCTAGTTCTTGGCAAGTGTTAGGTGACTAACCGCCTCGGTCAAGTTTCTTTTTCTTCTTGTATAGACACCGAGTTGTCTTTCCGGTGGTTGTGGAGAGTTAGGTGATGTATGTGGTATAGTTTTAATCACCGGAGGAGGTGTTGTATAAGGGCTGGTAGTTTTAGACTGTGGAGAAGGTGTGTCTACAGGATTAAGATTAGTACTCACAATTTCATCGTAAGTATTTTGTAGAGCAAAGGTACTTACATCAAGAATAGGCAAGGAAATAATGGGCAGTGGATCATGCAAGGGCCGAGATTCCTTGTATCTCTCCCCTCAATTTCAGTTCTGCAAAGTAAGGTTTATTTTCAAAGAAAGTAACATCAAAAGAGATATAGGTTTTCTTGGTAATGGGGCAAGAACACTTGTAACCCTTATGACTCGATGAATACCCTATAAACACACAACGTAGAGCCCTAGGATCAAGTTTACTCCTATTATTGCGATGCACGTGAACAAAAGATGTGCATCCAAAAACTCGAAGAGGAAGAACAGAAGATAATGGTTTGAAATGTGGAAATTTTTGGAAAAGAGTTTCATGGGTACTTTGAATCCTAGTGTCTTGCTTGGCATCCTATTGATTAGGTAGGTGGCGATGAAGAGCTTCCCCTAGAGATAATTAGGTGCATTGGCGTAAAAATAATAGGGACCTAGTCACCTCTAGTAAATGTCTATTTTTTTTTTCGCCACTCCATTTTGTTGAGGGGTGTTGACACAAGAAGTAAGATGAAAGATGCCTTTTTCTTTGAAAAAATACCCAAGAGATTTGCTAAGATATTCACTCCCATTATCACTCCTCACTATTTTAATTTGTTTCTCGAATTGAGTTTTGACCATGTGATAAAAACTTTTAAAAATTCTCTCAACTTGATTTTTCTTTCATCAAAAAGGTCCAAGTTGTTCTAGAAAAATCATCAATAAACGACACAAACCATCTAGAACCGTAGATGTTTTTTACTTTAGAAGGGCCCCAAATGTCACTGTGTGATGATAAAAATGGTGAAGTAGGTTTATAGTGAGAAGGAACATATGGTTTTCTCGTATGTTTAGCCATTTGACATACTTCACAAGTAAAAGAAGAGGGATTTTTATTAATGAAGAAATTAGGAAACAACTTTGCAAGGTAGTAGAAACTTGGATGTCCTAATCAAGATGCAAAAGCATAATATCATTCAAGGGAAACGCTAGAAAAAATTGATGTTCTAAAGCAATTGGAAATAGAAGGATTCGGATAGGGTAGGCCATCAAGGATATATAAGCCGTTACACACCTAGCACCGCCAATCACCGTCTTCGAGCCCTGTGGCTCAAAAAACACAACCAAAGAACCCCAAAGTTAACCTCACATTTAATATCCCAACCAATTTGCTAATGTATAATAAATTGCATGTGAGTTTTGGAACATAAAGAACATCGAGACAATATGATCTTGTTACTCAATCGAATGTAACCACTCCCTTTTACTGTTGTAAGGGAAACCATCGGCTATCTTTATGGAGGAAGGAGACTTGTGGTTACTATAATTGTTGAAGAGTGTAGGATTTCTGTCATATGATCGAGAGGCACCGAATCGACTATCCAATTAAATGCACTAGTTGTTGCTAAGCAAGAAATACTACCTTGATGAGTCATAAGGCATTAGGAACAGTTTTAGATGATAGGTGAGTAAAAATCTGTTGGAGTTCCTCGATCCGTTGTCTACTAAAGTCACTGGAGGAATTTTCGAAAGATGCAAGATGGACTTCTTTCTCGAATCGGATTTAAGAGGCTTCCATCTCACTGGTTTTCCATGCAGCCTCAACATTGGTCCATCACATGCCCACCTTTTTTTGCAAGTGGTCACACCAAGGTCTCCCCCTCCTTTGTTTACTCCCGAGTTGGCGTTTGTAAGAAGAGCGTAAGCTTCATTTCTTGGACCGGATTTGCCGGCACCATAAGGGAAAGTCTTTTCTTCCTTCGGATTTCTCGAAAAGGCTTCTCGACCAAAGGTAGTGGTTTAGTGGCTAAAATCCTGCTGCTGGGCTCCATCAAATTCTCCATTCAAATCCCGAGAGAAACTGAACACCCTCCTCCGATTTTTGAGCTTATTGTAGAAGCTAATGTCATCGAGACACTTCCATTCATTAGCTTCATACAGATCTATTTGCTTGCCAAACATTTGGTTAGGACTCCAAAATATTGTGCCACTTGTTACCTCCCCTTGTCCGAGATCTTTGATCTTATTCTCAACTCCAAAGAGTTCGGTGTGTTGTCAACGCTGAATAAGTATCTCTGCAAGATTCCAAATTTCTCACTGCAGCTTTGATAAAGCATGAAATTTTCTCCAATTTCGTACCATGGAATTAATTAACCACGACATTATCATGGTGTTTTCACTCAACCAATTAGAGTAGGTGGGGTCGACTCATCCGAACAGAGTTGAGTCCGAGAGATAGGAAGCTTTCCTTCTTCCCGTAATGTACAAACCCATGACCGATTGAGACCAAGGAAGGTAGTTGTTTCCATTTAGTTTATAGGATGTAATGGGAGAAAGAGAAGCATCCGAGAGTTGGAAATCGGATGAACGAGGGGCTGTTTTGAGAGCTAATTTCGATGTAGCAGGATCGAATTAGTCATGGAGAGATGTAGATCCGATCGAAAAAAAAAAGAAAGAAAAAAAGTTTTGAGGGGATAGTATCGACCTAACTTGATACCATGTAGAAAAGAGAGTTTGAATACTCTTCTTGTTATATTTCGATACAAGAGAAGAAGTCTATTTATAGACTTTTACAGAGGAGTTTTACACAGAGTAGTTAACCTATTAGGATTGAACTTTTATCCTTTACAATGATAGAGTTAGATTATAACTAAACTACATAGTTATGATAGAGTTAGATTATAACTAAACTACATAGTTATGATAGAGTTAGATACACGTATTAACTCACAATACTTCCGTCCCTGAGCTGATACTAGTCAAATCACTTCTTTTATCTTTTTATTTTTCTACCCTAAAAAGAGGCCATGTTATTGCATTTGCAAAGGCACTGTCCACCACGAAATTTGTTGGAAATGTTTGCAATTATCGGGAACAAATAATTCTATCACGAGCAAATTTAGGTTTATTGAAATTCTCACAAAAGCGGGGGAGGGGGGACAGAATTACCAAAATTGGGCCAGAAGTGGCATCTAGCAATCAGTTATAATCTAATTGAAACAATATAGCTAGCGGTGTTATGAGATTCACAGCTACTGCACAACATCTTATTTTGCTTGAGAAAAGGAAACATAAAAAATAACAAGAAAAAAAGGCTGGGGACAAGTTCAATTTTGAATCCATATAAAAATTACCGTCATATCTGGAAGAGACTTGTAAGCAAGGGCCAGCACACGAGACCCTTGTCGTGTATATTTCTTGTAGGTTTCAACATATGTAGGAGGCAAATCAGTGAGTCTATCCTGGATAGTCTCAGGTGCACCCTACAAACATAAGTTCACGCTAATGAGAAAAAATATTAAATATTTTCTTCGTTCTAAATAACTATGATACATGGCATATATCAACTTATGCAAGCTAGCAAATGGATTCTGGAAGATCCAATTACTATCCCTCAATCAGATGGCGTTTGGAGAAGAGGAGAAATATAGCTTTAAGTCTTTAACTAACATACAGAACAATATCAGCCCTTAATGCCCAACGGTGCTTCAAACATTCCTAAGCAAAAAAAAAAATTGTGACAGGTTCGGAGATTCTGATTGGGCATAGAAATGTTTGCGATAGTTTTATTGCATTCAAGAATCCATAACACCTCAAATTTAGCACCATGAGCAGAGTATGGTTGGCAAGAAGCTGACAGCAAAGCAATAGATCTTTAAAAGAATTAAAAAGAAAAAAGACAATAGCTAACAGACCTTGACAAAAGCGAAAAACTCCTCATGGACACGAACAACAACTGCCATTCGTTTCAAGTGCGATGCAAAATGGTGCCTCTGCACAATCTGCAGAGGATTGCCGCTTCCTCTGAAATGCATAAGATATAAGAGAAGAGTATTAGACCATAACTTCATAAAGAAACAGGCTTCTAAAATAATGGGTAATTAAAATCACAAAATGCAGCAATAAAACATACACAAACAGGTAATATACCGTAATTGCACTCTAATGAAAGGCTGGTTTTATTTATATATTAACAACATCTAAACGTATATTCTATACGATATTGATCATAATTCAGTTAACCTGCACTCTACTTAAACATAGTACCCTAGTCCCCAAAAGTCTTGAACACATTACACTGCAAAGCACTAGCTTATATTAGGAGATTTCCCCTAATTCTTAATTAGGAAAAACAATTACAAGCCTACTTTTTTAACCAAATGATGATCTATTTAACTAGAACAACCTTTTTTCTAGTCTAGAAACAAGAACCCCAGTTACTATCATTAGAGTTCCAGTAGGTCAAGCCTACAACTGCAAAATGTACTTCTTGTTACTGTATGAGATGGGGGTCAATTCAATCAGCACACAGTATCTGCTAACAGAATCTTCACAGCATTAACAAAAAGAAGAATGTGTAAGGCTTGCAATAGAAGTTCAGGCACTTTTTAGGACAAAATTTTGTCCTTCCGTTGTCGTCGTCAGAATTTTTCAGGAATCTCTTTCTTCCCCTAGAAAGGGCAATACACTACTTAAACTTGTGTGAAGTATGAAGAGAATTAGGAATGCATGAAAACGCACCAAAAGTTAAAAGCCAGGTCAAATTATAAGAGTAGAAATGAAATCGCAAACATATGAATCAATAATAGAAGCAAAATTGCCAAGTGAGCAAGCAAATTACTTTTTTGGAATAGCCTTCTCATCAGATTTATAACTCCAATCAATTCCTTTTAGTGCAGCCTTTTCAAGAGGATCACCAACCTACAAGCATTTGCAGAACTAAGAGTAACTTACAATTGAAAAATACACAACTTCAACCAAAATCCTAAAGAGGAATAGATGACATAAAAGAGAATCCAACACAGGGCACTCAAAGACATTAAATATGCTCGCCCCAGAAGCAGATATATCAAGACTTGGAATCTTGATGAGAATGAATTGCAGAGATATATAAAGTGACATAAAGCTAAAATGTAGATGTGCAAGATTATTATAAATGCCTTATTGTATTAGATAGGTAATACTCTGCATTCCAGTTAGCACTCCACAAACTAAATAACCTCTTTGTGAAAGAATTGCCCCCATAAATTAAATAAGCTAAACACAAATTAGACATTTGACAAGAAATACTAGTTTATTAAAACCTCCAATCATAACATAAGCTTTGCTTAATAAATTCACGTACCAGCTTGTTGTCTACAAACACCAAGGCATGACAAGAAGCCAGAATCTCAACTGTGCGGGAAGGAACGTTAGTCATATCAGATTCTAATTCTGAATTATCATTTAACCCAACGACTCCAGAGAACTCCTAGAAAAGCGCAATGAAAAATGAATTCATCAAATGAGAATAAAACATTATAGAAAGCCACTTGCTCTGTTAGTAGCATACCATATCGTCTGATGTCAATGTTCCAGTTTTATCGAAACAACATATGTCAACCTGTGGAAATAAACAGCAGGGAGCACTGAAATCAATATTATGCATCAATGACTACAAAATCTAGCCAAAAACAAAGAATAGGAGAAGTGCAAGAAAAGAAAAATATAGCCTGTAACCATGGATGAAAAAGCTACAATCTATCTTCTTTAACTATTTCATGCAAAATTGCCAGGCCTTTATCCCAGAGAAAGACTAGAACACACAAACCTTTCCAGCAAATGGGATTCGAAAAGGCTCTGTGCAAAATATTCCACGTCGTGCAAGGGCAATTAAAGATGTATTAACAGCTATTGATAATTCCATCGGTAGCTCTGGGGGAATCACAGAAGTAATAATAAGAGAACAACTAAGGAAGAGCTTGTATTTGCTTCGTGTAGGATCTTCCAGCCCCTACATGTAAAAATGACATTATTGTCATATACCTACCAAACATGTAAGCCTGATAGTGTTTCCACAACCTCAAGAAGAATAAATTTACCTTTTTAAGTACATAACCAGCAGCAATTATTGCAAATACAACAAGAAATAAGATAAAGAGGCCACTTTCCCAGCTGTTAGCAGTAACCTACAGCACATAATTGAAAATAAGCTACCGAAAAATAAATACAGGATGGATATAGATAAACCAAAAACTTAAACTATAATTGAGAAAGCACCGATAAGAAATTACCCTCTCTGTAGAAAACAAAATTGTCCTCATAAGCTTTCCTTGACTTGTTTCAAACCCAGTGCGCAGAACTACAGCCAAGCAACCACCATCTGGGGTTCTCAGAGGGAAGCTCTGGCTCCAATTAGAAATATAGAAATATAAATGGAAGGAAAACATGAGATGTGTTAATAACTAAATTTTGGTAGAACCTACCTTATCAGCTGTGTGCTGCAGTATTTTAGTCCCACCAAACAAAATATGATTCTTGTCACGCTTGGCAGATAGCTTCTCCTCAATACCCCTACCTGCTATAGAAACCTAGAAAAGAGGTTTTACGGTTTACCTCATGTAAACTGCTACTGTTCAAATGTTACCGAACAAGATTTTCTCTAGTCAGCTTCTATGAGAGAATTAATTTGGAAAACAATCCCATATGAAGTGCAACATATATACAAACCAAATTGATCTAAAATAAAATCGAAAGCTATAGGGAAAGAATTTAAAGGCAAAAGCAGAAGTAAGCTTCGAAAATACAAAATTTTCAACTCAAGCTTATAAGATTGCAATACTAACCATAAAGAGAAATATAGTTAGTTAGTTCTACGACAGAAACTTTATATTCAATGATTGAACTCCCACAACAAAGATTTTACACATCTAAGCATCAAATACCAGATGCCTAAGGGATCAACGTTGAATATTAAAATAGGAAGCAAGAAAGGAATTAAGAAGAAGAGATCCACCTTCCATTGGGGAGTAGACTCGCCCGTGAGAATGGCTTCGTTCACAATAACACTTCCAGATAGTATAAGCATGTCTGCTGGAACAGATTTATCTTCCTCATTTTGACCAGATGGTCGACCAATGGAGACAACGTCCCCAGGCAATAGATCTGTTCCAGATAGTTTCACCCACCTGCAACTCCCAAAGTTTGAATGATAAATATAAAACTCTGAAAAAGCTTAAAAG
Organism: Hibiscus mutabilis; assembly: GCA_019671005.1. Classification (NCBI taxonomy): domain Eukaryota; kingdom Viridiplantae; phylum Streptophyta; class Magnoliopsida; order Malvales; family Malvaceae; genus Hibiscus; species Hibiscus mutabilis. Next base: position 3,116,164 of record CM033743.1, read on the forward strand.
CAGTATAGTAGTAGTAGTAGTAATAACAAAATCACACACACACTATACGAAACAATAAGCTGATGTTTACAGAAACATACTTCCCACATCGATGAACCATTAGAGTCTGGCTGTCCACTCTGACACGTCTTAACTCACTTAAAGTCTTCAACCGACTTTTTGCCATTGTTGACTCAAACATGAACAGCATGAATAAGGTGAACAAACTGTAATACCAATACTCATCAAGACACCAAAGACCAACACAGAAGACCTACAAAAAACAAGATAAAAATGCCAAAAAATGAAACTTGGTTATCAAGGAAAAAATACTCCACATGTTAAAGATTCTAAACAAGGAGAAAACCTGAAAGACAAAAAAGGGCTCCATGCAATGCTCTTTCATTAATTTCTGAAAAGTAGGTTGTGGATATTCAAATCTGCATTATATAAACACATCCATGTGAACATGAAACAGTCGTATTATTATTAAATATTAGAACACAACCCAGATTGTCATATTCTACAAATGTAGTCCAGAAATCATAAGTTCACAACTGATATGTCTGAAGAATCATATAAAATTGAATAGGGGAAAGAATTGTGCTCTGTAAATTAAATTTGGTAATAATAAAAACAAAATTGAAACATTAGAGCAGGGGGAATATTGGCACTCCAAAGAATCCAACAGCAAAACCATTAATCCATTGCTAAGCACAGCAGGCTACTGTCGAAAGGTTACTTAAAATAGTCATATATATCCAACTCAAGCCAAATCAAAACAAAATGAAAGGCTAAAGTGAAAGTTATTATGACAGCTACATACACATTGCGTCCCCATTTTTCAGTTGCAGCAAGAACTTTAGCATCAGAGCCATGGCCAGTGCATTTTTGGTAATAGCCAAATGTTTCCTTGGTGGGATATGGAAGCTTGCAAAAGGTATCCTCCTCCTTAGAATAGATGAAGCACTGCTTCCTGAAATCAAAGTGAATCTCCTCTACATCTTTCGCAGATGAAGAACTTGCTACCTATGCAATTAATCAAAAAAATGTAAGAACCCAAAGTGGAGGGGAAGGACGGGCAAAGTAGGAGGAAACAAAACCTGAATCGCACAATTCATATGAATTAAGAGAGTTGAAAAGGGAAGAAAGACTTCAGATCCAAATGGGGGGGGGGGAAGAGGGGCAAGCAGGGAGGCAATAATTAAATCACACGGATTGCACAAATAAAATTCCCAAAAGGAAAAACTTATAATGCAAAACCAATTCTAGCATAAATATTTTTATATAAAACTAAAATCATGCATTTGGTTCTGCATAAAAGAGGAAACCACATACTACTGTTACTACTAATAATACTAATACAACTATTTTCCCATTGAAATCCACAATTTGCTTTTCAGCTTACAGAATAACAAATAAAAAACAAGAAACAAAATTAAACCCTAATACCTGCATAAAATGAAAACGGATAAATAAATAAATAAATGAGAGAGAGAGAAACCTGCCTGCTTACGAATATGAAGTGGCACTACCTCTTTTGAACCACAAAACTTAGACGGAGTAATTTTGCAGACATCGGCATGGCGAATATTATTAACCTGCTCACACCATTGTATTCAAAAACTCAAAAAATAAATAAGTAAATCAATAGTAGCCTTGTACCAGACAGGAATTGCAATAGAATCTTTATTACCTTGCCATACTGAACAAAGCACTTGAAATCCACGGACCAAGCCGTGAAAAGCAAGACCAATATGTGAGTGACAACAAGACCGCCAAAGACAATGGCTGCATCAACGAAATCTATGCTAGGAACTACCATAGTTAACCAAAGGAAATATAGCATTGCGAAAGGCCAAACGTCTAATCGCCATGCTGTGTGTTTTTTTCTAAACAAATCGACTTTGTCCACTACTTTCCCACCAACATGGAACCTTGACATCTCAAATCCACCGCCCTGTTTGTTCACCGATAAAGTGGGTGCAATGAATGGAGGGGAAAACAAAGGATTAGAAAGCGAAGAAAACTTATCGATTTGGGAGTCGTTAAAGTGATTGTAAATCCGAAAACTCGATTGAAGGAAAATTGATATAAAGGAATTCGTAAATTTACCTGAGACAGAGAGATCTGAAACCCTAAAATCAAAACGAATTAAAGTTGAAACGAGACCGGCAAAAGGAAAGAGAGACTACCGCTTTGGAACAAATATAATATAAAGTTAAATAAATTTAGGGTAAACTGCTTAAATGACCACTTGATTATGGGGTTGGTTTCAATATGACCACCAGACTTTCAATTATGTTAGTTTGACCATGTAACTGTTTAAGTATTATCAATCAAGCCACGTAACGGAGGCAGTTAACAAAAAATTATATAATTATGCATTTAATCTCTGTTACTTATACATTCTATCAATTTGATCCTATTTAAGTGGTTAAATATTTAATTTATTAAAATTAACGAGTACCAAATGTGTAATTATATAAATTTTTGTTAACCGTCACTCACCCCGTTAGATTTATTGATAGGTGACTTGATTGATATCACTTAAATAGTTACTTGGTCAAACTGATACAATTAAAAGTATGGTGATCATATTAAAACTAACCTCATAATTAAGTGGTCATTTAAGTAGTTTATTATTAAATTTATTAAAATAAAGTAAATGATAAATAATGAACATATTAAGCATGTAATAATTTAACACCTAACTTGTAAATGACAATATTCCAACCATCAGAATTTTTATTTTCAAGATTTATGAGAAAAGATTCACGCTTGAGAGTTAGTCGATTGATGACCCTCCATCAATCACCACTCATATATTGCGCATCTATGCATATTATATTACGGATAAAGTATATTATAGGTCATTGGGACCAACTAATTAAATACATTTATTTTATTGATTTTTTTATTTTATTTTTTTATCAAGTGAATCTTTATTAATATTTACTGTAAATTAAATTTAAAAATAATTTTTACCAAGTGAAGATTCACTAAGTAAAAAGATGAGATGGAAAAATTAATAAAATTGATGCATTTAATTAGTTTATCTCATGGATGACGTGGCGGGAATGACCCATGATATAATTTCTCTTATATTATGTGTTATATTTTAATACACAAGTCGTATGAAAAAAATGATACAGTTATTCTATAAAATTTAAAACCTAAATCCTTAACCATAGCACCCTAAACCTTAAACTATAAATTCTAACTATAAACCTTAAATTATATACCCTACACTAAATCCCTAAACCTAAACCTTAAATTTAAAGGGTGGAACTATACGTTTAATATTATATTATATTATATTATTAATAGTTTAAATATTAATAATATAAAGTAATAACATATTTTTGTCTATAAACCAAATAATTTAAATCAAGATGGAATTGTAGTTGCTTTTTAAGTGAAATTCAATATTTAAACTATTAATATAATAATAAAAAATAGATTTACTAAGTAATAAATAATGTAAAATAGAGTAAGATATTGTTTATTTATGAATTTGAATAGTAAGTATAATGAATGTGTGAATTCAACTAGTGGTCCAAATGAAAAAAAAAATTCTTTGTAAAATGCGTGTCTTATTAAAATATTAATGTCTTATTAAAATATTAAAAGAATATAAACCGATATTACCTTAATTAGTTTGAAGTTTCTCTATATATGTTTTATTTTTTGAACATAACAAATCGACTTGAACAGATACAAAGAGGAAAAACATGAAAAAATAATCTCAAAGGAAAAACAACAAACGAAACCAAACAAGGAACCAAAAACACAAAACATAACAAAAAAGTAGACAGAGCATACAAACAGAGAACAAAAACAGACAAGCACAAAACACAAAGCAACACTAACAAAAAAGGGAAAGCACATCGGGAAAGAAACAGTAGCTTTTAGAACCACCGAGGATAGAGGAGCAGAAAATGGAGCTAGCTTCGTCTCTTCAACTGCCTGACATTCGGGGGCACCAAGGATGAAACATGAGAAGGAAAAGAGCGAGACTGCGAAAGGCCATCACCAAGCATCGCGTCTGGATCTGAGATACACCGATGACGGGTGGATTGAACGAAAAAGAAGAGCCAGAGAACCACAACCGACCCAAACCACCGTGGAGAAGAAAAGAACTTGCTAGAAATAGGATCACGAAGCCAAAACTCGTCGGAGAACCAGGGCGAGGGGAAGAAAACAAGGAAGGAGATGAGGTTCTCTTTTACACCCTCAACCAAGCCTTCCCTCACTGCAGCGAACTCGAAAAGAGACTAGTTATCGGAGAGGAGTCCCAACGAACACGTCAGAACGAGAAACATTAGAGCACCAAAAACAAACGAAAAAAAGTCAAAAAAAAAAAAAGAGAAGAGTGAAAAAAGATAATATAGGAGGCCAACCGTCGAAAGCCACAACAGTTAACTGCCCGAGGGAAAACAAAACTAAGGCTTACAAAGGGTAAAGAGCGAGCGTTTTCTTAAGAAAGAAGAGAACGTTTAATGAAGAGACAAGGTATATATGTTTTATTTAGTTTCAATATAATAATAAACTAATAGTTTAGGTTTATATGGACTATAAATTAATATGAAGATAATTTTAATGTTTAAATTTATAAATAAAAAACATTTTAAAATGCGTAAAATTTATGATAAATTATACTTGCGATTACTGAACTTTTAAGATTATCAGCATTTTGGTCATTGTTGTTAACGATAATTGGTGTGGCATGCTCATATGTTATTTTTTTAATAAATTGATACACTCCAATAAAATTGTTACATGTGTAATCATTTTATTGGTGAAAATGAAGAAAATATGAATGACACTTTATGAGAATCGAATAGGAGACCTTAAAAGGGTTCTAATGCTTAGCCACGCCACTATGCTAAATTTTTGTTGTAATGTTGAAAAAACTAGTAGTTAAATTAAATTGCGATTAAAATTAATTTTATGAAAATATATTAATCGTAACATAAATTATAAAATAATATAAGATCATATTTCTAATCAATTAAATTAATTTTATAAAAAATTATAATTCATGCTATAAAACCAAAAGATTAATAAAGAAGAACAAATAATAACACTATACTAATTATAGCATATTATGAATATTTATCTATGTGTATATTTATTATGATTAAAACTCTATCTGTATTTATTAAATAAGAATTTGATGTACTTAGAATTATATATAATAGTTACTTCTTATGCCTATAAACATAGAGCTTGAAGAAGACATTGTACACATACAATACAAGTTTCTCTCTTTATCTCTCATCTCTCTTATTATTATACTTGTTCTACTTTTATTCAGTGTGGATTTTGGACATGTGCGAGATGAGCGGCCGCATAGGGCCCTAAATGAGTTGAATTAAATGTTTATAGGGAGAAAACTAGAGATTTTGGTTTAATAAATTATAAGGAAAAATAAAAAATAACTTTAAAGAGGACCATAATAGATTTTTACTGAGATAAAAATATTTTTAAAGAACCTTATATATTTTTGGGATTATAAATTAAAGGGTTTTATTTTAATAAATTGCACGGGACCTCGTAAATATCTGAACCACCCCTGCTTTTAGTTTATTCACAACACGTTATCGGGACAATTTTTGCTCAATTACCATAGTTCTTGTTGGTGATTCTCGAAAAAATTTCAATATGATATTGTGACTATATCTTCTATGCTTCAAGTGAAAAAGTCTGTGTTTGAATCTAGGCGGAAGTGTTTAAATTAATCCAAGTCTTTACTATTTTTGTTAGTCCGGAACAAGGTACACAATTCATTTTATTACAATCCAACTATCGTTTATTGTGTTGTTATTATTATTTTTGAATAATTTTTATTTAATAGTATAACTGTTATAATGTTTATATTTATTCGAAAGCAATGATTTTTCTACATCAAAAAACTCGTTATAATTTCTCCTAAATTTAGTTTATGAAAATTCGTCTTGATCTAAGAATTTTTATTAGAGTCCCTGAAGTGAATGTAAATACATAAATTATATTTATTCCATCAGATTACTGGTTTTGTTTCATTGCCTAAAATGAATGCAAGCATGATAAATTACTATTCAGATAGTGAATATATCTTAGACATGATTCAAATTACTTCACGATTAAAATTATGTGGTCAAAGTATCACTGATAAGGATATGATTCAAGTAATACTTCTGTTATTTAAAGTTTGATACTTTTATTATTGTTTGATGTTTAATAACACTTTATAAAATTTTGATTTGGTTATTCAACAAAGTATCACACTTTAAATAATAAAAGTTTAACATATCAAAAAATAATGAAAATTAGACATCTTTTAGGCTGAAAGCAACGTCTGTCAAAAATTCGAGTAGTTTTCTTTAGAATTTATATTTGAATAAAAAAATTAATTGCTCGATGCTAATGCATCTGTTTATAGCTAAAATCTTTAATTTTAATTGATATATACTTATAATATTAAGTAAGTGATCATCTATATAAAATAACATGTTTAAATTATAAATACAAGTTTATTTCAATATATAAAGTTCATGTAAGGAAAAAGTTTACCTACATAAAACTATTTTTTATTTATTATAAACCCTAATATAATAACAACAACTACAATAATTAATAAAATCCTAACGTGTGAACTAATAATGATATCAATAAATAATAAATAAGTGTAATTATCTGTGGAACCACACTAATTACTACTCTTCCTTTAAAAATTGAACGGTGTGATTAAGGGCTTAAGTTGTACTCAATTTATCGAAACTCACAAATTACGATGATTATCTAAACTAATTGTAAATATGGTCTTGTTTGGTAAATAATGTTTTGAGCTAAATTTAGAGGTTTGCTTCATTTTTAGAGGTTTGTAACATTAGATTGGGGTGAAACTTTTCAAATTTAAAAAAAAAAAATATTTTTAAGAGTTTTTTGGATTAGAGGTTTGGATACAAGAGTTTTAAAGACTCGCTTGTCTTTGACAATTACAATGAAGATTCTGCAAATAAAATAAATTTGGATAACAAATAAAATTAAAAAGATAATTTTATAAAAAATTAATATATACATATAAATTTATTAATTAATAAAATTAGATTTAAAAGATAATTTTATAAATAAGAAATTAATATATACATCCTTCAAATATTTTATAATACATATATACGCAAGGTATTGATAACCAATAAACTATTCAAATAAATATTGAATATAATCATGTCATTATGTGTCATTAAGCAAACATCTATCAGTTAATTTTACCAAACATTTTTATACGATCAACTAATACAATTAGTAGTCAAATCAACTAATACAATCTATTAATTGCCGAACACATATAAAATAGAATTATACGCTTGCGTAACTCAAATTTTAGGCGGGTATGATATGACATTTTCCAAGAAAAAAACTATACAAATGTTTCAATGTTCTTGTTTCTTTTCTTTGATTCTAATTATTTACGTTAAAACAATTTAACTAAATCTACTCAAATTTTGGGTGGGTATGATATGAAATTTTCCAAAAAAAATATACACAAGTTTCAATGTTTTTGTTTCTTTTCTTTGATTCTAATTATTTACGTTTAAATAATTTAATTAAATCTACACAAATCTGGGTGGTTCTCATATGAAATTTGGGTGGTTATGATTATATTTTACTACATCTTTACATGTAAATGACATGGCACTATTTTATTGGTGCCTAAAAACCTAGTTATATAAGTTGATCCCTTATTAAGTCTTAACCCCTTAGTTATACAAGTTAATCCCTTTCTCCTCATCCATCTATATACATTTCACCTAAAAGTTTGAACCTAGTCGGCCGCCATTGTTATTAATGGAAGCAACACACCATTCAACCGTCTTTGAGAAAGGCTCTTTTATAGTATTCGGCGTGTGCATGGCAGCGGCCATAGTTCTCATGCTTATCCCGTCGTTATCTGACGACGCACCCGCCACCCTTCCTAAATTTGGGTTGAATTCTTTATCCGTCTCCAGTTTCAACATCTCCGGATCTCGGATAACGGCCATCTGGAAGGTTGATTTCTTCTCAACTAAAGCCAGTGAGTGTTGGTACTACAACAACGCCGTTGTTTCCGTTTCTATGAGAGCCGACTCATCTCGGAAGCGCTTGCGTCGAGAATCAATGTTTTGAAGGAGACGGAATCTTTCACCAGTTATGTTGTTGCATTGGCTAAAACAATCGAAGATCCCAGTGTAGCGGATGACATTGCGAGGGACTGTCGGTGTCAGGAGTCGTGGCTTTCACCGTCCGATTGTCGGGTGCATCATATGTTAGGTGTCATTATCATGCCATAATAATAAGCAGCGTTCTCAATGTCAACTGTCCTGACATTAAGGTTGGGTTTTCGAACCGGTCAAGCTCCCATGGGACCATGCTGGTTCAACATTCTCCCAGCATTACCCGTGATGAAGAAGCTGTTAATCGTTGTTCAACATGGTTGGAATATCCCTAGATCATATTAGGTTTAACGGAATTCAGACTTCTTTAACCTTCTTTCCTGTGTTTTAGTACAATATAAATGATTTACTGGTTTTTAATGCTTTTATGGAAGTTTATGTTCTGTTGTTGCTAAATTACATGTTACTAATGATTCAATTTAGTAAAACTATCAGTTCAGTTGCATATAGTTTATTATAGAAATATTGAATGAACCAAACAATTCGCAATCTATGCCTTCTTTTATTCATTCAATTGTATAATTTTGTGATAATAATTTAATTCTTTAATTCTAAATGCTTTTGTTAAGAATAGAGTTATTTTTTCGATATAGTTTAGTTTGGTTAATATCATCATTTAATATATTATACAAGAAGATATAAGATCGTACATACTTAACTGTACATTATTCTTTGAAGAGTGGTGAGAGTTCCAAGTATCATAAATATTTTATAAAAAAATATGTTAAAAAATCATTTTAACTATTATATATATATAATCAGTTTAGAGAAAATTTTGAATTAAGAGGATACCCTCTATGATTTATTATATTTTAATGTGTTACTAAATTGATATTAAAAAAATATTTTAATATATTGTGTTTGAAAATTCCACAATGGGTCGAGTTGTCGAATAATTTAGACAAATCATTATATCGTGAATCATATTTTTTAGTTATAAATTTAGATATCATATAAAAACATCCTAATATATGTGTATATATTAAGAGAAAATATATTTTAATTTAAACAATATTGTAAAAATAATTTAAAGTTCAATAAATTTAAAAAATATGCTCAAAAATATTTTTAAGTGTTTTGGCTCATTCTTAACTTAAAATACTTTCACAAAATCAAAACTACTTAGTTCTTGAAAATTTTGGAGCAAAGTTTCCAAACTTAATTTACTAGAAGTTTCCAAACTTAATTTACTAGAAGTTTCGAAACTCTTACCAGAGTTTTTAAACTTTTGTACGGAAGTTTCTATACTTCTGTAGAAGTTTTTAAACTTTTGATTTCAGACAGTTTTCAAGTTTCAAAATTGTTGTATAAGTTTCGAAACATAGCATTCAAACGGTCAAATTTTTAAATCTGACTCAAAAAGTTTCAAAACTCTTTGAGTAGTTTCGAAAATTATATGCAGGAGAGCATTAGATGCTCGACTTTATGTCTTTCCAACGGCTCCAACCATCCCAACGACCATAAACGACTAAAAACTCACCATACTATAAATACAAGCTAAGGACACTTGAAGAATAAGAGGATGAACATCCAAACTTAAACATCAAGAGAGTATAGTTTTTCATTGTATATTTGTTTTATCTCTTGTAAATCTTTAGTCCAGTCCTAGTGAATCAAAATGTGTAAACATCCACATAGAGAGGTATTAAGTTATCTCGTAATTGAGGGATATGTTCTAGCTGAGCCTTAAAAAACTAGGGAGGTTTTATCTTAGCCTTTAAAAAAAATAGAGATGTAAAGGTTATCTCTTTGTCCTGTAAAAAGAAAAAATTCATTAGTGAATTAGGAAATCCTTAGTGTGGATGCTAAGGTAGTAGATATAAACATTGGTTGAGAAGGTCGAACCACTCTAAATCGTTGTGCAAAATGTCTATTATTTTTTTTATTGTTTCTTATTCTTTCGAGAGGCCTTTTTACACCTTTCATTGACGATTCGATTGAAGAATTTGAGCCCAACGTATAACATATACCAGTTTCATCACTAAATTCATAACAATATCATACAAAATAATCCAAAACTACAAAGCAGATTACCAAGCCAACAGACAGAAAAACAGCTCAATTACATCGACTAATTAAATAACTACTTATTTATTTTTATAATAGTATATTTAAAACAATAAATTTAAAATAATAAATTTAAATCAAAATAATTGTTTTTAAATAATTTAATATGTATATTCTATGTTAAATAAATATTATAAATATAATTTTTAGAATCGTTTAACATTAGTTTTATAAAAATAAATAAATAATTATTTAATTAATTTTGATGATGACACAATTTATATATATTTTAAAAAATTATCTCATTAAAAAAACTTCGTTCATAATCACCATTAACCGAGGCTTAATGTCACAAATAGAAGGAGAAAAAAATGTCCAAATGATATTATTATTTTTAATTAACAGAGAGGGTGCCACCATATGCCTCGTTAAAAAACCTCCCTAACCTAGATGGAGGAAAAAGAGTGCATATGGTAACAACGTACAAGCAGCGAGATAAGACTCGACCAGAAAAACCAAAGGCAAAAACCCTACTCAAAGATATCCTGCAACAAACCATTAGTTGAACGGTCTGAGCGAAGATAGGGGGGCCATCACGATCACGAGAGAGCAGAGGACGAAGCAAATCAGGTTCATCATTCAGAACCAAAAAGCTGAAATTGAGACGAAGAAGGGTCGGCAACCATATTTTCTTCCCGAGGGATCCATTGAAAGTCCAAGGTCCAATCAATGCTACTCACTGAGGTTATAGCTCGACCCAGGTGTAAAGGGCAAGACCCCGCCGAAGGCTCCTTAATCATTCGTATAGCCGTAGAATTGTCAGACTGAACTAACAAGCAGTCAACACCAAGAGACCGGGCGACTTTAAGGCCTATGAAAACACTCCATAGCTCTGTCTGCAACGGGGAGACAAAACCAACAGCTTGGCAAAAGCCCCGGATCCAATCACCGGAGGGTCATCGGAGAACATCCCCTATTGTGCCCATACAATCAACACATAAAACAGCAGCATATGTTTGAATAGGAACGTTGTTGTATTTGATAACCCCTTGGATGGTTTTGCGTCAACCCTGGATCATAGCCAGTATATACAAAAGTCTTATAATCGGTCGTTGTAGTTGTTGCTTGGGTCGATTACGCCTCCTGTGGCGGCTCCTTAGCAACATGTAAAGTGAAAGCCTCCGGATCCTAGTTGGTTTAAGTTAAATATGGATGGCACGAGGGGGACTAATGGAGTGGCGTCATGTGGGGGGTTATCCGCGATCATATGGGTACATGAATTGTCGGATTTTTTTAAATTTATTGGGGTTTGTTCGGTGTTTGAGGCTGAATTGTGGGGCACGTATTGTGGTTTGTTGTGTGCATGGGATCATGGTTTTCGTCAGATTATCCTTGAAGTGGATAGTATGGATGCTTATCGTGTGTTGCAGATGGATTTGTATCATAATGGAACCCCATCCTTGATTGCAAGCTTAGATGCACTACATAATAGAAGTTGGACGGTTCGACTGGCATTGGTGGTTTACGAGGCCAATGGTGTTGCCGATGCTTTAGCCAAGTTAAGTTCTTGGACCACATATGATATGATTCGATGGGAGGAGTTGCCGAGGGAGATTATGTCTTGCCTCACCAAGGATAGGTTTGATTGTACATTGATGGTGTTGGTTGATTTTGTTCGTTTAAACAGTTTGATATACGATCGAGGTTATCTCAAATGTCTTGTAAATATTACCATGAGCACTCTTTTTCCTCTATTTAGGATTAAGGGGGTTTTTTTAATGAGGCTCGTGGTAGTATTCCCCTTTTTAATAAAAAATAATAAGCTTATATAAGTCTAAAATGGATACAATTTAACTTAAATATAAATTTTGGTGAAATTTATCCAAATAACTAACCTAGTTCAATGGTCATGCATACGATTCCTTATGCAAGTGGTTCTTACTTTGACACTCCATGGTTGTATTTTTGCTCAATATTGAGGCGGTAAAACATGTTAAGTTAAATATATATTTTGGTGGAATCTTACCAAGATCCGAGTCTGGTTTAATTCATGCCGGTAGCATTCAACTATTTTATTTTCTTTGCGATTGTTCCATTGTTTAGGAGAGAAAAATAAGGTGGAAATTAAAAAATAATTAAAAAATTATGTTACCTTCGCCATTAATTTTTTAACAGCGGTATACCAAAATAAAAACAAAACATAACGTTAAATATGATTTTGTTAAAAAATAATTGGGTGACCGAAATAAAAATATAAGAATAAATGAGGTACTAAATAGGTCATTTATCCTGGATTTATCTATTCAAAATTTGTAGTTTTAGTCAATAACAAGAGATATTTTCTTATGACTAAGAATTAGTTTGAAATATTTTTTATGAGGTGGAATTCAATAATTATTGAATCTTTTTATATGTTTTTAGTTTCAGGATAATAATAAAATAATACTTTAAATTTATATAAAGTATAAATCAAGATGAAGATAATTTAATAAAATAATCTTTATGTTTAAATTAATAATTAAAAATAAAACATTTTAAAATACGAAAAATTTATGATAAACTATACTGGAGATTATTGAAGTTTTAAAATTGCCTGCACTTTGGTCACTATCGTTAACGACAATTAATGTGACATATTTACGTGTCATCTTTTTTAATAAATTGATAAATCACATCAAGATAACTACACATATAGTCATTTTATTGGTGAAAATGAAGTAAATATGAATTGCATTCGATGAGAATTGAATAGGAGACATTAAGAATATTGAAAGAGTGTAATTATTTGCGTAATCACACCAATTATCATCTCTTCCTTTAAGAATCGAAAGCGTGATTAAGGGCCTTAAATTATACTCAATTCAACAAAACTCATAAATTACGATGATTATCTAAACGCATCATAACTATGTAATTCCACCTAATTACATAAAATTATAATTATATAGTAAATGAAATGCGAAAGCATCAAATAATAGTGATACTCTTTGGTCAAATTTGATCATTAGTTATTAGACATGTACATACCATTCACGTTGCTCTGATATTGTTTATCAAATCCATTTTGTTCGAGTTTTTTTAACGGAATTATTTTTATAGGTGCCGGATTATGCAATGAAGTTCGTCAAAGGGAGATCAACCAAGTAAGCATCTTATAACCATTGATAGTGAGTTTTGATTTTGCACAATCTTACATGATCACTTGAATTCAGGCCATTTGGTCGGTTGTGGACAGATGAAATTGTTAACACAGTGATGACAATGGCTGAGCCTCACAACCAGGTTTTCTTCTTCTATTTTGATGCATTTGGGATTAAAGATGTTGGGTATGCTATCTAAATATGTTGTATTTCCTACCTAAAAATCAAACAATTTTGGCAGGCAATCATTCATCCTTCCCAAGATAGAGTACTTACAATCCGTGAGAATACCGGATTACAGGGGTTCCCGAATCTATGCAATGACGAGCCCCTGATGACCCTTCCTTTCAAGTTCCTGAATTGCCTTGCACGGTCTTCACAAATGGAAGATGATGGTTCTGATTGAGGAAACAAGTAACAGTTTGTTAACATCATGCCACGGTATCTATTTCCTTCAATGCAAATGGAGGTGCTTCTTCCATGGTGTTCCCCACTTCTACTGAACCATAAAGAAGCTCAACATTCTTGAGTATCTTTTAATTTGATTTATGCTTTTCATTTAATTGATTAAGTCACTATAATTTTTTATAATTTTTGTAGATTTTATTAATTTATATGGTTTATATAAAACCGTAGTCGAATCTACTAAACCATAAAGAAGCTCAACATTCTTGAGTTTTTATGAATTTTTATAATTTTTACAGATTTTAATTTGATTTTTTTTAAAACATGATATTATTCGCGGCGTTTGTAAAAACAAACGCCACTACATAACAGTTATTAGCGGCGTTTTTAAATATAAACGCTACTAAAGAAGAGTTACTTGTGGCGTTTGTAACAACAAACGCCACTAAAGAAGAGTTAATAACGGCGTTTGTAAAAATAAACGCCGCTATAGATCTTGACTTTTTGTGGCATTTTTTGCTCGAAAACGTCGCGAACTATTGTGATGCTGGTTTCAGCATAACTTCTTGCAGTGCTTTTTTAAATGCCAGGAATATTTTTAGCGGCGCTAAAAAATGCCGCTTAGGGCTAAAAAACGCCGCTAAAAACCTTTTCTGCTGTAGTGTGTTGAGTTGAACAATCAATAAAAATGACCAGGAGGGGGTGAATTGACAATTAAAAAATTGGTGGAAGCTAATTGCAAAAGGAAAGAAAATGTGACAAGTGATTTATAGTGGTTTAACATTCTCAATAAGTTCTACATCCACTACATTAGCTATCCACACTAAGGATTTATACAAATTCATTAATTTGTCTTTCTTTTTCGGCTACAGGAGATAACCTTACAAAACCTAGACTTATACCCTAAAGTCTAGTGATCTCTTCCCTAAAGGATGAATACAAAGAAGCAAACTATGAAAAGCCCTTACAAGGTAGTTTGTTTGCACAAATGATGTTCACTTAACCCTAACACTTCAATGAAAAGAAATTACAATGAAGAACACTCAAGTGAGTTACAAAAATTTGATAATTTGAGCTCAAAGATGTTGGATATGTGATTGAATGTTTTAGAATGGATGTCTTATTATTGAAGAAGCTTTTGAGACTTATTTTTATACCCCCTTCATTATTTATAGCCGTTTGGGTTGTTGAGAAATTGAATAGAGTCGTTCCCACATTAAATGCTGCCTGACAAGTGTGTGTATCAATACACGAGCTTCCGTATCAGTATTTGCTCAAAATAAAAATAGCCGTTGCAATAAAGGGGTACCAGTACACGGGCAAACGTATCGGTACAGAGTGAAGATTTTACAAAGGGGCACCGATACTCATTTTACTCACTGAAATCCTTAAAAAACTTTGTGGACATATCGTATCGTTAAGCGTGTAGCTGTACCGGTACACATATTAAAATATTTAAAGTTTGACTCCAAAAATCTTACAAGGCTAATGGTCAAAACATTTGAAAATAATTTAATCCCCGTATCAATAAGCCATAGGTCGTACCGATATTCAGGCACACTTTGGAATTACAATGTTGAAAAGTCGTACGAGGTACATCAAAGGCCGTATCGATACTCAGTTACCATTTAAATAAAATTAGTTTCTAGTATCGAAAATTTGTACTAGTATGCACGTAGCCGTACCGGTACTCACTTACCAAAATGGCTGGTTGAGTACCCAAAACGCTTAGAAAACTTTGGGGATTGAAAATGTCGATTTAAAAGTTTGTTTAAGTTCGAATACTTGTCAATTTGTGAGTAAGTTCAAGTACCTTAAAAATTTATTTGTTTGCAATCAAATCCTTATTATATCAAAATCAAATATAGGTTTAACAGAAATAATATAAAAAATAAAACTAATAAAATTGGAGTTGTTAATAAGAATTTTGCCAATAAACAAACAAAGTATAAATTGAAAATAATGGATAAAAAACCATAGATATCAATCATATAAAAATATAATTGTATACTTGCATAACTCAAATTTGATTGTTTTTTATATAAAATTTTCCAAAAAGAAAACTAGACAAGTTTCAATATTCTTGTTTCTTTTTTAATTCTAATTATTTACGTTGTAATAATTTAATTAAAATTAATCCGACTTTGAGTTTGAGTTAGAAAGGAGATTTGACAAGGATGGGTGTATGATTATGTTTTAATATCTTTACATATTAATGACGTGGCACTATTTTATTGTGCAGGATCATCATAATATATAAATTAATCCCTTATTTTTATAAGCAAAGAAGTTTGATCTTGGTAGAAATCCTTGGAAATTAAGTCTTAAACAAAAGTTAATCCATTATTAAGTATTAACCCCTTAGTTATATATGTTGATCCCTTTCTCTTCATCCATCTATATTTATTTGACCTAAAAGTTTGAACCAAGTCGACCGTCATTGTTAGTATTATTAATGGAAGCAACAAACCGTTCAGATTTCGCCAGACGTGATTTATTGGACAAAGTAGTAAGTGTCGTGTTCGTGGCAGTCATGACAGTCGGGGCACTGGTAATTTCTTTCACGTTTTTTGGCGACGCGCCCCTCACCAAACCCGAATTCGGGCTGAATTCTTTTTCCGTGTCCAGTTTCAACATCTCCGGATCTCAAATAACGGCCATCTGGGAGGTTGATTTCTTCTCAACTAAAGCCAGTGAGTGCTGGTACTACAATAATGCCGTTGTTTCTGTTTTCTACGAGAATCGGCTCCTCTCAGAAACGCCTCCTCCGAGAATCAATGTTTCAAAGGAGACGGAATCTTTCACCACTTACGTTGTCGCATTGGCTAAAAGAATCGAGGATCCCCGTGTAGCGGATGGCATTGCGAGGGACTGGTCGGTGTCGGGAGTCGTGACTTTCACCGTCCGGTTGTTGGGTGCATCATATATTAGGTGTGGTTATAATGACAGGGAGGTAATAAAGAACGTTTTGAATGTCACATGTCCGGACATTAAGGTCGGGTTTTCGAATCGGTCAAGCTCCCATGGGACCATGGTGGTTCAACATTCTCAGAACATTACCCGCGATGAAGAAGCTGTTAATCGTTGTTCAACATGGTTGGATTATCCCTAGATCATATTAGGTTTGTCAGAATTCGGTCTTCTTTAACTTTCTTTCAAGTTTTTTGTTACAATATAAATGGTTTTACTGGTTTTTAATGTTTTTATGGAAGTTTCGATTCTTGCTAAATTACATGTAACTATCATGGTTTTTAATTTAGTAATAATAATAATAATAATTTTAAAATAGGCAAAAAAAAAAACATAGAAGGAAAACAAGCCTTGCAAATTAGGAGAAACTGATAACGAGTAACTATTTTTTTGAACAATGACATCGGAATTTTATTAATCACCATGAAATATAATACAATACAATGCATCAAAGAGAGAAAAAAGGGACAAGTCTACTAAAAGTCTCCTACAATGGTGCAAAGAAAAACAGACACTTCCATCGAGATTAGCATACCAAAATCTAGAAACTTTCTCGAATCTCCTTATCTCTGTCCAAACGAGATGCTTTACGGGTGAAAAAGGAGTGGTGGGCAAACCAAGTTATCCGGCAGATTGCTCCGCTACCCAGTTCTGATTACATCGGAAACCAACCATCAACCAAACGGGGATCCATCTTTCTAAGGTCACCGACAAAACCATAATCAGAGATTAGCATCGTGAAGATCTCAATACGAGCACCAACCGACCGCTAAGGTATGCTGAAATCATTCCACAATGACATATGAAATGAACCACGAAAAAATTAAAGAAAAAAATGTCACAAGGACATAGGAAACTCATGCCACAAATGCAAAATTCTTATTAAAATATGAAAAAATAAGAAAAATAATAGACCCGGTGGTCGACAACCAATACTAAGAGTGGTTGCCGACTGCCAACCAAAGGAAGAAAAGCAAAGTTGCAAGCGAAAGAGATTTGAGAGAGAATAAAAGCATATTTAGCCACTACGATAACGAGTAACTATTAAAATTAAGTGATTAAAATTGGTCAAATGGAATAATTGATTCAGTCTATCGATTTAATTCTTAATTGATCTAATTTTTAAAGTACAAGAGCTTAATTAAGTGTAAACCAAATTTAAGGACTTAGTTTTTTTTTTCAAAGGGCCTTGATGCACCTCTATGCCTAACAAATGTTCTTACTCTAAGGAATAGTTTAAAATATTTTATTATAAGGTGAAATTCAATAATTATTGAAATTTCTTTATTTATGTTTTATTTAGTTTCATTATAATGATAAAGTAATACTTTAAATTTTTATGAAGGGTAAATCAAAAAGATAAATTAATAAAGTTGTAATACCCTAAATTCAGATGTCACATTTGGAACTTAAGCCTAAACATGTTATTATAAACATTTTCAAATTGGGTTTAGCCCAACGAAATATTTATCAAAAATATTTAAACTCAATAGTAGAAAATATAGATAAATAATCAAAACATTACAAAGGAGCTCCAATTTAATTTAAAACATTTGAACATTTGATTTGATTAATACAATTTCAAAAATAAGAATTACAGACTCCACCACATAAGGTCGTACGAATACACAACCTGCTAAACACAAGTATCGTACTCTGAAAATCACCATATACTGAAATCCCATACTGATTGTGCCCCGCGATCCGACGATCAACCTACGCACAGAAAAAATGATTTCGGGCGTTGAGCTTACAAAGCTCAGTGGTACACATCTACTCTGCTATACTTCATGCTAATCATAAACACAAGCATGCAAGTTAGTACGAGCAATAAAGAAAGATAAATAAATACGTGGCACTACCACTAGTCATCTAAGCACATGCTCTCATCATAGCAATCACCATACATGACACTCATGGCCAAACCATATCTGAGATCTCATCAGATCATCTAGGCAAAAAAAATATGCATATCAACAACAACAACTCTAAAGTGAGGCCCAAGTCACACAACATCGGGAACGGACACTCTAAGAGTGAGGTCGGGTCACACAACATCAGAACATACACCATGAGTGAGACTGAGTCACTCAGCATCAGAACATACACTCATACTCAGAATCCCCCCTCGAGTATCTTCGAATGAGGCTCGGGTCATACAACATCGGTAACATTCATCCGATATCTCTAACCATGGTGTTGTAATACTATTTCATTGGGTATCCATATCCCAACAATTAAATAACTCAACCAATCAAATGCCTACCCGACATACAAGCAACATGAAGGATCTCCTTATCATTGCTAAACATAATCACATCATTTAATTTACATTACCGAGTCGTTAATACATTATGGAGACGTATACTTTTTTTTTTGACAAATAGCTCAACAAATTTTCTTATTGTAAGAAATCGACTAAGTTAAAATATTTATTACAGGGTGAAATTCAATAACTATTGAAATTTCTTTATTTATGTTTTATTTAGTTTCATTATAATGATAAAGTAATGGTTTAAATTTTTATGAATGGTAAATCAAAAAGATAAATTAATAATATATTTCTAAAAATAATTTTGTAGGATAAATTACATATTAAATTTAATATTGTTTGTATTTTTTGTCATTATCGTTAACGACAACTAATGTTCACGCTCACATGTCATTTTTTAAATAAATTAATATTATCAAATAAGATGACAACATATTTCTTATTACAATGTTAGGACTTAATTGATATTAAAATTTCAACGTTTTTTCAACATTGTTATGGCTTTATCAAATTAAATAGTTTTTATTATAACATAAATTAGTAATACATTACAATATTATTTTAAATGTCAAACTGTTAATATGATTAACCATAAACGGTACTTTCGTTAGTTCAAAAGTTTATGTAATCTCCTACTTTTTTGAGTATGAATATGGAAGTTTTATTAAAAAAAATTAAAAATACAATAAGGGTTTACAATTTGGGTAAATAAATTTTATATAGACATTATTATAAACAAAGAAACACGAAAATTAACGCTTCTGGATCATAAATAGGATCATACAGAAAAGGTAAAAAGCCCCAACTCAAAGACTCGAAACAAAATAAATATAAACATCCCCAAAGCTCGACGATGAAAGGTAAAAACCAATCACAAACAACATTAAAAATGCATATTAAAATAATGCACGTTGACAACACATCATTATCACAACTCAATCGCGAACAAGAGTGATAACTGAGCTCATATCTAAATTCAGTTTGAGGGTCCAATACTTGAAGATCAGCGGGATAATCAAAAGATCACTATCTTAATTAGTCGTGGCGCCAACCTTGATAAAAAATTAAATGAAAAAATTAATCGGCCAATTAAGAGAAGAAAAACATGCTAAAAGGCAGAAAAAGCATACCAAAAGGTAAAAACATGTCAGAAGTACAAAATCGTTGAATTTAAAAATTAAAAAATAAATGAAAAATCAAAAAAAAAAACAATTAACGACTATCAACAACCAGCATCAAATTTAATGTTGTCGTTGGCCACGCAAAGATGAAAAAGGAAAAAGATTTTCGACTGCTAAAGAGAAAAGAGGAACCGTAAACTCGTACTTTTATATATACAATATAAATAGATTATAAATATAAAAAAGAAGTAAACTTAAAAAAATCTAATATTCTTTATTATAAACTCAAATGCAATAATAACAACATTAACAATAATTATATGCATAATTACATCAATTATCATCCATTTTATTAAAAATTAAAGAATTTAATTGGCAGTGTTCAATTACATCCAATTCAATTGTTTAGGAATTATAATGATTATCCAAATATACATTAATTACACTTAATTATACATAAATCCAATTACACCTAACATCAATACGTCAAAGCTCCAAACAATAGTGATACTCTAAGGTCAAATTTGATCATCGGATAATAGATAGGGATATACCATTCACATTGTCTTGCGAAACAGTCCATAATAGAAATAACAATATAAAAAATGAGATAGGATTATCTTACGCTATGTAAAATTTAAAAGTTTTACATTTTTTAGACCGTTGGATGAGATTAACAGTAGAAAATGTAAAAATTATCACTTGAAAAAAATAAGGAAATAATCTTATGCATTTTTTTACCATCATCCAACGGTCTAAAAAATGTGTAAAAGTAATTGAGGTTTACACAATATAAATGGATAGTATATAATGCTTTGACACTTGACAATATAATTTTTTATGCAAACATGTATATTTAAAGTCTAAAATCTAACCAACAATCAGTTAGTCTATCGGAATGAGACGTTAGGCCTCTTAAGCTAGGTTATATGTTTGAATCCTGACCTTGTGAAAAAAAAATTGAGTTAGGAGAGAGTCGTTCCCATAATGAACCTCTGCAAAACCTGATATGAATTAGTCGGCCAATGAACCAAATAGCAGTGGTTATACAAAAAAAGTTCAAAATGTATCTAAATCCCTAACCTTATAGCATTAAATTCTAAAATTTACACCCTAAACCACAAATTTTAAACCCTAAAACATAAAGCTTAATTTTACCTATAGACAAACAACGTAGAAAATGAAAAATAATAGATAAAAAAATTCATAGATATCAATATGTAATTACTCATTTTTGTCTGGGTTTTAGTATTTTTAGTATTATTGTAATAGTAATATTATTAATATAAAAATAATAAAAAAATAATAAAAAAATATATATTAAAAAAAGGAATTTATGTGGTTTTGGGTGGTTCACGTCACCTCTTTAACCACCCCATTGCCTATATAGAGGCATGGGGTGGGGGGCAATTGAAATTGGAATTGAAATTGAGAGGGAGGCAATCGGCTGGGCTTTGGCCAAATAAGGGAGCTTAGGCTCCCGGCTAGCCCAGGACCGGGGCAGTGTTCTCGGTCCTAATCGATTCGATCGGGGTCTTATTTTGGATCCGATCTAGTTAATTTTTTGGAGAGGTCGTGGTAGATCTCTGTGGGGTTTCGTCGGGGTTCGTCATTCGAACTCCTAGTTAGGTATATTTTCTTTCCTTTTTATTTATGTTGTAATTTTTATATTTTAATGAAATAGTAGTTAATTTAAAATTGTGTTTTTAATTTGTATGTTTATCTATGTTTTAGATTAGTATGTTTTAAATTTATGTTTTATATTAGTGTTTTATTTATGTTAGATATGTTTTTATTTATAAGTTAGATTAATATTTATTTATGTATGTATGTATGTTTTAGATTATTATTTTATTTATGTTAGATATGTTTTTATTTATGTGTTAAATTAATAGTTATGTATGTATGTTTTAGATTAGTATTTTATTTATGTTATGTTAGTATTTCATTATGTTAGTATTTATTTATATTTTTTATCGCAAGGTTTTTATTTATATTTGTCATGTTTTTTAAGTTTGCATAACGAACATATATTTTGTCAATGCGGTGCCCTTTTATTCGAGCGTAAACGGGGTCAGTATCAGGCGTAGTGATAGTGGTTGGACGCTTACTCTCGAATAACAGGGCCTTTAAAATTTACTTGCACTTATAATCAAATTTTAATTTAATCATCACTTTAATCCGGAAAATTTAATATTAATAAAACGATAATTATTAAAGTACCAATTTTGGGCGGTGTGAGGGTGCTAATCCTTCCCCATCCGTAACCGACTCCCGAACCCAAAGTTTTCAAAATCTCTGGTTTTCTATGGTGTCCGATCCACCTTGAGTGGCCGGTGGCGACTCCATTTTTAAATAAAATACGGGTTTTCTAAAAACTCCACGCGAAAGACAATATTTTCCAAACAAACAATAAAAAACAATCTCATTTTTAGCGAGAAAAAACATCGCTACACAATCATATAAAAATAGAATTGTACACTTGCATAACTCAAATTTGGTTCGCTATGATATGTAATTTTTCAAAAAAAAAAATACAAGTTTCAACGTTCTTGCTTTTTTTATTCTTATTATTTACGTTGAAATAGCTTAATTAAAATGAACCCAAGTTTGAGTTAGAGTTAGAAAGGAGATTTGATAAAGATTGACGTGTGATTATATTTTCAGATCTTTACATGTTAATGACATGGCACAATTTTATTGGTGCATAAAATCTAGTTTTAGGATCATCATAATATATAAATTAATCCCTTATTTTTATAAGCAAAGAAGTTTAATATCATTTTTTTTTCTGCTTAAAAAAAAGTTTAATATCGGTAGAAATCCTTGGAACCACTTACGTTGTCGCATTGGCTAAAAGAATCGAGGATCCCCGTGTAGAGGATGACATTGTAAGGGACTGGTCTGTGTCAGGAGTCGTGGCTTTCACCGTCCAGTTGTTGGGTGAATCATATATTAGGTGTGGTTATAATGACAGGGATGTAATAAAGAATGTTCTGAATGTCACATGTCCCGATACTAAGGTCGGGTTTCCAAATCGGTCAATCTCTCATGGGACCGTGGTGGTTCAACATTATCAGAACATTACCCGTGATGAAAAGGGTATCGAGAAGACAATGTTTACCAACTCTGATCAGATCAAGACTCCTTTGCTAAGGCACATCCACTTCCATTATAAACTAACCAAGTTATTCAATTGTTACACAAATCGAAAAGGAAGACATATTTTAACTGAATCTAAAACAGAAGCTTGTGTAATCAAGGTTCAATGTCTAAGAAACTACATGAACAAATTGAGCAAACTACTATATTATCATACATAGACGTATAAAGAAAACTTATCCCTAAAACTATGAACACCAAAAGCAAAAAGAAAGAAGAAGCCATTTCATCTTAACCATTGATTTGCTATCCAAGTTGCATGCATAAATGTCATGAATGATGATGGGAATGAGGGAACATACCACCATGTAGTTTCGACAGATGAGCAACAACCAATCACATAGTCAAATCAAGATCCGGGTGGTTACAAAAGAAGCGACTTGATCAGACAGGGCTTAGCAATTGATAAAGTTGGGGCTTGGGTTCGGAGTTCATGCCAATAATGATCACCAAAGCAATGAAGCCATAGTGTGTTACCACTTTGGCTTTCTTCATAGCCCATGTGTTCCACTCTTTCAAGCACTGTGCAGCTGATTTCTCATCCGAGCCCTTAGACCCCTTCCCTCCTTTGCCTTTAGTCTTTAGCGAAACTCTAGATGCCATTCAAAAAGTTCGGTTCATTTTTCCTCAACTCTTCGAGATTTGTTAGGATAAACCTATTACATTATAAGAAGAACGAAGCAATTAGTTCAGTAATTTTAGAAAATGCCCACTAAACAAAAGCTGCAAAAAGATATACCGTATATATTATTAGAAACGTTGAAAAACAAGAAAACCAATTATTTTACACCTCTCGAAAGATCGTTCTCCATCGAACTTGTTTTAAACCAAGTATTCAAAATCCAGCACAGATTTTATCAGAATCTGGGAACCAATAAACTGAATTTGGCAGCATGTAAGGTAAAATTTTATTCTGATATCCAAACCCTACCCGAAATAGATAGAAAACTAATCGATAAATACATGAACCCATTGATTCTCAATTGAAGCCGATTTATTTCAAACAAAAAATTAAAAGTGAAAAACATTGAGAAAACACCCATATTCAAAACATTGAGAAAACCCACAAGAAGAACACCAAAGGATACGTTTTAGATCAGACTCACATACAAAACGCAATAAAAGAAAGAAATAAATGTAATTAAACAAATTAAATTATGTCCAACTTCACCAGATACCCATTTTTGTTACTTGCAACTTTAATTCATAGCTAATTTGATCTCAAATTAAAAGTAAAAACAATAATAATTCTGAAATAGGCCCAAAAAAAAGCTTAGAAGGAAAACAAGCCTTTCAAATTAGCAGAAATTGATATGATTACAGAAATGGAAACGCATGATCAGAATAAATCAACGACAAGAGGCGTGTTCGGTGCTTACTACAACGGACCTCTAAGAAGCCAATGAAGAATGCGTATCCTGAGGATTCGTGAGAAGAAGAAAAGGTCTTAAGAAAGGGAACGGTGGCTGGGAGGAATGAGGGCTTAAAAAGTGAAGGGACTCAAATTTTGTAGGGTTCAGTTGCATTATTACTTTATTATCCTCGTAAATTTAGAATGGGTAAATGCCTAATTTTGCACCTGAATTTTGACAATCTTCAATTTGATACGAGTTCTTTTTTATTCCAATTAGGTATATGTATATGATTAGGGGAGTTCAAAAATATTCAATCTGGCTTACTCAGCTCGATAAATCAAAAGAAAAAATCGAGAATTTCTTTGGAGAAAAAAACCCTAAGTCGGATGACCTCCCGCTAAATTTTCCAGGTTCCTGAATCGAGCCCGAGCCACATAAATACATATAATCAGTACTCGATGACCCGATTCACTTTTATTTTATATTAATTTTATGTTTTATTATATATATATATATTTTATATAAAGATATTAAAATATCTAAAAAACACGTTCACTAAGCTGAAATCCCTAAAATCATATGTTTGGACTTTGTATTATAGAATTCGTACTTTTTAAATGTGTATATTTTTTAAATTTAATGATTCAAAAAAAGTTAAATAATAGGGTACCCTATTATCTGATTTTATAGGTCCTCGAATATTGCGGGTATCTGACTACTTCGTACCGAAACACGGTCCGGTAAATGCACTCCCCGAGAAATCGGATACCCGAAAAGTCGGACACCCGCTAAGGAACACCTTTATATTCTCAACTCTCTAGGTTTTGTTTGGCACTTTTTTTGGTTTAATTAGGAACTTAAGTTTAATTTAAAGATTCAAATTAGTTAAAATTTATAAGTATTGATTTAGATTAAAAAGTTAGATTCAACTACCAATTTGGAAGAAAAAAAAGCTAAGTATCAGAAAGAAAATAATAATATATTTAGGTACCCAATACCATTTACATCAGCAAGCGAATATGCTACTCAACTCCCCCACGGGTTCAAAACACACGTAAAGATCTAATACACACGATTAGCTGCCTTATACTTCCTGCCTGTGTATGTGTTGTACCTTAAGTTTGTTTATCCATTGTTTGTTGAGTAAATTTGTACCCACAAAGTAAGTAGGACAAAATGTAATATGTAACGATTAAACTTCGGAATTGTGTCAATTTTGTAATCATGTAAGAAAAAAAAGATTACAACGATGGTCACTCAATTATAGCTAATGTTACACTTGGATCACTTATTATTAAAAGTTACATTCGAGTCACTCAGCTATGGATAATGTTATATTTGGGTTACCCAATTATTAAATGTTATATTTTGGTCACTCAGTTATGGTTTAGGTTACATTTGGGTCACCTTTCACATTTAAAAAAATGTATATCAATTTGTGTATTAGATTGATTAATGATTTCAAATGAAGTACTCTAGTGTTTGCGAGGGTATACAAATGATTTGGAAGAAAACATGACTAAATTGATTTTTTTTAAATACGAAGGGTGACTCAAATGTAACCATACCTATAATTGAGTGACCCAATTATAATTTTTAATAATTGAGTGATCCAAATATAACTTTACTGATAATTGAGTGACCTAAGTGTAATATTTAATAATTAGGTGACTCAAATATAACCTTACTCATACTTAAGTGACCTATATTATAGTTTACTCAAAAAAATATGAAAGAAAAACCTGATCTAAAAAAGTACGTGTCAAAAGGATAGCGCATTCTATACAACCAAACTCCCCGAGGGCGAGAACCGACTAAATTAAAATCGATTCACTAGATATCTTAAATAATAGGGTAAACTACATCAGTAGTCACCGAATTATAGTTTCTTTCCTATTTTGGTCACCGAACTATTTTTTTAACAAATACATCACTAACGTTTTGTTTTCTTCCTATTTTAGTTACCGACTGTTAAAAACTTAATGGTTTTGCTGACGTGAAATTTTAATTTTTTTTTTTATTTTTCATGTCATTTATTCTCTCTCCTCATAAGCAATATATGTTATTTTATAATATTTGTATTCAAATTAACAAGATGATGACACGTGTCACTACCTATTAGTGGAATAAAAGGAATGAAAAATCAAACCCCTTATGCGGCTAGAGAGATTCGACTAATAGGCAGTGACACGTGTCACCATCTTGTTAGTTTGAATAAAAATATTATAAAATAGCATATATTGCTTACGATGAGAGAGAATAAATGACATGGAAAATTTTAAAAAATAAAATAAAATTTCACGTCAGCAAAATTGTTAAATTTTTAATAGTCGGTGACCAAAATAGAAATGAAACATAACGTTAGTGGTGTTTTTTCCAAAAAATAGTTCAGTGACCAAAATAAAAAGGAAACATAACGTTAGTGATGTTTTTGCCAAAAAAAAGCTTGATGACCAAAATAAGAAAAAAATTATAGTTCGATGACTACTGAAATAATTTACCCTAAATAATATTAGAGGATCGAGTCCAGAGTTAATGAGTTGATATCGATTTGCGTGGTTAGATACCGATAGTTAAATAAAAATAAATAAATGAACAAACCAACACGCGCCGGCAAAGCCCAACCCAAAGAGCGCGTATGTTCAATCCTTGGATTTCATCGTCAACCCCACCAAGCTTCAACACTTCAACTCATCCACTTACCCTTTCTTCCTCTTTCTTTGCATTTCTCTCAATAGTACATGGCGTCTTCACTCTCAACAACACCCTACGCTTCCTTCTCTTCCGTCGTTAAAACCGCCGCCTCATCGCCTCACCTTCCGCTCTCCAAGCTCTCTTTTCGCGTCTCTTACAGGCCAAACCTCCGATTCTTCTCTGAGGTAACCGATTATTCTGGATTTTCTCTCCATCTCATTCTTTTTTTGGTATTAATTTTAGTTTCTCAGAATCCGTTGATGTCAAATTCCGGAGTAGGAAGAGACAATTGTTTTATTCTTCGAATCTTTGATTAGAATATTTCTCTTTTGTTTCCATGTTTAGGTTTGTGAGAATTAGAGTGTAATTTCCATTTTTGATCAATGTTGAGCTTCAATCCATGTATTTTTGCTGATAAAATTAGTAGCAGACAGAGAGATGTTTGTTTTTTCTTCGCATTTAATTCTTCTAGATTTTAGAAAAAGAGTTAGATGCTGTTTTATTTGCCCAATGCCCTCATAATTTAGGCTCTGGTTGTTATTGTTTGATATCGAGATAACGTTGATGGATCACAAATTAGATATTTTAACTGTTTTATTTGCATGGCCTTTCTGTGCCGCGAAAGAGTTAACTGTATTATTGGATTTATACATCGCCATTTAGATTATCATTATAATTCCATTAGCTTAGTTGACTAAGCTTAAGCTGGTCTTTTTCCGAATGACATTCCACAGATGCATTTGCCTGAGATTTTTTGTGGTATAGTACACAGACCTATGTGAAATCTGTCTCAGAAACACAAGATCGTAGATTCGTATCATTCTTATTTGTACTGACATGACATAAGCATTTCCCTTCCTTGCAACTTGATGTTTTACTGTCGTGTGCATTTTTGCTCCTGTTTTTCTATGTTGGACTAAAATTTTACTGTTCTCTGCACTGCAGAGTTTGCAGACTGGTCAGAACTGTTCTGTAGTGGTGAAAGCCCAATTGAATGAGGTAAGATTCTTTAAATGATTTTGGCTAGAGGATCTGTTTTCAAATTTTCCTCCCTTCCTGGACATGCTTTTGGGATCATCTGTTGCCTTCAAGGTTGAGGTAGATGGATCATCAAATGCTTCTACTACCCCTCCAGACGAATCAGGGTTATCAACAGCAAAACTGAAAGATGCTAAGCCATCAGACAATGCCTCTCCTCCAGCTTTGGCCACAGAAGAATCGATCTCAGAGTTCCTTAATCAAGTTTCAAGTCTAGTCAAGTATGCTGATCTTTGATAGGTTATGTGCTGTTTCTCATTCCCCCTAAGTTTAATCAATTTGATGGTTTTTATCTGTTTTCTTCTAGGCTTGTTGATTCAAGAGATATTGCGGAGTTGCAGCTGAAACAACTTGACTGTGAAGTGATAATCCGAAAAAATGTGGCCTTGCCCCAACCACTTTCTGCAGTTCCTGTTTCTATGATGCAGGCATCCTCTCTACCACCAGTAGGGGCCCCAACCCAAACTGCACCTGCACCTTCACCTGCTGCTGCAACTCCAGCACCTTCTCCAGCTGCTCCCAAGTCGGCCAAATCTTCGCTTCCACCTTTTAAATGTCCAATGGCTGGTACTTTCTACAGAAGTCCAGCTCCTGGTGAACCACCATTTGTGAAGGTGATCCATATATGTTGGTTTTATTGGATTTTCATGGCACTGTCATTATGTTTATCCTACAATTGCTTCTCTTTGTCTCTTGGGGCTTATGCAAAAGGCTTTCTCTGTAGGTTGGAGACAAAGTGCAAAAGGGTCAGGTCATATGCATCATTGATGCAATGAAGTTGATGAATGAAATAGAAGTAAGTTCTTATCCATTCTGTTTGGAAAAAAGATATACTGCTTTTACTTTTTAGTCATACAAATATTACCATTTCTTGACATTTTATTTTTCCCGTTATAATCTTAGAACTTCTGTATCCCAATTCCCAAATCTAGAATAAAAATGACTAATGTAAATCTGAACATTGAATCATTGATCCTAGGGTAAGTTTGAATCAAGCTTGAAGCCCTTGGAGTCATGAGTGTGTTTAATTTATGTCTTTAGTGCTCCAAATAAAATGCACAGGAATTAGAATACAAATATCTTTATGAAGTTACTTGCCTATGATTTGGCATTTAAGTTGTTAGGACAGCTAATCTAAGATGTTGAACAAATGTCCTGTTCCTTTTGACAAAAAAATCAATGTCACTGGTGCTTGGAACATTGTAAAGGTGAGAAGTAAGGAATCAGATCTAATGTGTGCAATATTTTACAGAAACAAATTGGTTAAGTGCTCTCTTTTGATTAATCTTAACAGTGGCATTTGTGGCTAACAAAATTAGGTGGTTGTAGCCCTGAAAGTTTTCTAGTGCTTTTGGATGACAAAGCTGGGAGAATGAGAAGAGATTATCAACTAGATTGCTCCGTTAATACAATCTAGTTCTTCCCTTGCAAGTGTGTTTTGTCAAAAAAGGTTCATGTGACCAACCCCAAGAAATCTGGATTATGGCATAATTGAGTTATCCCACACCAAGAAAATAAGAAATTCCAAATAGGAATCATTTTTGGTATACAAAAACCTGTTTGATCAAATGTAGAAAACTGGTAACAGGAAGATTGCAGTACATGTGTGATAAAATTTACAGTTGCCTAGAATATCTTAAGATACCTTGAACTTATTAGAACTTTGTTTTTTTGTAGGAGGAGAAAATGTGCAATCTTATATAAACTGTGAGAAAGGATGCTTTAATGATTTTGATCAAAAGCATGCTTTAGATGCATTCTGTTGAAAAATGATTTTTAATATCTGAAAAAATGAGTTGGTTAATGAAATTTCAGTGTCGGACTAGAGTATGCTTTAACAGAGGCAGAACGGAAGGAAAAGATTCATGTGGTTAAAGTGTAATCCAGTTGTTTTTCCATTTCTTGGTTGAACAGTCATGCTCCCTTGATTACACTTTAACCTTAAAAAGACTTGATATTAAATTTCCTAACGGTAAATGAGAAATCATTGTTTCCTCAGGCTGATCAATCGGGAACCATGGTTGAGATCGTTGCAGAAGATGGCAAAGCAGTTAGCGTCGACACAGTGAGTATTCCTTTACGACCTTGATTTCAAATAATATACATGTATGGGTGGATATATCGAATTGTAGATTTGAAGTAACTTTTATCTTTTTTTTAATGGTTTTCTGGGACGATCGTGTTTGTCATCTTTACAGCCTCTGTTCGTGATTGAACCTTGAAACACAGACTCTCGAGTCGGCAAAGTCAAACAAGGAAGGACAGGCAGACTGGCTGAGATTTAGTGTTTTTTTTTCCTGCTAATGTTGCGAGATGCGGCAGCTTGAGTACTTGGAAAATTCTCTTTTTTAAAGTTCATTAACTCGAGTAACAGATTCAGTAAAGCTTCCTTTGTAGCGTGGTCGTGCTTATTCTGTACTTCCAAGTTTTATAGCTATAGTGAATAGTATATAGATGAATCAAGAGTTTTTCTTCGTAAACTAAAATCTTAGTATATGTTGGATGGAATTTATTGCACGTTTCGTTCATTGGATCCGAATAAATGTTAATTAATTTTTTATATAAAAATAATTCTATAACATATTATGTTATAATTTAATTAAAAATATTAATTTCATATAAAAAAATGTTACAAAAATATATAGAAATGCTGCAGGAGCCTAGTGAGAGTCCATCCTAACCTAGGTTTAACCATTGCCGTTAGCTGTTAAAAGCAGCAGGAACCACACATAACAAATAATATTCTGTTTTTGTCTAATATTATGATATGATTATAACATAATATATATATATATATTTTATTTTTTGATAAGATATATATTTTGTAAATAAAATTAATTAAATTCAGCTTTTTTAGATAAATATCATTTAATTTTTTACTAAAATTACTTGTTACGTCTCGGCCTAATAATGAAAGAGTTATATAAAAGAATAATATTAGTAACATTTTTGTAAAATGGTCGGTTTTCCATGGTTGGGAGTAATTTGGAGAAAAAAGAATCCACGCGAGAAAAAAGCTCGTATTAGGCGCGTGTTTAACATCTCCACGAAACAGCCCGGTCAAATCCAAACCCTTGGAAAATAACCGTTCCTGGTAGTTTCCGTTTTTCTTCAACCTTAAATCAATCGAAGCATCAGCAGTAATAGAAGAAGCACAACCAAATTACTTTTGTTCAGGGGAAAAAAAGAGGGAGGAAATAAACCCCAACCATGGGACTTTCAATTTTCTCTCCTTTTCCCACTCTTTGCCTGATTTTCTTTCTTAAATTTCTCAACGCCCAATCATCATCCCCTCCTTCAATCTACGACTACTTGAAACACAACGGCCTCCCTGTGGGTATCTTCCCAAAGGGAGTAACAGATTTCTCAGTTGATCCCGAGACGAACCGTTTCCATGTGAACTTAACCCAACCCTGCAACTCCGACTCCGAGATCCAATTCCATTACGATTTCAACATCACCGGGATCTTATCTTTCGGGAAGATCGCGAATTTGTCCGGTATGTCCCAGCAGGAACTGTTCCTATGGTTTCCCGTCATTGGCATACGCATCGATGATCCAGCCTCCGGTTTGATCAACTTTGATGTCGGCGTCGTTGATAAACAGCTCTCCTTGTCCTTGTTCGAGACTCCCCTTGATTGCACCGCTGTTGATCCTAATGATTCCTTCTCGAATTATCAGGTTGATTCTACTTAAAAAAGACTTATTTTGCTCATTTTTACATGATATTTTCTTGCTTTGGACTGCACAAATTCATTTTAGGGTACAAAAAAGTTCATAGCCTAAGAAGGGATGCGGATTCTAGAATTTGGATCCCAAACCTATTGTCTATTGAACACACAATATGAACCAATGAGGGCTAAGCTTCAGGTTCGTGTTAATGTGGTTTTATTAATCTAGCAAAGTAAAATTCTTTTTATTACTTGTTTAGCTATGTGCTCCAGGAATTTCTACAAACTATTATGTGGTTTTCTTACGTTTATCCTATACTCTGTCCTTATTCTAGTCTTTGAAAATTTTGGTTCTTAGACATGATTGAAGTATGGTCATTTTCTTTCCCTGGTAAAGTGTTTTTATGTTCGAGCTTGATGATATCCGAATTCCCAAGTTCTTATAATCTGTGTAATTTTATTTTCTTGAAAAGTTTAATGCTTGCAACAAATCTTAATTTGGTTTTGGTTTTGGTTTTAGTTCTAGTTCCTATCTAATTGTGTTGAAATCCTGTATATTTCTGGAGTTCCTTGTTTAGTGGATTCTGATTAGGGAGAATAATGCTTTCACTGTTACTATTTCTTTATGGAATGATTCTTGTTTCTGGTTTCATCAAAATCGTATTACTCATATTGTTTGAGAAAGAATAATGAACATTACCTAAAATTTCTGGATTTCAATTTTCTGAAATGTGCATCCACATACACATGCACACATGTTAAAAAATTCCTGATGAACATAGTTTGTTAGGCATGATTCTTAATATGTTAAAAAATTAAACATTTCACATTATTTTTGTGTAAGTGGCTTCAAATTGTGCAATGCGATTTGATAATTTCCTAATTGAGCATGCAAGTTTCATTTTCTCTCTCAAGATGATAAGATGGATTATATCGTCTGTATGTTCCTCTCTTACACTATCCCTATAATCCAGACACCATTCAAGTTATGGGGTACTGAAGCTGCCGAAGAGCACGAGCTGAGGGCCACATCATAGACTCTGGAGGCAGAGATAGTATACTAAAGTCTCGAGGTTGTTGATACATGTGTGTATTTCTGTTCTCGTATAAAGATTCTGTTTTAAGAGTATATTTTGATGGGTCATTGGCTTCCGGTTGTGTGTGCGCTCTCTCTATGTTGTTCTGACTATTCTAGATAATACATCTGTGATAGTAAGAATAACATTTTTGGTGAATCCAAATGGTGAACAACAATCTGAGTCTTGTATTCATGAGTTGAGGTTGGATGCGGGTCATTTGTTTGGCTTAGTTAATATTCTAGAATTTGCTATTGCTTATGGACATGCAAATGTACTAATGTTGTGCTCTGTAAATGGAAGTGACTCTTTGTTCTCGTTTTGTTCTTCAAGTATTGATTTCTAAGATAAAACGGGGAGCCTTCAGCTCATGTGGCTAACTGTATAGCTATTCATCTAAACCTCTTCTCTCTGCTAATCACAAAATCAGAGATGGAAGGAAGAAACAACAGAAACAACCTTTTCAATCACGTATCTTTCTGTTTGCCAATGGCTGCTTTATTTTCTTCAGAGCAAAATATATTATGAGCACCACTTCTCACGTCTATTTTAATGTATTCTATTTCCAAATGGCTACTTTGTTTATAATTTTCCCTCGATCATTACTTGGTATTATTGAAAAATAAGATGAACCCACAAGTCTTCTAGTGGAAAAGCGGATAACGTTGATCATAGAAGATACGAGTTCAAATCGTTTTGTCTACAAGGTATATGCCTATTGTCAAAGAATTTAGAATGTGTTTGAACAAATAATATCTTGTAATTATCGTTATACTATACAAAAAAATAAAAAATAAGATAAACAAATAAATTTTATTTACCATTGTACCTATAGTAAGATAAAATAACATATGCAAAGCTAAATTATGCAAATATTTGGAAGCACAGCTCCCAAAATCAATCATGGGATAAAGCCACACATTCATTTGCTGAATTGTTTCCGTCAGTTGCGGGATTTGGGTTCCACAGAGCACACCGAAATGATGCTACACGATGCCATGTGACTCATTAATTTAGAATTATTTATTTATTTATCATCCAATTACCTACTATTTATTCCTCTAAAGTAATAGGGTGGGGTCTACCGTAGTCCGTAGGTCCACTACTCTGAGATCATGTGGCTGATAATAAAATCAATGTTGATTTCCTCATTTGGTATATAACATTCACTGCTGGAGTGAGTATATTTGCATTATTATGCATGATTGATGCTTTGGACCGACAAACCTTGTACAGAACCTCTACATATACCTGCAAAATATGGAATTTTCAGAGGCAATTCCACTCTCAGACATCCGTTAATTCTTGCTTTTTTTTCTGTTCTAGCTTTTGATTGGTAGCAAAATCCAAGAGTAATGAGCACGATGAATGGAGTCCGCGTATCTGCAGATGAAGATGCAGAGATTAGTATTTTTGATGCCAAAAGGTACTTCAATGAAAGCAACAGCGATCCGAGAGTGTGTACAAGATTGTCGCCACTTGATACACCCAACCTGGTTCATGTTTCATCAGAGCACGGAGCCGTAGGAGATAATTCTGCCTTGGCCATCGCCGGTAGATTTTCCTCGGCTGCCGACGGGAATGGTTATGGGAGGACATTCTGAGTTCGTTCCTTCCACGCAACACCAACGCCTTCATCGGAGGCTAGCTGGAATAGCAAGACTGGTCTGTTCTCTGTTGTCAAATCCTACCGGTGCCATTGCAGTTTCTATGACCACAACCGATGACAAGAGAAAAGGGTCTGGTAAAAAACGATGGCTTTGGCGACCATGCTACCCCTGCTCGGGGAAGAAGTCGGTTCAAGTCGAGCCCAAAGAACCCTTGAGTCTGAATCAAAAGCAAGAGATACCACAAACCAGTAATTCTCACAGTATCTCAGAAGAGAATCATGAGTTCCATTCGAACTTAGGAAGAGCACCCCTTGTAATAAGTAATGGTTCAGGGAATTCTGGATTCTCATTTCCAATACTAAACCAACAAATAAAATCACCCCACGTTAAAATGGCAGTGAATAGGAATCATAGCGCCCTTGTTTTCGATCATGAAGATCCACCTCGAGAGTCGTTGGATGTGTTCCTACCACATAGCGAATCATCATCGTCATTATCGAATTCTGTTCCGAAGAAACTAGGGTCGAGAATCATCATAGCGGATGATGATGTAGCAAGCGATACCAGCTCGGACTTGTTCGAAATCAAGAGCTTATCCACAACAACCACCCAGGGCCAGACCACCATGCCATATCCGATGTACAATCGTCGAGATTCCTTGGACGAGGCCTTGCATTTTAATACCATAAGATCGGTATCAGGTGCCTTGGGGTTCGGGTGTCCGTATTCGGGATGGTGACGGAGGGTTATGAGCCGAGCGAGGCGAGCATAGAGTGGAGCGTGACGAGTGACGACGGCAGAAGGGTTCGAGAGAGGGTCAGAGGTGGAGGAGATGAACGGCATTGGGAATGGAGGAAAGAAGAAATCAGTGGAAGGGGGATTGCTGAGCTGCCGAAGCCTGAAGGCGGTGAGCGTGGGGCCAAACCCTGTCAAGTACGCGCCTCCTCGGGGACAGGCAGCTACTAAACCGAAGCAGGTGGCTGCGGGCAACGTGAGCAGTCCACGGCGTTCCCGCTTGTCTTGTCCCTCCCTTTTCCGGCATAAACACATTTTCTGTATTTTCCTATATTTCGTGTGCTTTTCTAGTTTTCATGCTTTAGTTTAGTCTTATACGTAAAGTACCCATGTTTTTGTGTCCTTACTATCGATCTTCGAGTTCTTTTACGCTCTATTGCTAGATCAATGCAATGCAAGTTTATTTCTAATAATATGAAAAATACTTAATCCAGTAATAGTATATATGAAATTTTAAAACTAAATTTAATACGGAGGATAACTAGTAAAAAAATATTAGTACTTGAGAGAGTGGCATAGGGGATTGTAATATTCGATAGAAATCATTTGTCTATCTTCGATGCCCCTATTTAAGTTTTCACACATAAAAATTAGGTTTAGAGTTAAGGTTTTAAGAATTTGGGATATGATATATTTTTTAAAATTTAAAAAATAACTTAAAATTTAATATTTTAATTTTTGGACATAGAAATAGATACCGAGTTAGAAAAAAATTGTTCATGTAATATTAATGTGGAATTGGCGCAGAAATGGTGGTTTTTCAACAGCAAAGTAACAGTGGGCACAATGCAGCGGGGTAAAGGTTCTGGGCTTAGGAGAAAGTTTAGGCCTACAAATAAACCTTCATGTAGAATACGAGAGAAATGATAGTGAACCTGATGGAAAAGAAAAGTGATCAGTTAAAATAGATGTAGTGAATTTGGATATTTAAAGATATTTTATTTTTATTTTTTGTTTAAGTTTTATGAAATTTTAATATTTCAAGGTGTGTTTGGATATTATAATATAATTATGTAGTGTAATTGCATGTTTAAAATTAATATTTTAATATTTTCACAATACTTTTTAATAGTAGTATGTTAAATTTAACTTAAACCATATTTTTAAATATTTTTTTAAAAGAAAAAAAATTGATGCACGAACTGACTGTGTACACAAGTCTGCCAATTCAATTGCGAACCCAAAACTTGATTGAGTTCCCGTGCTACAAATGAGGCAACCAATTAATTTAAAGTTAACTCTACAAAATTCAGGTCCAATCAATTTTTTTTTATATAATTCACGTTGAAAATTCATAATTTTCCTTCTTAATAATGTCATTTTTAAAATTCAGACTTGAATTCTTTTCTTAAAAATATAATGTATCTTATCATTGCCCTCTATAACTCCAACTTCACTTTTGTTAAGTTATGTGTTGTACTTCTCTTTGTGTTTTTGTTTGGATAATTATGGGATTAGTCTGTTTGACATGTAAGCCCTGGATAGCATATCCTTTGGAACATTTTCTTAAATTCTTTAAAGACCATTCGTCCTTACTCATTTATACATTTATGTGGCAAAAGCAAGCTTTGGACCCATCAAAATCAATTAACGGACAAAAATACCCATCCTCATACATTGTTCGACAAGTACTTTCTATCAAATATCTCAAATTTATATCGTCTTTTTACATCTCCAAAACGAACTCTTCTCCGTCTCTCAATGTCACCTCTTCTCCTCTAATCCTACACCTCTCATTCTTCCCACCAAGATTTCTGTATCTGATCAAAATATCCTAACACTTTTCACAAGAATTCATAAATCACAAGGGTAAAATAGTATTTACACCCCAACAATAATAAAAACAATCTCCATTTTTTTTATAATTCAGTCACTCTCTTCTTAGTTCTTTCCCACTCTGCAAGTCCACCGAATTGATTTTTCTTCTTTATTTTTTTCATTTTTATTTTCTCAGAAATGTTGCTCCTCCAATCTGCCGTCCTTACTCTGTCAATCGTTCGTTCTTTTCTGTCACTGTCATGCGCGGAGGCACACCCCATTGTCGTCTTCTGTAGCTTTTCTTCCACTTTGAATTTTTTCTTCTTGTTAAGGTCGTCTTCGTTAAAGACCGTTACCTCTACTTCGAGCTCTAGGAATAATAAAAGAAAATGTGCTATCGGAAAGGTGAGATCGAGCCTTAAAACGGCGGGAGCAACGGTAGGGCAGGTGACGGAGGTTACGAAGGACACCTTCTAGCCCATCGTTAACGCCGCCGAGGATAAAACTGTCGTCCTTGTTAGGAATTTGGTATGCGGCAAAATAACCAAAGCGATAATGACATAGACCAAGAAATATAACAAAATCTCCCCTTTGACACAAATTCTATTCGAGCATTGGTCTTCAAGTCTTCAATAGCTTCAATTTTTACGTAAGCCAAATATCCGTTAAAGCACCGCCGCCAAGTCTTCAACAACTCAATTCTTACGTAGTATCCGTTGAAGCACCGTTGAATTTTGAGAATTACTCCCCTGCAACTGAAAGCTTTTTGCAGCAATACTCCTCTAGCATGTCTCCAACATCGAACCGCAAAATCCGCATAAAAAATTCCTCTACAATTGCACAGCTCGAACCATAGCTCATGATACCATTTGTTAGGAATTATTTATGCGGTAAAATAACCAAAACGATAACGATATAGACCAAGACATGCACATGAGACAAGATTTAACGTGGTTCAGCATAGCCTACCTCCACGGACGAGAGAAATCAATCCACTATCAACGTAGAGAACCCAAATAGTACAAATACATGATAACCCACCATAACCCGGTATACAAATCCCATGACCCGGTGAAACTAAAACACTCTTCCCAACATCCATACAATACCCATCTCTACAACGTAGGCACAATAGTTGTAGAGAACCTAAAAGTAGTTACATCTCTCAAGAGTAATTCCCATCTCTTGTTCTCCCATTCTCTCATAATTCAAAAGGTTAAACGTAGTCTATATTTATAGCCCCAAATACTTGGTCACCAAGAAACCTTATTCAATAATATCTCTACCTAAAATAGATATTTACTCATTAAAGTAAATCCTAATTACCAAGTAATCTTCAACCACTAGAATTACAATAAAACCCAACTTAATTACCAATTAGAATTTGAGAAAACCTAAAACACTTAAACTTTAGATTACAATACTTTTTTTTTCTCTTATTTTAGTTTAATTTAAAGTTTAAACCTTTTGGTTTGTATTTATAGACCCAAATACTTTAGTTTACTAAGAAACCTTATTTTAATAAGATCTTAGGTTTAAATACTGATTTATAATAGAAATCTTCAACCACAAGTAAAATTTATTTTAAAACCCAACTTCAAATTAAACCAATTAGAATTTGAGTCAAAATATAACAAATCTCCCCCTTGACACAAATTCTATTCGAGCATTGGTCTTCAAGTCTTCAATAGCTTCAATTTTTACGTAAGCCAAATATCCGTTGAAGCACCGCCGCCAAGTCTTCAACAACTCCAATTCTTACGTAGTATCCGTTGAAGCACCGTTGA
The DNA here is from genome assembly GCA_019671005.1 of Hibiscus mutabilis. Classification (NCBI taxonomy): domain Eukaryota; kingdom Viridiplantae; phylum Streptophyta; class Magnoliopsida; order Malvales; family Malvaceae; genus Hibiscus; species Hibiscus mutabilis. Next base: position 3,155,205 of record CM033743.1, read on the forward strand.
ATTTTGAGAATTACTCCCATACAACTAAAAGCTCGTTGCAGCAATACTCATCTGGTATGTCTCCAACATTGCACCACAAAATCCGCAGCAAAAATTCCTCCCCAATTGCACAGCTTGAACCATAGCTCATGATACCATTTGTTAGGAATTTGGTATGCGAAAAAATAACCAAAGCGATAACGGCATAGACCAAGATATGCACAAGAGACAAGATTTAATGTGGTTCAACATAGCCTACTTCCACGGACGAGAGAAACGAACAATCCACTAATAACATAGAGAATCTGAAGAGTAAAAATACATGATAACCCATGTAATCCCAAAACCCGGTGTACAAATCCCATGACTCGTTGGAACCAAAACTCTTCCCAACATCCCTACAATACCCATCTCTACAACGTAGGCACAATAGTTGTAGAGAACCTAAAAGTGGTTACATCTAAGAGTAATTCCGTCTTGTTCTTCTCAGAGTACAAATTCAAAAGATTAAACATAATCTATATTTATAGCCCAAATACTTGGTCACCAAGAAACCTTATTCAATAAGATCTCTACCTAAAATAAATTTTACTCTTTAAAAAATCCTAATTACCAAGTAATCTTCAACCACTAGAATTACAATAAAACCCAACTTAATTACCAATTAGAATTTGAAAAAAACTTAAATCTCTCCAAAACTTTAATTTACACATCTTTTAGTTTTAGTGGGTTCATTCTCTCATAATTTAAAAGGTTTGGGTTGTAGTGGTTAAGAATTTAAGGCCACCCAAATTTTGGTTTAAGTTTAAGGTTTCAATTTATTTTTTACCTAAAAGGTTTAATTTTGATTTATAATAAAATAGATTCAACCACAAAAATTTATTTTAAAACCCAACTTAATTACCAATTAGAATTTGAGTTAAAACATAACAAATCTCCCCATTGACACAAATTCTATTCGAGCATTGGTCTTCAAGTCTTCAACAGCTTCAATTTTTACGTAAGCTAAATATCCGTTGAAGCACCACCGCCAAGTCTTCAACAACTCCAATTCTTACGTAGTATCCGTTGAAGCACCGTTGAATTTTGAGAATTACTCCCCCTGCAACTTGAAGCTCGTTGCAGCAATACTCATCTGGCATGTCTCCAACATCGCATCGCAAAATCCGCATAAAAAATTCATCCACAACCGCACAACTTGAACCATAGCTCATGATACCATTTGTTAGGAATTTGGTATGCGGCAAAATAACCAAAGCGATAACGACATAGACCAAGACATGCACAAGAGACAAGATTTAATGTGGTTCAGCATAGCCTACTTCCACGGACGAGAGAAACGAACAATCCACTAATAACGTAAAGAACCTGAAGAGTATAAATACATGATAACCCATGTAATCCCAAAACCCGGTGTACAAATCCCATGACTCGGTGAAACCAAAACACTCTTCCCAACATCCCTACAATACCCATCTCTATAACGTAGGCACAATAGCTGTAGAGAACCTAAAAGTGGTTATATCTAATAACGTAGAGAACTTGAAGAGTACAAATACACGATAACCCATGTAGTCCCAAAACCCGGTGTACAGATCCCATGACCCGGTGGAACCAAAACACTCTTCCCAACATCCCTACAATACGCATCTCTACAACGTATGCATAATAGCTATAGAGAACCTAAAAGTGGTTACATCTCTCCAGAGTAATTCCCCTCTCTTGCTCTCTCATTCTCTCATAATTCAAAAGGTTAAACCTAGTCTATATTTATAGACCCAAATACTTGGTCACCAAGAAACCTTATTCAATAAGATTTCCTACCTAAAATAGATATTTACTCATTAAAGCAAATACTAATTACTAAGTAATCTTTAACCATTATAATTACAATAAAAACCCAACTTAATTACCAATTAGAATTTGAGTCAAAATATAACGGTCATCGATATGTACACTCAATGGTACGTATATAAATTACATGTACCCGTACTGTTGTTTCTACTTAAACGTAGTATATGCGGTACGCTGATGAATTCTGTTAATTAGTTAGTTACAGTTAGTGCGATGTCAGGATTTTAGCTAAGGCCGTGTTTGGTGTTTGTTCTTACTCTTTTTCCTAATTAAATCTAAACTTTCGGAAATCTATTTAGCTTAGTTAAAATGTTAAAAAAATTGAAAAGTTCAGTTTGATCCTTTACTTTACCCAATGCTTCTATAACTATTAAAATTAGATTATACCTTCATGCAAGTTAATTATATTAATTGGATGAATAATTCCATTAAAATTGACAAAATGTGTTTATGTGAAGGTTTAACAATGCCCCAAACTTATGAAATTTAGGTACTTGTTTGAGTTGATCTAGTTGTTGGGTTGGTTATTCAATTCAGTGTTTCTAATGATTGATTCTGATATATATATATATATATATATATATATATATATATATATATATTGATTATAGACGTAGCTATAGTAGATAATTGTAACTTTAAAAAAAAATTATGAGATGTGCTTTTAATAAACCGAGCGAGCTTTAATCTAAGTTCTAATAACTATTGGTGTCAAGCGGGTCGTCCGGGTTAGGTTATTTCGGATCTAGTTTGTGTCTGGTCTAGATTCGATTCAGGTCCGTTCTAGTTTGGATTTAGTTCGAGTCTATGGTGAGTTTGTTCAAGCCGGTTCATTATCGATTCATGTCAATTTTGGGTTGCATCAGATTTGTTAACAGTTAACACGTCTTGCTTTCATGTTTTAGGTGTGGTCCTTGCAAAATTATAGCTCCCAAGTATCAAGAATTGTCTGAGAAGTACCTTGACGTTGTCTTTCTAAAGCTTGATTGCAATCAAGAAAACAAGGTAATTCCTTTGATTATTTCCAGACCCGCTAGTTAGCTCAACTATGTAAGCATTTGTTAATTACTTATATGTGGGTTTTGCTAATAAAGGAAAAATTATGAAACTACGTGATGATGAGAGATTTGTGCAACGATTTTGGCAGCCATTGGCGAAGAAGCTCGGCATAAGAGTGGTTCCAATTTTCAAGATACTGAAGCACAACAAGATAGTAAAGGAGCTGACAGGAGCGAAATTTGATGACTTAGTTGCAGCCATCGAGACGGTTCGATCCAGCTAAGTTCATTTCAGTACCTGCAAAATATTAATCCTAAAATCAAAGACAACAATACCATCCTCCACGCTTTGAATTAATTGCTCTACTTGTGTTTATGTATATATATGTATGGATACATTCCCATGTCTTCAAATGGAGAGAGGCACCGGTTGTATGTAACCTTAGTATGTTATATATATATTCGTTATGTCTTCGATCGCGATGAAAATATTTTTTTCAAACTGCAATTTAAATAAATTGTGGGAACTTATCTCTCCGGTAGCTCTTAGGAGAAGATACTTTCCCACTTACAGCTTTGTTTGCGCTAACTTTCTAACATAATTATTCTTCTTCATTGATGTTCTGAAATTCGAACCTTCTTCACTTGTTGTAGAAACCATGTACCATCCAATACAAGTACACAATATTGCAGCTGACCTAAAAAACACTAGGGACAACAAAATTAAGATTATAGCTGCTGGGATGTAATGAGAAGGTCTTCTCAGATTCTGTAACTTGTCATTCCATGAAAAGCTCTTCTTTTTCTCGAATTTTCGATCCGGTCCCGGTAGTGTTTGAAGCTTATCAGTCACTTCCGAAACATCCATTTGAGGCTGATGATCGTCGGTAGTTCCAGATTTGATTCTGTCATCTTTCTTGTCCTTCAGCTTTACCACCAAAGGGACACAATCGTTGGAGTTCTTGTACACAAATCGAACCATACCTTTGGGTTCCCATTTGTGAGTCTCTTCGAGTTCAGCCAGAAGTGCAGAGAACTGATGGAGTCCGTGTGTGGGTTCTTGCTATCCCTTTTTCTCCTTGATTTTCTGGGTGTAGAAACAGGTTCGATACAGAAGTCATACTCTCCTTCTTGATGACGGAAAGCTCCACAAACAAATGGATAAAACATGGTTCTCTGGGTGTAGAGTTTCAGGTTTTTTGAGCTTAAAATTCATACAGGACTTAATAAAGGAGTCTGGTCCTGCTTTAGTCCAACCGAATAAGCGAAGTTATGGTTGGAAAACAAGAAATCAATGAATAGCAGAAGCTTCCATTTGACTTATAGGTGTCGTTTGACTTCTAAAGAGCACATGCCACGAATTTATTATTTCTTCTAGACTAGGAATTGTGAAGAAAAAAATGGCCATGTATTCAATAATTTAAAGGCCTGATTAATTAATAAAGCCGAACCAACATATTGTTTCTTGGCCAAGGGGAAATATTTCTGGGCGTTGGACCTGAAAATTGATTTTATATTTATGACCCTCTTCTCATAGTCAAACTTGGGTTTCTTTTTTTCTAAAATAATAGTAGTAGCTAAAATTGGCATGAATACTATACTATATATATAAACAAGTAAACAGCGGTCATTTTCAATTATTAAAGACGTGTTCTAGATGCAAGTGAGTTGTCTGGGTTAATGGTTAATTAAATTTTTATTTGTATTTCAAAAACTTAATTAACATACATCAAAATTTGTTCAAATTTGAAATAACTGAACAGAAATAAAATCGATGAATATGCATTTGAGTAGCTCAAATGTAATATTAAACTTATTTCAAATAACCAAATTTGATTGAATAATTATGACATGAAAAAAAAAAATCACAAACTTTGGTCTCGGCAGATTGCACATCTTATGGCAATAACGTGAGAACACCCCCTATAGCAAAGGATTGAATTAGCCACAACATGAGTTTCCTCACAAATCAAAAGGATGATGATTGATGACATACCACAATAGCAACAATATTTGGGAAGCAACTTTCATCCCTCCACGGTCAATGTCTGTCAAAAACCGAATGCTCGTTCGAAGTTTCCTTCCCAGACAGCCCAAGTTAGTGTGGAAGACTGATATTGAACCGACACATTAGATGTGTTACTTTTCAGGGCGGTTTGATGACATATGCCCACGGCGGCAGCAGTTGAAACAGGAACCTCCAAAGCCTCTGTACACAAATGGAGAAGTCAACTTCAAATCTTTATACTAGTTGTAAGATTTTCCAAATGAGATTAAGAGTTTATGCCGACAATAAACAAATATAGAAATAGAATCAAAACCCAACAGATTACGGGAATATGGAACACTAGATTAGCTGAATCTAATCTTTTCTATGTTCTCATTTATTTACTGGTCTCCAGACCGTTGGACTCCTATCCTAAATGATGATCTTGATAAAAGCGAATGGTGCATGGATGTCATAGAACTTGGTACAAGTTAAAGGGTTCGAGATATTCATCACAAGAGAAAATAGGGAAAAGACATGCCTGTCCATGGAGAATGACCTGTCAGATCTGCTACTACCAATTAGCCAGTCATCCCTACTGCTTTTCGAATATGATCTGTTTGATCTGCTACTACCAATTAGCCAGTCATCCCTACTGCCTTTCGAAGTCCGAGCCCAACTATTTCTTCCACCTCGAACCTCATTACTAGAGTTTCGGTCATTGCTCCAACCTCTAGATGTCCTCAAACTTCTCGGACTCTTATTAACTTCTCGTGGATAGCTACCCCTCGAAGAAAATTTGTCATAATAATCACTTGAAGGGACATCGTCTTGCAAAGCTGGCAACTGCTAGAAGAAATAAATACACAATCAACTTAGTGAGGTAACACATACACACACACGCGTATGTGTTCTTAGGTAACACAAGTGACATGGCCATCATCCGGAAGCACATCTAATGAGCAACAATGACCAACCGGCGGACAGCATATATATATATATGTGTGTGTGTGTGTGTGTGTGTGTTGCTATCATTACATATTAGAGGTTGTTTGCATTTAAGAGGTTAGTTGATAGCACGCTGCCAATAGACACGGATATGTTTATATATAAAAAACAAATAGGATTTACCTAACAGAAGAAGACAAAAAGGGACAGTACAATGTACGACAAAAGCAATTGCGTTGTGAGTACCAGCCATTTTCATGGTGACAATCACATCCTACAATCCATTCACTTCCAACATACCAAGCGAAACAACACAAAAGGGAAGAGGCACATGCCACTTAAAAAAACCTGGAACACATGGACTAATATGGTCTCCCTGTCCGTTAAACTCCTTCCAATGGTTTTGAACTCGACACCACCACAAATTAAGAGTTCCAATACCAAGAGCTAGGTTGTCCCCAGGGGAGACAAGCAAAGTTGAATGGAATTTCACAATTAGGTGTTCCAATTAGAATTGAAAGCGTACTACAGTTTACCTGTTTATGGTTAACAAGAGACCGAGATGAATCCTCAATGGCTGAAGAACCAATGAACTCAAACTTACACCCAACGTCACGTTCAAGAGTTTTGACAGTTCTCCTTTGGCTATTAGTATACATCAAAATTGCAGAACCTTCCTTCCCTGCCCGTCCAGTACGGCCAGAGCGGTGCACAAAAGTCTCTGCGTTATTGGGAAGCTCATAGTGGATAACCTGGAGAAAAACGGTATCAACATATCATGAATGTATTTTCTATGCTCTGATGACACGTATTTTGCCACTAAATGCATGGTATCAAACAGTAACTCAAGTTCTAAGCATGAATGCTAGATGACAAGGACTTTAAATACCATACTGCTCATGTTAAGTGGTGTTATCCAACATCTGTTAAGTATAAGGTTTCCTGTGATCCTATATAGAATTGAGCCTCCCACCTATTATCAATTGGTTTTAGGTTGGATGCTTAACAATTCTAATTAGGAATAAGTAAACTGGTTTGAGTTCCAAAATAAGTCAATTGGTCTTTTAAGTACTATTTAAATATGTAATAATTAATAGGTACCTTTACTGTTGCTTTTTGCTTCCAATGATTAAAAGACCAACAATATTTTTTGGCACTAAAGTAACGCCTCAATGGATAAAATACAAATTGTTTAATCGATGTAACATTTTAACCATTTACATTTAGTCAACGATTTTGCCTGCAGAATCAACAGCAAAAAAGAACAAAAAAATTGTTAATTTAATAACCAGGAAGGAGTCTAAATTAGCATTAAAGAACATAATGACAGGCCCAAAATGACTTATAGAGTTTAAAGAACTAAAATACATTTCGGTACCATACCAGATCAACATTTGGAATATCAAGACCACGAGACGCAACGTCAGTGGCAACAAGCACAGTAAATTTTCCTTGCCGAAATCCATTCAATGTTCTCTCCCTCTGATGTTGAGAAATATCGCCATGCAATGCCTTAGAAGCTATGCTATTTGTTAAAGCAATAGACACATAATCTGCATCACGTTTTGTTTGTGTAAAAACAAAGATTTTCCCACCCTTGCATAATCCTGAAGATTAAGATAAGATTCAGTTTTTTTCATGGTGGTAACCTATATTAACTTTGATTAGTGCCAATATATGTAGCGTAACAACATTGCATTCATGTTTGAGAGCCAAAGGATAAAATAATTTACTCCTAAGAACAATTATAAGTATGGATAAGGCAACTCCTACATTTGATAAATAAACGAATCAGTATGATCTGAAAATGATGGAACACTTGACACAAACAAAAATAGTAAGGCTAGGAATGTACTTTTACTTTTATGAAGTTGGTGCTTTTAAGAAACCTTGCATCAAATAAAACTCAGTAGGGCCCAATATGCTGGCACAAAAATGTAAACATAAAACTACCAACGACTTAAATTAAGAGGCTTTGGAGTCCAAAAGCTTGAACTAAGAATAACAATCCAACATTTGAACCAAATTTATTACTGAAAATTCTAAGGAATAAAGAACATATTAACAGCCGATGCCAAAAAAGCGAGATAACTCAGCAGATGTTGCTTACACAGAATAATATCAACATAAGAATCCTTTTGAGTTTTTACCACATAAAACATAAACTTATTGCATCTTTCTTATTGGCATTAGGTTTATTACTCTCCACTGAAAAGATACATATACAAAGAAAAACTCATTACTAGTAATAGACAGACTTTATCGATGGCTTCAGTTTATAGCAAAATAGAGAGAAACTGAGACAACGTAAGAGAAGATAAACTATTTACCGTTATGAGATCACTAAGAATGGTTTGCTTTGAATTTGTAGTGGTTGATACTGCATAAAGTTTGATCCCTTTGGCAAGCTTTTCATTTTGATCTCCAACCTGTTAAAGGAGAAAGAACAACTAAAAAAAATATTTCTTTGTGCAATAAAAAAAACTTTTAAGACAATTTACTCATGCATGTGCGTAGATGTGTATAATGTCTTTCTCCCTGTTTCTTGAATAATATTAACAGAAGATAATTTCACTTGCTCGTCAAGAGAACTTATTACCTTAGAACTTCACCAAATTAGAGTATTCACTTTTAATCTCTCAAGATATCATACCCTGTTTAACCCCAAGGAAAAAGAACATAATTTTGAAATGTCACAGCTAACAGAACAGCTAAGTAATATTTGCATTGCATGAATGTAGGAAGACAGTAGTATGCTATGTAGATCTATGCACATATCTCACAGCATTTTCCAGGATTGCACTTTTGTTTAGCTGATAAAGTAGGAGAGATCAAACTTATAAGGTTGATAAGCACACCCTGAGCAGGGGTTAGCATTAAAAATTAAATCACTTGCGCAACAATGTATCAGTCCTCTGAACCTAAGAAAATGGACTGAAATGGGGACATTCACACAGACTAGTTTCAACATTAACAATCAGAAACATAGAACTTTGAAGTTCCACTGATGTTTGAATAATTATCCATCCATCAAACAAGCACGCATAACTACCGCCAATACATCAGACTCAAGACTTCTACTAACCTTTTAAGTTTAGATATAAACTTCTACATCACCAGCGCTAAGGAAACAGATGTAACATGTCAAAACCAAGCATGCATAATTTCAAATAGTACATAGAAAAGAATTTACCAAGTTAATATTCAGAGGACTGTCTAAGTATTTTTTTGCCAACTTTTTAACCCAAGAAGGCACGGTTGCAGAGAAAAGCATGCTCTGCCTCTTTGATGGAAGATTTTCTAAAATTTGTTCAACAGCCTCCTCAAACCCAACTGCAAGCATCTGATCAGCTTCGTCAAGGACCAGATATTCAACTTCTCCCAATTTGAGGTAATTACTTTCTATGAGGTCAATGATTCGACCAGGAGTCCCAACAACTACATCAACCCCGCGGGAAAGAGCATTTCGCTGTATGCTATAAGAAACCCCTCCATAAACACATACAGTGTTCAAATAAGATGCAGACTCTTTAATTTCTTTCTCAACTTGCTTGGCTAACTCCCGAGTAGGAGCGAGGACCAAAACTCTGGGAAGCCGACCAGATGTCCTAAAAAAGAGAAACAGATTGCAGAAAGGTTAAGAATAACAAGAATATTGAAAATGTAAGAAATCCGGGCTTGCATTACCGGCGAGGACTTGTGTTTGAGGTAGCATCTTCAGTGAGCCGTTTTATTATGGGGATACCGAAGGCTAATGTCTTGCCGGTTCCAGTCTTTGCGCGTGCAATAATGTCTCGACCTTGCAGTGCCGGTATGAGGACAGCTCTCTAAATTAATGACGGGAGACATAAATATAATGTATATAGATTAGAATGTTAAAATAGCATTTCAAAGAAGTATACTCGAATAGAAAGAAAGGCACAATCATGGTTCTACACAAACCAATGCTAAAGGCAACATAAAGATTATGAGCTGGTATAAAGGTTGAAACTTGAAAGAAAGTATGAAGCATAGCGCAAACGAAAACACACAACTAAAACAGCAAAAGACAAGCAAGTTGAATTGAATGCAAATTCTCCCCATTGTCTACTCCAGCAATGGAAAGACGAAATAGATTACATGTGAAGCCAGCAAAAAAGAAAAAGAAAGAAAAATTAGACCTAAATTGGGAAAAGGTGAGTGATGCCTCGGTTGAGTAGGGACTGGAGGAGGCGCTGAGGCAAACCCAACTTGGAAATGTCAAGTTGGTCGCCTGGAGTGTCATGGACATATTTTTCGCCTTGGTCTTGGATAAGAGAGAGGCCATTGAAGGCCTGCTCGGTGAGCACAAAACTGGGAGTGGCAAAAGCGCGAGGAACAAAAAGCAACGGCCTTCCAGCCCGCACGAGGGCGTTGAAGTGAGACTTGGGAGGGAAGGAGAAGGAAGAAGGCGGTGCAGTGGGCGTTAACCTTCCATTATAGACGGAGGAGGAGAGCTCCAGTGACGGGGAGTGGTGAATGGAGCTTAGGAAGGATGCCATCTTTTCGTTTTACTTTTTGGGTGGTACAAGCAAGGTTTACAGGATAAGCCGATATGGGGATTTCGTTTGAGATATTTATCCGAATTCGGTTGGCTTATGGTAGGATTTATGTTTCGGGTTTTTTTTTTTTTTTTTGGGTTATTTCAAGTTTCACAAGATATGGTATCAGTTTTTTTAATAATTTCAATTCAAATTTTTTAATAATTCATCTAAGTTTATTTTGATGTATTTAAATATTACCTATAATCAATTAATCTATTAAGACGAGACGTTACGTCCTTTAAATAAGGTTAATGATTCAAATTATGACATTATGAATGGAAAAAAATTAGATTGAGAGAGCCAAAAATGGAGCCAAAAATTAAGGTTAAAGGGGGCAAAGTATAAATAATTATAAAACGAGAGGGGCAAACCTCAAATAAACTGAAAATTAGGGGTTCAAATGGGTAAATTTTCTATTGTATTTTAAAATATAAAAAAATTGGAAAGGGGCCACAGCCCCCTAAGCTTGCAACATCTCTGTCTGGGAGGATCGCCCTATATTATGCCTTTGTAAAATTTTATTTGAATTGATCAACCAATGAATCAGATGTCGATCGTTAAATAAAAATATATCACAAATTTTATAAAATCCGTTAGGTTTTTTAAACAAAATCAAAAGTTTAAATCATATCATTGTAAATGAAAAAGAATTTGATTTCGAATGGTCGTCCCCATATAAAACTCTATACATAGTAGTCGACTAATGAATGTGAATGATTTATGATATGTGTTAAAAAACTCAAGTTTATTTTGAAATCTATTCGCATTACCTTCTATGTAATGTATTAAAGTTATGTATTTTCTACTAAGTCTAAAAACATTGATCAAACTTCAAATATGTTCTCTGCAATGAATACTATATAATGACACTATAAACAAGAAAAACAATAAGTATTTATCCACCGTATAAATTATTGCAATTAGAAAATGTTTTTAAAAAAAAGTTATTTACTTTATCTTTTGGTTTCTACGATGCAACTATTAATGTAATTAAACATAAAAATCTCTTGCTTAAAGTTAATGGTTTGAATTTTAATATATTTAATTTAAATTAATTAAATGATAAATTAGATATAAGTGATTATATAAAAAATTAAACATACACCGTAACAAACCATAAATTTATTAGTCATGTAATTTTATTATTTGACAGGATCAGTTAGACTATTTTAGATAAATTATGATAGAAAAATCATAAATAATTTACGTAATATCTTTTGAATGTCTAAAAGATTCTTGGATTCATAAAAATATTACTAATCCATCACTAATAAATTATATTAGAATCTGCTGCATTTTCAAAACTTATTATAGGTGTATGTCAGTCCCATTCATATACTATGCGCGGTGGCGGATGTAAAGATGGTTTAGGGTGAGAACGTGCCTATTTTAAAATTTTAATTTTTTATTAAGTGTGTCTAAAATAAAATTTTATTTGTGTTCATCCTAAAAATATAAAATTCTCTTATTTGTTATTTATTTTATTGAATGTGTCTACCTAAAATTTTATTTATATCTACTTACGCATAAAAAATTTTATGTTGTTAATATTTAATATATGTGTGCCCACTTTTAAAAAAAAATCTGGATCATTTACTGACCCGGGGATTATTTAAGTATTCCATCACATGATAAGTACATCGACAAGATGATTATACGTGTTTATTGTTTGATTCCTGTTACAACTCTTGTAAAATTATTTGTTCAAATAAAAAGTAAAAACACATTTTTTTTTAATCTTGTAATAAAAGAAATTCATCTCCTTTGTGAGTTTCGTCTCATGTTTCAATTGCTATTGCATATAAGAGATATTTTGATACATAAGCTGTATAAAAAAATTATATTTTTATATTTAAACTATAAAATCTAAAACCTAAATTTTTAACTCTAACACCTTAAATCTCAAACTTTAAAACGTAAACCCTAAGCTTTAAATTATAACTATAAACCATTATTTATAAGGTAAACTACATCATTAGTCACCGAACTATAGTTTCTTTCCTATTTTGGTCACCGAACTATTTTTTTTGGCAAAAACATCACTAACGTTATGTTTCCTTCCTATTTTGTTCACCGGCAGTTAAAAACTTAACGATTTTGCTGACGTGGAATTTTATTTTTTAAATTTTCCATGTCATTTCTTATCTCTCCTCGTAAGCAATATATGCTATTTTATAATATTTTTATTCAAACTAACAAGATGGTGACACGTGTTACTGCCTATTAGTGGAATAAAAAGAATGAAAAATGAAGCCTCTTATGCAGCCAGAAAGATTCGACTAATAGGCAGTAACACGTGTCACCATCCTATTAGGCAGTTACACGTGTCACCATCTCTCTAGCTGCATAAGGAGCTTGATTTTTCATTCATTTTATTCCACTAATAGACAGTGACACGTGTCACCATCATGTTAGTTTGAATAAAAAATTATAAAATAACATATATTACTTACGAGGAGAGAGAAGAAATGACATAGAAAATTTAAAAAAATAAAATAAAATTCCACGTCAGCAAAACCGTTAAGTTTTTAACAGATGGTGACCAAAATAGGAAGGAAACATAACGTTAGTGATGTTTTTGCCAAAATAAATAAATTGGTGACCAAAATAAGAAGGAAACATAACGTTAGTGATGCTTTTGCCAAAAACATAGTTCGGTGACCAAAATAAGAAAGTAACAATTGTTCGGTGACTATTGGTGTAGTTTACCCTTATTTATATGAGACAATAAAATTTAGTTTCAACACATGATTGTATTACTTTACAGGTAGAAAATGTATACCCATCATACAAACAAAGGCTTAAAGGAAAAATAGGTGCCCAAAGTATACCTCTTTTGAACTTTAGGTGTCTAAAGTATTTTTTTTGTAAAAATAGGTGCTCAAAGTTTCCAAAGTTATAATTTTAGGTGCCCGACTGTTAAAAAAAAATAAAAATGTTATCCATTTAAAATACGACACGTGTCATTTTCATTTCTTTAAATTATATATATTTTTAATAATTTAAAATTTTACAAAAAAATCTTAAATTTTTAAAATTTTCTAAAATAGTTCCTAAATCCCTAAATTCGAAATCCCCAAATTCTCATCGTTGCCGCCGCCGGGCTCAGCCGACCGATTCCCCTCACCCCTCGTCGCTGAAAACCGGCGAACGGTGTGCGAATCGAACAGTTATTTCACATCGAACGTGAACCGTTCGATTCGCACACCGTTCGTCGATTTCCGGCGACGGGGGGTGAGGGAAAACAGTCGGCTGAGCCCGGAAACCGAAAGGGTAGGGCCGGAGACGTCGGCAACGGTGAAGATTTGGAGATTTCGAATTTATGGGTTTAGGGACTGATTTGAATGATTTTATAAATTTTAGTTTTTTTTAAAAAAATTAATTTTTAATTTTAAAAAAATTAATAAAAAATCAATATTTTATGCCATGTGTCGTGTTTGAAATGGTTAACGATTTTTTTAACAGCCGAGCACTTAAAATTCTAACTTTGAAAACTTTAGACACCTATTTTTATAAAAAAAAAATACTTTAAGCACTTAAAGTTTAAAAGAGGTATACTTTGGGCACTAAAGTTCATTTAAGCCTACAAACAAATTATATCATAATTTCTTTCCGCTGCAATTGACTTTTGAGAATATATGTTGGTTATGTATCTCTTTATGTAGTCATCTTGGATTAATGACCACAAATTTATTTTTATGCGGAATACATTTACTTTTAGATATTTTATTAGTTTAACTTCACATGAAAAATCTAACTTTTCATATGCTATATGATATTATAACTTATGATAATGAATTTTATATAAAAATTTCTAATATATTTTAGATGCTAGAAGTATGTGGAAATTATTAAAGTAATTTGTGCATATATTTGACATTTCAACATGTTAGCAGAGATTCTTATGAGAGCTTCTAGAGTCTTGACCTTCCAAATTTTGGCAAATTAACTTTTAATTCTTTAAAAACTTTTAAAATTTTAAGTTGGTTCCTCCAAAAAATTTAATAAGTGTTATTATATTTTAAAAGTTTTAAATATTTTTAATTAATTCTTTTAATAAAAATTTTAAAATTTTTCACTAAATCTCACAACTTTTGAAAATTTTAATTTAGGCATCTAATTTTTTTTTAAAATTTCAATAGAACTCCTTGATTCGAATTGCCAAGATCTGCCCCAGCATGTTAGATAATCTTACTATGCGAAAGAAGAGGAGGGTTTGTAAGAGATGATTTTGTGGGAGGCACGAGGAAGAAAAAGAGTGGGAAAAGGAAAAAATTAGAAGGAAAATAGATTTGAGTTTAAATTTAAGAAAGAAAAAAATACTCAATGCATCATTAGTGTAAATTTTACAGACATGTTTATTTTACGGATTAGGAGTTTAGTATTATGATTTGAGATTGGATATTTAGATTTTACGTATTAAAACAATAAAACTTAAATAAGTATGCTTGTGGAAAAAATATTATTGGTGAATCAAATATTTTATATTAAATTTATATACGAAGGGTAAAATGATAAACACATACACATCATGCAAATAAAACTACTAAAACTTGAGTCACTTCAATAACATCCATCTCTTTTTGATTAGATTGGATGAATCCTTCTTTTCCTTATGTTTTTGGTTACACGTTTAAGAAAAATTGTTTAGTGACGATTATCTTTCCCCGCAAGTTAAGCCCAATCGTGTTAAGATGCAGCCTAACCTAAATATTATATACCCTATATCTATATCTATATCTATATACCCAGCCGGCACAAGTGTTGGGACATCACGAGCTTAGATTAGGTTAGGTGTTTGGTTTGGGACTAAACTTTTTCCAGAGTGAATGATCCACCAATAAACATAGTGCTAACATAGGCATACACCACCTCAAACCTCTCGTGTTTGACCTTTTCTTACATTACATCCTAATTCGTAATAACTTGTAAGTGTAGGTTCTTGGCTAGCCTTTTCCACGAACTTTACGTGATTGTGTATTACTGCGGATCCTTCTACTGCACGAATCATATCTTCCAATTCAGATGCAGATTGCCGTGACTTTAAACCTATCGGCTTAGCCGACTGAGATGTTATAAATGCTCAACACTTTTGACTTTCGATCCAAGTGTTTTTGTTTAAGACAAAAGTGGATCTATTTCACAGTTGGCTGGCTCCTGCGGTGGCGCTCTGCTTCCAAGCGAGCACATTTTAAATACCCACCAGACCAAAACTTTGTCTGAGACCTTTGGTGTGGGTTACATGGCTCTGCTGGGGAGTGATAACGATCATGTTATGTCATATGGGTATATGGAGCACAGAAACATGATGGTGATGATGGAGAAGCGGCAGCTGTTCTTGAGGAGCTACCAGTTATGCAGAAAGAGGACCCTGACCGAGAGAATCAAGACATCCCTGGTGGGGTTCAAACGGGTCGTGTGGTTTAGGCTACGGTCTGCTCGTAAACTCAGAAGGATGGTCTTGTCCAGAATCCGATTCGCCTTCTTGTCTCGCAGGAGGAGATATGTTCGTTTCAGGAACAACCATTACCGCCACCATCTTAACCCATTTTACTTATGGTAGGCCAAGCACAGCACAGGAGTTCCTCTGTTCTCACTCTGTAACATAACCTTCTCTGTTCTCAGTCTGTAGTTTTTTTATTATTAATTTGCAAGTTGAAACTGTATTTTGAATTGAAATTTTTCATTTTTTTCCCAATTTCATTTGTGCTATGCACTGCTCCTCTTCTCTCACCCTCATTCATGTGATCTCTTTGTTTCACACAATGTCATTGCAAACATAATAATTACATGTATAGCGATTTCTATATAGCGATACTATTACAATTAGGACCGTTATTTAAATTTCTGGTTCCTTCACCTTACACCAAAGCAGGGAAAGGGAAGAACATCGGAACAAGAGCGGCGCCGAAGATAGCCTTTCAAAAAGGTCAAAGCCCCCAGATCCAAGTATGAACGAGAAGGTTACAACCCAATGGGGAATGGTGTGGTGCTTGACTTTAACATGAAACTTTTGACGAATCAGCACATGTGAAAGCGGATAAAGAATGCAACCACTATTTTCTCCTTACTTTTCTACGCCAATGGATGGGGGATGCATGTGGCATTCTCATGTCATCGTTATTCACGCCCATTCTCCGGTTGCTTTGCCATGGATCAACAAAATCAGCACTTTATTCGCCAGGTTTCTTTTATTTATATTATTTACACGTGAAATTTGTAGCACGTAATCTCTTTTCTTTTCTCATGACATAGCAACTACCAGGACCGGAATGCCCGTGAATATGAACAAGAAATAGATAGCTTTGAATTTTTTTTACAGTTGAAGCTCAGTTTCGTCGGGAGAAGTCTGCTAATGAATACAAACTTTAAAGAGTTTATAGAGTCGAAAATAGGGGCGGATCTTGAATCCAAGGTTGAGGGGGCCTATTTAAAATTTTTAAAAAATTAGATGTTTAATTTAAAATTTTTGAAATTTAATTAAAAATTTTAGGAGAATACTTAATTAAAAATTTTAATTTTTTTAAAATATATAATAACATATTTAAAATTTTTGAAAGGATTAAATTAAAATTTTCAAAGAAGTACAAATTAATTTACCAAATTTTATGACGAGTCATAGCCCCACAGGCTCCGCAATAGCTCTGCCCCAGGTCGAAAACACATAAAATATAAACTCTTATAATGTGAAAACTAAACAGTTTACACAGGTCGAATTTGACCCATGACCTAAATACAACATTACATATATGTGATTCTATCTAATAATATAATATAATGTCATGTCATAATAATTTTAAATGTCAATAAATTTGTATCAACTCACTTTTAATATATATTCTAACTGATTATTCATTTCTTTTCCTATCAGGCTACCACTCAGGACCGTAGATGGGTTGTTGTATTCCCTCAAAATTTTAAACTCTCATATAAATAATTAATATTATTTTATTATATGTTTTTTTATTTTAACAATAATTTAAGTTTGTATTTTTTAAAATTTTGTAATATCGCACCCCTAAATTTCTAATAATTTATACCCTTTTAACATAAAATTAGTTATCCGTCTCTGCTACATCCCATTATTGCAGTTTCTTTTTCTCCCAAATTTTGAATTCCAACCAATGTAGTTGTTTTGTCTTCCAATTTCCTGATTTTTTTTTCATTTATTTCTTCAATTTGCAGCTTTTCTCAAAAAAAAAATGTTTTTGCTCTGTTACAATTTCACCCAGTTCTTGTTGACCAATGTTAGATTTGCTAACTATTTTTTGTTTTGGAAATATTTACTTAAAACTTATATTTATTTTGGAAATGTAAAGAAGATTTTCAGATACACTTAAATAAAAAATTATACTATATATACGGGAAAATATCTATGAAAATTTGATGAAGATTTTCAGATATTCTTATATTTATTTTTATATTTATTGATGAAGATGATTTAGAGTGAAACGAGTGAGTTGACAAAAATTTCATTGATTTTTTTTATTAATTAGAAAGGTATTATATTTTTATATCAAAATTCGAACCCATAAAAGATGGAGCAATGTGAGCATTTTTAGTCAGTATGACAATTAATGGATCTTTAAATTTCATTGATTTTTTAGGATGTTTGTGTGATTATAAGCATATAATTTATGCTGCTCGAATCTGAGTTTAATTTTATTGAAATTTAAAATTATTATAGTATGATATTATATTATTGGATGAGCGTACAATTGATGCAGTAAAAAAATATCTAATACTTTTACCATCATATTTTTTCTTTTGCATTATCTTTTTTTCTATTATTTTCCTTTTCGACATTATAGTAATAAAAGTCGGTTATTAGTTAATAATCATCCAAAATTGTCTCTCAAATATTAAGTAAAAAATTAAGCAATTTTCGTTAATAATGCGAGTGAGAGGAGGAGAATTTTGTAATTGTACTTGAAATATGGATACCATTATCTGTAACTACATAAAAAAACAAACAAATAAATAAAGGCTTAAATATATATTTGGTACTTGAACTGTATACATTCTCCAAAATTCTTAAAGAATTTTTTCTTTCAAGTTTATACTTGAACTAGGCACATTCTCTCAACTTGGTACATAAATTTTTTTTGCTACCAAGTTGGTACATGAACTAGGCTTATTATACAAAGTTGGTTCCACAACTTATACATTCGATTACTTTGGTCTTAATTTGAACCAATTCAATAAATTTAACCATTCATATTTAAAAATTTCATAAATTTAATCAATTTTGAGATACTGTCAAACCAAGTAAGCTGTCGGATCAAAAAATAATTGGATAAATGCATTCTACCATAAAGCAACAAATTAGTGTTAAAATGTTATTATAGCAAGAAAGAAATATGATATTTTTTAGGGAAAGAATAAGCAATTTAGGGGGAAAACAAAGAGTATATTGATGAAAATTTTAAATATGAAGAGTTAAATTTATTGAATTGGTTTGAATTATGACCAAATTTATAGAATTTATAAGTTTTGAAACCAACTTGAGAGAATATACCTAGTTCATGTATATGTTAGTGTAAAGTTTAGATAAAGTAAATTGTACTTAGAACTCAGTGGTACAGAAATTCTATTGTAACTGTATCATTGAAAGTTAGTCATTGTTTTTTTTTTTGAATAGCGAAATACTTGGGAATTATGGTTAGGCATATTGTTAGATTTCCGTCATAACCATTTCAATATTGACTTTAAGATTGTATAAATAGGTTGATCTTCTATTGAAGATATTACAATTGTTTTCAATAAAACAAATGAGAGTACTGCCTCTCTTTTTCGAATCCATTCTAGTATTTTAAAACTTAGCATATTTGAGAGCAAAAATCTTTTAGGTATCAAGTTGGAAGAAAGTGCTTAGTTCAGATATCAGCTTTAGAGAAAAAGTTCTTTAGGTACCAAATGTATATTTAAGCCCATACATAATGTATAGACGTTATGATTGAAGGCTAAACAAGGATTATGTGTGTAAGAACCAGCTCACCCCGTCCAATATGGAAATCTTATTATATATCATGTAAATTACAGCTTATTTTGTGAGGGAAATCTCATAATTTATCTTCTATTAATTAAAATTACAGCTACCATATATATCATTACCATTTATTTCAACAAATTAATTTTCACTCCCTCTATAGTCCATACCTGTGTATCTTTGTCAATCCAGCTTATATATCAGAACAGAAATCCTTCCACCCACCCCACAGAAAGCTCTGCCATAAAAACTAGGCTTTGAATTCCAATTCTTTGCATTCTAAGCCATGACTAGGAAGAAGGTTAAGCTTGCCTACATTACCAACGATTATGCAAGGAAAGCTACATACAAGAAAAGAAAGAAGGGTCTGATGAAAAAAGTGAGCCAACTCAGTACACTCTGCGGGATACAGGTTTGTGCAATCCTCTACAGTCCGTACGAGACACAACCCGAGGTTTGGCCTTCCTCAGGGGGAGTTCATCGCGTGCTCTCCGAGTTCAAGAGGATGCCCGAGATGGAACAAAGCAAGAAGATGGTGAACCAAGAGAGCTTCCTCGGGAATAGGATTGCAAAGGCCAACGAACAGCTCATGAAACAGTGCAGGGACAATCGAGAGAAGGAAATGACACAAGTCATGTTCCTAAACCTGACCGGGAACGGGTTGCTGCCGCACGGTTTGAACGTGATGGATTTGAATGACCTTGGTAGGGTGATTGACCAAAAGTTGAATGATGTTAACAACATGGTTGATATGCTGAGTAAAGCGTGTCAAGGGTCCGAAGCATCGACCGTGGTGAATGCTCCGGAAGTGAAGTCAAAGAGTAATGGAAAGAACTTGCAGGCGGAGAGGACAGTTCCCGAGCCTGAGGCGAATGCTGATGCAGTGCAACGTCTACAGAGGATGCTGGACATGATGATGAACCCGCAAGACAACGGGGGATTTGGCGGCGAGGAGATTGGTATGCTTCCATTAGGGGATAACAGCCACAATGCTGCTCTTTGGTCTAATGCGTTTTTCCCTTGGGAGAAATAGGTGTATCCCTGTTTCTGTTATATATGTCCAAGCGCAGTGTTATTACATCTATACACAATATCATGTTATTCTGGTCTTAGCATAATATATGGTTTCGCTTGTGCTGGTCATAGCCATTCATTAATAAATCCTAGTGATTCAAACATGAATATATGATTATCGTCTTCAAATTAATGAACATAATGTTTCTCTCTAGTTCAAATGTCTCGTATTTAGTGAACTCAGTAGTTCTGGGTTGAATATTTTTCCGTAGGTGATTTGAATTCGAGCAATAGTATCTAGTTAATAACTTTTGGATTGGATTGGATTGGATTAGCAGAGAAATTGCAGATTATCAGCATTAGGAAACTTGTATATTTCCGACATAAAGGAATTAATTAAACAAATTCGTATCGCATGTCGATGGTTCTAAATGGCTACAGACAAGATTTAGATAGCAGCTAAGCCAAATTTCCCCAATTCGTATTACAAGCATCATAAAAACATCCATAAAACAACAACAACAAAAATAAAATAGTAAAATTAAAAAGAAAAAATAAACTTTACACCAATCAGATCAAATACTTTCTCTTTACACCAAAAAAACTTTTAGGAAATGTCCCGAAGAATTGTCAAAACGCAAACTAGATGAATTCTTGATCTGATCCAGCATACAACAGTCAGCATATATATGTTTTTTTCTAATGATATGATATGAATCTCTTTTATTCACTTTGTGAATCTTCAATTCAACATTAGTTAACCCTTTTTCATGTTTATTAATTCTATCCTTAACATGCAAGCTATTCACTCTCCACTTTAGATGGATTAGCGTACACAGACAAACAGACAGATAGAAACAACAGCTGAAATTAGTAAAGGAAAATTAAGAAAGAATCTCAACTGTTTATGCTACAGTGCGTGTGCAAGAATATTTAAGACTACTGCACTGCCGGGTATCTGAGACTTGAACAAGAGGGATCTTAATTCTTCAGGAAAAGTAGATAATTTCGATGGTCGCCTTCCCATGCAGCTGAACAAGGTTCATGTCAACAAAAGCCATACGTTTTTCATAGTAAACAAAAGCATATGTCAGTGTTATTTATGTTTCTCAATTATGACTGCCTTTTACTTTTAGCTTGTCATGTTTGTCTTAACTTTGGTATATTTCAGTTTCCAAGGACTATGTAGGAAGTAGGAACCATTACTTCAGCCAATAATTAACATATCAAAACACTTGGCCATGTTTGGATGCCTTAAAACTGGTTGGAGGCAAAATTTAATTTAAAAAAAAAAACAGAAGTTAAAAGTAATGAAAGAAAAAAAATAGTGCTGAATTTATCATTATTTTCTTAATAATTTATTTATTAGTTAGTTTTTATATATTGTTTTATTCAAGATAGGGTCGATTTTTATCTCTCTCTCATCATACGGGTTCAATTTTAGAGAAAACATCATCCGTTTTTTCACTAAATTATTTGTTGGGTTCTCATTACTAATATTTTTAATTCTATAATAATTGTCTTTTATAACTGAAAATTCCTCATATTAATATTGTAACTCCTATTTTCAATATTAATAAATACTTGTTTAGTACATATGATTTTGTAACATCGGTTCTTAAAGTCGTTCACAACTTGTAAGTTGTAATGGGAGACCTTTGGGACTTTTTTGGATAAAATTTGGGACGTTCTTTTGAGCATCTCAGATCTTAAAACTACACTTTTTCTCCCCTCTTGCCCTTCACTCACCATTTTTTTTTACCTTTAACCTGATATTTTTTTAAAATAGATTACTTATGAATTTATCTCCCTACTTTTTAAAATTTATGTTTTGCCCTCCAATGACAATCTTGAGTTCGTCCCAGTCCGCACCCTTACCAAATATCATCCATAGTTGTCCTCAATATTATAAGGTCTGCTCTGGTCTTGCCTTAGAATTAAGAAAGTGTTTTAAAATATAGTAAGATGCCTTGGTAGAAGGCATGAGATCGTCGTTTAATAAGGCAAGTGCATAACCAAGAAATTCTTTGGTCGTGGATTTACTACACGGATTGATGGATACCAAATATGCACTCTCTCGATTAAACGAATTGAGTTGGTTTTCGAGCGAAAGATCAAACAAGGAAACAACTCTGTACAGTGATTTGATTGAATGAAAGCAATTCTTGCTATACAACGCAGGACAATTGATAAATATGTTCAATTTTCATTCACAAAGTACTATAAACAACCGGTAACAATTAAGGACAATTTAGTGCTAGCTAGAGCGGTGTGCAGGAGAAGTGAGTTCATATCTGGGCGGACTCATTTTCAGCCTGCATGGTGATGATGTCAGAGACACGAGTTGCATGGAAATTGGCAATGAAAGCGGAAGCTCTCTTGTCGATACCAGGCTCGGCAACCACCCTGAGAGTGTTGTCTTCCTCACTGGGATATACTTTTCTTGTGCCCCAAACATCTTCCTCCTGATCTTTACCAGGCCGACCCTTCTTAGCTTTGAAGAAACTGAGGAAGGAGAAGGGTTTCTTGTGTTTGCCTCCTGCCATAGCTAGAGATATGCTGAGTTTTCACTGCTGCACTCTGATACTCTCGGTGGATTTGAAGCCCGTTTTATAGGGGGAGGGGGACCAGCCAACCATGTATGAGAAAAGGAATCAATAATGATAATTGAGGACAAGTGTATGGGTTGGGGAGGCTAAACTTCCCATCCCCATGTGCTGTGGTCCGTTGCTTGCTTGCTTTGATTGACATGAGAAAAGGAATGGTTGTGAGGGAGTTTACTGCCTTATTTCTTGGGTCTTTGCCTGCATTATTTTTTATTCCTTAGGTGAGATTGAGAATTAAATCATTGCCAAGTTTGCATGCAGTATGCACCTTCCCTTGTCGATTGATACCCCAGGTCGATTGATACCTGGCGAGGGGCTCTGGTGAAGGGTTCATCCCAGGAGACCCAAGTTCAAGCACATGCGTTCATCCTAAGAGATACATGTTAAAGTACTTGTGTGCGTAGGATATGTGTCTTGTCAAAAGGTTAAGAAAAAAATATAAACATATACTATCATATTAAAAAACCCTTTGGAAGTAAATTTTCATAATTAAAGAAACAGTGAAAGTTTCAGGAAATGTAAATCCGTGTATAATTATGAACATCTTTGAAAAATATGGGAAACATGGAGAAATAATTTGTGTTAAATTTGAAGAGGGGAGGGGTAGGGAGCCAATGTATCATCCCCACCGTTACTATTATGGACGAAATGGGTTCAGTCCTTATGGATCGGTTAATCCATATCCACACATGGGAGGTCCAGACCCTTATTTTTCATGGTACGACGGACGCCGGTATGCTTTTCCACCACTCCCATCGCCGTCGCTGCTACCGCCACTACCAGTAGTTGACTATATTTTTCCACCTAGAACGCCACCAGTGGTTCCACCCCTGACAAGATGAATCCTAACGGGTGCAACATAATCTGAATGATGTTATATTGTGAAAAACACTGTTTTTACTCTCTTTTTTTTAAAAAAATTTTGCTAATAGATTTTATAGTTTACAACAATGATAGCGAATTTCTATTTAGGTTGGTTTTCAACTCAAATTAATTTATGTCTGCTTTTACTGTTTCCTTTAATTTTTATGAAATGTTAATGTAAACAAATAATTCTAAAAAATGATATGTGTCGTCGAATGAAATATTTTTAAACAATTATAAAAAAAAAAAGAGATTGTACAATTTGATCGAACAAAAACAATTTGCATTCTATGACATTAGAAATGACATTTTATGTTTTATTCACAAACCGTAAACAACAGCCGGTAATTAAGGACAATAGAATTTGCTTGATTCGAGAAAAGCAATGGTCGGGAGTTCAGGACCCCATTTTCTTGGGTCTTTGCCTCTGTATTTATTCCAAAGTTGAGAACTTAATCATTGCAGTATTCGAACTTAACGAGCGGTTCTAGTAAAAAAGAAGATGATTTTCATCTTAAAAAATTCGAATTTGAGCATTTATTTGTACAAGATACATGTATTGTTAGAGGATTAAGAAAAAATATGAACAATTACTATCATATAATCACAATAACATATTAAAAAATTGAAAACAATATTCTGTTTTTATTTGATAGATAATTAACGTAGAGCATAAGCACTGGCCTCATTAAAAAAACCTCTCTAAATCGGTGGAGGAAAAAAATGCACAGTGTTAATGGCTATTACAAAAATCCACAAGGGGTACCACAACCCCCACCCATAGACACCATGAAAAACACATCCAATACTGCTCTACGAATGCAAGACTGGGGCTTGTTTTGTTGTCATAACCAGCACACTACAAATGGTCCGCATAGTTCTACATAGCTCAATCAATCAACCCCACCAACCATCACATGATTCATTTGACGGTTAATCCCAGCTTTATCCGCACAAGAATTCTGATTCCTATCGACATAATTAATCTCCCAACTTAGCTCCTGACATAGCTCAACACAAGACTGCACCAGGATTTTGAAGGGGGCTGGAGCACAAGGCGGACTACGAATCCAGCACACAACGTTATTAGAATCAGATTCAAGAATTAAGTGATTCACCTTTACCCACTTCGACTTTGCAAAGATTGAGATTGCTTCCTTTATCGCTAGCAGCTCGGGTGAAGCTGGATCAGAAATTCCGATTGATTTGGAGAATTCAGCGAGTGTCTCGCCCAAATGGTTTCTTAGTGAATCTTCCAAAAACAGCATCATCTCCCCCATATTTTCCACGCAAAATTGCAATGGAAAAATAGGTGATCTACAGCCTCTTCCTCTAAAGAACACATCTCACATTTGGTATTTCCAATGCTTACAACTCCCCTCTTTGCCAATTCTACCTTGGTGGGTACACGGCTACGGAGGACTTTTCAAATAAAACATTCAACATTAAAGGGAACCAAACCGGACCACACGTATTTCCAACGATCATCATCCAAACTATTCCGGCCGCAGCTAAATGAGATGAACTCTTTTGTGGAAAACAGTCCAGATTATGACTTCGACCATCTAATGCTATCCGACGGTAGACAACCCAATCTGCACGCCTCGATTGTTCTAAGGAAAGAAGTCCACACCTCCAATTCCCAATCAAAAAGAGGTCTACGTAACTGCATCTCCATCATTATTCTCCCCAAAACCAAAATCAACAATTTTACCAGACTTTTTCAAGGCAAGAGCATATATACGGGGAAATATAGTTTTATGGCAGGAATTACTCACCCATTTAGATTCCCAAAAATTCAGAGTTTTTCCATCACCTACTCGGAAAATGATATTTGATACAAAGGGATCAGATTCAGCATTAGTCATTTTCAATGGTTTGATCATAACTTTCCACACCCACGATTTGTTATGAGTTGAAACGTTTGCTGGCAGTAAGCTTACACAACCACTTAATAACCTTCCTCCAAAAGCTCCCCAATTCAGTTCCATACCTCCATTTCCATTTATACAACAGAGCACTATTTTTTAGTCTGAAATCTACCAGCCCCAATCCTCCAAGGTGCTTTGGGAAACATAACATTTCCCACAGGACCCAATGAATTTTCTTCCCTTCCATAGCACCCCAAATGAAATTGCAGACCATTTTATTAAGCTTATTGGATATGGAAGCCGGCATACGGAATAGCGACAGGTAATAGATTGGTAAATTTACCAACACCGACTTCGCTAGAGTCAATCTGCCTCCAAAGGACAGAAATCTAGCTTTCCAGGGGGAGAGCTTGCTTTTAATCTTGTCGATGACCGGGTTTCAAAGTGAATCATTACAGTATTCGCCTTCTTTGTCGGGATTCTTAGACCGTTTAGAGTCTAGTTTTCGTCCAAATCTAAAGGACCATCTAAAATATAAGAGAAAGAGAATTTGCTGAAAAAAATTGACACCTAATAAATATAGTTAAATAAAATTTAAGATACTTTTATTTGCGTTAGACTGGGTAATAATATTTAAGCTTGACTCCTTGAGTTTGGTTCAAATTTATAAATATATATTAAATATAATAATTATATTTATAAAATTAATAAATCAATAAAGCTATTCATTTTAAAATCCAAACCCTAAGCATGTAAATCATTCTGTGCAAAAAAGAAGAAGAAGAAATCTTTGAAGAATAAACAAAAGCTTACGGTAACCTTTGCCCTCTTTCGATCCACCGATCAAATTGCTCGCCACTTTGGCGTGCCCCTCCCAATCATTGGGAGACCTTTACACGAAACATTGCATGGTCTATTGGAAATGGATCCACAGTTCAAGTCCTTGATGATGTGTGGGTTCTTTCTCTAGGAACTCTACGACAGTATCTCCCAGACTATTGCCGAGCGTCACTTCATGTGACCTTCCGGGACATTATGACTGATTCTGGACACTGAAATATCTCCGCCCTCTCGGCTCGCTTCCCGGAACTGGAGATCCAAAACATTCTCGGCATCCTTACCCTTACCCAATTTAGATACAAAAGCAAATACCATATGATACACATTCCCGGAACTGCTGTCCTTCTCTTATTTCTTTCCAGCGTCAGATCCAGATGCAGTGGCTACGACAGCCCGACGAGTTCTTTTTCAACCAGATCCAGCCCGGGATGCTCCGTTCCAGAAACGTGACCTTATCAACGCTGGCCACGTTGACGAAGTTTCCATCGTCGACAACGCCTCCACCGCGGTCTCCACCTGCTTCAGCACAGGGACGGAGCTATTAAGAATTGCCCCTCTCCACCCAAAATTTTTTTTTATTTTTTTATTTCGCCTCTTATATAAATTATTTTAAAAATTAGTTTATTTTTAAATTTACCCCTTACTTTTAAATATTTATGTTTTGCCCCATCCCTAAATTCTGGCTCCGTTTCTGCTTCAACATATAGCATGGGGATTCGCCGAGGGGAGGTTCCACCCCGGCAATGCCACGGTCATGTTTCACTGCGCTTATGGATCGGTCAAGAAGTCCGTCTAATCTTATTTCGTACGTTCGGGCGGGTCCGTGATCAAGGTCCCTTTGCCTTTCCCTCTTAATTCCGATGATGAAATAGTGCAAGAGTTTAGGCAGGCATTAGAGAAGGCGAAACAAAACAACAGGAGGGTGAGATTAGCTATCCTCGACCATGTTACTTGCATGCCCTCTGTGGTCATTCTGGTCAAACAATTGGTTACCATTTGTCGGGAGGCAGGCGTCGACCACATCTTCATCGACAGGGCTCATGTAATCGGGTGCGTCGATGTTGATATGAAACAAATCGGAGCCGACTTTTACGCGACTAACTTGCATAAATGGATGTTCTGCCCACCTTCCGCCGCCGAAGTTATAACGAAAGCTCTGGCTTGCACCATCTCATTGTTACTCACTAGTACGGGAATGGGTTGGCTAGAGAAAGTACTTGGATCGGGACTAGGGATTATAGTGCACAGTTGGTTGTCCCCAAGGCTTTGGAATTCGCAAAAGGAACCACGATGTCGTTGTCGAGATGGGGATGATGTTGACGAAAGCATGGGGGACTCATCTAGGCTGCCCTCCCCACATGTGTTCAAGTATGGTTATGGTGGGTTTGCCTGCTTGTTTGGGAGTTTTAAGTGATGAACACACATTGAAGTTACGAACATACTTGAGGGACAAATTTGGTGTCGAAGTTTCAATATATTATCGGCTACCGAAAGACGGGGAGGTCGATCCATTAACAGGGTACACTCGAATACCCTATCAAGTTTACAACAAGGTTGACGATTATTACAAGTTTAGAGACGCAATTAATCAACTCGTACACGATGCATTCACTTGCGCATCTCTTCCCAATTCATATGGTTGATGTGTACGGCTCTAGTTTTGTGTGGTGCAGGTGCAGGTGCAGGTGCAGCTGAGAAAGAAAAGCGTGGTACGAGTGGTTTGGTTTGAATAAGAAGCTGAGTCATGGTCCGTGAACATGGCTTGTAATGGATCACATATTGGTAATTTCTTATGGGTTTTTTTAATCATGGTCCATGATAGAGGCATATATAGGTAGAAGGATACATGTGTTAGTTGTTGCTAATATAGTATTTGGTTTTGTTTGATTGATACTATATCTAAATTGGGAAAGGGTAAGGAGACATGATGGTGGGTGTGTTGCTGTCGGGCTCTAAGACAATAAATGGTGTTGAATGATCTATCCCATTAATGATGTTTCTACTCATACTACTATTTATCAAAAAATGGTGTTGAATGATTAAGTTTTAATATTATAATCTCGTCTTTGTTTTTTTTTTATCAATATAAAAATAATAATCATAGAAAAAATCATGTAAAATAAAAAAATATTTTAAAATCAGTTCACATAAAAAAATGGCTGCCTCAGGCTTTTGTTTTTCTCTCCTAGCGCATGTTAGCTGGTCTAATGTGCGCCTGAAGAGCTTTTGATTTCTTTCTGTTCTTCGATTTCTTGCTTGTTTTCCTCTTTCTTGATCCTTTATTTTTCTGGTTTAAGGCTTCGATTCTTTTGGGTTGTTCGATTTTAGCGTTTTATTGTTGTTTCATGGTTGATTTACTGGGTGAGTTATCTCCAGGTCCTCTAGTGGGGGGTTTTTATGTGGCTGATTTCCCTCCATTGCCGAGTGCGGAGGATCCTGAAGTGGGCTCGAAGAGTGGTGTAGATGATCCGGGAGTTGGTAAGGCATCTCAGGCAGTCTCTGGAGCTGGTAAGGTGGATTGGAATTTTCTTAACCAGTCCTTAGGGTTTTTCCCTCCGGAGAAAAAGGATGGTAGGTGTCTTGTTCAGCCTCCCCCTAATGTTTTGCATTCGGGAGCAAAACAATGGTCGAATGCGTTGGTGGGTACCTTCCTTGGGAAATCACCGACTCTAGTGTGTTTCAGAGGACGGCGAATAGATTGTGGTGTCGTGAAGGTTCTGTTGAGATTAGATTCCTTGCTCCTAGTGTCTACATGATTAACTTTCCATCTCAGAGGGTGCGTGATTGGGTGCTGGAGACGGGCCCTTGGCATACCTGGTTTGCTATCAAAGGAGCTTAAGTTGGATTCGACGCCAATTTGGGTTAAACCGTGGCATGTTCCTCTTGAGTTGTTCTCCCATGAGGGTCTTGGGTATGTGGCAAGTGCAGTGGGGAAGCTTTTGTACTCGGATCGTGCCACTACCCTGAAGCAGCAGCTAGAATTTGCGAAAGTTTGTGTGGAGGTGCAGGCCACTGATGAGGTTCCTTCTTCGGTTCAGATTGATCTTGGGGATGGGAATAAAGTTAGTGTGGCTGTGGAGGTTGTCTGGTCGCCTCCAAAATGTACACATTGTTTGGTGTTTGGTGTTTGGTCACTCGGTTGAGAAGTGTGGGTGATTAGCTGGCGCGGGTGAGAATGTATCTCAGCAATTTGGGGAGCCGGTTGCTGCTTCTTTGATTGGTGTGGGGCCTTCAGGGGTAGTGGAGCCAGGGGATTGCCCTGTGGAAGTGTCTGCTGCTCCTGTGAGAATGCCGGATAATTCTGTGGAAGAGCCTGCAAATTTTGTGATAGTGCCTTCTGATTATGGGGAGCATGGTGAGTGTCTTTCTCTTTTTTTAGGTGGTAATGTTGCTGCGTTGAGTAATTCTGTGGAGGTAAATAATGTAAATAAGTTTGAGGCTTTGGCGACATTGAATATGGTGGAAGGCCATATTACTGATGCTGAATTTGCTGAGCTGAGTCCAAGAAAGTGTCGAGTTGCAGCTGGTGGGGTTGCTAAATTGATGCAACAATTGAAGCCTAAGGTTAAGGAACAAAGGAAGAAGGGGAAATGTAAGGGTGGTGGGAAGCAAGGACATGGTAAAGATGGAGGTGTTTCTTCTCCTACTGGATGACGGTTTTAACTTGGAATGTCAGGGGGTTTAATGACCCTCTGAAACAAAAGAGTGTTCTAAAAGTGGTTCAGGGGTTGGATATTGATATTCTTTGTTTGCTTGAGACTCGAGTTAAGGAGAGAAATGCTGCTGATATTGTTACTGGCAAGTTTAATGGGTGGAAGGTTTTGCAGAACTATGAGCATGCATCGAATGGTCGAATTTGGGTTCTTAGTAGGGGGAGTTGCGTTTTGGAAGAAGTTTTTGTTTCTGATCAGGCTATTATGTGTCATGTGAAGGATAGATGGGTGGTGTTCTTTCTCTCGGTGATTTATGCTAGTAATAGCAGGGAAGGGAGGTCTGAGCTATGGAGGGATTTGATGGAGTTCAAGAGAAAGGTGGGGTGCTCCCCTTGGGTTTTAGTTGGTGATTTTAATATCACTGTCTCCCCTAGGGAGAGTTCTGATTTTACTGGTTCTCAGGGTGTTACGGGGGCAATGAGAGATTTTAAGGATTGTCTAGAGGAATTTAATGTGTTAGATCATCCTTTTGGAGGGCCTGTTTTTACGTGGTGCAACTTAA
The DNA here is from genome assembly GCA_019671005.1 of Hibiscus mutabilis. Lineage (NCBI taxonomy): Eukaryota > Viridiplantae > Streptophyta > Magnoliopsida > Malvales > Malvaceae > Hibiscus > Hibiscus mutabilis. The sequence continues at coordinate 3,185,932 of CM033743.1, forward strand.
GAGAGGAGGCTCCATTGTCTAGGAAGTTGGATAGAGTGTTAGTGAACCAGTTCTGGTTGTCGGATATCACTGACTCTAGGGTTGAGTTTTTGGCTCCTGGCTGTTCGGATCATAGTCCTAGTTATTTAAAGATTAGACCCCCTTTGGCTTCACCTCCTAAGCCTTTCAAGTTTTTTAACTTTTGGTTGAATCACTGCGTTTTTTTCTGTGGTGGAAGCATCTTGGGGGTTACCTATTTCTGGGAACCCATTGCATGTTTTATTTTCCCAATTGAAGCGTTTGAAAGGACCCCTGAAGGAGTTGAACAGAGCTGCTTACAGTGATATTTCTGGGAGGGTCAATGCTAAGCGTCGGGAGGTGGAAGCATTGCATGCCTCTATGCTTGGTTGTCCCTCTACTGAGAATATTTGTAAAGAGAAAGTTGCCGTTGCTGAGTTGAGAATTTTGCCTAGAGATGAGGAAATGTTTCTTAGGCAGAAGTCAAGGATACAGTTTATTAAAGAGGGTGATCAGAATTCAGCTTTCTTTTTTAGGCAAGTAACAGCTAGGAACAAAGCTAATATGATCATTGTTTTGCATTCTGCATAGGGACAAAGATATGAGACATATGATGCAATCTCCCGGGAGATAATTCAATTTTTTACTATGACTCTCTGGGGCAGCTGGATTCTAATGTGGAATGTTTCTCTGATGACTTGCTTAAGGAAGTAATGGGAGTTGAGTTGACTATGGAAATGAAGGATGCTTTGATTGCTCCAGTCACGTCGAGGGAAATTAAGGAGGTGACGTTTGCCATGAATGGAAATAAATCCCCTGGGCCTGGTGGCTATACTACTAAATTCTTTCAGGCAGCATAGAGTATTGTGGGAGAGATGTGGTTAAGGGAATTAAGTTCTTTTTTTGACACAAGCAACTTGCCACCTGCTTTTAACTCGACGGTTTTAACTCTTGTTCCTAAGGTGGTGGCCCCGATGAGAGTTACGGATTTCAGGCCTATATCCTGCTGTAGTGTTACATATAAATGTATAACTAAAATCTTGGCTAATAGGATGAAGCAGTGGCTTCCTCAACTTATCCTGCAGAATCAAGAAGCTTTTGTTGCAGGAAGGGATATTGTAGACAATGTTCTACTTGCTCAGGAGCTGGTGCATGGATATGGGAGAAAGAATATGTCGCCTAGATGTGCTTTGAAGATAGATCTAAGGAAGGCTTTTGACTCTGTGGATTGAAGGTTTGTTCTTCAAATTCTTAGGATTTTGGGGTTTCCTGCTAGGTTTTGCAAATGGGTTGCTGCTACTGTTATGCAATCTAAGTTTTCTATCAATTTGAATGGGGGACTTGTTGGGTACTTTTCTGGAGCTAAAGGGGTAAGGCAAGGGGATCCATTATCTCCTTACATGTTTATTATAGTTTTGAATGTGTTATCTGGGTTGTTGAATTGGGCAGGGAGGCTTAAGGTGATAGAGTATCATCCAAGAGGTAAAGGGGTGCAACTTACCCATATATGTTTTGCTGATGATCTTTTAGTGTTCTCTAAAGGGAATTTGGATTCTTTATTGGGAGTAAAGGGGGTGTTAAAAGTTTTTTATCGGATGGCTGGTTTGCAGGTAAATGAGTTAAATGTGAGATGTTTGTGGCTGGAGTTAGTGAGTCTGAGATGCAAATGTTGAAGGATCAGACTGGGTTCAGATTGGGTATGCTGCCAGTGAGGTATCTGGGGGTACCCTTGGTTACCAAGAATCTTTCTTTTAATGATTGTGAGAGTCTGGTTAGCAAGGTGGTGAGCAGGATACAGAGTTGGCCTTCTAAATGTTTGTCGTTTGCTGGGAGATTGCAGCTTGTTCAGGCTGTGATATTCGGTTTGCAAAATTATTGGAGCAGAATGTTCTTGCTGCCTTCGAAGGTGACTAAAAGAATTTCTCAATTATGTAATGCATTTCTATGGAAAGGGGTGGATAGTAATGTCAGGGGAGCTCGAGTGAGTTGGGACTCTATTTGTCATCCAAAACGGGAGGGTGGTCTGGGAATTAAGGATATCTCTTCCTGGAACAAGGCCTGTATGTTGAGGTGTCTATGGTTGGTGCTCACTCAGGCTAGCTCATTGTGGGTTGCGTGGGGTGCAAAGATACTTGCTGAAGGGTCATTCCATTTGGCAGGTCCAAGTGAAGCCGAACCATAGCTGGGCATGGAGGAAGCTCCTCAAGTTGAGAGATAGTTGGGGGGTTGCGGGTAATGTTCAGGGGAAGTTTATCACTAGGATGGTTTGGGAAGAAATTAGACACAAGCATGAGAGGGTCCCCTGGCATAGTGCTGTTTGGGGGGGGTTTCACTACCCCTAGGCATTCATTCATTTCATGGCTTGTTGTGTTGGACAGATTGCCAACTAAAAGCCGTATGGTGCAGTGGGGATGCTATGTTGATACCATGTGTCTATTGTGTGGTGATGGGTTGGAAACAAGGGACCACATTTTTGGTGCTTGCACTTACTCGAGGCAGCTATGGAAGTTGATTTTAAGAGCCTGTGGGGTGCTGGTGGAGCATATGAGTTGGCTGGATGTTTTCGAATGGATTCAGCATGCAGGTAAGGGTAGGTCTTTGCGAGCAGCCATCATTCGTATTGCTTGGAGGAGCTTCAATTATTATATTTGGCAGGAACGCAATGGGAGGTTACACGGTAAACATCCCAAACTTGAGGTAGATATTTTTAATATCATTAAACGGGATGTGTGGTCAAAATTGAGTAATTGCAATAGATATGTCTTTGCTGGGAATTGTATAGCTGATTCATGGAACCTTAGTTAGGGTTTGATAGTCTTTTTTTTTATTGTATAGGGGTGCCATCTTTTTGTGGCTGATTATTGTTGTTTATAGTTGTTCTTGGATGAATAGAAGTTCCATTTATCCAACAAAAAAAAAATAGTCGAATTTTTTATTTCGGTTTTTCATCTATTCATAACAATTTGCTCGATTTTCGTTTAAACATCAACTATCAAACTATTAATTTTATATTTTTGAGCTGATCATGGACAAACTACGGTAGGGTTTGAGGATTGTGTCTCAATTTTTTATACTAAAAAATATAATAAGAACTTTACGCATTTGGACTCTTAATTTATAATTCATTTAATTTTTATAATTAATTATACTTAACTTCAATCTTAGTTTTCGAGTCACTTGATCTCTAAATTTGATTTTAATAACATTTTACCCCAAAAGAAAGGAGTTGCCCAATAAAGAAGTGAAACAGAGTAGCCCAAAATGTCTTAAATGAAATGGAACAGCCCAAGCCCAATCAAGTGAAGCTAGAGAAATGGAGCGAACAAAACAGATCTAACGGGTGAGAGAAAGAGAAGGATCCACGTGGCAAGAATCCCTGGGCAAACACAAAAAATTTGGATTTGCCGCGTCAAAAGGTCGAATCTGGAAAGAGAAGAAAAAACACAGCTTAGGATTTTGTCATAATCACAAAACCCCAGGTTCGGAAAACCCGAACCAAATTTAAATAAATAAATAAATATAAATCATAAATCTCCAACCCAACGAAAATAAATAATATTTGGAAACAAGTAATCAATCAATCAATCAATTATTACCCATCTGTCTTCCCCTAATTTGAGCACAAGATTCCATTAACAAACTCAAAGATCTAATCTCATCTCTTACGATTTCTTCTCCACACGCAGATAACGACAAGCTTTAGCTTCTAATCGTCAAATCCCAGATTAAGCTTAGAGACAAATACGGAGATGAAGTGAAGCTGCTGCTATGGTTTATTGGTTGGTAACTCTGATTCTCTCCTTTTGTCTCTCTCTTTTGTTTACTTGTTTTTCTGTAAAAAGCCAAAATGTTTTCTCTCTTTGGCTTTTCTCTCTCTTTTCGAGTTTTGAGTATGGCTTTTCAGTTTCATCTTTCTGTTCACTTTCCCTAGAAATTTCTCTCTATTTCAAAATTTGATTCAAATTGAAGAAAAGCCGTCTCTTTCACTTTCTCTCTCCATGTTTTCATCAATAATATAGAAAGACTCTTTATATATATTTAATAGCATTCTCTTTGCTTTGACCAGATTCATTTCTTCTATTTTTCACTGCATTCAGATTTCTGATCTTTCATCTCAAACACCCTTTTCACTGTTTCGAAGTTATCCTGTCATATATAAGAAAATTCCTAAATAATGCAAGTATTATTGGTATTGGTATTGCATTACATTTATATATATTTCAAACTTGTTTCTTGCTGTCACACTTGAATTAAATGCTCTACTAACATGTTCACACGCAGATATCCTTCCATTACTACGAGCAAAGACTAGCCACTGGTTTTTTTTTTTATACTTGAAGGTGAATATCCCTGATAGCTAGACATACCGTCGGATCAAAAGCGTGCTATCCTGATGTCATCCGCGTCGTTCCCATCGCATAGGGATTTTGATCCTTTGTTGAAGGATTTGAATGAGAAGAAACAAAGTTTCCGGCGTAACGTGGTGTCGCTTGCGGCGGAGTTGAAGGAGGTTAGGAGCCGTTTGGCATCGCAAGAACAGTCATTTGTTCAAGAAACCCTAACGAGACAGGCATGCCTTCTTTTCCTTCTCTCTTTGCGTTATTAACTTTCAGTTTTCAATGGAATATTTCTCCCTTTTTGGGTCTTTTTGTTTGTGGGGTCAACTGGATCTTGTTTGCTAATAGATTTGGTTTCGCTTTAAAAAAAACAAAATCAGGAAGCAGAGACAAAGGCAAAGCAAATGGAGGATGAGATTTTTAAATTGCATGAGATGTTAGAGGAGAGAAACGTGGAGCTTCAAGCTTCGGCCTCTGCTGCTGAAAAGGTCCCGCCTAAATCCCGGTTCTTGAACTTCTATCATTTCTTTTTGCTGATTAATTAGCTTTATAATACCGTTATTATGGCTCGTTTTCACTTGTTAATTCATAATTTAGGAATAACCCATCATGCTCTAATGTTGTATTATCTGCTATGGTGGTTGATCTGCCTTTAAATGAATCCTTTTTGTAGTATCTTGACCTTTTAAAGTTGTCAATGATCCACCCATATTTTAGCATGCCTTTGGGCTTTTCCTCTTTAGGTATTTCTTGGGGAGTCCATCAATGGAAAGATACCTTATGTCAAATGATGCCTAACTAAATATTGCACCAATTGTGACCTTTTCTGGTATTCACTCCCTGTACTTATTGTTGCTGTATAGAATGTCACCAGTTTGATAGCAAATATATCTTCGTCTTGATATTTTCCAACTTTAGAGAGCTGCTTTTACTAGTGTGCTGTCAGATCATAATTGAATTTTCACTTGATCTTTCTTAAAAGAAGCACGAGATGTCTGTCCAGATTGCCAAGTATATGATCTTATGTAAAATGCAACTGTGTGAATGAAGGGTAATGATGATACCGTGTTGCTTTCCACTTGGATGGTTATTAGACTACTTCAGGAATTAGGACTGTGTTTATATAGTCTTTTTTCTAGTTCATCTATTTTAGCTTCCATGTAAAATGTGTCCTTTGGTATTGCTGTTTCAATGATTTTGCCTTCTTTTTTTCATCATTTGGTTTAGCCTGATCCACTTGTAAAATTCTGATACGACTTTGTTATGTGCGTCTCAGTATCTAAGGGATTTGGATGATCTTAGATCGCAGCTTACAGCCACTCAAGCCACCGCTGATGCTAGTGCAGCATCAGCTCAGTCAGCCCAAGTACAGTGTTTAGCGTTGTTGAAGAAATTGGACGAGAAGAATAGTTCGCTGAAAGAGCACGAGGATCGTGTTACTAGGTTAGGAAATCAACTCTATAATTTGCAGAAGGATCTTCAAGCAAGGGAATGTTCCCAAAAGCAGCTGAAAGACAAGGTCTTGAGAATTGAGCATGATATCATGCAAGCTGTTGCTAAGGCTGGAGCAAAAAAGGACTGTGAGCTCAGGAAACTTTTGGATGAGGTTTCTCCCAAGAATTTTGAAAAGATTAATGAGCTTTTGACTGCCAAGGATGAAGAAATAGCCAATCTGAAAGATGAAATCAGGATTATGTCAGCCCACTGGAAGCTCAAAACCAAAGATTTGGAATCACAGGTATATTTTTGTATATGTATAAGTTGCCTTTGATAAAACATACTTTCAATTTTATTACCGTTCCACCCTTTTTGTATTGATATTATTAACGTTTTTTTTTAAATTTATCGTATATTTGTTTTATGGAGCAGATAGAGAAACAACGACGAGCTGATCAGGAACTGAAAAAGAGGGTGTTGAAGTTGGAATTTTGTCTCCAGGAAGCTCGTTCTCAGACACGCAAACTCCAAAGGGTAATGTTAATATATTGCTTCATTCCTAAAGTAGGATTTTAGTGATTGTCTGCTGCTGAAGTGCTGTTTCTAAATTATCTGTTTGCATTAGAACTGAAAATGCTTAGATTGCTAATTTGTGCATATCACTTTTGAATTTCCACTTAGCAATTTGCCCGATTTCTTGTGCTGAACCAGTCATGACACTGAGCCAAGTTTTTCACTTCAAACATTTTTTATAGTCACTCTCAGTTGTATATTCAGCGAGCTCATCCTACTCATTTTGGCAGATGGGAGAGCGCCGAGACAAAGCACTAAAAGAACTTAGAGATCAGCTGGCTGCCAAGCAACAATCTGCAGGTGTTGGTGCCGAGAAACATAATTTCTGGGAAGCCTCTGGTTTCAAGATTGTAGTCTCCATGTCAATGTTGATCTTGGTAGTGTTTTCGAGGCGGTAATTCCATTTAGCTGTGTAGGTAATGTGTATAATGAATACCCGAAGAGGATTTTAGGAAGGCCATAAAACCATTGCCTTTGTAGAAAGAAAAGGCTTGTAGATGTAGTACAGGAGTTGGTTTCCCAGAATCAGTCGAAATGCCAGTCTGACCTCATCATGATTGAGATTGAGGTGACACTAGTGTTATAGCAACATGCATGACATTTTTTCTTCCTTTCCCATTATGGATTATCAGCTTTACCGAGCATCACCATTATGACAACATTTACCAAGTCTATGTTGCTGACTTTATATGTGATATGAAGTAAGAATAAGAAAGTAAAAGTTTACCAAGATTTTATGGTTTATGTTTTGGGGTTGTTCCTCCATTGTAGTAGGGAGGATTAATCATATACACATTACATATATTTGTTTATAAACCAGACCACATGTTCGAATTTTAAACGAGCGGCTGAAATGGGCAGGTCAAACTAAATAATAGGTGATTTGATTGTCCAACATGTGACTTGAATGAAAGATTCAAAGCCTCATTAACTGATATCCCCAGCCCCAGAACACAGTACCTGGAAACATTCATAAGGTTAGCTAAGATCCATATCCATCCTAAAATCCCCGAAGATGGGATCGAAAATTGCTTCTTTAGCTGAATCATATTTGTCGAGGCGCTTTTTCAAAGACCGCATGTCTCTCTCATTCTTTGAAGAACGTACCTGCCCGCCATTTTTTGTCAAATGAACACAACACATTAAATCAGGCCTTGATGGACAATTATTTCTGATAATCAACGAAGCAAAAAAGCAATGATGGACAACATTTGTCATCGAGTTATTATAGGATGAAAACCACTTACATAAGTTTTCTTCAGCAGCAGGATATCCACCAAGTATATCAACCATAACACATTTGTTCTGGGAAAACTGTGCAACAAAAAAAAAACTATGAGAAATATGTGGTTTAATGAAAAAGGCCAAAACCAAATGCCCTAATGGAATATACCCAACCAAAACAAAGAACTAGAAATGCCTCAACCCCTTCCTTTAGTGTTTGGTATAGGGTATGCATGTAGTTAGGAACAAAATCACTACTACTACTTTCACCTTAAACACTTGAATAAATAGTAGTAATAACAAGCCTAAAGCACACTACAACCGATTAACAACTATTGATAGCAACCACAAAACCAAGAAAAAGAACAGAGGTTTTACAAAAGGAACACAATTTAAGAAAAAATTTCAGTGCCGCTGTTGGATCCAGTTGCTTAATAACAAGGATCACTACATGCAGTTATAATAAGGTCGGGGTGGGTAGTAAGACAGTTCAAGGCTTTAATTGATAAAACAACAAAAGTGGCTTGTTCTCAGATGTGAATAGATTGGAAAAGTACCTTCCTTCCCAGCGATCTTCTGTAACCTCCTTCATTTTTCTATATGTTTCTGACTGCATTTCATAATTCATTAGTGCATTAGTTTAGCTAGACTAGACGTGAATGCATTTTTCATGTAATTATGAACGGAAATTCACAGCTTGTTTCTGTTTCTTACTTGTTTATCTCCTTTTGGACCTTTGAAAAGATACGGGTCCTGTGACAGATCCAAAAAGAGTATGTTTTCTCCTGTACACCAAAGTCATTAGAAAATTTTTAACATAAAACTTCTAATGTAGCAAAATTTTGAAAAGGAACAAAAGAACGAAGCAGAGGAAACTTCACCAGTGTTTAATCTCGAAAGTGTAAAATCAATTATCGACACCGATAACCCATATGTCCTGAAGGATATTTGCTTGCCCTCTAGCATAAACTTCATAGTGTCAGAATCAGTTCGGCTCAAAAGTATGTTTCCCCTGTAAAGAAAGGAAAAGAAATGATCAGCAAACAGAATCAAAGACACCAATTTACCATAAAAATAGTGAAAGCAAGCAGACCAATGCAAGTCACGGTGTTCAAACTCATATGCAGCTTCAGCCACAGCCAGGGCAGCCGTAACCTGCAAGACAATTGATAAGTTCACTCTGCTGGTAATAACAGGTAAAATAATCCATGAAACAGAACTTTATTTTTTTAACGAGAAAATCACTATTCAATTTTGTTTGAATAATTTTGTATCACAAGAGTCTTGGATTTACCTGAACCAATAAACTTTGCGCTTCATCAAAATTCTCAAGAACAAAGCTTTCAAGATCTTTGCCACCATGTTGTAGAACAAATACGAGATAACGCTGAAGGCAAGTTCATCAGGGTCAGCAAAAGAGTATTGGTAAACAAAGTGTTTGTATATCATAGTTTCCTATACGTGAGGTATTCATAAAGTATGTATTTATAACCTTCTCGCGTACACATATTAATCATGAAAAAGAGATACCTGTTTCTCTGGGAACTCTTTGGGGTGATCATTTTCTGAGCCATTCTTTTCATCCCATTTTTCCCAAGCTCTAATCAATGACGCATCATACAAACCTTGGCAAACCTTTAAACTGTCAAAGAGAGATAAATAAGATATAATCTGAATAATAAGTCAGCAAATAGGAAGCACAAAATTTCAGGCCGGGCTACAAAAACGTAATTACAAAATTGAAAGTGCACAACCAGTCATATATTATTAGGCACATATTTCATGACTGTGACTTTCTCTTGAGCATGACCCTAAACAGCCAAGTAAGAATGAAAATTGCATCTAATTGAAATGTTTGCTTATGGTTATCAGAAGGTAAGTAACAAAGAATGATACAGAAATATGTGATGTGGAATACATACTCAATTGTTTCTATAAAGGTCGTGCAAGCATTAAAACCATCTTTCTCAAATTCTCGTAAACTGTTAAGAGCTTTAGAAAGTACAGCCTCCTCAAGCAATTCTTCCGATTTCTGATGTAAGAGAAGACTATTGGTCAGTGATAAGGCAGGCAAGTCATTAATTCATCCAAAAAAATGTCTTCATGCAAAAGAATAATTTAACCAGAAAACTACTTACAGAAAGGTTAGTTTCACTAGAATAAATACCTTTTGCACTTCTCCATTTACTGGAAAATCCCCATCAAACGGAACTATTTTGCAAACGGTATTGCCTGCTCTGAAGGCTTCTCCATAAGTACCTTCACCAACTTTAGCAATACTTTCTGGAGCACTGAATCAAGTAGGTTTCACCATAATCAACCCAAGCCGTATGCATTATCGACTAAATTAAGGGCAGAGAGGAATAGGTGAATAATGCAATGAGCTAGACACCATTGGGACTAACAGGACCACAAAGATCAGTGAAACCCTTTAACATAGAAATATGCATTTCTAATTCTGAAAATGGGACAACATATTTTATGATAACACAAGAGTCAATACTCAATAGCAGATAAAGCAGTATGCTTCGGCACTGTGGTAAAGTCAGATGTACACAACCTTTATCATTGCAATGAGGCTTACCCTCCACTTGCACGTAAAACCACAGAAATAAATTATGTGCAGTGTTCTTCAAGGGGAAAAGGAAAACAATTAATTTGAGAGAGACTAACCAATACTTAGAGAAAAGATCAAGAAACTGTAACGGTGCTGACTGTTCACAGATTCCCAGCAAAGCAGTAAATGGATCAATACAATCAAGATGTGCTGATGTTGATGTAGATGCCAAGGAAAGCTTCCTAATGGAAGCATTTATATCTTCACAACCTTGGTCACCATCACTTGCATTTTTATCTTCACAAACCTGATCACCGTCACTTGCGGATACCGGACTGCACTTTTCAGGAGTTTTCACAATTGAAAAATCCAGATCATCAATATATCTGTGATCCACTGGAGCAGCAGGAGTTTCCAATATTTTGGACAAAGTGGAAGAAGGCCCGCAACTGAAATTTATCTTCTTTGACAAGAGCCACTTCTCTAATCTGGATGAAACATGTGGTATAGGATCAGGGACAGTTTGATTGCCCGTCGCCCATGTCCCAAAGTGTTTTGGTGATGGGCTCTCCTCCAATAACTCGAAGGCATCAACTTCTTGAAAATATTCTCTCTCCTTCTCGAAGCTCGGAGGTTCTGCAACCTTGCCCTGTAAACAAAAACAAAAAATGAAATTTTAATGACAAAGTGATCCCAATGCACCTTTCTCCAGACACTAGATTGATTTGGGGAATTAGTAATTGTGCAGCAACAGAAGAAATAAAGGCAACAACTTTATATTGTATGTGATGATATAGGAATATGTCAGTCGTACTTTAGGAACAGGTGGTTTTCCCCTTCTCCTGGGCTGCTTTTGTTGTGGCTGATTGGCCGCGCAAGGAGCAACAGCAATGCTTGTCCTCCCTCTGAATGAAGCAGAAATATGAGTTATATTAAAACGCATTTGAAGATTGTTGAGCAAACACCAAAACAAAAATAAATGGGAGAAAAGGAAACCCAGAACACTAAATAACCAGCATAAACAGGGAAACATTAAATTGTAGTACGGGCAGCCGCAAGATCAGGCGTAATCTCTTATGCTATTCGTTGGTTAGATAAAAAAGAGGAAATGGAGAAGAAAGAAGGAACCTGGTGGAAAGCGAGCGATTCCAACTGATCCGCTTGGTGTTAGCAGCAGCGGCGAAACTGACGCGATTGCGGTTAGAGGGTTGCGGCAGCAGCAGCTGGTGGTCTGAGTCAGCGGGGGTAGGGAGAGACGGTTGTCGTCTTCTCTGATAGATGGGTTGGACTGTAGATTGTTGTTCTTGTGCCGGTGCCCCTGTGATTTCTGCCCAAACATCAACGGCCCCGCCCGCTCTTGCTTTGCTATCCATTATTAAATCTTCTTATTTACGAAGATAAACAGACTGTAATCAGTGAGAGGAGGAAAGGAGTCTCACTGACCGATTTGAATGCGCAGGGAGGCGGGAAAATGGATCATGGCATTTCTACTACGGGCTTTGATCCAATTACCAGTTCCTGTGCAGCCCAATGACTTTAAAGAACAAAAATAATGGCTCATGTTTTGTGAAGTAGAGTGCATACTGTTTACGCAGCAGGAAAGTTCCAACAACAAAAATGAATTTATCCACCGTATAACTTTCTTATATAACTCTTTCTTAATATCTAAAATCTAAAACCCTAACCTTAATCCCTAAACTTTAAATTTTAATCCCTACAACTTAAACTCTAAATTATAATCTTAAATCTTAAATTTTAAACCCTTGACTCGAAATTTGACAAGCAGGGTCAGATGCAATGTTAATATTTTAACCTTTTTTATTAACCAATAATCGGATAATTTAGCAGGACTTAGATTCTTTAAATAAAGTTAGATGTTCGAAGCATGACATTGTAAATGCAGAAAAATTAGATTGAGACGTTCGCCCCTATATTGAGCCTTTGTAAAACACGATCTAGATGAGTCAAATACCAATTATTAAACTAATTACTCAGATAATTCCAAACCGTATATAGTTCTTTATTTATCGTTATTGTAATATTGGGAGGTTGTTCCTTTGTCTTAAGCAGTTGGATACTAAATGAGAGTTTTGATTTTATCAACTTTAAGTAAATTGTTAGTATTAGTTTTTGTAGATTTTTCATGTTGGTTTGTTTGATTAGATTAAGATTAGATTACATATCAACCACAGCAGACAACACACAGGACCCTCATCCTTAACTATGTGTCTGTGAACAATGAAAATAAACTAAAAATGATTAAAAATAAAAGTAGAAAAAATGGAGAAGAACAAACACAAAACTAAAAGGCCAAATACTCATATCATCATAATCATGTTATAATACAATAAATTATTAATAATTTTCTCTACTTTTATCTTTCTCCTTCATTAAACGCCTTCGCATTAGCCCTTGCGTCGCCTCCCGCCACCCACTCTTTCTTCTCAATTCTCTGTTTCCGAGTATCGGTATATCATCATTTCTATTTCAGTCCCAGTTTCTTATTTTTCTTTCATTTTTCATATGCAATTGCTGCACTTTTTTTCTTCTTAAACTCGTTTGGGTCGGATACCAGCTTTTGGTGATCATGATCTGTTTTCGATCCGCAGTTTCCTTTTTTAATCATTTATATAAATTATTACACACTTCCCTGTCTGAATTTTACCTTCGAGGGTAACTTTGTAAGAATAAATTTTACTTCTGATTATTGTTGAGGAGATGATTGAAAGACGGGTCTTAAATTATCTATATTTTTTTCCTGCATTTTCAGGGCTTTAGTAAGTATGTAAGTGGAAATAATTTTCTTTGTTGCTGATTTAAATTTGCATGTTAAGTCCTTGATGATGAAATGTATTCATACCTAGAAGTCAACCCCCAAAACGCTGCCAATATGTGCTTTTAATTTATGAAATTGCCAAATCTTTTTATATCTTTTTTTGGGGTCTTTTAGTTTGTTAAACTGGGTTAGCTTGAAGAACATTTTACATATTAAAACATCATTAGCCTAGATATTGAGATTTCCTACAATATAATATAAAATATTTGGGATTTGATTGACTGGAATCTGTTGTTAGTTTCTTTTTTAAAATAAAGAGTATATGTTTATTTTTATTTTATTTTTTGGTTTTGACTGGTTAAGCATTTTTCTGCCATGCTTGAACTGCTATATTTGTTTGGAGGGTTTAGTTTGCCTTGATTGTTTTTAATGTGAGGTTGTTTGCAGTTAATATAAGCTGTAGAAATTGATGGAAATTGTTAACTATAACATCTCAGCGAGTTTATTAACATCTTTCTTTGCCCTTTTTGTGTTGTAGATAAATGGTTGGCTTTTGAGGAGGAAATAGGAGGAGTAGGACAATCTTTGTGCTACAGATGGCGTCCGTGGGCATGGCGCCTACATCTGGTTTAAGAGAATCTAGTGCTGCTGGTGTTGACAAGTTACATGAGGAGATGAACGATATGAAAATTAGAGACGACAAAGTGAGCATTCCTTTGTTTGACTGTTTTTTACCATTACGGTTCCCTGCTTTTGCATTTATTGTCTCTTTGATTACTTTAACACCACTGCATTTGCAACTAATTTCGTTGAAAAAAGCAACTGCAACTCATGGATCATCTTAAATTTGTAGGGAATGGAAGCAACAGTTGTGGATGGTAATGGAACAGAGACAGGGCATATAATTGTGACAACTATTGGTGGTAGAAATGGTCAGCCAAAACAGGTACAATTTTTTCTCCCTTGAGATGTCTTTGCTATGAGTGAGCCGGTACAAGTTTTTTAGTCTTTTATCCCGTTTTCTTCTAATATAACACTATCTGTTCAAAATTCCAGACTATAAGTTACATGGCTGAGCGTGTGGTTGGACAGGGATCCTTTGGAGCTGTCTTCCAGGTAAAAGCCCTCTTGTTCATCGTTTTCTGTAAGGTGGAAAAAATTCTAATTTTCATTTGTATATTAGTAATACGGGTTCTTTTTGTTCTTTAAAATTTAGGCAAAGTGTTTAGAGACTGGTAAAAGTGTTGCAATAAAGAAGGTTCTTCAAGATGTGAGATACAAGAATCGTGAGTTGCAAACAATGCGTGATCAAGCACTATATCTTAATTTGGTACTAATTCAACAACTGAAAAGGATGAACTATATCTTAATTTGGTACTCGAGTATGTACCTGAAACTGTTCATCATGTGATCAAGCACTATACCAAGTTGAACCAAAGGATGCCATTGATATATGTGAAACTTTACACATACCAGGTGAAGTGTTTGGTTTTTCAAAATTTGGTTCCTCCTGTGGTTTTAAATTGAAGCTCGGTTGAGATGCAAATAAAGGTTGATGCTTGCAGATATTTAGGGCACTGTCTTGCATCCATCGCTGCATTGGTGTGTGTCATCGGGACATTAAACCTCAAAACCTTTTGGTATGTTCAAATATCTGTTTCTTTTGGGATATGATAACTCTTTGTTGGTCGAGTATAGTAGTACTATTTCTTTTTCTGCACCACGAATGAAATTTGTCAAGTCTCTTTGTTATGTCTCATACCTGCTAATTTAGTGACCTATCCTGCAGGTAAATCCACATACTCATCAGGTTAAACTATGTGATTTTGGAAGTGCAAAAGTCTTGGTAGGTTGGAATTTCTATTAACTTTTACTTCTTTGTTAAAGTATCAATCTTTGATTTTTGCTTACGTCTTACACTTTTATACTCTCTTTTCTTGGCTGGTGAAAGGGGAACGAACATATCCTACATTTGCTCAAGATATTATAGAGCACCCGAGCTGATCTTTGGAGCAACTGAGTACACTACAGCTATTGACATCTGGTCTGCTGGCTGTGTCCTTGCTGAGCTTTTACTTGGGCAGGTAGGAAGCTTGATCATATGAGGTTCATTGTTGTAGTTCTTGCATTGATTTGTCCCTGGTGTGTTGTTCTAAGGCTTTTTCACTTCTCAGCCTCTGTTTCCTGGTGAGAGTGGAGTAGACCAGCTTGTGGAGATTATTAAGGTATTTTGATTCTGACTAATTTATTAGTTACTACGATGCACATATACGTATGCATACACATGTATGCACATACGCATATATCCGCACTATTTCAAGTGTATTTTCTTTGTCGATTACATTGACGGGGTGAAATTTATTTTTCTACATGAAAATTGACATATTTATCAATGTTCCGACAAATGCTCTTCTTAACAATAACATTATGAAGCCCATGTATTCCTTGTGTGTCATTTGTAGGTGTACTTGTGCTATAAGAACTTTGGTTGTAGTTCTCTGTCATATATCATTATGGTATTACAATAGCATCTTGTCATCACATCGAATGTCAAATTGACTATTCCTCTTTAACCGTTATGGCTAACCACTGTTTTCTAGGTATTGGGTACTCCAACACGAGAGGAAATTAAGTGCATGAACCCTAACTATACAGAGTTCAAATTCCCTCAGATTAAGGCTCACCCATGGCACAAGGTATTAACGATCAGAAAAAAGGGTGTGCTAATGATCTTTTGTTTGCATGACCTTATGTAGTGAATTTTTTGTTCTAGATATTCCATAGGCGTATGCCTGCTGAAGCTGTTGATTTAGTGTCACGATTTTTGCAATACTCTCCTGATCTCCGTTGCAATGCTGTGAGTCTTTATGCATCTCATGTCGTAAAACGGTACATGTTGCAGTAATATGCCTTGATCCATCCTTTCTTTGACGAACTGCATGATCCAAATGTTCGATTGCCTAAAGGCCGTTCCCTTCCACCAATATTTAACTTTAAACCTCATGGTAAGAAATGATTAAGCCGCATTCTTTGTTTATAGCAAGGGTTATTGAATGTTGTTGAGATGTAGAAATGCTGATTGTTTGATTGATGGTGTTTTGTGTTGTCCACCAGAACTGAAGGGTGTTCCGGTCGAGACTCTGGTGAAATTGATTCCGGAGCATGCGAGAAAGCAATGTCCAAATCTTGGATTGTAATTGATGCAAAATGTAACGGAGTAGCTGAGGATGTGTATTATCATCCGTGTTGTTCGCTTCATGTGAGCAATTTATTTTTGTTGTATATCAGTGTTATTTAAAAGCAGAGATTTAGACAACAATAATAATAATTTTGCTGTCCAAACAACGAAACCTCCCAATAGATAAGATTGTAACAAACATAGTGGATGGAAAGTAATATTTTAGTTTTGATATGTATGGATTCTGGATTTGTTTCTAATTGTTATAACTATATTGTCATTTTTACAGAAATAATACTTTTTTAAAATTATTTAGTGACTTGACATCTTAAGAAGGATATTTATGGAAACGATATTCATTCGTGGCATATTTGAGCGTGTCTATATACACTGTACACACACGAGAAAACTCGAGGTGTAATTTTTTAAATTCAATTCAAATAAAATTTTAGTTATAAAATAATTTAATTTTTGTAGTAATTATTCAGTCGATGGATTTTTAAGTTCGAGTTAAATCAAGTCTCTCAACTTGACATATGTATATTGCATGTGAAAAATGTGCATGTATATTATATATGGTTATAAAAAATCGTTTAAATTAAAATCAATTAGTACATATTATATTTATTCGAATAAATTGAATAAAATTAAATAAAAATTAAGTTACGAAATAGTACTCCTAAACCTAATTAACTCGACTTGGCTCCGCTCAATGTAAAAGTATCTACGAACCCTGATAGATTGAAGCAAGCAATGTGAAGTAAAACTAAAAACAAGGGAAAAAGCTGCTTCTCTCTTCTTCTAGGTCAACATCCTATGATAATATAATTGAACAAGTGATCGGAGAGAGGAAAAAATGCCGATAGGAAAGTATTACTGCGACTACTGCGATAAGCAGTTCCAAGACACCCCAGCTGCTCGGAAACGCCACCTGCAGAGCCTCCAACAACTCCGCGCCAAAGCTCAATGGTTCCACTCCCTCAACGACCCCGGTACTTCTCCTTTTTACTCTTCTTCTTTGCCTGCTTTCTACACCAGTCAGCCACCCACTCCATTCACTCTGTGATTGCAGATCTCTATCAAACTTCATCGCAACCCTTCTCAAAAGGCGTTTGCAATCGCTTCCTCAAAACCGTAATAAACCACCTCTCTTCTGAGAAATGCATTTTTTTGTTACAACAATTATCTAATATCCAACTGCACTTATTTCTCTCTTCCAGGGATTTTGCCAGTACGGAGATAACTGCAAATACTTCCATCCCAGCAACGATCCTCGGAGCCCCAATCCTCAACCTGCACCAGGTCTCAATTCATATTATTTATTCTGTGCAATTAAGGATATGTTGCCATGTGGTTGCGATTTATATGAATTGTATTATAGGTGGCGTGGAGGGAACTGGTAATGGTATGCCAATGTCGTGGGGCAATCTGCCGCCATCCTTGCAGCCGCCTCCCGAGGCTGGTTTCGATTGGAGTTAAAACTACTCTGTTGCTGTGCTTTTAGATGCCAATTCCCTCTTATGACTGCTGTTATATCTTCTTCATTGTTTAAGCTATAATGCCTTTGTTTTATGTTGAATAAAACAATCACCCAGTTTCTGTTTCCTTTTCTTTCCTCATTGTGCATGCCATCAGTTAGAAAGACAACAAAGAACTTAAATTAAACACAGTTGCACAGCATTAAACGAATGCGAGACTCGAAGCTCGACAAATACAAACAAATGTTCTGGTAATGGAAACAATACGGAATCTATTCACGTACTAACATTCAACATTCTAATTTTCAAGCATAAGATGTATCTGCTGAAATACAATTTCTTTCCTTTCACGTTCACTCATCGTCTGTTTCATAAATTAACATGTGTCTTTCCATCCATCCCTCACAACATGATCCACAACAGTACAACCGTGTCAATTCCCGAAATTCCCGGAAATGAAGACGAGTTGATAGTTGATACTCTATGTTACTAACAGAGAGAACCAAGTACCTCCAACAAGGAGGCAGCGAATTTCATTTGGATCTCCTCGTCTATGGTCAAGAAGAGAGGGACATGGACAAAGAGGGATTTGATCCCATACTGCTCCGCAAAGTGAAGGGAGTGGTAGTACACATAATTGCACACAAACCGTCCGGCATCATCCGATGTCATTACGTCATATCCCTTATTTGCTAACACCTTTGTCATCTCTTCAACAGGAAGAGAAGTCTGCAAAAACGTAACAGAGGAAAGTCTTTAACGATGGTGGAAAAATATGAAAGACTATAGTATCATATGTGATTTCAACCATGCCAAGCAATAAAAGCTATACTTTAGGGACAACCGTACTACCTTTCGGACACATGAAATTCCACCATCAGCAGGTACAATGGGAATTCTCTGCAAACAATATATAAGTTAAACAAAAGGATGAAAGTTTGAGGGAAAGAGGTAGAGATGCCAAATTACATATGCACCATGATCGGGGCAATGGGATATGCTAACCTGAGGTTTCCATCCCATCTCATCAGGGCAACGAAAAGTAGCTTCATTTACCGCTTGCTGCTCAATAGCAAATCTACATGCACCACTATTGACACCAAAATGTACCTGAAGAAATATTTTCAGAATGGACAAAAACATTAGTCCTGAATTTGAAAGGCAATAAGTTGATTGCATCAAAAACAAGTTATTAAGATAACGTCTGTTGGTAAACTCCCCTCATAAACAATGCATCGAAATTGGCCCTGGTTATTTCGAGTGATTTTCTTCATGTATTTAAGATAGCAAAGAAAGTGGAAAAGAATATGGCAGTAAAAAATGGCTGATCTCAGATTTACCAGATTGACTAATCACACGCTCCCAAACATGCAGTTAGTTAAAAAAGGTGTCCTGCCTAGTTATCTCAAAGCCAGAAAGAGCTATTTGATGATTCATTTCTGCAACTGTGCTTAGAATAAGAGAATTTCAACACTGTGACCGGGACGCACTTTCTTCTTTCCAGCGTTTACTAATGCATGCGTGAAACTGAGCAATTAGAACATAGTAGAAAGCCAAGTAAGTGACTAACCCAAATAATTTTCTCAGAACATGAAGATTGAGAATCCTTCCCTGTTAAGGCAGATTGCAATGTCTGATACAGTGGAGTGAGAGCTCCTTGTCCAGCAGTCTCAAGAACACTACAACCGCCAAGAATAACGCCTTTTGGCAAACCTTTCTTTCTCGTATACTCTTTTAGATTACTAACAATGGTTTCAGTTGGATTCTCTGAAACTCAATGAAATTTCTTAAAACCAGTCACATGGATGGTTACTGCTGATGGCCCTTCGGAACCCATCGATCAAAAATTCAGATGATACCGACAAAGTTGTATTCCGAGAAAACTGATGTGGTTATTTAAGTACCTGCATGAATCACAAAAGAAGTAAACCAACAAACTCTACCAAAAACTTACAAAACCAGATGAAAGCAGAATATATGAGTATATGACCTCGTCCCGGATTCAAAACCGAGAACTTCACGGTCAGCAAAATTACACTTCATTACCCCTAACTTTGTGCAGGGCAATGGAGCCTGAGTTTTAGCTTCAGAATGTTGAACCAATCAACTGGCCTTACTAACAATGAATACATTGAGAAAATAAACTTGTGATGATCAAACAATCCTTTTTTGTATTCCAGAAGAAATATTTCATAAAAGCTTCAAAACCCCTATATATTTACAAGTTGTAACAAGTTCATAAATCTGCAGAAAGGAAGCAGCTGAAAGACAAAGCTGTAAGATCAAAATTGGGAGAGCTAAAGAACATCATAATCCAGTTACCAAAACCATAAAATGTACAATCCAGAACCAGTTAATCTGATCTAAGACCAACCAAATTAAAAATCCAAGACATAATCACACAATCCAAGCCTAAAAAGATAGAAAATTGATCAAATATCCAAATTGACAAAGACATGAAAAGAAACCCCAGAAATATACCTGGAAAGCAAAAGCAAGAAAAAGAAGATTACAAGCTTTGGTCACCTGTAGTGTTTGACGGAAAAAGGGGAAGAGAGGAAAAGAAAAGTCGCAGCCAACCAGTCTTATCTAATCTAAAGCTGGTTTAAATAAATACGAAGCTAATCTGATAAAGATTCCCACTTTGGTTTCATATAGAGAGAGAACGAAGAAGAAAACAAATTTGTGTGTATATATATATATCATAATAATCGTGTATGTCAGTTTAGTTGAAGAAACGGGGAGGCAAGTGGGTGGGGTTTGGAGTCACTTTCGTTTCCTCATTATATAAGAAAAACTGCATCTACAGTTGTATTACCTATCATCTTTTAACAAAGTATCATCTGAACCATTCCCGAAATATTTTGGGTTGGAACAGTTCGTAAGTTTATTTAAATTTAAAATTAAACTAAATATTATCTTATAATTAAATTAAATACTAAAAAAGTAAAGTATCATCTCTATTGGTTTTATAGTCTATGAAAAGTGCGATATTTTATCAACGAGGTTGATTCAAGTGGTAAGTAGTTTGATATGGCTTAAGTAAGTCTTTAGTTTGAGGCCTTGTGTATGCAAAATATTTTCGTGGGAAGATTCACCCACCAAAATCAGGTCTGCGACGCGGGTCGATTCGAATTAATCAAGACAAAACTTTAAGCTACCGAGAAGGCAACAAAAACAAACTTGCGATTATTTTTAATGTCTTCTTCAAAATTTAAACATGAATTTTTTCTAAAATATAATATATTGTATCACTGTATAAAAATTTGTTGATATCTATATTAATACCATTGTCATATATGATCATTATGTACATTCTATATATGATTCGATATTTGATAATTATAAGGATTTCAATTAAATTTTAAAAAATCAAGTTAAATCAAATTTTATTTTTAAAGATAAAATTTTTTAGTATTAATGTTTCCATACATAAACGTTTGGACTTTTGATTGGTCCTTGTTTTAGCTATGTCTTTGGTTTTAGGCAAATGAAATGATAGATCATCCTTTAGTTTGGACTTATAACTTCAATAATACCAATCAAATCAACATTCAAATAAATTAAAGATTATAAATTTACACGAATAAATGCATAATATTTATTTTGCCAATGATAAAAAGTCTATATAATACTAGCCGTTCTTTAAACTTTTCCAATCTTTTTCCTAGTCGCTCGGCAATTTTTTCTCCTAACGTCTCAAGTTTTATAGCCTGCGGTGACACCGGTTTTATTGCCGATTGTCGACTGTCAGATCTATTTTTATTATTTTTTAATTTTTTAATAAAATAATTTTTTCTTTGTGACACGATTTTTCTCTACCTTTATGACACGTTTATCTCATGTCTATTGGTATGTTTTATCTATGTCTTTTGGCATGTTTTCTTTTACTCTTTCTGTCTTTTTGGTTGTCCTTTTTTTATTTTATGTTTCATCAGGGTTGGATTTGACGACATCACGACTTATCAAGATGGCGCTTATTTGTAATCTTGCTGATCTTCTCTGTTTTGGACTCTCGGATTTCATTTGGATACGTAGTTTGCATTCGTGAAGAGTTTTCTCACGATGCTCGACTCTGATTTGCCGTTTCTCTATGGTCTATCAATAGATTAATCTCTTTTTGTGGTTCGTTTACCGATGCAGTCAGTTTGTTCGTATCTATTTTTTGTTCGAGTATTTTGGATGGGTTTTAACATTTTCATGTATGACTAGTTTTAAGAAAATGTCTAAATTATATATTTAGTTTATAATAATAGTTGTAAACTCTTATTATAATTCTGAGTATTTTCTCGTTTAATAAAACCAGTGGCTTCTTTTAAAAATATATATAGAAGGTTACAAATACAATAAATTTAAAAAGACCAAAAAAAATAGCAGCGGTAAGAGGACTTTGGTCCGGAGGCTTAGCACAGCTTAGAATAGGATCTGTTTTTACAACTATTTATAACAGGGCCCAAACAAAACCTAAGCCCTCATTGAAATCTTCCTAATAAATTCCATCCCGTCTGTATGTTATTCTTTCCCTTCATTTGTTTGCAAGTTTCAACCCTTTTATCGTCCTTCGTTCCTATTTCGGGGCACCCTCTCAGCTCTTTCAATCTCTCGCCATGTACTGTACAGAACTCTCTCCTTTGCCTTCTGTTTCTTCATCTTATTTACAATTTATCTCCACTCTTTTGTTTACGTGTTCTTGTTTCATTTGCTTTTTGTTTTGTTTTGATTTGATTTATGTGTATCTATTAACAAAAGTCCTTTTACATTGATTTCTGCTGATGGGTCTTTTTCTATTTTGTACCAGATCCAGATCTCGATCTGGGTTTTATTAGATCTGCTTATATTTACCCTCGGATCTTAATTTCCGTGAAATATAGTATGCTATTAGTATTAGATATATTGAATCTATTTTTTCTACAATATCTTCTTGTTTTGTTTAATTAGGGTTATATTTTCATTTTGTTTGATATGTTATGGTGTTCTAGTTGATTCGGATCCTGTGGTTAAGTTGTTCTTACCTCTTTAAATAAATTGCTCCTAATGTTATCCATCGATTCGATATAGGGAAAATGGTTTTTTATTTTTTTTCCATTTTATTAATTGATGAATAAGCTGGGACGGACCATCTCTTATGTTCCTTTTTTCCTCTTCAGCCAGAACAGAAGGATGGGGCTTTCTTTTGCTAAGTTGTTCAGTCGCCTTTTTGCCAAGAAAGAGATGCGAATTCTTATGGTGGGTCTTGATGCTGCTGGTAAGACCACCATATTGTACAAGCTGAAGCTCGGAGAGATTGTCACCACCATTCCCACAATTGGTATGCTCTTATTGTTAGATTTTCTGCAAGTATTTTGCTTTCATATGCCTATAGATATTGATGCTTATTGCTATCTCGCCCAGGGTTTAATGTGGAGACTGTTGAATATAAGAACATTAGCTTCACCGTCTGGGATGTTGGTGGTCAGGACAAGGTAATACAACAGGAACCCCAAAATGTTGCACAGTTGCAGATTCAACCATAAATAGTCAGCATTTTACCAATTTTTGTTTTCCTGGGTCTTACTACTTGATGGAACGTGATATTTTTCCATGCTATTCAACTGTACAATCATTTTGCTGTTTCAGCTGATGGATGTGCTTGTGGACAGTCTTATACTGATTGTATAATACATCACCACTCACCAGCATATAAGATAACCATAAGCTACATCTACTAATTTCACGCTGTATTTCTAGTTTTTCATTTGGTGGCATGAGGAGGGGATTTCTGTGTTGTACAGTGCTTATGGACGGTCCTGTGCTGATTAGATTGGCATTCATCAGCACATAACATATTCATAAGCTATACGTATTGCCTCTACCTTATGTTTTGGTTTTCCTCTTCAATCGACAAGGAAGGCTATTTATTGCTTGGCAAACATCACATGCATATTTATGTGTATTTTTCTTGCAATTATGTTTAGCTTTCATTTGTTTGCTGTGATTTGATATTCCTACAACACATGAGATAACTATATGATATCTTGATTTATTTAGCATATTCATTAAAAAGCTTTGCTTTTTATCTGCATAAATATGTTGTTTTAGTTTAGCTGTTGCTTTATAATTTCATATTATGAATTTGAGTGCTTATTGACGGTCTTGTGCTAGCTAGATTTTCCCCGTTAGCACATAACATTATCATAAGCTATATTTACCTGTGCCATCTTGTCTTTCAAGTTTTTCCTTTGGCTATAAGAGGAAGGCTATCCACGTAATGGCATATATAAAACAATGTTTATGTATATGTTTATATATTATTCCCTTATTCATTCGTACTTGTTTAGCAATAACAACAATGTTTATGAAAATGCTTTTATTTTTTAATTACCTGGTTTTGAACACATTGCTGATTTTTTTTAACTGTACAAATTTTGATGAATGCCAAGCTAATCTGTCTTCCGCTTCAATTTTATATTCAATATATAGTGCAGCCGAAAATATTTCTTCAATGTTGTTGAGATCTAGTGGGTTTCTTCTGAGAATTGCTGCTTGCTTTTCTGTGGTAGTCCTGTTTACCAAATTTTCAAATTGAGTGAAATATTTGGAGTTTGATGGCATGAAATTTTCTGTTCGCTTTTATGGCCGCTTTCAGATCCGACCTTTGTGGAGGCACTACTTCCAAAATACCCAGGGGCTAATCTTTGTTGTTGATAGCAATGATCGTGATCGTGTGGTTGAGGCCAGGGATGAGCTTCACCGTATGCTAAATGAGGTACAGTTTGCTTTTTTGCTCTATTGTTTTCGTTTATTGAGTTGAAATTTTCATTAAGGGCGGTTTGGAAAGCCACCCTTAAATTGGATTTGGGTGTAATTGAGTGTAATTACACAGTTGTGGGCCTATGGCATGTTTGGACAACCGTAGTAAATGCACTCTTCCTTTTTATAATTAATATTATTTTAATATTTAAACTTATATAATTGTGTAATTACAATTTGTGCTACTGAACATGAGTAAGGTAGTAATTATGTTTTCATGCAATCACACAATGGTCTCCAAACACGCCCTAAGGAGAGAAGGGATGAGCTGAGGGATGTTTAATTACTATTTTGATCATATTATTTCTTCTGATATGTGTAGGATGAGCTGAGGGATGCTGTGTTACTTGTATTTGCAAACAAGCAAGATCTACCAAATGCTATGAATGCTGCTGAGATCACTGATAAACTTGGTCTTCATTCCCTTCGTCAGCGCCACTGGTATTTTATAACCAAGTTTTTCGTGCTTGTTTATTTCCAAATCGGTCTGTTTTGTTCTGAACAACTTTTTTTTTCCTGATAGAATGTAATCATTTCTTTATTGCGAGTCGCAGGTATATCCAGAGTACATGTGCTACTTCTGGTGAAGGGTTGTATGAGGGACTGGATTGGCTCTCCAACAATATAGCTAGCAAGGTTAGGTTCAGACTGATATGTGAGTCATTTTTTGATATTATTCTGTTCTAACTCTTGTTTCCATTCATTTGATTTTACTAGGCTTGAGAGGTTTGGTCAATGATTGGTGACATTTACATCTGGGGCAGCAATCTTTGCAGAAGTCTAATTTGAATATGATATTTTTATTTTTATAATGATATGTTCCGGTGTTGGGTTTTTCTTTTGCTTGTAACTGCTACAAGAAATGCTCGTGGTCGTGTTAGATATGGGCAGTTGGACTGCCTGCCTGCTTTGTAGATGGATTTCATTGTTCTCATAGTAACATGTTATGAATTTTACAAGTATGATCTCAAATATGTTTATTGCTGTTTGTTAGTTAGCCCAAGAAGCTCCAAGTGAGCTGTGTCCAAATTGAATTTGGTTTGAATTGTTCAACGTTCATTCGCATTCTCCCATTTCATTTGTTTAGACTTTGGTGGTTGATTACTTTTATTCAGTAAACTTGAACGTGTAATTCTTCAGTACAGGTTAATATTATCTGGTAATTCATTTGCTTCATTTCTAGGTTTCAGGAATTGTTTATTTAAGCCATTGGGTCAGCTTCTCTAGCAAAGATTTCTTTACCAACCGTTGTTTTTTTTTTTTGAAACGATGTGGGCAACTAACTAAACCAGTTGCTGCAGATTTTAAGTGAACATGGTGTCCGGTAGTGTGTCTGTTGGGCGGTTGGTTACCAACCCCGCCCCACTGACAGACCATCAGTCGTTTTATTTGTGGATGTTTGTGTTGTTGTTGCCCTGATCCTCCTGATGGTTTTTCTGTGTGTCGATTGTGTTGGCTTCTTGAGCTAATATCTGTTCTGTTTGGTTTAATGCCTCTCGCATATTTTGTTTCTTGGGTTTTGTTCGGCCATTTTAAGGAAGCCAAGTCGGTGTTTTCATCTGTGAATGAAGGGGTTCTTTGGGTTTCTATTGCTTTTAGCCCTTGATCGGTTTGATCTACAATGGAAATTGCTGAAAACTGGTTTGGAGTTGTTTGAATCTTTAGCATGGATTGATGTGTGATTCTTAATTGTCTTCGGTTCAATCATTCTAGGCCCAAAACCCAAGGGAAAATGTTTACTAGTGTGCTTAATTTCTGCACTACCCAATGTGCTTAAATTCCTTCGGTTCAGTGCGGCCTCATTAAAAAAGCATAACATAACAGGTTTACATAGGACAAGTTTGATGGAAACAACCTTTTGCGGCCCAATAGACATACATTTTATATCATTGTTCCTAATTTTACAGCTTAGCTTATACGTACGATCGTATAATTTTTTTTTTGCTTCCCAGTAGATGCAGCAGGTCGCTTGTGCCCATCGAACAAGCTCAATTCATGCCTTCCGTCCATACCATGGACTAAAAAAACTAAAAACGCCTTCTTCACCTAAGATTTATCCACCCAGGTGCCATGAATGATTTGGCCCCTTGAGGTTTTATTTATTTATTTATATCGAAAGAGCATTTCTCAGACAACTACGAGGGAGTAGTGCATCTTTGTTTATGTTGTGTTCTTCCCCGCCACTGAAAGCAGCGGTAAAAACTAGTGTTCTTTCGCAATAACACTCAAAATTATGCAAAAAGAAAGAAAACACTGTACACACAGATATACAATTAGTTTATTCTGGCCCATGGATTCATTCACCGATTGACAAGTTAACACACCTGGTAAACGGAAATGCCATAGTTACTTGTCCTAATTAACCTCTCTTCTCTTCTTGCAAACTAAACAAACCCCAGATATGGTAATTCATCACAAGTTAAAACAGTTCCAACCTCTGCAAATGCCTACCAGGAAAGCAAAAGTTTAGGTCCAATCCCACTATTTCTTTCATATTAGGTATCAGATGTTCAGTTTTCGTTAACCTCGTTTATTATGATCTGGAACTTCAACTTCTGATATTATTTGTCAAACCCTTTTGTGTTCAAAATAGATTTTTTAAAATAAAAAAAGTATAGAAAATATTCATTTTTATATAACATTAAATTCAAAACGTTTACAAATAAAACTACAAATAGTCAAACTAAACAAAGAATCCAAAAGGACAGCATGATAGTTCCTTATGTTTCCTTGAGAAAATATCACTGTCCCTTTTAAAAAAATGCAAGGACAGATCAAATACAACCAGAAAATACTTAATACATTTACACAATTACACTCCCTAACTTAGTTGTATTGTATTCTATATCCACGCCAAACATTAAGCAGCCGATGGGGCATTAATATAATGAACAACGCCAGCCTCAGCCAACCCTGCGAAAATTTGTTGCAGGTCTGCGTGCTCTTCCTCATCAGCTTCTGCTTTGCCGGTGGCCACAACATTTTTGTAGTCAAGCGACTCATCGTTGTAAATATCCCACCATTTTGCCACCAACTTCTTAATGTCTTCCCTGTTCATGTTCTCCTCTTTTCCCGTATACCTCCAGGGTTTGGAGCCAGCAGCACAGTAGTGAACCACCTTGGCCTTTTCTAGCTCAATGTTCTCCGGGTGGCGCCATAGCATGGCCATCACCAGGTTGTAAATTGGAGGAATGGGCCTGTAAATGTCCCTGAAGAACATGTTCAGATAATCCTGCTCCGCAAATGGGGTAGGAGGGGTAACTTTGAGAGTGGTCAACAGGTCCTTATAGACAGAAAGGCTGGGTTCATACAAAAACATGCCAGCGTTGAAGTAAAGAGGAGGCTTAGGACCCAGCTGAGAATGCCATTGGACCTTGTTAGGACACTGTTGGCAGTATCCAATCTTGTACTGTGGGGTGTGGCTCCAGGTTTTCTCACAGAAGCAATCCATCACAGCATAAAAGTAACCATCTTCCATTTCGAACAAGTGGTCTGTGTTGTCAAACACTTGGATGTCTCCGTCCAAGTATATCATCTTGGAATACTCAACAAACTGTACATAAAAAGTAAGAAAATGATTCATTTTGGAACATCTTTTTAATTAAATTCCCAAATAGAACATGCAAAGATATTATTATATTAATATTTACCTCCCAGATACGAAGCTTGGAATAGTTGATGACATAGTAAGCCATGGCAAACTGGGTCTGATTCTCGGGTGGGTACACAGGCTCGATCTCCTTGAGTATGCAACCCTGTTCCACAAGTATCTTCCTGTGGTCCTCCGGCACGTCCGGCAAAAGAGCCACCACAAGTGGGTACTTGCTCTTAACCTTCCTGAGTCCCTTGGCTAACCCCACCACGCCCTTGACGTAGTCACCGTTCCCTGCCAAGAACGTAACGTAAGCGTTCTTGGGAGGGATGGGAGCTTTGGCGGCGAGAGTGGCAGCTTTGGTACCGGTGATGTTAGGGGCCATGTTTGAAAATTTTGTTGCTTAAATGGTGAAAGGGTAAGGTAGGGTATGGGTGTTTCTAGCTTAGTGTTTGGCTTGAAGGAAAATGAGGTTGCGTTGGTGTTGCAAGAGAAAGCTCAGTTGGTGGTGTTAGGGAGGGATGTGGGAGGTGGTGTTTATATAGGCCATAAAAAAACGCGTTGGCCCACCAGAAAGAGAAAGGAAAAAAAGAAATAATATTTTATGATATTGTGGTTAATTAATTCATCCATTAAAAATAAAAATACAATTAAATACTAAATATATCTTTTTATAATAACCTATGATATTACAGCCTTAAATATAAAATTAAATGCGTGTATTTCTATGTGTGACAAGTCTCAGACTTCAATTTTATAGGCAGCACTGTTGAATTGTTTTAATATTGTATTTAAAATTTTATAAATAATTAAATATTTTTTAGTTCATTCAAAATTTAACTGATATAATCTCCATAAACAATAGTTAAAATAAATTAAATTTTATATTAATTTTTTAGTTTAGTTTTGTAAGTATAACTTTTAAAATCTCATTTATATTTATCAATTAGTCTCAACAAGTGCAGTAGAAAGTAATCATTCAAATTAACTCAATTCATTTTATTTATACTATTAAAATTTATATATATTTTTTAAATTAACTATTTATTACATTGTACTAACCATTTATTCTTTTTGTAAATATTCTTATTGCTTGTTGAACAAAATCAAATCATTCTCTCACCATGTAATAAAACGAGGAGAAATTATATTATGAGTCATTCTCGTCACGTTATCTATGTGACCAACTAATAAAAATCACATATCTCGTTATTTTTTATTCATGTTATATTTTTTACAAAGTGAATTTTCACTTATATTTACTGTAAATCAATTTTAAAAACAGTTTTTACCAAATGAAGATTCATTTAGTAAAAATATGACATAAAAAAATAATAAGATATGTGATTTTTATTAGTTGGTCTCATAGATGACGTTTATCCAAAACGAGGGTAAATTAGAATTTCAGTTAAACTTATTTTGTTTTATTTACAGCTTAACTAACTCCAACTAACCGACATCACCAAACATACCTGGCTCACTGTGATATTGCCACGTAATCCACTGAGAGTCAGGTAGTTTCCTTGTAGACTGTTTGTTATTCCCAGTTTAAATGAAAGTGGCGAAACGTCACCGTAGGGTCCACTAAATCTACTGCGTGCTGAAAACCTGGCGCCACGTGTCAGCATCGTATATAGAAGTCGGTGATTTTGCTTGTTAGTTGTTTGAATAACGGTCCAACAAAACCATTGCATTTATTTTTCTCATTTGTTTATCTTTTTCAAAGTTGGTTATGACCCACAATTACAATTAAGATAATGAAACTTTTCAATACATTAGATTAGATTTATGGGATATTGTTCTTTATTTAATGGACTAACCGACCAAATTTCTATGATAATGTTTTTAAAGAAAATCTTTTTGACTATCAACTTTAACTTTCATTCCATGTTTTACATTCAAATTTTAATATTTTAAAATTTCAAAATCATTTTTATCTTATATAATGATATTGATATTTATTTTTTAATAGTCATTTAATAAGGTACATATATCTTGTAATCAAAGTTATTCGAATATAGGTATCCTAAGATAAATATTTTTTTAATGAGACATTTACTTATTCAAATATTACTTTTAATTAATTCAAAGATAAAATGAATTATTAAACGATGGAAAGAGGGTTGGTCCAAGTGGTAAGCAACTTGGTATCGCTTAAGCATGTCTTGAGTTTGAGGCATTTGTGTATGCAGAAAATCTTCCTCAGGACACTCACCCACCAAAATCATGTGTACAACACAGGTCAGATTAGTCAGAACAAAGCCTTAGGTAACCGAATGCAACAAAAAATGAATGGTCAAGGAAGCATGTCCAGAATTCTAGGAATGATTCCTTGAATTGGTCACCGACTTCAGCATGGTTAATGGTTTATATGCCAACGTATATTTTTCAAAAAAGAATTTTAAATTTAAAGGTGGATATATAAGTTTACATTTCTTCTTTGGTGGGGTAAGATTACATCACACTTGATCAGATTTTGGGTTGCTTGTAACTTGTAAATTAACAAATGTCTTTACTCATATCCACATCTCTACATTTACTAATGGGAAAATGTAATTTTTGGCCTTTGAATATACATTAGATTAGATTAGATTTTGGGTTGCTTGTAACTTGTAAATTAACAAATGTCCATATCCACATATCTACAATTTAATGGAATAATATGTAATTTTTGGTTTTTTGAATTTAGAACTTTAGTCATTCCGATATTTAAATTTATTTATTTGAGTTAATTCTGAAACCTGTATTTTTTTTCTCAGTTCATGAGCTTGAACTTTTAATCTTCTGATGATGTAACATTATCAAATTATGTCACGTTACTTCCTAAAATGTTTAAACATTTACATTATAAAATCTTGAAATAACGTTATCAAAATGATTCAAAACATCAATTCAAAGATCAACTTAAAAATATTTATCATGTTCTGAGACTAAGGTAAATAAATAAATAAACTATCAAGTTCAAGAGAAATTATTAGATGAACCTGTTTCCCCACGTCATTCTTGATCCTAACCAATAATAGTCATCCACCTCAAAGTAACTTCAAAAAAACTACACACTCCTTATTTACATGTAGAAAAGAGACACCTTTAAAAAATGAGGTGCACATATATTATTAGTTGAGACCAGAGATGACGTGATGAGTTGCTCATCTAATAATTTCTCTAAGTTCATGGTCAAAAATTACATTTGCCTTCTATTTATCTATTTCGTGGACGGAATATACATATCGAACCATTGGATATTTGTTAGACTAAGGAATTAAGAGCTAACCCCGGTAAGTTCCCTGTTCATTAACTATCGGAGCCTGTATGGGCAATGGCATGACACTCTTTCCTCGTCGGTTTAAACCATACAAAAATTTGTTATCATTCCCTGTCATTTATTTCTAATGATTTTGTTCGAATACAAACGGTACACACAATTTTAGATGAATAAGAATCTAAATAGATAGCAAGATGTTTGGAGAGAAAAAAATATTCAAAGATTTCAAATAAAGAGTGTAACATCCAACTTGTTTTTAATGGGTACTAAAATGTCCACATTTACAAATAAGACTACAAATAATCAAACCATAGAAAATAGCCATAAGGACAACATTATAATAGTCCTTTTGCTTTTCTGAGAAAATATCAGTGATGTCCCTTTAAAAAAACTGTAAGAACAGATCAAATACAACTATAAAGAAGAAAATAACACATTTAACACCCTCTGCACAAGTTAGGTGTATACTGTATTGTATTGTATTGTATTGTAACGTATAGTATTAATAATCTATGTCACCAACCGAATTTAGCCTGCAAACATTAAGCAGCGGATGGAGCTTTAATATGATGAACAACGGCAGCCTCCGGCAATGCTGCCAAAAATTGTTGCAGGTCTGCTTGCTCATCCGCATCAGCTTCTGCTTCACCTAAAGCTATTTCAGTTTTGTAGTCAAGCGACTCATCATTGTAAATATCCCACCATTTTGCCACCAGCATCTTAATGTCTTCCCTGTCCATGTTCTCTTCTTTGCCTGTATACCTCCAGGGTTTGGAGCCAGCAGCACAGTAGTGAACCACCTTGGCCTTTCCTAGCTCAATGTTCTCCGGGTGGCGCCATAGCATGGCCATCACCAGGTTGTAAATTGGAGGAATGGGCCTGTAAATGTCCCTAAAGTACATGTTCAGATAATCCTGCTCCGCAAATGGGGTAGGAGGGGTAACTTTGAGAGTGGTCAAGAGGTCCTCATAGACAGAAAGGCTGGGTTCATACACAAACATGCCAGCGTTGAAGTAGAGAGGAGGCTTAGGACCCAGCTGAGAAGGCCACCGGACCTTGTTAGGACACTGTTGACAATATCCAATCTTGTACTGTGGGGTGTGGCTCCAGGTTTTCTCACAGAAGCAATCCATCACAGCATAAAAGTAACCATCTTCCATGTCGAACAAGTGGTCTATGTTGTCAAACACTTGGATGTCTCCGTCCAAGTATATCATCTTGGAATACTCAACAAACTGAACATAAAAGTATGACAATGATTCATTTTCGAACATCTTTTTAATTGAAATTCCCAAATAGAACATGCAAAGATATTAATATTTACCTCCCAGATACGCAGCTTGGAATAGTTGATGACATAGTAAGCCATGGCAAACTGGGTCTGATTCTCGGGTGGGTACACGGGCTCGATCTCCTTGAGTATGCAACCCTGTTCCACAAGTATCTTCCTGTGGTCCTCCGGCACGTCCGGTAAAAGAGCCACCACAAGTGGGTACTTGCTCTTAACCTTCCTGAGTCCTTTGGCTAACCCCACCACGCCCTTGACGTAGTCACCGTTCCCTGCCAAGAACGTAACATAAGCGTTCTTGGGAGGGATGCGAGCTTTGGCGGCGAGAGTGGCAGCTTTGGTACCGGTGATGTTAGGGGCCATGTTTGAAAGTTTTGTTGCTTAACTGGTGAAAGGGTAAGGTAAGGTATGGGTGTTTCTAGCTTAGTGTTTGGTTTGAAGGAAAATGAGGTTGCGTTGGTGTTGCAAGAGAAAGCTCAGTTGGTGGTGTTGGGGAGGGATGTGGGAGGTGGTGTTTATATAGGCTATAAACAACGCGTTGGCCCACCACAAAGAGAGAGGACAAAAGAAATAATATTTTATGATATTGTGATTAATTCATTCATTCATTAAAAATAAAAATACAATTGAATACTAAATATATCTTTTTTATAATAACCTATGATATTACAGCCTTAAATATAAAATTAAATGCGTGTATTTCTATGTGTCAAGTTTCGACTTCAATTTTATAGGTAGCACTGTTGAATTGTTTTAATATAGTATTTAAAATTTTATAAATAATTAAATATTTTTCAGTTCATTCAAAACTTAACTTATATAATCTCCATAAGCAATAGTTAAAATAAATTAAATTTTATATTGATTGTTTAGTTTAATTTTGTAAGTATAACTTTTAAAATCTCAATTATTTATCCATTAGTCTCTGTTAAATGCAATGAAAAATAGTTTATTCAAATTCAATTTAATTTATTTTATTTATAATATTAAAATTCAGATCTTATTTTTTAAAATCTAACTATTTATTATATTGGACTAACAATTTATTCCTTTTGTAAATATTATTATTGCTTGAACAAAATCAAATCATACTCTCACCATGTATCAAAACAAGGGTATATTAGAATTTCAGTTCAATTTATTTTGTTTTATTTACAGCTTAACTAACTCCAACTAACAAACATCAACAAATATACCTGGCTCATTGTGATGTCGCCACGTATTCTACTGAGAGCCAGGTAGTTTCCTTGTAGACTGTCGGTTATTCCCACTTTAAATGAAAGTGGCGAAACGTCATCGTAGGGTCCACTAAATCTACTGCGTGTAGACCCCCTAACGCCATGTGTTAGCATCGTATGTAGAAGTCGGTGATTTTGCTTGTTGGTTGTTTGAATCAACGGTCCAACAAAACCATTGCATTTATTTATTTTTCATTTGTTTATCTTTTTCAAAGTTTCTAGTTAAGTTGGTTATGACCCACAATTACAATTAAGATAATGAAGCGTTTTAATACATTAGATTTATGGGATATTGTTCTTTATTTAATGATTTTAGTAAAAAAACAGATGATGTTCGTTTTAGAAATTTGTTGCCAGTCATAATATTTATGTGTGTATTGTCAAAAAATTAACATCTATGAACATATATTACTTTATAATCGTTTTTAGACTATTAAAATTAATATTTAATAATTATTTTAATAATTAATTAAATTTATTAATGAACGATGTGAAATCATATAATACAATTAATTAAAAAAATCAACTGATTTTTTATGTTTCATTTACAGTTTAACTAGCTCCAACTAACAAACAGCACCAAACACACCTGGTGCACTGCTCAAAATGGGTGTAGGTAGGAAAGAATTATTAGATGTATTGACTCGTTACATTATTTATAATTTTATCTAATAATATTTTTTATATTATTTTTTTAATGTGAATCTTTTCCTCTTTCTATATATAATTTAGAATTGAGTACTTACTTAAAAATTATATTAATATGATTAAATATTATCTGATGGATCATAAACAATATAATAAACCGAATCCATTTAATAATTTATAGTAGGCGGGGGAAGTTAGATAGTGTAGGGTCCATTGTGATATGGCCACGTAATCCGTTGAGAGCCGCCTGGCTTCCTCATAGACGTCGGCTGTTCATATATATTTTTTAATTTTGGTTGCAAAAGTCACCGTAGGGTCCAACATATCGATTGCGTGTCGACCACTGTGGCATTACTAGCTGCCATGTGTCATAACCGTATTTAAAAGTCGGTGATGGACTTGTTTGAATCAACGGTCTAATTAGAACAATCTCTTATTATTTTCATTTTCAAAGTTTATAGTTAAGTTACTTAGGACCCACGGTTGCATTAAGACGGTGAAATGTTTCAATATATTAAGTTTTTGGGACAATTATTTTTTATTTAATGGACTAACCGACCAATTTTTTAGGATTATTTCTTCTTCTAAAATATAATAACTTAACTCACAAGGCACATCCGATGTTTTACATTCAAAGTTTATAGTTAAGGGTTATTTCTTTCTGTATTTCAGGATAGCATATCATGAGGGGAATATGCCCCATAATATCATCCCATTTAGCTTCAATTAAGTTCAGAGCTTCATTCAGTTTTGGAATGGCCAGTGGTGAAACAATGGACCTGAGATTTCCAACCCTGAACCTGAAGAACCTAAAATCCATGTGACCTGGCTCTACGTTGCCATTTAGTATCAACATTCTTGATATATAAGTCATGGACGAATTTGTTTAGTATATTTTTAAAATATTTTATAATTTACAATATAATTAATATTTTATAAATTTTAAAATGTTATAAGAATATATTTATAATTAATATAATGTTATTATTTTTTATTCTTCTTCATTTGTTTTTTGGTTGTTAAGATAAATTATAAATAATGTTACAATATTAATATATTTTAATTGAGGCTACAAATATATTTTTATAAAATTCTGTTATGGAATCTGGACTCCACATATTCGGATCCGACTCTACAAGATCAAATTTAGGAGACTTAATGATAATTATAAAAAAGATTTAATTAAAAATATTAAAATATTTTAAGTTTAATCTGAATTTCTAAAATATTTATGCGGACCAAATTATAATTTTCTGTGGCCCTTAAGGCCTCAATTGTATTCCGCCCCTGTCTATGTGAAGACTCAAAAACTAAGAATTATTCAATGAATATTTAAAGAAAAAACAAGGAATAAAGAGTAAGCATATTGCTTCCACTTAAACGTCATTTGGTTGATTCCTCCAATCGGTTAAAGCACCAAACAATGAACCCAGTCTGAAACAAATGTTGTTGTAGTAGTAACATGAGCTGCAAAACACTTGGGTTTTTTTTTATCATTACTTAAATTTATTGATTACATATCACTGAAACACACACATGGACCCTTCTCCTGCTGGAAATTCAAGGCTCATTTTCTCTAGTTCAATTCTCTCAAAAGCTGATACAGGGAAGGATCTGGACAGACCGGCAGGGGTCTTGAAAGTGATCTCACTCAGTGTGACCCAGATCAGAAGCTCCTTGCTCTTAACCCCGTTCAGCTTCTTTATCCTGTTCTTCTCAATCACAGCCGTGACCTCAGTTGCATAGGAAACAAGCTTCCCAATCTTTTCAAACTTGTGGGTTATGCCCCTTTTCTGTTTTAGCCACGCGAACCCTGTGTTTCACGTATCCGCATTCCTCGATGTCTTTCAAGGGCAAGAGCCCCCGGGGCATGCCCATCTCTTCCAGCAAAGACTTGGATTTCTCTGCACAAATCTCATCCCCATGGTTTACTTCTGATGCTCTGCCTTTGATCTCTTCTGTCACCACAGACATCTTTACTTGTTGGAAAAGGTAGCTTAATGGCTGAGCTCTTGATATACTTTTCAACCTATGTATCCACCCTTGTGGCACCCAAATATTTTCCATGTTGCCACTATGGCAATTGGCTAGCATGCATGGCCTACACCATCACGTGTTCAACTAAAGCTGGGGGTTGGGGTTTTGCCATAAATGATCCCTGGTCCATCCTGGCTGCTGCTGCTCGTTGGTAGTTTATGTGCGGTGGTTTCACGTGTACATCTCTATACTCCAACGCTAAAAAATTTAATAAGTCCTACCCTAAATTCTAAACCTATTTTTTTAGTGTGAGGCATGGAAATGGATAAAGATTTCTATTCAATGGGAGGGGCATTAACATTCTGCCTACCCAGTAACTTTCTTAGTTATTAATGGATTTCTGATAACAGTTTCAGACATTAAAAGGAGAAGAACGATTTGGCAAAACGAAAACGCCAAGTGTAATTGAATGGGATTTCAGTTTTTCAAGTAAACATATCATGTCATAAACACCAACCATAAACGTGTGGGGAACATTCAAAGGGCTAGGAGAACTCGGTGCTGATACAAATTTGACCACTTCATATTTGTTGATGTTAAAACAAAGACGTGGAGGACAACCAACCATGGCTGTGTCTTAGCTTTGTACAAGCAGCTCATTGATTCATATCAGCAACAAGTCACGTCAAATACAAAGATAAACTTAAGAATGAAACGGCAAAAGTAGAATGAATGAGACTTGAGTTTTTACCTCACAATCAAAACTTCATCCTCAATCCTTATTCCTATGCCTGGTACCTGCAATATGTCCACTTTCACCAAGAATATTGTCCTGTTAATCTACGTTGGACAATCTTGGTAAGGACTCTTTTCCAAGAGAATGACTTGAAAGGCAAAGACTCACATGTTCATTGGATGTCTTTATATATACACAAGTCCCGTTTATTCTGGTACAAAAACTTCAAAATAATTCTGTTTAATTTGAATTTAAACTTTATGTTTGGATTATGTTTTTTTGTAATTTATACTTCTAAATTTTAACTTTGCCCTTTCAAATCACTTTAAATTTTATAATTTGTAAACAAAAACTGTATAAATTTAATTCGGCCCGGTGCTAATGGGCTGTGTCAGGAACTGATATATTTATTACTCGAAATCTAAATACCCAGAATTACGAGTACCCAGTTATGAACACCCCGCACGTAACACGATAGAGACGAGATCTCAAGTCATCCGCCACCTAATTAACAAACATAAGATACCAGAAGAGAGGCCATTTAGAAAGAAAAAAATTCCAAAAACGCTCGAGTTCACAACTCTGCAAGACCAAAATCGCGAGCCTGATACCAAATGGGTGTCATGGAGAGCAGACAAACAAGGAAACAAACATGGAAAAACGAAAATAAAGGCTGAATGGGCATCAATACATTTTATCCATGAGACGGTAACAGTTTTTATACTACAGCACCTCTCTGTTTTACAACAGGACATGCTCCATTATCAATGCCTAAGAAAACCATTCATGCTAATTTCAGACTTTATAACAATCACATGCAATATTCCCGATGGAATGTAGGAAGAAATATAGAGATACAAATAAAATTTAAAACCCTTTCAAGCTCGAGTAGTTCTCCCGCTCAAAAAAAAAGAAGGCAAAGGACCGTGCGTCATGAGCCAGAAGAAAACCCCCGACTCTTTGGCAGCAATGAAAATGCAAACACAAGTCTAAAAATTTCACTGCAAGGAACGTAGTAAGACCTACAAAACTATAGCCAAATTTCCAAAACTAAACACTTCAACCAAATTTGAAGCCCCCAGAAGGAACGTTGGGTTGATTAGCTCCAAAATTAAAGCCTTGCTGGTTTTCATCCCCGCCATCTTGGAGATTCTGTTCATCCTCTTCTTCAGCCCAGTACCTCTCCAAGATCTTCACAGCCTTCTCATAAATCTCATGGTTGTCATGGTTTGAAGGTTTTCAATTTTATCCAACCCATCGCATTCATCAATCATTTGTGCAAATAGATTGATTCCATCGTTCATTCCCATTTCCTTATCAGCCTCACCAACCTTCAGGATGTTCTCCAGTCCTTCAAGGCACACAGTCACAATTCGTGGATCTGGACAAATTAAGAGATCACAGAGGCTTAATGCAACCTTGGTTCACCAGGAATCTGCAAAATAACAGATCATACGACTCTCATTGTACCACGTGAATATGATTTAACTGAAATGGTTAAGGGCACTTATTATGCAATGCATGCACCCCAAAAATTATATATTGTATTTCCATCATATTTATGACAAGCAATTGGAGGGGAGAGAAAAGAAAAACATCAGCTGACTTATAATCCTTAACGAGCAAGTATACATGTATGCATCATGGTTCTAACTTCTAATCTTGCATCCGGAAAAAATACCAACATATATTCTCCAGTGAATCTATGGGTGGAGGTTTGCATGTGTTCATGTGTCTTTTGCAAACATGCATGAACACTATGCCTGGTCCAATAAAGGAAAAATTGAAATGTAAGCAAAAAAGTAGCAGGAGATACTTAATCTGCTCATGAGAACCTCCAGAGGTTGCATTTGAGATGGCCCATGCAGCTTCCTTCTTAATATCGAACTCTGCATGTTGAAGAAGGTGCACAAGAGAAAGAATAATATTTGCCTCTATAACTGTCTGTGCCACGGGGAATCAAAAAATAATCAACAACAATGTGAGTGCCTTTAATTTGATATATACTGCACTACAACTAGTACTAATTGAAGTCACAGCTTAAGTAAGCAAAAAAATGCTTCAGTTACTATGAACTAAAGTTTGCAACATGCTATCGACACCTTTGAAATCATCACTAAACATAAAAGCCACATTGCCACTTCTAAGGCAACCAACCAAGATGATTGAATGATTATACCTTTTGGTTGCTGCATGCATTGAGGCAATGGAATCTTCAAAGAAGAAGGGGCACAGAGAAATTGTACCTGTATTTGAGCTCTATTTCCAGCTGTTACATTGGAGATTGTCCAACAAGCTTCTTTCTTGATACTTTTTTTGTGATTTTGTATGAGAAGTTGATAGAGATGAGGGAGCACCTTGTTGTCAATCACAAACTGAAAAATATACCCGGAGTTATTTTGCAGCTTTTAAAGGAAAGAAAGAAAGAAATTTCACAACAATTGTTTATTGTAGTGTAATCAACAACAATAGAACTTTGAAGTACCGCTTCTATATAAAAGAATTAGTTTGTTTACTATATCCTTACAATTAGATTATGCTTCATGAACAATCCAAATGAAGCAAATAACTTCAGTCCAGTAAACAACGCAAAAGAAGATAAACCAGAATCCAAGAAAAAACACTACTGATTGTGAAGACTGCCGTGGACTTGCATAAATGTACTTCATACCTGAGTTTGACTATCATCACCGGTGACAATGTTTCCCACAGTCCGAAGAGCAGGTATGAGAACTATGGGTGATGGATGACTGGCAATGGCATAAATGAATTTTAGTAAGCAGCAGTAGTAAAAATATTGTAACAAGTATATAGACACAAAAACCTTGTGAAAGAAGCAAAAACAATTCACCATAGTCAAGGAGAAGATGCACAATATCTATGCTAAAAATTTCCTGAGGGAAAAAAAATCGAAAGGTAACTAGCTTTAAAGTATTTTGTAGAGAGTGCACAAGCTTACCCTAGAAGTTCCGCCAGTCGTGGGCAGACCCCAGCTTCAATCACAGCCTGAATTTTGTCATTTGGGCCATCTGAAAGATAAGACAGTGCCCAGCAAGCATCAGTCAGAACTTCTTCATCATTCAAGTGGATAAGTTCCCGTAGAACTGGTAAAGCAGGCTTCACCTGAAAAGAAAACAAGGTTAACATCAAGAACTCCACAAACAAATTATAGAAATGTATTGTGCCAAAATACAATAAGCTAATTATGACTGAAACACTTCTCTTATGCAAAATTCAAGAGGAGCCTCGCAAAGTCTCTACCTGTTCAAATGGTGTTGGAGGCTTGCCACGGCAGAAATTAGATAATGTCCAAGTAGCATTCCTCAGCATTGATAATTTTGTTCGTTCATTTAACTGAGCTAACAATGGCATAAGTGCACCATTGCCAAGAACTAGATCTCTACAACTTGGTGAATCACCCGCGACATTACCTAAAGCCCGTACAGCCTAAACAGAAAATAGGGTGAGGATAGTACTTCGAGGCAATGAACACATAAAATGAGGATTGACAAAGAAAAGACAAATAGCATACAAGTAAATATAGCATATGGAAATTAATTCCAGTATAAATTACTCTAAGTGGGAGCAAACAAAGCAATATAGGACAGGATCTAAATATATGAAGTGACAGACAAAGTACACCTAGAAAATGTAGAACTAAAAACAGTAATGATCAGAGATTCATCGAAAGTAAGATTTTTTTTCATTTTTCAGTCACAAATACCCGAGATATAGATGAGTTATTAAAACAAGAACTGACCTGCTCTCTAACATCCTCACTAGCAGAACTAAGCAGCTGCACAAACATTGGGACAGCACCATGTTCAATAACAACCCGTGTGTGCTCAGATGTGCCAGAGGCAACATTGGTCAAAGCCCAGGCAGCTTCAAACTAAAATAAAATGGAAGTTAGTCTCAATGTTAATAATAGTCTCGGTGATAATAATATTTCTTACACAAATTATTTCAATTTAAACAAAAGAAACAAAACATTGTACTTGTAATTGCGGCATATCCTGCCTTCCGAGAAACTCTACAAACCGAGGAACAACTCCAGCTTTAATTACTTCGTCAATTGGAGGGCTGCGCTCTACAAGTAAGCAGATGAAAGTTAATAATGTAAATGGGCATTTTCCTTAACAAAGAAACCGCTTTAAGTGTAGGGTTTAGGATATAGAAGTAAAACTAACCTATCGACAACAACTTCCTAAACTGTGTTGTGGCTTCCAACTGCGTGACAGGATTGTTGGACAACACCCCTTGTACCATCAAAGGAATACTTTCCAACTGTTAGATATCATCAGGAATACCGTGTTCAGGATCCAAATAATAAAAAGCCTAAAATTCAGAAGATCTGAACCACAACAAAATCCCTCCCTACACTTTCTGAACATTTGAGCAGGATTGAAGTTTGGATATCTAACTTCAAAAACAGTATATGAATGACATTTAACCTTTTCCATCCCCTGCATGACGAAAGAGATGAGATCTAAAATGCTAAATCCTATTGGTAGAAAATAATCCTACACATGCTTCACCGAAAAGCTACTAGCTATATCATAGAATATGAGAATACTGTCATCCTAAATCCATAACCTCAAACCTCATCTTTCCCCTACTTTAAGTATGCATAAAAATTAAGAACCCAAATCTCCATGAGAATCAAAAATTATAATTGAATAATACCAACAATAATATCTTGACAAAAGTAACATTGCAATACACTCGGTTGAATCAAGATCTCAACTTTCACCATCAACAAAACTAAACCCATCAATCAAAAACTCAAAAAAAAAAAAAACAGAACCAAATATTTAAAACCCATAACCAATAAAAAAAAGGGTACCTTTTTTTCAATAGCGGCAGCATTTTGGGTGGTATCGACCAAGGGCGGCTGAGACTGAAGCAGGAGGCCTTCTCTCCGCTTTTTAAGGAGATTGTCTTCGCGCTTGTTCTTCCGGATCTCAACCAAATTGTCCTCTCTCCTCCTCATGGCCTCCTCCGCACAACCCCCGTTTTGTAACTCTTCTTCCTCACCTCAGTTCGGGTACCTGGTCGAAGCGACATTCTCTTCTTTTGAATGCTTCCCTGTGTACACCTCTGTTTGTAGAAATGACACAGTACAGGAAATGAAAGGGGGATCGTCCAAGGCGGGTAGTGATGGAGCCGTGGAGGGTAGAGACTTGGGAACGATTTGTGAAGTGATAAATTTGTTTTTTTATTATTAGGGTAAACTTCACACGAAGTTCTAATGTTTAGGTTGTATTTTATTTTGGTCACCCACTTTAAAAAAAATATTCTTATCACTTATGTTTTCAACTGTTATCGTTTTGGTCACTCGAACGTCAATTTCTGTTAACAAAAAGCTGACATAATTCCCTTTTTTATTGTTTTAAACTTTTTTTCTTCAAAGCAAAGAAATAATTCCCTTCCTCAACTATAGTACCGTGCACTTTTAACATCGTGCGTCGTTATTTTGATGGGTTCTCAGGTCAAATAAACTACCGAATGACTCCTTTTTTCGTTTAGAGTCATCAAGAGTTGTCCTAAAACCTAACAAAATATATTTTTTGTTTTCAACTTTCCTTTGCTGGATTGAAGTTATCGACCGTTGCACATGCTTTAAATCGAGAAATGTTGATCCCTTTATCGCGTTAGATCTCTTCATCGTTCGAAACGATCAACTATTCATTAAAATTTTGACTATTAGAATACTCGATTAATAAGGACTCCCTTCTCCTATTCCTTTTCGATTTCTTTTAGTTCTCTGTATTACTTTTTGATTTGTTGTTGAAGGTTTTGGTGGCCTTGAGTGGTTTAGAGAGGATGATTAAGCGTAGCAGAGCAACAATAGTAAGATGAGTTGGGGAATGGTTCGGTTAGTGATGGTGAGAGGTGTGGTAGCTTAAGGATAAGCTGAAAGTATAGGAATGGATGAGCTAAAACAATGGGGCTTGATGATGGTAGTAAGGTTTTGACGTTGGGATTGAAGGCAGTGGTCAATTTCGTGATGGTTACTAAGGGCAGTGAAAAAGAATGAAACATATGATGTGTATTACACACGCGAATGTTTTTATATTTTTAAGGCTTTATGTCAGCTTTCTGTTATTCAAGTAACAGAAATTAACGCTTGAGTGACCAAAAAGGTAACGGTTAAAAATATAAATGGTAAAATAATTTTTTTAAATTGAGTGACCAAAATAGAATATAACCTAATCATAAGGGACTTCCATTGAAGTTTACTCTTATTGTTATTATTATTATTATCCAAAAAGTACAGTAATTAGATTTAGACAGATTTACTGAATGTAGATGGCCAATGGAAAGTATTTTTTGTGAATAAACTACACTCATGGTCACTACAGTTTTAACATTATTTTTATTTTGGTCACTATAATTTTAAAAGTTATATTTTAGTCACTAGAGTTATAAATAACAAAATAGTCACTCGGACAATAACTCCGGTTAGATTAATAGCGTGACATGTTAGCAACAATGATTAATATCTAATTTAACAACATTTTCTAACTCTAAAAAATAAAAAATCTCCATATTCCAGTGACCTATCATTAGTCCAAACATTCAGCACCACTATTTATATGTTTTGGTCCTTTATTGCTCTCTTTATATGTTGGGCTTTTATTCAAACTGTTTCTGTTGAGCTCTTTTAATTCAACTGTT
Organism: Hibiscus mutabilis; assembly: GCA_019671005.1. Lineage (NCBI taxonomy): Eukaryota > Viridiplantae > Streptophyta > Magnoliopsida > Malvales > Malvaceae > Hibiscus > Hibiscus mutabilis. The sequence goes on from CM033743.1 coordinate 3,229,703, forward strand.
TATTGGACCATTTTGTGAATGAAACCGTCTTCCAGGATTTAAAAATAATCTGGCCCAAATAAAAAACTGGGAGTTTTAAGTACTCAAAACTTCGTCTTCCCCTCGAAATAACCCAACAATTTGTTCACAGCTTAACAAAAAACCTAACCATGGCATTGATGCAAGTTCTTAACAGCACAAAGGCAGTTCCTTTTTCAAATCCATATGGGTTCTCGAGGTTCTTCTCCAAGTCAAGTTCATTTATTGGTAAGGTCTTCTCTTTCCTTCTTAAACAATGGCAAGAACATTAGAAACGAAATATCCCCATAGTTCCTTTTGGTTCCTGGGAAACTAATAGAATCTCATTTGTGTTAGTTTAATTGGTTGTGCTTCTTTAGGATTTTTCAGGTTTAATGAGGATTTTAGGGAAAAAGTTCAGATCTTTTTTCTCAGTTCAGTGAACTTGCATGATTAGCTAAATCATAATGGTTGAAAAGAAGAGATGCAAAAGAAAGACTGGGCTTTTCTATTATTGTTGTTAGATTATTAGGTTAAGAATAGCTACATAGACTTAAAATGAAGTTGATCCTTTTTCATGTCTACAAGAGTTAGTATCACAAGAAGAATTTATTTTCCCAAAAGTAATTATGTTGTAAATGTCATGTCTTTTTTTTGTAATTGTAATCTTGAAATGATGAAAATTGAATTTGAGAAGTGATCTTGTTCTTGTTGCAGAGAAGGTTGGAATACCAGAATTTCTGAATGGTGTAGGGAATGGGGTTGAAACTCATGTAGCAAAGCTGGAATCCGAGATTGGTGACTTCCAGAAACTGCTCGTCACCCGCACTCTTAACCTCAAGAAACTTGGAATTCCTTGCAAACATGTAACGATTTCCGACTCACACTAAAACACAAATTTTGTTTAATATGCATGCCTACATTGAGGAACTGCATAATTTTGTGTAGCTATGATTATCTAATTATGCAGTATTATTGATAGCTTTTGTGTATACTATTTTTTTAACGCTCCCACTATGTTGCCCCTAGTTTAGGATATAAACTCCTAGCGCAATTGCAGCTGACTAAACCATTACTACTCTGTTCTTTTATGGCCTTAGTCTAAAGCTGTGTGTTTATTATTTTGTTTGAATTGGTTTGGCTAGTTCATTAGCCTGTGCTACTTGGGATCTTCCAAAGCTTAAGCTTATGAATATGGGAGCTGACAAATAGTTTGAAAGAGCGGGATAGAATAGAATGGAAATCATAATTGATAGAATGGTTTTAGCGGCCATGATTTAGGCTTTGCTTGGTATGAAAGAAGGAAACAAGCGAGGATGTTTTCTGTTGTTCATAGCAAGCAAAGCGGGAAAGTGTATTCTCGTCTATTTCAGAGGACGTTAGCATCAGCAGATAATTCTGCACTTTTTAATGTGTGTAGAGAAGAAGTTTCTCGCATTAGCTATATAGCATGCAATGCGCTGGTTTATCATCAACCTGATGGGTTAGTTCCTGCAGCTATGATTACTAATTATCTGATTGTTATACAGAGTAGAATGCCGGCATAGATTCTTGATATCTGCCAAGTTGTATTATCTTCGTGCAGTTTTTCTGTCTTGTGGTAGTTTTATCTGTGATGTTTACCATCATTTGATACACTCTTGTTATCGTATGAAATATTTTGTTTTTAGGTTGTAAAAAGCTTTGCAATTTAAGTACATATATTTGTAGAATTGTCATTTCATTTCTACTGGGATTGAGTTAGCCACTCATGGTCTTTTTTGGGTCTTGCAGAGAAAGCTGATATTGAAATACACACACAAATATAGGCTGGGTTTGTGGAGGCCGAGGGCTGAACCATCCAAGGCCTAATTAATCAGTCTAGTTATTTGGGGGCTATACAATGATGTTGCTGTTAGAACCCATTCTTTATCCTTTCTTTCTCGAGATTGAGTACTGAAAATCGACATTCTAATCAAATTTCTGAGTATGTAATTGCAGTTTGCAACTCTGGTTTCTTAAGAGATGTTGACTGTTGAATAGTACCGGCTTGCCCGGAGGAACTTTCTCAGTATCCAGGACCTTGTGTATCCCATTGCCAAATAAGTCCATTCTTCCATAACTAGTTATATGTGCTAACTGTAATTCGCTGCCCTCAACTATAAAAATAATTAGACTGAAGTAACCATGTCTGTCTGTAGTGACCACACCCGTTTACACATGTTGAATTGAGGGCCATAAACACATGCATGCATGCATGCATACATAGTTTCATTGATTTCATAAAGCAAAGAGAAATGAATATAACATGCAAATCAATGGTGGATGGATTGAGCTTGGTTACCTTGGAAGACTATGACACAGATGAAGAGAATAGTGATGATTGTTGCAAAAACACTGGCCCGTGATGAAGATGCCTTCTCAGCTCTCTTTTTCTTTAATGCCTTGATTCTTTCGTTCCTTGCATGCCTAAACCTCGAAAGTCGAGAAATTTCCCTAACCAATTTGATATCAGTTTCGCTCAACGATCGGCCACCGGGAGGTAGTGGTGGTTTTCGAGGCTTCTTTGATCCCGTGCTCGTCTTTCTCTGGTCCCTCAACACGTTTCTGTCTCAACACTAGCCCTCGCCCTTGCAATATCCTCCACGTTAATCATTGTTGCATCCTCTCCTGAAATGAAGGAATGCTTATTGCCAATTGTAGCGGTCAATGCAGATACATTTCGAATGGCAATCAACTCATCCAGATCCATACCTTGGCGAGGAAGATGTCTAAAATGTTTTTCTTTGATTCCATCTCGATAATCACCGATATCACTTGTGGTGGTGGATGCGGTGGTGCCACCACTTTCCAAATCTACAACTTCTTCCCTTGAATCTACTTTACCCATATGAATATAAGAAATATTTCATCACATTCTCTGAAAACCATGAAGGTGCAAACTATATATCTTCATCCTTCAATCCAATGCAGCTCACTTCCCTTGTCATACATCTCTTGGATGTTGTCAACCATACATACGTTGCACATTATGTTTTGCCGTTTCATTTTTTCAACAAAATATATGCCAAAATAATGTCTGGTTTGGTAATGCTGTGATTCTTGTTTACAACTCAAAGCAGGTAATGAAGCGACCCAGATAATCTGTTGGACCTTTTCTGATCCCAACACACTAAACCACAATTTGTGTCTTTGGTCATTCTTTTCATTGGCAGTTCTTCCCCTAAACCCGAAGAAGAAAGGGCAGACTCAAGATGGGAAGAAGGCATTTGCAAAAGATGTAGGGTAGGGGTGTAAACGAGCCGAGTCAAGCTCGAGTATCGTTAAACTTGAATTAAATTTAAAAACAAAAATTAGAGTTCGAACTAAATCCTAATTTGCTGATCCTTATTCCCAAAACCTGTCATCCATTGTTAATTTAACTTAACCCTAAATCTCAATTCAGACTCTAAACCCTAAATTAACCCCAAACCCCCAAAATTAAACACTAATTAATCAATGTAATATAATATATTATATTTTTCGAGTAGTTCGCGAACTTTTTGAGTCGGATATCGAATAACTCATTTTAACTCGTTAAAAACTCAAGTCGTTAAACTTAAATAGATCGTGATATGTCTCGTTACATTTACGGTTTTGGTCCTAATGAAGGGTGACAATCGAAGCCGCCAAGGATCCACGTGTGGGAAGATTGTCCCCAATGGGGGGGCCACAACAGATGTTGAAACTTGTGAGTCAAACTTTGTTTTGTCACAAGATAAGGAGTCATAATTAGGACAATGGACTTGTGTGCCTGAGAATGAGGCCACGACTTTCATTTACAGTGCAGCAAATAACACAATGCAGCACCGCCCCTTTTAACTCCGCATGTGGCCAAACTGCCAAGGAACCCCCCCCCCCTCCTGTTTGTTTGGCATACATTTTGTCCTCTTCCTCCCCCGCTTTGGTGTTTTTAGGGCCCTCCAACCCTATGTGTCCCCCACTTTGTTGGGGCCTCTCTCCCGTAATCCTTATGGCGGTCGGTCCCTTTGACAACTCAAAAGCAATTTATTGTTTCGTCCTTTATTGCCCCCTCCATCTTTGTTTATTAAACCCCTTTTATACATCATGGAGCCAAGATACAAGCAGGGAATTCCATGTTTTGATAAGGCAAGTTATGTTTAAACTTTAAAGCCTGTTAATACAAACCAATTGATCAATTTGGTTTAATTGCACCAAACGTCCTTAAACTATAACTTAAATCTTAAATCACTCTCAAATTTCAAAACATTTTGTTTGTGTTCTTAAAGTATCATTTTGTCTCATTGAGTGGTCCAAGTAATAAAAGAATACTTGTTCTTTTTAAGTTATTCGAATTCGAGAAACATAATATGTAGGTGTGTGAGTTCATCCAAATTTAAAACATGACTAAAATACTACCTTATAGTTGAATTAGAATACTAAAAACTAATCTAGGCATTAGCTTAGGTGTTAAATACCATCTCAATTTTGACGTGACATATATTCAAAATACGTGAGTTAAATACGAGCCTAACTACTGAACGGATAGTTTGGATCTGATGAGTTAAAAAAATAAATAATAATTCTAAATTTAAACTTGGATATCTGTTTTTTAACGCATCAAATCTAAATTATCTCTATATATATATAGGTATAACCATATTTAGAACATTCATATGGAGACCTTTGTTATAATCATGATACAACTTTGTGGCTAATGATAAGAAATTGTTGTGAGAGATAAAATGAAGGGTGAGATCGGCAGCTGTGGTAATGCAGCCATAGCCATTCATATGGAGAATAATGCATTGGGAGAAGGAGAATATACGGTTGTTGATCCAATGAACCATATAAATTTGGGTTTGCTGACATGACAGTCGGTGACACGTGGTACAACTATACATATATAACGTCACTGGATGGACATACGTGTCACAAGCTTACAACAAGGCAAAGAAAACAACTAGTCGAGATAATGGAATTTCTTTGCCCACCACCTGATAACCTGACCCTCCTTCAGCCCTTTTGTTTCTTCCTTCGTTTTTTTAGCTCCATCCATCCATATCTACACCCTCGCACGCACACATACATATATTATATATCAAGCAGAATAAAAATTATTTACCTTTTTTTATACCTTTATTTATACTTTCATATTAAATTTTTAAGTTTAGAGTTTAGAATTGAAGTTTAGATAATTTAAGATATGGTGTATTTTTTAGGGTTTAAGATTTAGAATTTAAGGTTAGGGCTTTGAATTTAATTTTTTTAGTGTAGAACATAAAAATGATAAGAAAATAGACAGAAATTTTTTGTCCATGTCAAGCCTATCCTAATAACAACATTTTCATGTCAAATGGCTTAAAATCTTTAGTATTGAAATGAATTTGATTCAAAATTTATGACAAATAAAGTTTAGATTATGATTCCTAAACAACCTCTTACCTTGTTTCTTATTTAAGGGGAAAAAACCATAACAAGATTTGGACGTTGTTCTTTAAGTAAAAGAATAAAATTTAATTGTGAGAGTTTTGATGTGATTAATAATATCAATTCCATTTTGATTTTGGAATTCAACGAGGGTAGACTGCAGAGGCTATTGGTGGGACTTGATAGGTAAAAATATGATAAGTTGATTTAAATTTTGATATATAGTAGCCTGGCAAATAAATGCTGGCACTTACTTTGCTCACCAAGATGAACTAAGAAAATAGTTCACAAGTACTTACAAATAAATTGGTTTGGCAAGATAAAGTGTTAGTAATTTTTTTAAGTGTTCGAAATTTGATATTGTAAATGGAACTTATTGAATTAGAAGAGTCATCTGAATGAATTTTTATAGCATCCGATATAAATTAATTGATCAACATTTTTTTGACATATCCTAAATCTATTATAAGCATACCTAAAGGAGAGAGAAAAAAAACTTTGGAAAGGATAAAGAGTACTTCCTAGTGAGTCTAGAACTCATGACTTAAGAGAATATAAAAAATAAATATGAGCAACTTAATCAATCGGTCAAATATAACTGCTCAATAGCCAATAAATTGAATATATATGTTTATACCAAAAATATAAAAGCTCATAAATTGTCCAGTGGTTTTAAGAAGCATAAGAATTCGCAGTATAATAAATATGGTTCCAGAATCCAAAAGAGTGGGGGACTCACTCGGGCTCTCTCCCGTCTCGTACAATGCAGGTTAGGTCAGCGTCGTGAGCACCTACCGTAAAATCAACACCTTCACGCAAAACCCCAAAATAAAAAGGGAAAGAAAGAAAACAAACCCTAACCATATCAGGCTAACACGATCTCCTTGGAGAATTGGAAACAACTGTACGGTGGCAAATGGAGAAAAAGTAGGAAATTTTGGGGCTCCATTGAGATTATGGGTGTGTGTCTATATATATCCCAAAATGTAGTGAATAGATAATCACCTGAATAAAGGTGATGTTGGAGAAAGCCCGAACCATCGTTTCCTTAGAGTACAAGGAGAATGAAGGGACGACAAGACAGCCTTTTGTTTTGTAAAGACCGGTAGTTTTCAATCCATACATGTTAATGTATTCAACCCGTTTGAGTAAATATAAGATATATTTTTGTTATATTCCTTGTGTTCCATAAAATTTATTTTTTGTATTTTAAAATTGTCACACTTAAATTATTTTATTGAAAAACTCAACTACTTTTATTAGACATGTTTTCTTTTCTACCCTTCTTTTAGTTTTCTAACCAAACAAACTTTAACATTTCAATGATGAAATATTCATTTTAATTATTTTACAACACATTTCTTACACAAATTTTTTCTTCTTACAACTACGTGACTAGAAACAAGATTTGTAGGACGAAAGGGTACTATATATTCGGTCTTCTGTAATGATACTGTGATTTATTCGTTTCAAATCTTTCGAAAACATGCCTTGAAGCCTCTGAAAATCTCATAATGCGACCCTGTTAGAGAATTATAACGCTATCAATATGATAGCTATCAAGTTCATCTGATTTACTAGTTGACTCTATTACTTAGTAGATTGGCCTATTCTGTCAATCTATTATTACCTATCGACTTTTAGGTCTGACGTCACTTACTAGAGTGACATTTATGAATAGAAATTTCTATCTTTTTTCGATGCTCTCGTTTATATCTCCACAGTAAAAATTATGTTTAGGGTTATGGTTTAAGACAAGGGTTTAATGAATTAAGATATGATATATATTTAGGACTTAATGTTTAAGGTTTAGAACCTATGGTTAGAGCTTAGATTTTAATTTTTTTAGTGTTGCGACATGAAAATAGGCACAAAAAAAGAGAGATTTTTTGTTCGATATTTATACACTACTAGAGATTATACGAAAGAAGAGAACCATTAAACTATAGAAATGTCCTATCCTTTAAAGTCGCCAGTAATAATGACTCTGCATCTGAATCAGAAAGATCAAACCGCTATAAATCACTTTAATCTTATTTTTATTATCAATAATTTTAAATTTAAAAAAATCTCTTATAGTATAAGATTTAATGCTTTTTAACTCAACAAGTGTCCCAGTAAAAAAATAGATGATATTCATCTTAAGAGATACATATTTAAATTATTTTGTCTATAAAATATATATATTATTAAATAATTTAAAAATATATATGAATAGATATTATATTATAATTATATTTAGACCATTAAAAAAATCAATGCTTTTTTAATTTTCTTGTAGGTTTATTATGGAGGGGATGACAATGATTCAATTAACTGGCGCCGATTACTTGTGGTTATTGCATAAGAGACACATGTTAGTTGGAGAAGAAAAAGTAGACTGGGGCATGTTTTTTGTTTGGTTGCGTTCACATTGGTTTTGTTTTAATGAAGGCACATGGTTGCATGTGAAAATATGGTGAGTAAAATTAATATGGTGAGTCAGGCATATGCATGAGCCTACGGAGAAGGAAAAGCATAAAAGTATTTAATAAAAGAATAAAACTTTGATACAAAGACTATATAAAATTAATTTTACACAAATTTATGTATTTATATTATAGAAAATTAAATTTTTAATTTTTAATTCTAATCTTAAAAAATTAAACCTTAAACTTTATACACTAAATTCTAAATATTAACCTTAAATTTTAAATCCTATAACCTAAATCTCTAAACCTTAAACCCTAAATTAAAAATCTAACCTCTAAAATTAAAAACCACGTATAAACTAAAATTTTTAAAGTTTTTTCTTTAATAAAATAATGTGAACTGTTGGACAACAAAGAAATATACAAAAAAACACCCCCACCACAATAGAACAAGGCCATGTGGTCCTTGGATCGATAATTTATAAATTTTGCAAAATGGGGCTTCCTCAAAACTTCTATTGACCAGCCATCCCACGTCTCAATCCCAAAATCGGACAGCTTGGCTTTCATGTTTCCACACGTATTAGCCCTTAAATGTGAAAAAGATATTCCTATCCTTTGGGTTGGATCATTTGCCCCATTGGTGGGGTTATAATAGTAATAGCAACACCTTTATTTTATTTTAAATTTTATTCGAATAATAATAAGATACATTATATTATAAATAAAAATTAAAGACGATATAATTAAAAAGAACAATCACAATCAAAATGGAGATAACAAAAATCCTTTTCATCCAACCCTATTTTACAAACATTTTACCCATTGCAATTCAAAAAGTTTTAACCTCCCCTTTTCTTTTCTTTTTCTAGCTTTTGGGTGTCTATTGGCGCTTTGACGGAGTTAAGTGGAGAAATGGGGTGTTACTCGACGTCCAAAAGTTTGAGAATATATATATATATATAAGAAATTAACACAATTTTAAAGAAAAATTAACATCAGTTTAAAAAAATAATTCAAATTCTTTAAAAGAAATTGACATTCATCATTCAATTTCATCTACTTTTAATAAAATATGAGTTAACACTTAAAATTTTAAAATCATAATTTAAATTTTTTTACTCAGTCCGGGTGTCTCAAAAGTAATAAAAAACTATTAAAGGTTTTGAAAATTTTCCATTTCATAAATGGGCATTTGAATTTTTGACATTTTTAAGGGGTTAAAGAGGGGAGGGGGCACATGCAAGCCATTTGAAGGGTGGGACACTTCAAAATGTAGGGCCACTGAGGCACATGTGCTGTGGCTGCCAAAGGGCTACTTAATCAAGGACATCTGTAGTGAGGACGTTTTGCTCATAAAAACACCTCCCATTACGTCCATCCTATATGAAAAATAAATGGAATTACATGTATTCAAATTCAACAAATTTAGGGTTTTGTATCTTACAAATATCTCTCACATTTAAACTTTACTGCCATGTGAGAAATCTTTGTCTCCGAACTAGATTATTGGCCTGACCCTTTTGCCGACACAATTTTGATGTTTCTTTGGTTCCACTCCAACTAATTAAACCCACAAAATGAGTGCCAAAGAAGTGGTTAGTTTAGGCTTGTTTGTAGGGGGAGTTTTTAAGCTTGTAAAAGTCATGCATTTTTGTTCTATTTCTATCGAGTAAAATAATGAAAATCCCAATTCTTATGCCAAATATATATGTACACATATTTATAAATTGAAATCTTTTAAATTTTTACAGGATTGTTTTTATGTGATATAAAAATTATTTGAACTCAAATAATTTCTATTTTTACTCTGATCATTTGTTAAATTCATTTTTTTAATTTTAGAATAAAATTAAGACTACAAAACAAAAATCTTGGAACAAAGCAATTAAAAACTTTTTTTGGGTTACCCATATGATTCTCTAGGGTTTGAGGATATGGACCGATTAGCATCGCACAATTAATTTTAGTCTCCCGACGAAAATTTTTTGTATATATAAAATCTCGAATTTCGATAACTGATTAAGTGATACTAAGTTGCTTATCCTTTAGATCAACCCGTTGGTAAGCGATCAAAAACTTTAATTTAAGCCCTTTAACATTATTACTCCACCAAAACCAAAAATTAGCCGGCATTGGTAAGTTCTATTTTATTACTAATCAATATAATTAATTAAATGATGCTTTGTTTATCTTAGCTTAACAAACAAAATAATAATAAATGAAATAAAATAAACATAGTCGAGCTCAAAAAGAAGAGGAAAATTTCATGTATACACAATAAAATACAGGAATTTAAAAATCTCAATGAAAAAAAAAACAGTTTCCAAAAATAATAATACTAATAATCATAATAGAGACCTTTTCAAGAGTTGACATTAGACGCAAGCCGATCAGCCGGCGGCTGCGGTCCACCGCCGGCGAGAAACTCGGTGATAGCCGTCATGACTCGAACTTGCATCTCGAGGGCCGCTATGTAATCGCTAGTTTCCTCTAGAAGGTTCGAGAACGATAGTTTCCGGCAACCGGGAACGAGACGTCCCAAAACCTTCAACTTCCTCTGAACGACAGGCGTTTTTCTCTTCTCCCTGTTAACCGCCGGCTTCCGCAACCTCGTAGTTGCGGCGACCTTGGCTTTCTTATATCTGGCCATCTTGCGAGCGGTGAGGATCGCTCTGCTCCAACGCGTGGTTCCCTTGGCCAAAACGGCGAGGACTCTGTCCGCCGTCTCGTGGACATTCTTGGCGGCGGAGGATGAAGCTGAGGTCCGCCGAGAACGGCGGAGGGCCTGGATGAGCTTGGAGGAGTAGATATGCTGCTCGCGTTGCGTTCGCCATCGCTTAATTCTTTGGTTGCGTTGATGCGGGTGATAAGAAGCAAGCATTTGGTCTGTTATGCTTCGTTTCCTCCGTTTGAACTCGGGACACGTGTCGGGGGCGGGTTCGAGGTTGGGTATGGAGGAAGCCATGGAAAGTTGGGAATAATTGCAGAAAGGAGAGGAAATGAGCGGAGAATAGAGAGGAAAAACAAACGCAACACTTTTGAACGATCTTTGTTGGTGTGGTGTTATGGTTTTGGATTTCAGAAATTGATTGAGGGGCTTGGCCTTGGAATGACTTTATAAATGCGACTCACCCAAAAAAAAAAACCGCGGGTTCCAGGTTCTGTGTTGTGCTGTCCCCCCTTTTTTTTTTATTTGAATACTCAAGAATAAATTAATTACATAAATAATACTATTTTTTCATTGATTTACAAAATGTTGTACACGTTTTAATTTTTTACTATATGATGAAATGTCAAAAGTGAATTTTAATATATTTAAAGTTAGAAGGTAACAAAAGGAAGATGAAGGTTGAGCAGGCAACCAACCATAAATAATTAAACAGAAACATTCCATTCAATACCAATAACTCCCTAGATCAGAATATATATATATAATTAGCATTTAGCAATAGCCATTATCTTTAGGTTCCGAAGATGATATTAATAAATAACAGTAATTATTTTGATTTCATTGCTTCATATTCCTTGCACTTTCAATAAAAATATATTTATTGAGAAATAATAATAATAATAATAATAATAATAAACGAAATGAGGAGTTTAAAATTAATTAGGTGATCTGCATGATTTTTTAATATACTGGATATGATTATATGATAGTATTTGTTCATACTATTTTTTTTTAAAATTCTTTGACAATGCACACACATTGTTCGAAAATAAATATCTTAAGATAAACATCATCTTCTTTTTTACCGGAGTCACTCATTAAGTTTAGGCAACTAGAATAAGTTAAATGTATATTTTTTTAGAATGAATTTTTTTGACAAATCTTAGTTTAGAACTCATGACCTAAGGGAATATGAGAGAACAAAGATGAACAACTTGACTAATTGGTTAAATGTGCTTGCTATTTTTTATGAATAGAATGAGTTAAATGTATAATTAAAGTTGCAAACTAAAAAAAATGTGAATAGAGGTATAAAGTTAAAAAAAATACCCAAACTTTTGACTGAATAGTCATTTTAGCCCCTATTCTTTTTTTGTGCAACTCAACCTTCAATATTCCGTTTTGGGTCAAAATGATTCATTTGCTGATGAAAATTGTTAGAAAATTAACGGTACACAGTTTCAAATGACTTGACCGAATGATAAGTAAACAGAAAAAATATTTTATAGTTTATATAATTTTATAAAATTAGTTTTGATTGATATAACGTTTTTCAAGTCAACACATTTGTTTATATGATAATGTCATGTCAACGTGCACTACCATATAGGTTTGTCACGACATTTCAAACTATTTGTTGTCAGCTGACTGATAATTTTTATCCGTAGAAAAATTATTTTAACCCAAAATAAAACGTTAAAAGTTAAATTACTTAAAAAATTAAAATAATTATTTAATCAAATATTGGGATATTTATTTTGGCTTTATAGATTGCTGAATGTTTTACAGCGTACGTTATCTAGCACTATCCTTGGCAGCTCAAAGCTTTCTTTTCAAACTTAAAATTCAAATGGAAGAGAAGAAATTAATTATATTATATCAATATTATGGTAAGAATATGAGTTCCTGCATAACGTTTTTTTTATTAAATAGAGATTATATTTTTATATTGAAATTTAAACTTATATAATATGAACATCCTTAGTTATTGGACCAATGAGTAGATCTCTCCCGTACAAAGTCTTCACCTTTTTCTAGCTTTAATAATTTTTAAAATGATAATATTGTAAAACATTCGTAGCTTTAGTAAAATATTGTAAGTTAGTGCTATCTCTTATTGTTTTAGTCATATCTAAAATATTTTCTTAACAAAAACAATAATTTATTAATAAAATATCATATTAATTATTTAAAATAATAAAATATATTTTTATTTTATAAGACCCATTTTTTAAATTTTCGTTCAGAGTTTTAAAAATATCCGAAATGACTCTACGTGCATCCCTTATCTCCTTTTTATTTGGTAAATACAATTAAGAAGGAAAATGGAAATGATTTATTTGATAACAAAGCAAGTGTTGAGCTTTCCCTTCCCACTCGTTGGCTTTTTTTTTTTGTGTGTGTGTGTGGGGCAAATGCAATTTGTTTTTATTCTGGGCAATGATTAGTGGGTGATGCACAAATAAATTAGTATTATTGAATGGATAGACAAAAATAAAAGCCATGTGGTTATTTTCATGCCACTTTCTTCATTCCTTTTCTTTTTAGCATTTTTTTTCTCTAAAAATATAATATTTTTAAAGATAATTGCATTAATCAAGTTGATTAAAATTGGGTTGTAGATAGGGACGAAATTAAAATTAGATAATAAAAAAATAAAAATGATAATATCAAAATTAATAAGAATCTAATGAATATTTTTTTATGTGGACAGGTTTGATCCACATTGCCTGCTCAGTGCTCACACAAATCCTTTCCTATGCACTAAAAGCCTGCAGTTTCCTCGTCATTCGGTATATTTTATGTATAAAATTGAGGATTCGATATAATTTATGTATCAACGAAATAATTAACCTTTCTAGTAATTGACACATTTCTTTTATTTTTTATTTTCATTTTCATTTTTTATTATAAATCCGAATGTGTATAAATATATTTAAAAACAACAAAACTTTCAAAGATAGTTTGAAAAATAATAATTTTAAATTATTTATCGACGATGAAGTTAATTTTGAGGGAAGGTAACTAATAATGACAACTTTTGGGAGGTTGGTGCTGTTGGCTGTTGGGGCAATATTATTGCAGAATATGATATCTTAGTACAAGTTAATTGGGTCATAAAAACCAGGGTTTAACAGTGTTTTGGATAATTTCGATTAATTAAGAAAAGATAAACCGAAGAATGAATGTGTGAATTGTTTGTTTGTATCTGAGATGAGCAGCAGAACGATGGATGAGTATAATTATAAATGTTTAGTATGTGGTTAAAAAACAACAAATTTTGATAATTGTTCAAAAATTTAAAATATTAGATTTTTTATAATATTTTAAGTTATATTTTAATATTTTTTGACAAGTATCGATATTTGTTAAAAAATTAAAATATTGTAAAAAAATTAAGATATTGATATTTACAAAATAAATATTAATACTTGTCAAAAAATACGAAAAATTTAATATAAAATATAAAAAAAATAATATTTTAAATTTTTAGATAAAATTTAAAATTTATTATTTTTAACTGCGTTTTAGACCTGCCGTATCCTAAATTTACTTAGAGCTTGTTTTTTGTCGTGTTTGACTTTCCAAACTAATTTTTTTACCAAAAAAAATTTAAAAGCAAAAAAAACACTTAACTTTTGAATGTCAAAATCTTAATTTGCCCCCAAACTAACTTCTCAAACTTTAATTTGTCAAAAAATTAATTTTTTTTAATTTTTACAAAATCTTAATTTACCTCAAACTTAATTTTTTCACTATAACAAAAAAAAAAAACAAAGCCTTAAAAAAGATTAGATTTTTGCTGGGTGGGAAAACAGAGAGAGAGAGAGAGAAATCTTGAATAGAATCAGAAGAGGAGCATTACCCATTGCACCACTTGCCAGACGCCCTGCCTCCTGTGAGACAAATCCCATTCCAGAAAACCAAAAGTAAACTCAGTCAGTAATCCAAAATCTCATTTTAAAATCCACCAGTGAAATCCTTCATCTCAATTCAAAATGCTTCTTTCACGACAACTTGTGAATGATCTATTAATCGATTAGTTTGAATTAGATATTATAGAGATATATTATAAGAATGATTTTTTAATTATATTTTTTATTTTTAATGTTAAAATATAAAATTTTAATTTTAATTAAAAAATTAATATTTTATCTTGTTAAGCTAACTGTTTGTTAGTCTATTACCGCAATGTAAATAATTGGTGCAAGGTGTGAGATTGACCAAAACCAGGATCCAATTTGATTCCTATTATCCATACAGGAAAGACGAGCCAAATCAGGCCACATCTCTGTGTCCTCCAACGATTAACAAAACTATTTTAATTAAGAACCCCGTGATCTCATGTTAAGACAGCACGCAACACAAGGTTAGGTTTTGTTCCATCGCTCACTTCATCCTTATCCCTTTCATAACATGGGGTTTGGATTTATTAAATCACAAAAATGTTTTAGAAATCTCCGTCCGTTAATTAAAATAAAACCAAAACAAGGACCAATAGTAATAAGACATAAGAAAACAGCTTGAATTAGTCGCAACCAATGTATTCTCATTCACATTTGTTAGCACCTGCAAATCGTTATCGCACAAACACTCAAATAATAAACCGTATGTAAATAAAAAGTTACGATCTGTCGCGAAATCGGTATGCGAACAGTACATTAGACCACGTATATCGACCACGTGATGATGCACATGATTTGCACCAACATCTGAATCGTAGCAACTCAATTTATTAGGACATATGTTTCTCTCGATTGACAAATGTCCACACTCTTTCTAATTTTTTATAAAGGGCCATTCACCTCTAAAAAGGAGGGCCTCTTTCAGAAACACGGACGAGATCTAAACTAACAACTCTCTCGTCTCCAACAGCCTAGCAGCCATAAACCACCATCGAAAAGTGTTGCACAACCATGTGATCAACACCATTATATAATTAGAGCTTTAATTTAATCATAATTTTATGATTTCAATCCGGGTTGATTATATGGTGACATCCAATCATCTTGTTCATCAACCAACCAAAACGATAATTTAATAGTATAAGTTTGCACGAATTTGACTCTTCCTTGCTCCCCAATCCATCTTTATTTATTTGGGTTAATTGTACAAATGTTCCCATATTATTGGTCTAAATTATAAATTGGTTTCATCAAAAAAATTATAAATTGGTTTATAAAATTCAAAACATTCGAATTTGACCCCCAAAGTATTGTACTAGTCGAGTTATTCCATCAACCTAGCTGCTGATTTAAACATACGATATCAGTTTGATTTTGTTGTGGATAATATTTAAAACACGTGCATCTACTATATGTACATGTGCAATTTGAGTCTGACATGTTAAAACAGATAATATTGATAAAATTTAAGAAGTTTATGTTTTTCAACATATCATACCCAAATTTTCATTACACTAGTTATACATATGTTTACAATTTTCTTTGTGTGTTATAACTATACTCTACATCAAACTAGAGTAAGCATTTATGCCCAGGCTGATGACAATATTAGGTGAATAAAACATCGTTACTTTAAGGACTCAATTAAAAAGTCTTGAACTTTACAGACCAATTTCTAATTTGAACCATAATTTGAGGACATATGATGGATTAACTTTTTTAACCACAATCAATGATCATAACATCAGTTTTTTATATAATAGCATGAAGTCATAGTAACAACAGCTGGCTGCTGCCACCTAAAAAGGGAGCACAACATAGAATAAGAGGGAGAGGACTTTGTTGTCATTTACAATGCTATTTACTGCTAAATTTATGCATCAAGTAAAACTATATTGGTATGAATACAGAGAAAGAAAATGACTGGGAAGCTCTTCACCGAATACATACATACATACGTATTTTTTCAAAAGTATATACATACATATTTATATGAGCATCTTAGGGGGCAATTAACTGCAAGCTATTTGTTGAAGCTTTGAGCTTCACATCATAGGCAAGATTGATATCTGCAGGCTTAGATTCTGGATCTTCCTCTTGGAAGGGTACCTCAAATAAGAGTGATTGGTACAAGCACACTTTATCTTCTTTGCAATAATACACCTACAAGGTCTTGGATCAAACAATTTGACCCAAAATGATTTGATTTTCAAAGTTATTCTATGATTTATCTTTAATGTAATCTACCCAGGGATCTGGGGGGCAGACATTGAATAATGAACAACCATTTAGACATCAAAAACACATGCATGCGGCAGCCTGCGTGCCGACACATATACATCTCCTAAAACTGTAAAGAAAAGGAGTACCTTGCAATTAATCATCCCTGTAAAAGCTGAAGAAGTGGATCTTCTGATGAATTGTTGCAGATCCCTTTGGACTAAGCTTTCCATCCAAGGGGTTAATAGAGGCGGCATTTTCGGGTTCTACGTCCATAGAGAATTTACTCTGTGCTTCCTGTAAATGGCATTAGGAATGAAAACATTGAGGAATATTCTTAGATGACAATCCCATTATAAGTTCTTTCATTGAGAACTGTTGATGGATTATGTTCAGAAACTGCATATCCTGGCTCCTGCACCATCTTATCTGCAATGATATGTTTTTATTAGAACTTTCCTCTTCATTTCATCAAATTCAAGATCAAAATTAAGTACATGTTAGTTCACAAGGAAGGACTTTATCAATAGAATTGAAAATTTTCCAGTACATACGATTCGATCCCGTTACAATAGAGTGTATCTTAAAAAACAGAACACTAAAAAGCATCACCGTTTTACAATGTTGATAGTACAAAATGACATTTGCAGCATATTCTCAGGACTACAGACTATAACCACCTGAGCCACCACTGAGAATATCATCAAGCGAAATACTTCCTATATCGTTCCTGATAAATGATGGACCAACAGCTTTTAAAGCCTCTTCTGTCAATGTAGTTGTCACGGCTATGCATCTGCAGCCAGTGGAGAATGATTAGAATTTACTATAAAGTTACTCCACTTCTGTATGATGAGATAAGGAAATGGTTGAAAAACACAACCGGGAAGACTAATTTTTCGTGTTAAGAAAAGGGAAAGGGGATGATTTTGATAAAAACATACTAATCCTGTATGCAAATCATTTCCTTCACCAAAGTTGAAGATGTTAAAAAAAAGGCATAAGTAAAATGAAACAAGCATGCATATATGATAATTTACCTCATATTTGCTGCATTAGCTGCCTGTACTCCAGCCACAGCATCTTCAATAACAATACACTGGCAAACGATAGGTAGATGTCATATTCTTCAGCAGAAGAACTAAAATGACACTTTAAAAAACAAAGAGTTCTAACAACTCAAGCTCTGCAGGATTATCACAGCAAGTATATGAAATTCTCCAAGTAATAAAACTGTCAAAATTCTACAGTGGTACCACCCATGAGAGAAAGGCGAAGTATGATAAGAGCATGAAACATGGCAACGCCAGTAAGTTTTTATACTTCTTGGCACATAATGAAGAAAAATACACTCTCTTTCACTGAAATACAAATAAAATTTGCAAAAAGTATACAGCAGAATCACCATTCTCATGCAGAGCAACTCTTTGGTAAATGAGAAGAGAATTATGTTACCTCTTCAGGGGAAACATCTAATATCTTGGATGCAGCTAAGAAAATATCTGGAGCAGGCTTCAGATTCTCAAAAGCATCTGCTGACACGATAGCATCGAACCTGGTATAAAAAGGCCAGAACCATGATGAGAAGAAAAAACACTAAAGATCGATGCTGCCAAGCTAAAAATTGAAAATATACAACCAATATATGCGTCCAAACAACTACATTAAGTTGGCTTACACTGATATTGGCAATCCAGCTGCACCTAAGTTAGCATCGACCTTGACACGATCGGCACTGGATGCAACGGCGACTTTTAAACCTTTGTTTTTACACTGTCAACCGAATACTCCATCATATGGCCATAAATCTGAGGTGACATCATTATCTCACTTGTAATATTTGGCTTACGTACCTGAGTAATGAGCTCAAGAGCACCTAGGAATCCTATTCCAGAATTTGGTTTTGCATACTACGAGAAGGAAATAACATTTTGTGTGAAATTTTGTCAATTGAAAACACTGAAAATCGTCTTTGTAAGATTGTCCATTCCAGTGTTACCTAATTCGCCCCCACCCCAAAAATCAATGAGGAAAGAAGATAAATTTAAGTTGCAATGTTGCACATCTCTTCTTTCAATTAAGCAATGGAAGGGAAAAAGTCCATTTCTAATCTGTATAATGAATCAATAATCATTAAATTATACATCACTACTGATTACAAAATCAGTTCCCCGACTCATGATCCCAAAATCCGTTCCAAATAACTAACAATTGCGAATTAGGTAACACTGGTCCAATCATAAGAAGGGATCAATATAAAAACTAAGGGTAAGTACCTTATCTAGATATATCTCAAAGAATCTCTTTTTTGCCACATCGGTGTCAAATTCTTTCACACCCTTAACAGCAGCAACGCCTCTTAAAAAGTATGCTTCACCTGGTATATCAGCAAAGTAGAAAAATGCAGGTAAGATGGCAGATTTACATACTCACAAAGTAACGCTATGAAATACATTTACTTTTTTTAATAAGCATCACATAAATAATCACCAACAATCCTCAAAGTTGATACTTTTCTTGATCAATCAAATTTAAGGCAGAGTATCTATAACAGAAGAAACTTAAATCAATAGCAAGGGATGAAGCTGAAGTTTTTACCCATTCCAGTGAAAGGATCAAAGTCCTCCTCGGTGCAACGGACACCCATTTCTGCAAAAACATCAACAGCTGCCTTCCATGTCAAAAAGCACTGCCGACACCTTGCCCCATTCTTGTTTACCAGTTTCTTCCACCTTTACACATGTTACCACGTCCACCATTTTCCTCGTGAAACCTCTCCAATGAAAGAAGGAGCTTGTTCTTGAGATGGGGTTTGGCGATGAGATGGAAGAGCTTTGTTGGGTGACATCACCCAACCAATTCCTACCTAATCCGATTTGATTGTTTTTAATATTCAGATTCGGTCGGTTGTTTTTAGGTTGAAATCGAGTTGAAAAAATATTTGATCGGATTTAAGATAATATAATAAATATATTTTAAATTTTTAGACATAATACTTATAATGTTTATGTATTTTTTCATTACGTCCTTATTTTATCTCATAAAAATATATAATAATTATTATACTCCTCTCTCTATATTTTTCCAATTAAATCTTTATTTTACCAGATAAAAATAAAAATGAATTTTATTATTTATATTCGATCGAATCTAAATTTTCTCTGTAATTTAAATTAAAATTAATCAGGTGAAGCATCATCAAATATAACATTACGTTCGAATCAAGTAGATACTTTAAATTTCCAAAACTATTTCTAGATGAGATAGAGCGGTTGGAGTTAACAATAATCTCACGTTGTGGCATATCCAAAATTAAAAAAAATGAGATTCAAGATTTTTTTTTCTAAATGAATATGTAATTTTTTTTCTTTACATAGTAAATTAAACTTACTTTTATGAAAATAGGGGTCTATAAATCAACCCCTGATCTCACTATCATAGTTTCTATGTTTGAATGGAAACAAGCTTTTCAGGATTAAATTGGTTTCCCCCTTTATGGAATTAAAGTAGTTTTTAGTAGAATATTGGCGGGAAAAAATATTAGAGATGTAGGATATATTAAAATTTATTTAATAAACAAAAAAGAAAACTCGGCGTGTACACTTAACAAATTCATTTAAATATTATTTTTAATAGAATTGAAGGAAATTTGACAGTTCTCCTAAATGTTTTTTTCATGTCTCATTAAAAAAATAATATTTGAATAGAATTCGTCACGAGTTCCTATTTACTGTAATAAATGCTTTAGTTTGTTAAATAAATTCCAATATATTTTATATTCGTAATATTTTTTCTTCATTCTAATAATTTTTTAATAATCTTAAGAGATTATAAAGTAGTATTGTTTATATTTTTTTAATCGGTGTTCTATCCACGAAGAAAGAGGCGACCACTCTTTTCATTTATATCTATGAACCGATTCCCCACATATGCTATTGGGGTGTTTGTTAACACTCAAAATTTATAAAAATTTGTATTTTTTTAAAATTTTATATATAAAAAATTTAAAAATATATATGATTGACACTCATTTATAAATAATTAACTTCTTCAAATATCGTTGAAGAAAATAATACCCCTTAGAAAAAATTCTGGAGTGCGGAATTAATGGCATATAAACTCCCCATCCCATTACCAGAAATGCCAGTTTGAATTATCACATTTATGTATGGATAACCTCCATCTATTCTAGTAACCAGAACAGTCGTACGAATGGCTTCCAAGTTCCAATGAGGAAAAATAATTGTGATTACCCTAATGAATGAATGATTTCTTAAAATGAGATCTGATATAGAAAAACTGTAAAACTATCTTATTTATAGCTGAGCCAACCTCATTCTCTTCCCTGTTAACGGAACCAAATCTGACCAACCTAATCACAGCAGATTAACAAAGTGCATTTGATTGACTCAGCATAACAACTTTCAGTTTACATTCCTTCTCTTCCGGACATTTACAGGATGTGGCAGAGCTTGAGATAAGAGTTTGGAGGGGTTTAACTAAATTTTTTTAATAGTTTTGAGAGATTTAATGAGAACTTTTGAAACTATGAGAGATGATTTAATTAAAAATATTTAAAAATTTAAGACGAATTTTTAAAAATCTTGAGGGATCAAATTATTGTTTCTTAAATTAGGGGACAAATTTCAATTTTATAAAATTTTGAGGGGCCATAGCCATCCATGGTCCTCACTAAGTTACGCGCCGCTTACAAGTAGGGGTGAACAAAACTCGACTAAAAAAACCAAAATTTTTAACTCGACTCGTCTTGACTCGACTCTGAATTACATAAACTCGACTCGAAAAAATTTCAAATAAAGTTTGAGCTATAAAATGAAAATTCGAATAACTCAAAATTTTTAGTAATTAGTGGATTAATTTGTAAGTCAATTTTTTCCTGATATATATCGCTATAAAAAATATGAAAAAAATATATGCCACATATGAAGAAATATGTATGCATATCTTATATTATTAGAGAAAGTCATTTAAATTGAAATCAAATTGTACTATAATATGATAAATAATTACAATTAAATTTGTATAGGAACTCGAAAACTCAACTCGACTCGAATTTCATAAACTAGAATCGAATCGAAAAATTTCAAATAAAATCTGAGTTATAAAATATGACGCGTCAACTCAAATAATTCAAAATTTATTGACTCAACTCGACTCGATCAAACACTCATCACTACTTACAAATTTCAATTTCATGTCCTTCACATATAGCATCCCTCGCCTTAAAATTTTTTTGTCATGCTAAAATGATATGCCTTGCCAAGCCGTAAACCATAAATAAACTTTGTCCGACTTTTTATCACTAACAACTAATTAGGTTAGTAGGACGAGACACTAAATTCTTAAACAAGGCATAAATAAGAGCTTTGGTGGAAAATAAGCCCGAAGTCGAATTAGGCATACTTTTTGGAAGGCAATTAACCTAACCATTGGACAAAAATGTTGACTAAAGCTCTTCCATTGGTGTGGTATTACTATAGAATATGCCAATCTAGTAGCCAATGGGAATTTAATGTTTAAACCAAACAATAGTAATTGCAAAAGATAATCATAATTAATATCATGCCAAGTTTCACTATAATTAGAATTAGATTTTTTTTTTGTTGAGAAAACATATCACATTCACTCCATTAATTGAAATCCATGTTCATTGTCTGCTTTAATTTGTTAACATCTAAAGGAATATGGCTACAATTTAAAAACTACTATAATTGGATTTATTACTACTTAATCTTTCTTTTGTCAATTTACCCTTGCATAATATACATATATGCGGGGATGAATAGAGATGTAGACCTTCAGGAGTCTCGAAAATACAAAATTTTAGGATGTGCAAAATTAGATAATTAATAGGAAATGTAAAAAAAAAATAACTACTAAACTATATGAGAATTTTAAAATTTTCAAGAATGTGACTGCCCTACTCCACGGTACATCCCTACGTATATACACACATGCCTGTCCAAAGAACACAGAGCCATGGCTTGCCACCACTGAATCAAAATGCAGCATAAAGCACCATCCATTCTCACGTTGGTAATCTTTTCTTTGGGGATCTCCATAGTCGATGCCGGTGACTGCAGTAGAAATGGTGGCTTTAATTTTGCATACACCATCGTTGTAGACAAGTCCGGTGGTGGACGCTTTACCTCGGTTCAATCTGCCATTGATTCGATTCCGTGGAACAATCGTCAATGGATCAAAGTTCAAATTAATCCCGGTGTCTATGTGTAAGTTTCTTCTTTTAAATGCTTATTAGAGTATATTTCATCAGCTCAGTTACTTCAATAACACTAGTTTGTTACAGGGAGAAGGTAACTATTCCGAGAGGGAAGCCTTGTATTGTTCTCCAAGGTCAAGATCGAAGTGTCACGATGATTACCTTCAACGAGCATGATCGAACAGATAGAAGCGCGACGTTCACCTCCGTAGCGGACAATATCGTTGCAAAGAGCATCACTTTCGAGGTCAAGCTTCATGCTAATTTCCTTTTGTTTCATGTCTAAAATACCAGATTCAACATGTGTGTTCGTGTTCGTGTACGTGTATGTAACTGTTTGTGTTTAATGGCTCTGTTGCTTCCATTGCAGAACTCCTATAACCATCCAAGGTTGCTAAAACGTGCGCTGAGCAACAGACGAATTCCCGGTGTATCACGGGCGGTGGCAGCGAGAATTTTAGGGGACAAATCTGCATTTTTCGAGTGCCGTTTCTTGGGGCTGCAAGACACGCTGTGGGACGCGCTAGGCCGCCATTACTTCTTTCGGTGCCATATCGAAGGCGCAGATGATTTTATCTTTGGTACCGGCCAATCTTTCTACGAGGTAACTGATGAGAAACAACAAAGATCAACTCAAAGACTTGAACATAAGCCATAAGAAAACATTTCTCTCGTGCTTTTATTTTGCAGGACTGTTCGATAAATGTTACCGCTTGTGCATATTCTAGGCAACTTCCTTACGGTTATATAACGGCTCAGGGACGACAATCGTCGGATGATCCGAGCGGCTTCGTGTTCAAAGGGGGGAAAATCTTCGGCACGGTGCGTCCGTATCTTGGAAGAGCCTGGGGACCTTACTCTAGAGTGATATTTCAGGAGACAACAATGAACTCAGATGTGATCCCTCAAGGGTGGGATGCCTGGAAATTCCCTGGAAAAGAGTAAGTTGTTATTAATTTAGACCCAAAATTGTGTCTTAAAAAGTTGGAGAGTGATTAATTGATGTGTGTTTGGTCTGAAAGAGAGAATTTTATGTATGCTGAGGTGGACTGCAAAGGACCAGGATCCCGCACTTCCAAGCGTGTTCCATGGGAGAAGAAGCTTAATCCAGACCAACTCAAACAATTTTCACTGTGGTCTTTCGTTGACCAAGATGGATGGCTTGGCAAATTACCATGAAACTAAACCAGAATTTTGTTGTACCAACAGATATTTCTACTTGTCTTAGATTCTTTCCATAAATGTTGTAAAATGAGTTACATGTGCACTATTTGTTGGTCTAACCAATTGAAACACTAAATCTCTGGAATAATATTAAAATTTAAGATAATTTTACAGTAAATGACATGTATCGCAATGTACCACTATTTATATATATCTCAATATATCATTAACTGTTTTAATTAGTTTTGAAATCCTAAGGACCAAAAATATTATTATCCCCTTTTAGAATAAAATCTTAAAAAATAATTTTATATTATTTTTTCAGATTTTCTTTTATTTTTTAATTAAAAAAGAATCAAACTTTTATTACTATAATAATTCCTACATTCACTTTAATTTAAGGGTAAAGTTCACAAATGGTCACTAAACTTTGATCAATTATTTAATTTGGTAATCAAACTTCCAATTGCTTCAATGTTATCATTAAACTTTTAGTTTTGTTTCAATTTGACCATTGACCCCTTAACACCGGTTAAAAGGGTGATGTGGCTGTTAAAATATTTTGTATCATAGCACATTTAGTCCACCACATTTACATATTCAAACAATTTAGTCGTAATTCGAAGGAAATAATAAATTTAACACTCATTATTTCAATTTGACACTATTTTTAATTAGAGATAATTTAATACTTTATTTTGATCCCTCAATTATAACTAATGTTATCTTGTCCCTCCCAATCCCAACCATACCCAATCCATCCTTTAAAATTTTGTAAAGATTAATTAAATTATTACTATAAAAAGGGAAAATTAAGAATATTTTTAAAATTGATACTTGAATTTTTAAAATTGTTATTTGGCCACCAAAAACACATATATGTGTTATTATGCATATTCAATCATACATAATAAAAAGGGAAAATTAAGTAATTTTTTAAAATTGATACTTGAATTTTTTTATGAAAAGAATTTAATTAGTTTATATAGCATCCATTAACATCCAGTAATCCAACTCTAAATTTTAATTTAGTAATAAATTGATTCATTTCAATTTTTAAAAGATGAATTGGGTATGGTTGGGATTGTGACGGACAAGATAACATTAGTTACAAAATAAAATATTAAATTATCTCTAATTAAAAATAGGGTCAAATTGAAATAATGAGGGTTAAATTTATTAATTCTTTCGAATTAGGACGGAATTGTTTGAATGTGTAAACGTGGAGGACTAAATGTATTATTATACAAAATATTTTAACAGCCACATCACCCTTTTAACAGTTGTTAACGGGTCAGTGGCCAAATTGAAACAAAACTAAAAGTTTAATGGTAACGTTGAACAATTGGAAGTTTAGTTATTAACTTGAATAATTGATCAAAGTTTAGTGACCATTTGTGAACTTTACCTTTAAATTAAAGTGAATGTAGGAATTATTATAATAATAAAAGTTTATTTTTTTTGAATTAAAAATAAAATAAAATCTAAAAATAATATAAAAAATTATTTTTAAGATTTTATTTTAAAAGGGGATAATAACACTTACAGTCTTTAGGATTTTAAAACTAATTAAAATAGTTAATGGTACATTGCGGTACATATGAATAGTGATACATTACGGTACATGTCATTTACTGTAGAATTATCCTAAAATTTAAATCCTAACTTCACAAACTCAATATCATCTTATAATGAACCTTTATAATATTTTATAGATCATCTCATAATAAATATATGTAATGACTTATCTGAAACAATCAACTAGTAATAAATAAGATATAAATAATTATACTAAAATAATAAAATTTAAAATGGTAAACAAATGTTTCTCAGAATAAATAAATAAATAAATAAAAATGTATTGTTATAACGACGTCTACTACACCTAGGGGTGAAAATGAGCCTGACCGGCTCGCGAGCTACTCGGGCTCGGCTCGGTCAAAGCTCGGCTCGAGTGAGCTTGATTCGGGCTCGACTCGAGACCTTAACAAGCCGAGCCGAGCTCGGCTCGAAAAGCTCGTGAACAGGCTCAGAATAATTATATATATTATATATATATGCTACATATACAATAAAAAGTAATCTCTTTAGCAAAAGAAAAGCAGTAAAATAAATTATAGGAAAATCCACTAAAAAAAAATTAACTAAAATAAATTGGGCACTCTTTTTTCCTTCCCCGATATTGAATTTCGTTTCAGTGTTGATTATAAAAGTGGTTTTTAACGAGACCCTATCTTTTATAAAAAAAATTATAGCAAAATTGTCCATTTCGAGTCGAGCCAAGCCTGACGAGTCCGAGCTGAGCCTAACGAATTTCGAGCCCGAGCCGAGCCCAATAGTATTGTTTCCGAGCTGAGCTCGAGCCTAAAATTTCGAGCTCGCCGAGCCAATAACACTGTTTTCGAGCAGAGCCCGAACCTAATGTTGTCACTAATTTTTTTTCCCTTTTTAAATAATAGTAATAATTATAATATAAATAAATAAAAATAATATTAGTAAAAATATTATTTCAAATAAAACTCATCTTCAAAGGAAATAATAACGAGCCCATTTTAAAACAAAATAAAAAAGGAGCAAATGATAGTAACCCAAAATAATCCCTTTTAAATAATAAAAAAAGAAACACTAGAAAAATAATAAACAAGGAACCCATTTTATTTTTTTAAGAGGCCCAAACTAAACCATTTATCTTTTTTTCAGGTTTATTCTAGACCGTTGGATCTGAGGCTGAAATTATGGACGGCTTGGATCGAATAAAGAAAAAAAAGGGGTGGCTGCGCGGGATCTTCTCCCCCAAATCCCCTCATTCAAACAGCCTAGGCTGCTGCTGGCAGCCGTTCCGCCGCCCCTAAGCCACGTCAGCCGCCGTGGTTGGTGCCGGTCGACTTGCCTCGGCCGGCTGAGTCTAATGCCGCCGACCCCGCCCTTTTCCGTCACCGGTAGCTCACCAATTGAGGGGAAAATTGGTTCGGACCCTAATTTAATTGGGGGGCAAAATCTCCCAAATTGGAGCCAAATCGGATGAAATTCGGGGTGAATTTCAACGGGTTAGAGCTGTATTGATCATGTGGGATGATTTCATGGGACGAAAATGGGGATTTTGTCCCCAAATTACCTTGAATCCCAATCCTTCAAACCCTATAAATAGTGCCCAATTCTCCATTGTTCAAACACACAAGAAAAAAAATCCGAAAATACTCAAAAAAAATACTCTAAAAATTATTGGGAGATTGCTGGAATTTATTTAAGTTTTGTGCAACATTGGATCGAATTTTCGCAAGGAATAGAAGCTAGCAACTCGTCGTTTCATCATTATAATTTCTCTTTTTTAAATTTCAAATTTATTCATTTTATTTTCTTTTTTTTGTTAATGTTCTTCTTTTTCAGGATATATTTGATGTTGGAAGTTTTAATCTTGTTTGTTTAGTTGATTTTCTAATATATAGTGTTATGTGTTTGTTTTGGTTCAAAAAAATAATAAGAAACCAAAGCCGACAAGCGGCGTTCGACGCCGATGGATGGCGGCCAGCACGGTGGCTCCACCCCATTGTTATTTTTGGTTCTTGTTAAGACATGTGTTGTTTCTAATAGGGTGGGTGTTCGATCCACTTAACTCTTAAAAGATATGAAAATTTTGTTTATAAATAAAAATGGTCGATTAATTTTGAAACATTTTTTTACTACTTTCAATCCAAAAATAAGTTTTTTAAAACTAACGTAAAGTGGTCATTTAATTGTTACAACCCCATTTTATTTCTTCCAATTTTAGTTTTAAAAAATAAAAATAAAGAAAAGGGAAAAGCGAAATAAACATTTTTTAAAGGGAGTATTTCTTTAATTTCAAGAAAATAAGGCCTTTGTTATTAAGAAATTTAAATAATTCTTTTTTAAAAAACATATATATAAATTAACCTTTTTTTGAAAATACAAATTAAGAAACACCCTTTTAAAATAAAACTCTTTTCCCAAAATTATCAAAAAACAAAAAAAGAAAAGTAGTGAAATTTTATAAAAAAAACTAAAAAAAAGGAAAATAAAAATTTTTAAAACATAAATAACATAAAAAACTTTCAAACATAAAAAGAAATAAAAAAACATCTCAAATAAAAGCTTTAAAACAAAAAAAATAAAGGCTTAGAAAGGAAAAAAGTAAATTTTTTTTTTAAAAAAATAAAAAGCTTTTAAAATAAAAAAATCTTTTTAAATAAAGGATTTTAATAAAAAAAACAAAAAAAACCTTTCTAAAGTAAAATTCTATTTTTATGTCATCAAAAAAAAACTTTAAAAATAGCAAATATTAACAAAAAAAGAATAAAAAGCTCTAAACACAAAAAAGGTAAATAACATTTTGAATAGAAGCTTTAAATCACAAAAAGTCAAAAAATATACTTTAGATAAAAAGCTTTAGAACAAAAAAATAAAATAAAACCTTTTCAATTTATCAAAAAAATAAAAAAAAACTTCTCGAATATGAAAAGAATAAGAAGAAAACAAAAATTTCTCTTCAAATGAACTCAAAAATAAAAAATGTTTTTTTAATAATAAAAATCTTTTCCAAATAAAACTAAATCAAGCCCATTAAAAAACTTCGAATTCTAATTCTCTTATTTTGCTTTCATTTGCTTTAGTATTAAGTCGGCCTTAGGAATAAGTTCTTCATGCCTTAGATAGAGACTTCTTTGTAATAAAGTTTTCTTCACAAAAAAAAAATAAAACATGCTTAATAAGATTAAAACCCTAAAATATGAAGAACACTTAGACCATTTTTAGGATTAATAAGATTTAACTTAGAATAAATAAAAATCTTCAACAAACCAAATTTCTTTATTTGTTTGTTAAAAAGTGAAATTAGAATAATGCGGTGTCTTACTAAACGGAAATGACGGGTTAGCGCCAGAAGTGTTGGCAGTGATTGGAGTTCATTTTCGAATAGTAAGACCATTAAAATAAAATTAAACTTATAAACGGACAATAATTTAAGCTTTACACCGATTCGCAAAATCCAACTTTAAAACCTTTTGTAACCGGCAAGGTACCAATTTTTGGGCGCCGTGGGGGTGCTAACCCTTCCCCACGCGTAACCAACTCCCGAACCCATTTTTGTGTTTTTTTGCAGACTAAAACCGTTGTTTTAATAAATAAAATGATTTTATTAAAATAACCCATTTTTATGTGATCCAATCACACCTTTTAAAAAGGATTGGTGGCGACTCTACTGTTTTGATTTTAAAATGTCAAGACACTTAATAAAGGGTTGCGACAGCTTGGCAACTCCGCTGAGGACATTTTTTGTTTTTTTACAAAACGAGAGTCAGGCCACAAGTCGGTTACATATTGTTTTAATGTCGGAATTTGCGAATTTAAGTAAAGCTTAACTTAATTGTCCGTTTATAAGTTTAATTCTATTTTACGCATTTAAGACTTAAATCCAAGCTCTAAACCCGAGCTTTGTCCCAATCGTTTAAGTTGGGGAAAACACTATTGCACTCGTGGGAATATTGATTCTCCGTATGGGCCTAGCAAGTACCTCTGGGGCCCGCGCTCTATGTCCCCGTGTGGATATTGATCCTCTGTATAGGCATGGGAGTGGGTCCCCCTGAGTTGAACTTGATTCGTTTGAAGCTATAATGGGTGAAAATCAAGGGTCTTGCTACCCTTAGTAGGGGACAACAAGGACAATTCGGGAACCCTTTAAGAACCCAACCTACGTGAGAGATTAGAAGCCTACCTCATTAGAGCCTTGTGTAAAACCCTAGGTTGTGATTTTGGTTAAAATTATTTTGTAGGAATAGTCCGTGGAGACATGTCCAAAAGTGTTGGAATGCGCTGCCCAGTTACTATTTGTATAATAAAATTATTTTGGACCTTTTTGTTGTTTTTTGAAGTATTAACCATTTCCTTGTTTTTGTTTTGCATGTTTGCATCCCTATTCCATATCTAGAAGGGGTTGATTCTTTAGACATTTGCTCGATTAGAAAACAACTCTTGTTATGGATAAGAGGTACCTAAAAAAGGAAGAAGACAATGTGGACGTACGTCACTGGTCTGAGGTCAACCAGCGAGCACACGGGGATGGTTTGACAGTTGATCACAAGATATAGACATCAGAGTATGCCCATATAAGCATCAAACAGAATGATGTACATGAGCTACGAGTGATATGTGGCCGTTTTGACTATGCAACAAAGCAATTGTTCCTCGATACTTATGGCGACATAGCATATCTGCTACATGTAGAGGTGGATGAACCATTCCTCAAAGCATTGATCCAGTTCTGGAATCCTAGGTACTGTTGTTTTACTTTTAAAGGTGAAGATATGATGCCTACATTTGAGGAGTATTCTGCACTTTTCAACCTACGCAAGGTGAAGAAGGACCGAGTCTATGCTAAACCTCTAAAGAACAAGAATGCTCACTTGAGGCTCAGATCTTTTGCTGGCATGGGGGATGGTTGGGTAAAATGACTGATACAGAAAAGAGGGGGCATCTTTTCATTCCCTTGGTGGAGCATCCGAAACATAATTCCCACTCATCCAGATAAGGGAAAAAATGGATCTCTTGCCTATGGCAATTTACGGCTTAGTTATCTTTCCAAGGGTATTGGGCAATAACGATGTGGCCATGTTAGATTTCTTCGAGCAGTTGAAAAGGAAACTAACCCAGTGCCAGCTGTACTAGCAGAAACATTCATTTCTTTGAATGCATGCCGCAAGCTAGAAGGTGTGCGTTTTAGAGGATGTGCACATTTGCTCTAGGTTTGGGCCCTTAACCATTTCTGGAAGTGTCCGACCCTAGCCTTGTCTAATATACACTCCCCAAACTTTTCTCCACTCTGAGAATTTCTGGTAGAGAAGTAGCCGGTAGCTAAGAGGAACAAGTGGGTTAATATCTTCTTAGATCGCCGTGATCAAGACATCGTATGAAGAGTTACATGGATGGGTCGCACCAGGTGTTGTATAGGTGTGGAGATTATGATTATTTGATGTTGTTAGGTCTATGGGGAGAAATTGACTGCGCCTCCTTACTAGTGTCGTGACAGTATGGCTCTCGACAGTTTGTCCCCTTCACTAATGGTCTTAATTTATCAGAATTCGAGTTCCAATGAGAGTTTAGAGAGAAGATCTAAACTATTAACGATTCATGGAAGCATTGCTACCTCATAGAAATCGAGTTCGATAGTCAGTGTATGTTCACCCATGATTACGATGTTTGGAGGCATGTCAGGATGAATGACAAAATTTTACCACCAACTCCAGGACAAGCTAAATCCTTGGAGGAACATCTGAAGGTGGTCCCGTCTGAAGCGGATATCCTAAGAGCCGCGTTGAAGAGGGCCAAGGCCGAGATTGAAGACCTACAAAGCCAGCGCACGAAGGACTTATTTGAGGCAAACTTAGATGTGGATAAGTATAAATGAGAGAAAGATCGGGTAGTGAAGTTGTACAAAGACTTAGAAGCGAAATTTGAGATTCAGATGGTGGATTTTCTCAAATTCCAGGCCACAGTTCGAAATGCTGATTTGAGAAAGACTCCAGAGTAGCGAAGGCAAGAAATTGAGCAGGCCGTGAGAAAAGAAAGAGAGCGTGGCAAGAAAGAAGTTGAAAAATATAAACAATTGCTGATGGATGAGAAGAAAAGAGGGAAGCAGGTAGTTGAGAATGAAAATAACAAACGAGCCCTCAAAAAAGAAAGAGAAAATGTTACTGCATGGAAGAGGAAAACCCATGACAACAAGGTCCGTTTGTTTGAGTTGCAAAGGGCATGTGATGAGACAAATAAGAAGTTAAAACATAGCCAAGCCTCCATTGTTGAGTTATAAGCCAATGTAGCATACCTGAATCATTCGTTGCACAAGCTCCAAAATCATCATACTTATATCGAACTCTAGGCCAGTCTGAACGAAAATGATATATTGAAGAATCAGGTATAAGCTATAGAAGGCATTATTCATGAGTACAAGACGAAGATTCTGGTTCTCAAAGATATCATTGAAGGGGGCAATGACTATTGGTTTACTTGGCTTATGGACAATGCCAAAGAGTTCTAAGAACGAGATGAATTCAACAAAAGCATCATGACCCAGATACAAGACGTGGCAAAGTATGTAAAGATGTTAGGTACTGAAGCTACGACTCTCTGCCAGTACGTCAGGCCAGTTGGTGAGGTGGGACCAAGACTTAAATGGCTGATAGAGGAAATGAAGGAATTAGGTATTCGGGCAGAAAGATATTTGTAAAAAAGAGAGAGGAGTTATTGTAATAAAGATCTTTCCATCCAATAAAGAGTTCGTTCTTTGAGCAATTACTTTATGGAATCAATGGCCCTTTGTTTACATTCATGGATTTTTCTTTTTTGCATTTCTTTGTTTGTTCTGCGTTAGATTAATATCATTGCATACATATATATGACATAAGATTTTAATCGAAATAATTTACCCAAATAGAAAATTCAAAATAGCAAGTCACAAATACGGTACCCGTTCCAAAA
Source organism: Hibiscus mutabilis (assembly GCA_019671005.1). Lineage (NCBI taxonomy): Eukaryota > Viridiplantae > Streptophyta > Magnoliopsida > Malvales > Malvaceae > Hibiscus > Hibiscus mutabilis. The sequence continues at coordinate 3,262,211 of CM033743.1, forward strand.
CCAGAGCAATGGACAAAAGTATTGAAGACAGAATGACATCTCTCGAAATCAACCGCAAGAGTACTCAGGACAGGCTGGATAAGATTGAGACTGACTTGAAACATGAGATTGAGTTGGCACACAGGAAGACAGTCGGTCAGATTGCGGCCATGTTTGGGTTCAGAGACCCTGATGCTCAGGATAACCCAAAAAATGTTGACACTTTACCTCAGCTTCTGGCGATTCACCCTGGAATACTAAGAAGGGCCTCCACGTTCAAGGCCAAATCCCTGCTCAATTTTGCAGAATCTTCTGCTCGCGCACAAACTGAGCCAGTGGTCAACCCGGGGGTAGTGCATGATCATGAGGTCCCGGACCTTGATGAAATTGCTGATAAGGTCAACATGAACAAAAAAACTTGAAGATCGCTATGACAAGTTAGAGGAGATCATTAGGACATTCCAAGAAGGGAACACCAATGAAGGCATTGATGCTAGAGACCTGAGTCTGGTATCCAACCTGACAATTCCTCCGAAGTTCAAGACCCCTGACTTCGATAAATACGATGCGACTACGTGTCTCAAGGCCCACCTCATCATGTATTGCCGCAGAATGTCGATGTACTTAGAAAATGAAAAACTCCTTATTCATTGCTTCCAAGACAGATTGTCTGGGTCCGTTACTCGCTGGTACAATTAGTTAAGCTGAGAAAGTATCTAAAATTGGAAGGATTTGTTAAGGGCGTTCGGTGAACAGTACAAACATGTTGCTGATATGGTTCTAAATAGACTTGTTTTGCAAGGGATGGAACAAAGACATATTGAAAGCTTTTGCCAATATGCTCAGAGATGGCGGGATGTGGCCGCTCAAGTTCAGCCGCCACTACTGGAAAGTGAGATAACGTTCATGTTTGTGGACACCCTTAAAGGTGCTTTCTATGATCGTATGATCAATCATGCGACGAAGAGTTTTGCAGACATGTTGATGAACGAAGAACTAATTTTGGCAGCAGTTAAGAGTGAGAAGCTCGATGGAGGAGAGATGAAGAAACCATATAAGAAAAAAGATAATGACGTCAGTATGACAGGCGTTTACAACCCTAATTACTTAAAAGGGGTAGTCCTTAAAGAGCCTGTTACCCAGAATACCAATCTTGTGGCTTCAAATCCACCAAAAGACAAACGAAAAAACCAACGGAATAAGAAGCCATATTTTCATCCTATCCCTATGACGTATGCCGAGTTATTCTTCGAATTGGTTGAAGCACGGATGGTGCTACCACGACACGTTCCTCTATTTTTTCCTCCATACCCACCATGGTATGACGTGAAGGCTCAATACGAATACCACTCTGGAAACATGGGGCATACTATTGAGAACTGCACTACATTCAAGAGGGTAGTAGATGATCTACGAAAATCAGGCATGTTATCTTTCGATACTTCAGACGCAAAAGATAACCCACTACCTAACCACCAGAAGACCGAAGTGAATGCAACAGACGAAGAGGAAAGCTAGGTGGTTAAGGAATATGTTAAAGAAGTTAAGGCACTTATGGCGTGGGCATGGGCCCAAATGGTGAAGGTTGGACTATTAAGAAACAAGACGTGGAAGTTGTAGGAGGATAAGGGAAACAAGTACCTTTCCATGTTTGTACTGCTCGGAGCTGAACAACTGGACTGTGGAAGAAATTCCTATAGCTTTTAGGTCATCCACAGAGTAATGCTCGAAACTAACTCTTTTTCCTTAGACCCGAAGGCATTAAAAATCTCTTGTTAATGGTCAATGTCAAAAAACCATTACGGTTTCTATATCAATAAAAGATGTTTTTCCAATAAATCTTATGTGGCAAACTTTTTTTCTTTTAATTAAAACACTGTAAATAAAACCCAAAGTAAATTAAAGTAAAAACCAAAATAAAAAGAATCATCATTCTTTTGTTTGACTATTTCTTTCTGTTGTATACATATATATTCAATTTCTTTCAGGTTTCTAGATATCAATGGTACAAGTAACTCCGAATCTGATCTAGAAGTCGACTTCGAGTTGCCCATGTGTTTAGAAGAGGTCAAAGACTGCAAAGATGAAAAAGAATATGTAATGCCTAACGAGATGCTCAAGATATTAGAAAGCAAAGAAAGGCAAATTATGCCTCACGAGGAAGAATTAGAAGTTCCGAATCTCAGAACTGAAGAAGAAAGTCGTGAGGTGAAGATCGACACTTCTATCACCTCTGAGACTCGAAACAAGTTGATCAAGCTCCTAAAAGAATATAGGGACATTCTCGCCGGTTGTATCAAGACATGCCTGGTTTAGACACAGACATAGTTATGCATCGACTTCCCATCAGTCCCGAATGCAAGCCTGTGCAGCAAAAGCTAAAAAGGATGAAACCTGAAATGCTCCTAAAAATCAAGGATGAAGTAAAAAAGTAGTATGATGCCGGTTTCCTCGAGGTGGTTAAGTATTCTGAATGGGTGGCTAACATTGTCACAGTTCTGAAAAAAGGTAAGAAAGTATGAATGTGTGTTGATTATCGAGACCTTAATAGGGCAAGCCCTAAAGATAACTTCTCATTGCCACACATTGACACGCTGGTGGATAATACAACAGGGTATTCTCTTTTCTCTTTCATAGATGGATTCTCAGGGTGCAACCAAATCAAAATGTGCCTAGAAGATATGAATAAAACAACATTTGTAACATGGTGGGGAACCTTTTGTTACAAAGTCATGCCTTTTGGTTTAAAGAAGGCGAGGGCAACCTACCAACGTGCCATGGTAACCTTGTTCCATGACATCATACACAAAAAGATAGAGGCATATATTGATGATATGATAGCCAAATCCCGGTCAGAAGACGAACATATCGAAAATTTGAAAAAACTTTCTAAAAGGTTGAAAAAAATTCCAGTTGAGACTCAATCCATCCAAATGTACTTTTGGGGTGCGATCGAGAAAGTTGCTGGGATTTGTTGTGAGTGAGAAGGGGATTGAAGTCGATCCAGACAAAATTAAAGCCATCCAAGAACTTCCTCCACCTCGAACACAAAAGAGGTTCATGGATTCCTCGGAAGTTAAATTACATTGCCCGTTATATATCCCAATTAACAAAAAATACACCCCTGTATTTAGATTGCTTCGAAAAAATAATCCGGGAACATGGAATGAAGAATGTCAAGTGGCCTTAGAGGAGATCAAGATACAGTTGATGAATCCACCTATTTTGGTGCCACCTATTTCGGGGAAGCCTCTGATCTTGTACTTAACCGTTCACGAAAACTCAACGGGATGTGTATTGGGGCAGCATGATGAAACTGAGAGGAAAGAAATAGCAATCTATTATCTAAGTAAAATGTTCACAAATTGTAAAACTAGATATTCCCCAATTTAAAAATTGTGTTGCGCTTTGATATGGACAACCAAGAGGCTTAGGCAATACATGTTATACCATACCACATGGCTGATGTCGAAGTTAGATCCCTTGAAATACATGATAGAGGCGCCAGCCTTATCGGGAAAAATGGCTCGTTGGTAAATGTTACTTTCGGAATTCGACATTCAATATGTGAGCCAAAAGGCAAAAAAGGGAGTGCAATAGCAAAATTTTTGGCAAGTCGCGCTTTCGAAGATTACGAGGCGCTGAACTTTAATTTTCCTGATGAAGAACTAATATGCATTTTGATTGACAAGGATAATAGCTCAGAGGAATCTTGGGTGATGAACTTTGATGGAGCTGCAAATGCATTGGGACGTGGCATTGGGGCAGTTTTAGTTTCACCAGAGGGGAATTACTACCCCTTCTCTTGTATGTTAAAATTCTTATGCACCAATAACATGGCTGAATACGAAGCTTGTTTATTGGGTTTGCAAGGGGCTATAGAAAGGAATATCAAAGTTTTAAGATTTTTTCAGAGATTCTGCACTGGTCATTTATCAAATTCGCGGAGAGTGTGAGACTAAGGATGTAAAATTAATCAAATATCATTCGTTAGTTCTTGAATTAATCAAGGAGTTTGACGAAATCACCTTCAAGCATCTCCCGAGAGAGGATAATCAGATAGCTGATGCCCTCGCTACTCTGGCTGCCATGTTCAAGACTAGTGAATATACAAAAAGAATGCCAATCAAGGTGTAAATGTTAGAATCTCCGGTCCATTGTTGTAATTTAGAAGAAGAAGTTGATGGTCTCCCATAGTACCATGACATTTTACATCATATGAAAACTCAAGAATATCCAGTACATGCAACTAACAATGATAAGAAAACGATTAGGAAATTAGCCGCGGGCTACGTCCTTGATGGCGAGGTTCTATATAAAAAGAGTCGAGATCAAGTGATATTAAGGTGTGTAGACACTAAAAAAGCTCAAACGATCTTGGAAGAAGTACATGAAGGAGTTTGTGGGACTCACCCTAGTGGCTTTACCATGGTTAGGAGAATTATGCGCTTTGGATATTATTGGTCCACTATGGAAACAGATTGCATCAACTATGCCCGTAGATGTCACAAGTGCCAGGTATATGCTGGCAAGATTCATGCACCTCCTCTACCACTTCATGTCATGACTGTCTCATGGCCCTTCTCAATGTGGGACATGGATGTAATTGGCCAGATTTACCCTAAAGCCTCGAACGGCCACAGGTTCATCTTAGTAGCTATTGATTACTTCACAAAATGGGTAGAAACAACCTCATACGTGAATGTCACCAGGTCAATTTTTTGCAAATTTTTGAAAAAAGAGATCATTTGTCTCTATGGCTTACCGAAGAGAATCATCAATGATAATGCATCCAATTTAAATAACAAGATGATAGATGAGGTTTGTGAACAGTTCCAGATCAAAAACCATAATTCGGTAACGTATCGCCCAAAGATGAATGGGGCTGTCGAAGCTGCAAATAAGAACATCAAGAAGATAGTCACGAAGATGTTTGACACTTACACTAATTGGCATGAAAAGTTGACATTCGCATTGTATGCTTATAGAACGGCTGTACGAACTTCCAATGGGGCAACACCATTTTCATTAGTATATGGAATGAAAGCTATGCTGCCGATTGAAGTTAAAATCCCTTCACTCCGTATTTTGATGGAGGTAAAACTAGAGGAGTCTGAATGGGTTCAAGCAAGATATGACCAGTTAAACCTCATTGATGAAAAGAGGTTGAAAGCAATTTGCCACGGCCAGATGTATCAAAGAAGAATGATACGAGCATATGACAAGAAGGTTCACCCGAGAAAGTTCAAGGAAGGCGATATCGTGCTAAAGAAGATGTCGCCAATCCAAAAGGATTCACGAGGAAAATGGGCACTGAATTGGGAGGGGCCATATGTGGTATCAAAAGCTTTCGATGGAAGGGCGCTGATTCTGGCTGAAATGGGTGGAGACGAGCTCAAGAATCCGGCGAATTCTGATTCAGTCAAGAAATATTATGCATGAAATGATGAAGAAGAAAAATGGGAAAAAAGAGCGAAAACCCGTAAAGAGAGCTCAAAAGAAAAAAAAGAAAAAAAAGAAAGAAGAAGAAGAAGAAAAAAGAGAAAAAAGAAATAATAAAAAAGAAGAAAAAAAAGAAAAAAGAGAGAAAAAAAGGAGGGTTCAAGATGAAAACCCGTAAAGGGCGTCTTGAAACCAAATGAGGATTTGAGTTGAAAACCCGCAAATGGCGGCTCGAATTATTATAGACAAAGAATAATCCCTTCAGAGGCTTGGCTACTCGGAAGGAATTTCGTATCTTCATTCATTGTTGTAGTGGACAAAATTTTCTCGACAAAGGCATTGCTCGAGGTTGTTTCGAGGAAAGTTCAAACCTTTGATATCTGGATACTTGTCTTTTGACCCTTCTTTTGTACTTTTCTTTCATGTTTGCCACAACATTAATGAAATTCTTTTTTAAGCATATCTTTCTTTGAATGCCCCATTTACATGAACATCTTTTATTTGGTTAAGGGTCATTTTGGTTTAAACATAATTAAAATATGTAAGAGATCTTCGTGTATTACTCTGGAAATGATTTAAGAACGTAGGAGCTATGACATGGTCCCTTGTTAAGCCTCGAATATGGGGCATGTTATGGTCAGGGGCAATTGATACCCAATCGCTTTGGCAATAAGCTTGGAAAGAAAAAGGTTAAAATTTCGTGTCATTCGAGGATGTTTTACGAGAATTCATGAAGATCCTCAAAAGGGCCTTGTCATACACAATACTGCTTGAAACTCACTCATACAACACTGATGTATCAACTACAGTGAGCAAAGAGATACAAAGAATGGGAATAATAAAGAAGAAAACTACCATTCAAAGATTGGTGAAGCAGAAGACGATCGTTTGATGAAGCAAAGAGATACTAAGAATGTGAATGACAAAGATAATGAACATGGACTTCTGTCCAGATTAAAACAAGCTAAGAAAAAAGATTAAAAACTTAAGCATGCATTCATGTTTTAGGCATCCTTAGGGGCATGCACAACATAATTGCAGGTATACAGAAACTCTTCAACAATAGAACTCGTCTATCCGTTCAGGCATAAGGAGAATGGAACCCTGCTCATCTATTCAAGCACTTAGAGAATAGAATCCGTCTATCCGTTCGGACGTAATGAGAAAGGAACCCTACTCATCTATTCGAGCACTTAGAGAATAGAACCTGTCTATCCATTTAGGCGTAAGGAGAATGGAACCCTACTCATCTATTTGAGCACTTGGAAAATAGAACCTGTCTATCCGTTTGGGCGTAAGGAGAATGGAACCCTGCTCATCTATTCGAGTACTTGGTGAATAGAACCCGTCTATCCGTTCGGGCGTAAAGAGAATGGAACCCTGCTCATATATTCGAGCATTTGGTGAATAGAACCCGTCTATCCGTTCGGGCGTAAGGAGAATGGAACCCTGCTCATCTACTCGAGCACTTGGAGAATAGAACCCGTCTATCCGTTTAGGCGTTTGAAGAATAAAACTTGCCTACTTGTTTGAGCATCAGGAGAACGAAGTTGACTGGAAAATTGATAAATGGTGAAAATTAGTGCCATATGTTCTTTGTTTTATCCTTGTTTCACTGGAATAAGCAAAGAAGGGGCATCTGTTATCACTAATTTTTCCTTTTTTAAATAATAATAATAATAATAAATAAAAATAATATTAGTAAAAATATTCTTTCAAATAAAACTCATCTTCAAAGGAAATAATAACGAGCCCATTTTAAAACAAAATAAAAAAATAAAAAGGGAAAATGATAGTAACCCAAAATAAACCCTTTTAAATAATAAAAAAAGAAACACTAGAAAAATAATAAATAAGAAACCCATTTTATTTTTTAAGAGGCCCAAACTAACCCATTTATCTCGTTTTTTTCAGGTTTATTCGAGACCGTCGAATCCGAGGCTGAAATTATGGACGACTTGGATCGAATGAAGAAAAAAATAGGGAAAAGGGGTGGATCTCGCGCAGCCACGCGCCAGCGAGTGCGCTGCACGCACGCGAGATCTTCTCCCCTAAATCCTCTCTTTCGAACAGCCTAGGCTACTGCCGGCAGCCGTTATACCACCCCTGGGCTACGGCGGCCGCCGTGGTTGGTGCCGGTCGACTCGCCTTGGCTGGTTGAGTCCAATGCCGCCGACTCCGCCCTTTGTCGTCGTCACCGGTAGCTCTCCAATTGAGGGGAAAATTGGCTCGAACCCTAATTTAATTGGGGGCAAAATCTCCCAAATTGGAGCCAAATCGGATAAAATTCAGGGTGAATTTCAACGGGTCAGAGCTGTATTGATCACGTGGGATGATTTTATGGGACGAAAATGGGGATTTTGTCCCTAAATTGCCTTGAATCCCAATCCTTCAAACCCTATAAATAGTGTCCAATTCTCCATTGTTCAAACACACAAGAAAAAAATCCAAAAATACTCAGAAAAATATTGGGAGATTGCTGGAATTTATTCAAGTTTTGTGCAGCATTGGATCGAATTTTCGCAAGGAATAGAAGCTAGCAACTCGTCGTTTCATCGGTATAATTTCTCTTTTTTAAATTTCAAATTTATTCATTTTATTTTCTTTTTTTGGTTAATGTTCTTATTTTTCAGGATATATTTGATGTTGGAAGTTTTAATCTTGTTTGTTTAGTTGATTTTCTAATATTTAGTGTTATGTGTTTGTTTTGGTTCAAAAAACTAATAAGAAACCAAAGCCGACAAGCGGCCAGCACGGTGGCTCCACCCCATTGTTCTTTTTGGTTCTTGTTAAGACATGTGTTGTTTCTAATAGGGTGGGTGTTTGATCCACTTAACTCTTAAAAGATATGAAAAATGTGTTTATAAATAAAAAGGGTCGATTAATTTTGAAACCTTTTTTTACTACTTTCAATCCGAAAATAAGTTTTTTAAAACCATCATAAAATGGTCATTTAATTGTTACAACCCCATTTTATTTCTTCCAATTTTAGTTTTAAAAAAAATAAAAAAGGGAAAAGCAAAATAAACCTTTTTAAAAGGGAGTATTTCTTTAATTTCAAGAAAATAAGGCCTTTGCTATTAAAAAATTTAAATAATTCTTTTTTAAAAAATATATATAAATTAACCTTTTTTTGAAAATACAAAATAATAAACACCTTTTTAAAATAAAACTCTTTTTTCCAAAATGATCAAAAAGCTAAAAAAGAAAAGTAGTGAAATTTTATAAAAAAAACTTTTAAAAAAACAAAAGAAAAATAAAACTTTTTAAAACTTAAATAACATTTCAAAAAAAATTAAAACATAAAAAGAAATAAAAAACATCTCAAATAAAAGCTTTAAAACAAAAAAGAATAAAGGCTTAGAAAAAGTAAATTTAAAAAAAAGAATAAAAAGCTTTTAAAATAAAAAAAATATTTTTATATAAAGGCTTTTAATAAAAAACAAAAAAAACTTTCTAAAATAAAATTCTATTCTTAAGCCATCAAAAAAACTTTAAAAAAATAGCAAATATTTAAAACAAAAAAAAAGAATAAAAAGCTCTAAAACACAAAAAAGGTAAATAACATTTTGAATAAAAGCTTTAAATCACAAAAAGTCAAAAAATATACTTTAGATAAAAAGCTTTAGAACAAAAAAATAAAATAAAACCTTTTCAATTTATAAAAAAAATAAAAAAACTTCTCGAATATGAAAAGAATAAGAAGAAAACAAAAATTTCTCTTAAAATGAACTCAAAAATAAAAAATGTTTTTTAAATAATAAAAATATTTTCCAAATAAAACTAAATCAAGCACATTAAAAAACTTCGAATTCTAATTCTCTTATTTTGCTTCCGTTTGCTTTAGTATTAAGTCGGCCTTAGGAATAAGTTCTTCATGCCTTAGATAGAGACTTCTTTGTAATAAAATTTTCTTCACAAAAAAAATAAAACATGCTTAATAAGATTAAAACCCTCAAATAGGAAGAACACTTAGACCTTTTTTAGGATTAATAAGTTTTAACTTAGAATAAATAAAAATCTTCAACAAACCAAGTTTCTTTATTTGTTTGTTAAAAAGTGAAATTAGAATAATGTGGTGTCTTACTAAACGAAAATGACGGTTAGCGCCAGAAGTGTTGGCGGTGATTAGAGTTCTTTTTCGAATAGTAAGGCCATTAAAATAAAATTAAACTTATAAACGGACAATAATTTAAGCTTTACATCGATTCGCAAAATTCGACTTTAAAACTTTTTGTAACCGACAAGGTACCAATTTTTGGGCGTCGGGGAGGTGCTAATCCTTCCCCACGCGTAACCGACTCTCGTACCCGTTTTTGTGTTTTTTCGCAGATCAAAACCGTTGTTTTAATAAATAAAATGATTTTATAAAAATAACCTATTTTTTAGGTGATCCAAACACATCTTTTAAAAAGGATTGGTGGCGACTCCGTTGTTTTGATTTTAAAACGTCAAGACACTTAAAAAAAGGTTGCGACACCTGGCTCGGCTCGTTATCACCCCTAATCTACACCAAAATAAAAGTTGCAAATTGTATGTTAAAAGTCAAATCAGACAAAATTCTTCAACTGGTTCTGGTGGATAAGAAATGGCAACTCCTAATATATTTAAGTTCGAATAGTTTATCTGTATATGTTATTAAAGACTTAAAAGATTAACATAAGCTACCATGAGATTATAACATGCGTAAACTACTGTAATAGTCACTTATGTTTAGGGTTTGTACACTTTTAGTTACCGGTTTTTAAATTCGACCGTTATAGTCACTTACGTTTTTTTATATGTAAACTTCTGGTCACTCAAACTTTAATTTTCGTTACCTTGATGACGTGCACGTTAATAAAAAAGTTTCTTTTAATTTCACCCATGCATTTTTAAAAATTATTTTTTTTCACCCAAAAAAAAAATTCTAATCCATTTTCAGTCACCAACCTTCTACCACCTACCGTCTATCTGACCTAACTTTCGGCGAACCCAAAACCAGCTTATAAGCGAAATTTTATTGAAACCAGCTCTCAAATTAATGCCTTGGCTGAATGTTAGTTTCGGGAATTCTAAACTTCCATAGGAACTTCCCGAAAAATCAAGTAAGATAAAAGCAAAATATCAGGGAACAACGTACTAACTATACTTTACAACTAGGCACTGCAAGCCAAAATATTAGCATTGACCTATATTAAGTAGTCTCAAACATAAACCGAAGACAGCTATATGTATATGGTCTTTGTCGACTTAATGCACCTTTCTTAAAGAGTGGTCCAAAAGCAATCTAAAATCCCCACCTGATAGTTGACCATTAACAAAAACATGCAAAGCATGGCCGGCTGATAAGACAGCAAAAACAGGAGATTTTCCATTTCTCACCCTAGCAATTTGGGCTCCAACCTATGAGGAAAGATTCTTATAAATGTTAATCCAAACAAAACTGATTTCAAGTTCATCCTCACCGTTGCAGTGTTATACACAGTGTTCAGGAAGAATGCTGATAGACCAAGGAGGCATGTTTTGAAAGGCAACTGTTGCATAAGCTCTCGGGTTGTAATTTGCAAGGAAGGCAGCACAACCTCCGGCATTATATTTAAATACATGAGCCTGTATTTTAGAAAGACATTAGTAAGTTCTACGTACAAACCGATTCAGAGTAGGATTAAGGTTCTTAGAACTAGGAGTAATATTTAACCTCCTGAAAGTTTCCGAGTCGCATCACAGTCGGATCTCCATTTACTAAAGCTGCTTCACAAAGCTTTATAGCTCTATGCAAATCTTTCAAATGGCCCCACTTGGATTGCCTCTTTAATCCTGCATTAAAGAAATGTTTCTCCTGCATTAAGCTGGGTGTGGATTCGTCGGAGACTAGGTCTGACAGACGGTAAATGATCGAAGGTTGGCCGTCGGAAAGGAGTTAAGATTTTTTTAAGGAGAAAAAAATGAATTTTTAAAAATGCAAGGGTGAAATTAAAAATAAATATTTTTTATTAACGTACACGTCATTAGGGTAATAAAAACTAACGTTCAAGTGACCAGAAGTTTATAGATCAAAAACGTAAGTGACCATAACGGTTGAATTTAAAAATCACCAAAGGTGTACAAACCCTAAACATAAATGACCATTGCAGTAATTTATCCTTATAACATATACTAAAAAAGTCAAATTATAATAAAAGAAAGGGTTTAAATTTGATACACAGGCTTGTGTAACACAAGCCTGTCTATTTCTATTATAAATCAAAATTAAACCTAAACCCTAAAAAACTAAACCCCAAACCATAAACCCTAAACTCTAAATTTTAAACACTAACCTTAAATTATAAACCCTACAACCCAAACCCCTAAACTCTAAACCCTAAACTAAACCCCTAACCCCTAAAACTAAAATGTATCACATCCTTCCCGTATTCGTACACCGAACACGAGTTTAGAATATCACACTAATTTAAGAGATTTAAATATTATATATATATATATATCTTAAAAATCAAGACTATTTCAAATTTCAATTAACTTATGGATAACAATAATATTAAAGTTAAATTCTAACACAAAAACACAATGATTATACATATCATATACTATTTATTATACATAAACAAAATCAATACAAGGCAGGCCGGTTAGATAGTTTAACAAAATAGACAGATTATTTTGTACATGCCACTATTTACATACAAACATCAGGATGTCATAGGTACTGAAAATAAACTGTCAATTTTGTTAAACTATCTAATCGGCATGCCTTGTATTGATTTTGTTTATGTATATGAATAGTATATGATATGTATAATCACTGTGTTTTTATGTTAGAATTTAACTTTAATGTTATTGTTATCCATAAGTTAATTAAAATTTGAAATAGTCCTGATTTTTAAGATATATATATATAAAAATATTTAAATTTCTTAAACTATTGTGACATTCTCGACTCGTGTTCAGTGTACGAATACGGGAAGGGAGTATTACATTTATTGGTATCAGAGCAAAGGTTTAGCCGTTTCTGGATAAATTTAAACTCAAAGAAAGTGTTTAAAAGTGTACATGCCACTAGGATGTCGGATTTACTTAAAAATGATACTTGTTTGATTGATGCAAATGCTTATTAGTTTAAGTAAATGTTATGAGTACAGATGTCGGAAGGAGTAGGATCCCGACATGCTACGCAGCAGATGTGGCCTGAGAATGCCCAGAAGTCAGAGTGGAGATACAACAGCCTGCGTAACATGAGATGCCAGTGCAAGATCGAGGCATATTTTTACAAGCTTTGGATGCCATAATAAATAGACCCCCTCGAATTTCTGTTCCAAAGGAGTTGAAGAAGTTGCAGGCTCCTGATTTTAAAGGTGACATTGATGGGGACCCTATGTCAGCAGATCTTTGGTTAAATGACATACAGACAATATTTTCTCGGATTGGGTGTGATGATCGAGGGAAGCTGGAAGGAGTTATCTCCTTGTTGAGAGAGCAAGCACTGATATGGTGGAATAATGTCACTGCTCGTGTTCAGGAAGAGGTGAACTAGCAGTTTTTCCTCCGTGAGTTTAGGAGGAAATATATTGGAGATACCTTCATTCGGGAAATGAGGCAGCGATTCCTGGACCTTAAGCAAGGAGATCGCTCAGTGTACGAATATGAATACGAGTTTAATAGATTGAGTAGGTTTGCATTTGAATTGCTACCAGACGAGAGGGCTATCACTTATAGTTTTATAAGTGGTTTAGATGCCAGATATCAAGAAGTGCTGGTGGCAATTATTCCCAAGGACTTTCAAGAAGCCGTTAATAGAGCCAAAGCAATGGAAATTGTCCGAGAGAAAGCTGAGAAAAAATCCCAAGGCCAGAAAAGGAGTGCTGGGACATCTTTTACTCCGCAATCATCAAAGCGGAGTAAATGATATAACCAACAAGGGAAATTTGGATTTTCATCAGCTCGAGGACAATTCAACCAAGCTTGTGGTAAATCAAGTCCTTCTCGATGTAAGATTTGTAATCGACAGCATCATGGAGAGTGTCGAATGATTACAGGGGCTTGTTTTCGCTGTGGTAAAACAGGACATTTTATACGTGATTGCCCAACTTGGAATGACAGATTGGTGTAGACCGAGAGATCAGTTCGTATGTAGAGAGGTCAAAGTCGCGGAGCTAGAGGATCGTCCAGAGTAAGTTTTCGAAGGGAAACTGAAGCTGCTGCAGGGAGAGATGATCGGCCTTCAGCTAGAGTCTATCATATTCGAACACATGATAATAGAGATGATCGAGATGAACCTGATATCATTATAGGTACTTTTCTACTCTATGGTGAACCTGTATTTATTTTGATAGACACTGGATCCACACACTCTTATGTTAGTTCTAAGTTAGTATGGGAAAGAAAGATTCCTTTAGAACCAACTCAGAGTGATGTAGTAGCGGTTAATCTTCTTGGTCAAAGTGCCTGAGTAACCAAAGTAAGTAAGATGTGTCCACTTAAAGTTTAAGGAAACAAGTTTCCAGCTAACTTGTTAGAATTGCCGTTCAATGATCTTGAGATTATTTTGGGTATGGATTGGCTTCATGCTCATGATGATATCGTGAGATGTCGTCAATAGTAGTTGATTTTAAAAACTGTTGATGGTTCAGAGATCATAGTGTTGGGTGAATGATCACATTGTTTAAAGAATGTGATTTCAGCTTTTAAGGCTAAGAAATTAATAGAACAAGGTTATGAGGCCTTCTTAGCACATGTGGTGGATACTAAAAAGATTAATAATGACCTTAGTGCCATTTCGACAGTTCAGGATTTTCATGATGTATTTCCAGAGGAATTACTGGGGTTACCTCCAGAAAGAGAAGTTCAGTTTGGAATTGAGGTTATTCTAGGTACTGAACCAGTATCTATGACTCTGTATAGAATGGCACCTGCAGAATTGAGGGAATTAAAGTCATAGTTGCAAGAATTATTGGATAAATGATTTATGCGTCCTAGTATGTCGCCTTGGGGAGCTCCGGTGTTATTTGTTAAAAAGAAAGATGGTTCATTGCGACTGTATATTGATTACCGGCAGTTGAATAAGGTAACAATAAAGAACAAGTATCCACTACCAAGGATAGAAGATTTGTTTGACCAATTGAAAGGAGCAGTTGTATTCTCTAAGATTGATCTTCGATCTGGTTACTATCAGCTGAAAGTTAAGGAATAAGATGTTCCAAAGACAGCTTTTAGAACAAGGTATGGGCATTATGAATTCGTAGTGATGTCGTTTGGACTTACTAATGCTCCGGCTGTATTTATGGATTTAATGAATTGAGTATTCTAGCCGTACCTTGATCAGTTTGTGGTAGTCTTCATTGATGATATATTGGTGTATTCGAAGACTAAGGAAGAACATGATTCACACTTGAGAATAGTATTGCAGATTCTGGGAGAAAAGAAGCTATATGCTAAGCTCTCAAAATGTGAGTTTTGGTTATCTGAAGTGGCTTTCTTGGGACATATTGCTTCTGCCGAAGGAATTAAAGTGGATCCTAAGAAAGTACAGACCATTGTTGAATGGAAAATTCCCAAGAATATTACTGAGGTTCGTAGTTTCTTGGGATTAGCAGGATATTATCGTAGATTCGTGAAAAATTTCTCGATAATAGTCGTTCCGCTCACAAAGTTATTGAGAAAAGATGTTCCATTTGTTTGGACTGAAAAGTGCCAAGAAAACTTTGATCAGTTGAAGAAGGTTTTGACAGAAGATCCGGTGTTGGTACAGCCAGAGACGGGTAAGAAATTTACCTTGTATAATGACGCATCTTATAATGGTTTAGGATGCGTATTGATGCAAGATGGAAAGGTAATTTATTATGTTTCCCGACAATTAAAGCAACATGAAAAGAATTATCCTACACGTGATTTAGAGCTTGCTGTTGTAGTATTTGCTCTAAAGGTGTGGCGACATTATATTTATGGTGAACGTTGTCATGTATATACCGATCACAAGAGTTTAAAATATTTGATGACACAGAAAGAGTTGAATCTACGGCAACGAAGGTGGTTAGAGCTGATAAAAGATTATGATTTAATCATTGATTATCACCCAGGTCGAGCTAATATCGTAGCAGATGCTTTGAGCCGGAAGACATTTGTTACATTAAGAACTTTAAATGCACATTTAAAAAGACAATCAGATGGTTCTTAATCGGTGGAGCTGCATTTAAGATCATCATTGCTAAACCGAATTAAAGAAAGTCAACACCGAGATGAAGATTGTGTAATAAAAATGAAACAAGTAGAATCGAGTGAAACTAAGGATTATGAAATTAAACTCGATGGATGTCTTTATTATAAAGGCAAAGTATATATTCCTAAAGATGCTTATTTGAAGCAGGATATGCTTACTGAGGCACATTATAGTCCGCTGACCCTGCATCCTGGTGGAAATAAGATGTATCAAGATTTGAAAAGTCGATATTGGTGGCCTGGTATGAAGAGAATGATATCAGAGTTTGTTGCAAAATGCTTAACTTGCCAAAAAGTGAAACTGAACACTAAGTACCATCTAGAAAGTTACAGCCTACTTCTATTCCATAATGGAAGTGGGATAGAGTTACGGTGGACTTCGTAACAGGATTGCCTTTGACTCCCAGTAAGAAAGACTCTATCTGGGTAATTGTATACAGGTTGACTAAATCAACTCACTTCATACCAGTTCGGGCATATTATCAAATGAGCAGGTACGCTGAGATATATATTAAAGAAATAGTTTGATTACATGGAGTGCCAATATCTATAGTATCTGATCGAGATCCAAGGTTCACATCAAGATTTTGGAAAGCTTTGGGGACAGGATTGAATTTTAGTACAGCATTTGATCCTCAAACTGATGGTCAGTTAGAAAGGATAATTCAGATACTTGAAGACATGTTAAGAGCTTGAGTTATTGAATTTGAAGGATCATGGGAAAAATACTTGCCATTAGCAGTGTTTGCATACAAAAACAGTTATCAGGCAAGTATTCAAATGGCACCCTATGAAGTTCTTTATGGTAAGAAATGCAGATCTCCATTAAACTGGTTTGAGCTGCATGATCGCAAGCTTATTAAGCCAAATTTATTGCAAGATATGGAAGAAAAAGTTAAGATTGTGCAAGACAATCCTAAAAAGGCCGCTGATCGACAGAAAGCATATGCAGACTTGAAAAGAAAAGATATTCAGTTCAAAGTTTGAGAAAATGTATTCTTGAAAGTTTCTCCTTGGAAGAAGATACTGAAATTCGGTGGTAAAGGAAAGTTAAGTCCCAAATATATCGGACCGTATGAAATTCTGAAGAAAGTTGGTCCAGAAGCACATCAGTTGGCTCTTCCACCAAAGATGAGCAAGATTCATAATGTTTTTCATGTATCGATGCTTAGAAGATATAGATCGTATCTATCTCATGTGATTGCTCCGGAGGAAGTTGAGCTACAATTAGATCTGACTTACAAAGATACTGAAATTGAGGAACAAGCAAATACCATTGGTGAAAGTTCTTTGGCGCAATCACAAAGTAGAGGAAGCAACATGGGAAACAAAGGATGCGATGGAAAAGCAATATCCGCATTTGTTTAAAACAGGTACGTATTGAAAATTCGAGGACGAATTTTCTTAAGAGGGAGAATTGTAATACCCCAATATTTGCTTAGTGACTAAATTGCAAAGAATTAAAAGTAAATAGTTTTAGTTTAGTGACTAAAACGTAAAATTTTAAAGTTTGGTGGTTAAATTAAAAAAAAATTAGGAAAAGTTTAGGGATCAACATGGTAATTTTCCCAATAAAAAATTTTATAGAAAAAATGAATAGTTTATCCCGGTATAATAATTTTGGTGAAAATCGGATTTTTGGTACGAGATTTGTGTGAAAAACTATAAAGGTAATAAGTTTCATAAATTAATTCGAATGGTTATTCGAACTCTGAAAATTATGAAAATTTCATGGAAGCCTTAGAAAGACTTAAAGAATATGATAGTATAGTTTTTGAATCGTTTTTATTTGATTTAAATTCGATTCTATGCAATTTTTGGTGAAATAGGTGAACATGACATTTTTTAAGATAAGTTGGTTCATTAAGGGTAAAAAAGTCATTTCACCCTTACTTTTTGATTATTATTGATTATTTTGGATAAAAAAAGCATGTGTTGGCATGGAATTGGTTATAACTCAAGGGTATAATGGTCTTTTGACTATTCGAGATTTATAATTATTAAATTTGGTGTATAATATGCCATTTGGCATAATTAAAGAAAAAAAGTTGAACAAAAATTTCTCCTTCAACCTACAAGGCTGCCGAAAACTCCCAAGCTCAAGAGGTAAGGATTTCGATTCAATTTTTAAGCTTCCATGGTTGGTTTTAGGCTTGAGACATGAAATAGAAATTTAATCTCTATGAAATTCTCTATCTTTTGGTGTAATTTTTGTTAAGTTTCCACGTCTTTAAGATGTAGGTGGTGATTTGGTGGATGAAGAGCATGATGGAAACTTGAGTTTTAAAGGTTGTTCATGTTGATTATGATGTTGTGATGTTGTTTCTATGGTTCAAATGTTGAAAATCCTGACTATTCGGTTATGATGAATAATTCTTGCAAAAATTTATTTTGATGATAGAAATGGTGAGATTAATGTTATACAAGCTTGATTTTGTTGTTAGAATAAAGAAATGCTCATGTTCTTGAAAGATGAAAATTTAGGGTTTATGTCAAGTTTGGAATTTAGGGACATGATTGAAGGAGGAATGGTTTATTATGATGATATAAGTTGTTTGGAATGAAAATCCCTAATTATTTTGCATCAGGGACCAAATTGTAAATTTTGGAAAGTTTAGGGACTTGATAGTTGAGCTTGTTTTTGAAGTATATTGGGTTGAAAATTTTGAATTTAAGTGATTGGAATGTTGAATTTGAAGTTGGTGGTGACTTTAGGACCATTTTAGAATTTTCGGATATTTCAAGGACTAATATGTAAATCTTTAAAGTTTAGGTCCTAAAGTGTAAATGATGAGAAATGTAAAGTTTTGGTTTGAAAATGGTGATGGGAAGCTTAAAGGTGCTTTTAGGGACTAAAAGGTAAATTTTGGAAAAAGTTGGAAATTTAAAGAAAAGTATGAAAAATATTAGTTCGAATATGTAAAGTTTTATCAGATCAATTTTTGTAGATAATGGATAGTTGTTTATTTGCTTTCCATTATTGTATAAGAATTGAGTATATTCTAACATATACTTTGAAATGGTATATGTTATTATGACGTATATTCCGATACTAATCGAGGACGTGTCAGTAACAAAGGAAAGGAAAAAGTTCGAGATTAAGATCGAATATTAAAGGCATTACAAGGCAAAGGTGAGTGCATATATGTTTTTTTTTAATGTGATAAGTTAATCCAAAAAGGGGTAAAGATTTTTATAAGGCATAAAATAATTTTTGGCATGATACTTGATTTTAATAGTATGACATATTTTTTATGCTTACATATGTTCATAGCATGATACATACACAATGAGTTACATGATAATATTTTTGTGGCAGTATACCATGAGATGTTATAGAACATATTGGAGTATGAACTGCTCCAGCATGAAGATGTTTAATGTGATATATATATATATATATATATATATATGTGTGTGTGTGAAAATTTGGGTTGCTTGTTATTTTTGCAGGAATTGTTTTTAAAGTTCGCCCTTGTTAGTAAAATATTGAGTTAGATAATATTGTGGTATACCATTAGAGTCTTACAGTTTATGGCACAATTGTGTTTACGAGTTATTGACACTTTAGTGTGTCCTACAAGTTACCGACACTTTAATGTGTCGTACGATTTATTGACACTTATTTGTGTCTGACACTTTATTGTGTCCTACGAGCAAGAAAAGGATAGTACTTTTAAAGTACATGACTCGTGTATTAGTCACTCGATAATTACCATGGGCTATATGATTTTATAAATTTAACTATGTGTGTTTTATAAATACCAATTGAGCGAAGTATGCTTTCCTATATAGACATTTCCTGTATTATAAGGTGTATGAATTAAAAATTTATCATGCTTTTGAAAAGTATCATGCATTACAAGGTTCTTTATATATGTTATTTACCTTATGTCTCACTGAGTATATTCTCAGCGTGTATTTCTATAATACGCGTAGGTAATCTGAAGTAAGGCTGGACAAAGCTTTTGCATCGAATATTGGGAAGAAGATACTTTATTGACAGTTTATTTTCAGTACCTATGACATCCTGATGTTTGTATGTAAATAGTGACATGTACAAAATAATCTGTCTATTTTGTTAAACTATCTAACCAGCCTGCCTTGTATTGATTTTGTTTATGTATAATGAATAGTATATGATATGTATAATCACTGTGTTTTTATGTTATAATTTAACTTTAATGTTATTGTTATCCATAAGTTAATTGAAATTTGAAATAGTCCTGATTTTTAAGATATATATATATATATAAATATTTAAATTTCTTAAATTATTGTGACATTCCCGACTCATGTTCGGTGTACGAATATGGGAAAAGGGTGTTACATAAAAAATTTGTGTAAATTAAAATTTATACAGACTGTGTATTGAAGTTTTTCTCTAAAAGAAATTAATAAAAGTTTACCTAGAAATATATTAAAATTTTAAAAATCATTTCAACCATAACTTTTTCATGATTTTCAGTGTTTTAGTAATTTACAACTGTCTACATTATTTTTTTTCTTATTCGTTGATTTCACAGTTAAATTATTGATTCTTAACTTAATTGATAGGTCCAATTTAATTATAAAAAAACTTTTTTTGAATATAATTCTAAAAATAACTTAAATCAAGAACAAATACATTTGACTGGTTGGTCAAATTGTTCAGCTTGCACTATTTTGCATCGACTATATTCATACTTTTTTTTTATTTTTTAGTATACTCATCATTATTTGATTTATTGTTTGAGTATTTCGGATAGAATAAGACAGAAATTTATTGTTAGAGTAATATTCTTAATTTAATTTATTTTATTTATAATATTAAAATACGAATTTTCAAATATTATTTAAAAATTGTAGCACTTTATCCAAATAGACAAACGAATAATTAATTAGTTCAAACTTTTGTTTATAAATTATAAGCCCCAAGATGGCTCCACTCTACCGCTTCCTCTAGTCTTCCAGTATAGATCAATTGCTTTGAGATCTTAAATGCGTTCATAGAGGGAAGTGTTAAAGGTGCGTTATCTTATGGTGCGGTTAAAATGCGATTTTATATAAATTTTTATTATATTGATAAGATGAGCAGCTTGGTCAACCGATTAAATATATTTGTTTGAAATTTATATCAAATTAAAACTTAGGAGGTGCTCAGCTTGAATATGATCTTGAATTAAAGCTTTGCTACCTAGAATTAAGGCAAGATGACCAAAATTTCCTTGGAGTTTGAAGGCTCACGACAATGGAAATAGGAGCAAATGAAGAAGAAGCTTCTCTCTCTCTCCCGTGAAATAAGCTTAGCCGTGAGTATCCCCTCCAAAATAGGTAAATGTTCATTTTCCTTACTAATCAAAATTCACTAAAATCACCGCTAGTTGACACCTAATTTGATGACTAACCATTGCTTGATTATAAAGTTTAATTGCCGTGCATTCCTTAAGCTTTAAAGCCTTGATTAAATTGGTCACCAACCAATAGCAACCTAATTTTGAAAACCCTTTCATTTTAGTCATCCTAATTGATAATTAGGCTAAATTCCAATTAACCCTTATTTGATCAAAATTAACTTAATTCTCAAATATTTAAAACTTAAATTGAATATAAAAAATTGGTCATAAAAAACCGGTAAAATTACTAAGCTGGTTTTAGAGGTATTACATAATTAGTCTTAGAGAATTTACCACAAGCTTCTAAAATATTCCATAATCTTCTACCATATTTCATAACCTTTCAAAATGTTTTAGAGCCTTATAAAATCTTATAGAGCCTTCCATAGTATTCTAGAACATTCCATCGCGTTCTAAAACTTTTCAAATGTTTTAGGTTCCCATGTAGAGTTTTAGAACTTCCTTTAATGTTCTAAAATTCTCTAACAATATCTACCCTCTTCCAAAACAAGTCTGAGAATTAGGCGGTAAAATTTTTAGTATGCGACAAAATGCATAATCATCGATCCTAGTTGTTGAAGTCAAAATCTTAAATATATTTTTAAGCACACGTTAGAATATTTATTACATTAACAATAATAATTAATTATTAGTTGATTAACAATTCATTCAAATAGAAGTTCACTTGACTAGAATTGTAAGGATGGATTTTGATATCATGCCAAAAGAATTCTAAGGTTTGCTTGCTAGAAGTGGGGACTCAAATCGAATGGCAACGTGTCTGGGCATTCTACGCTGATTGTTGTCGGGCAAAGGAAATATCGAAACTTGGCAAAGTTCCAAAAAAAGAACCAAGCTTTGTAATGGACCCCACATGCACAAGCCTGGACCCATCAAATCTGATGGCCACACAATCTTTCCCCTCCTTCCTCTACGCCTCTCCACTTACCGCCGGACTCTTGTACAAAAATTCATCCCCTCATAGGATAAGCCTCCACGTTCTTCAACAACTCAGCTTTCCCAAACCCTTTCTTTGTGCTTGAATAATAAAGAATCCATCTTTTGCCCCTTTGAATTGAAGGCTATACCATGACCAGATTGTTTTCGTTATCTAGAAACTGATCCCGTTCAATTTCACACACGAAAGCTTCCACTTTTTTTCTTTGTTCAAACAAACAATTTGCGATAAACCCAGAGAGCATTTTTGTATCTCAGAAACTGAACCTGTTCATTTTAGCTGTTAAAAAAGATCCAATTTTTGTTTCTTTTTGACTCGTTTGAAGTTAAACCCAGATAGCATTTGCTGCCTAACTGAACCCCAGGAGTGGTAAAATTTGCTACTTGTTGTCATTCTCGATTAGTTTTCTTCAAAGCTGCATGAGTTTAGAAGAAGTCAAAAGTGATTGTTGGTGCTTCAAATTCTGGAGTAATAAGAAGTTAAACAAGCAACAGCCAAAGCTAGCATGGCAATGGCGGCGTTCACAAGCTCTCAGCTCTCTTTCAATTTGTTTAACTTCTCTGTTTCCAGAAGAGAAGCGTTTATATCGAGACAAGCTGCTTGTGGAATTCGCCATCGCTTCGTTTCTAGCCAACGGTTGAATCTCAAGTCCCCATCCACTACTACTCATAGGTAACTGTGTAATTGGTTTATCTTAAGTTTAATTTGGCAATTGTAATTTGATGCAATGTCTTATTGCTTGAAGGACTTGTGGTTCAATGTTGAATTAGTCTGCAATTTGTTCTGAAAAATCTGTTTTTAGTATTTGATAGATCTGGATGAGGCAGCTAACATTTTTTTTATTTGGTTTAGTTATAGTTTTGACAGCTTCAGATCGAGATGTTCATTAATAAATACTGATGTACACTTAAACCATGTGGCTACCAAGGATGAGGATTTATCAGCAAAGGATAGTGATTGTTCTTGTACATGTACAACTCCAATAGTTCAGCTTAAATCTGATGTTCTTCAGACTGAATCTTTGAACATACTAACGGGGGATACTTATGTAGATAGTCTCTTGACAACAATCCCAGTATGTTCCTCTTCGAATATCAATTTATTTTCGACTTGAGTTTAATATCCTCTTAACGTTTTCCTGTTGTTCTATTCTCTTTCTTGTTTAGGTATTATCCGAGGAGGAGCAGAAAGCACTTGCTGGAACTCCAGCTCACCCAGAGGCATTATATGGTAGGGCATTCTATTTTCATTGCATCAAAGCACAGTATAATAGATCTTATACTCTTAAAGACTTAAACTGATTCTACTTTGTTCCGAACGCTGTAAGAATATAACTTCGTGTTAAGAAGTTTAGTTGTTGTAGCCCTCTGCACTCCTTGTGCTTAAGGGATTGAGATTCTTTCAAGGTGTCATTTAGAGCATAATTAAATTATCTTTTCCTAGATTGTATATCTCCAAGTTCTGGAAAGCTGTTACACTGTGTGATTTCAACACATTATCTCAAATGAGCCAAATTTGTTTATATCCACTATAATGGCTTGTACTTTTTTTTTTTTTGAAAGGTTAATGCTTGTACTTTTGAATCTTGTTTTACTATCATTTTACTAAATTGTGGTATCATCGGCTACTAACTTTAAAGACATTCATGTTTCAGCATTTTATGCAAGTTGTCTGGCTGGGAATGTAGTGGAACAGCTTTGGAATTTTGCTTGGCCTTCTGCTATCGTGTTGCTTCATCCGAGCCTTCTACCAGTGGCTGTCATGGGATTCTTCACTAAGGTATAGATTAGTCCAGTAACATAAATTCACTACATATAACAAGAAATAATGGCATACTTTCTAACGGAATTTATGTTAATAGCTTGTTATTATCATTGGAGGCCCTTTGGTTGGCAAACTTATGGATCATTCTCCAAGAGTACCTTCATATATCTTTTTGAATGTTGTTCAGGTACTACAAGTAACATCTTTTTTGTTCAAGATTAATGTAAGTGTAACACTGTCTTAATTTGTTTTCGAAATTTATTGGCATCTGCAAGGCTTCTGCTCAGTTGTTGTCAGCTGCAATGATAATTCATGCTCATACAGTTTCTTCTACTTCTGCCTCATCTATTCTTCTACGCCCTTGGTTTGCCGTGCTAGTGTTAGCAGGAGCTATTGAGAGGCTATCTGGAGTGGCACTGGGGGTTGCTATGGAGCGTGACTGGGTTGTACTGGTAATACTATTCTGTGCATTTTGGTTGTTTTCTTCTCGGGAAACATTACCCATCCATCTCTGGGAAAGCGGACCGTAATTAAACTCGAGTTCTTGTGTTTGTAGTTAGCTGGAATAAATAGACCAATTGCACTGGCACAAGCTAATGCTGTTCTCAATCGAATTGACCTGCTCTGTGAGGTATTTGATAATCTTAATATCTTTTATTTTGTTAACGTTGGGACATGGAGTTATCTTTTTTGGTTCAAGCCATCATAATTCTTTGTTTTCTTGTAATCCATAAAGCGTGAATCCTAAATAAATGCTGGAAATTTTATAAGCTTGCAGTTATCTTAGCAATCAAGTTATGGAAGAATTTCTGAACGAAAGATTCATTATCATCCTTAATTGCAGATAGCTGGTGCTTCATTATTTGGAATTCTTCTCTCTAAATATGATCCAGTAACCTGCATGAAGTCTGCTGCTGGGTTGATGATTTGGTCATTACCTGTTATGGTAATTGCTTATATTCTTGTTTTGGTTATCTATTTTATTTGGAGAAAGGATTTGCTTCCTCTTCTAATTTCTAACAACATTTTTCAGATTGCTCTTACATGGTTAACGAACAAACTTTCTACTGGAGTTCTTGACCGGGCTAAGTGTTCACAATCTTGTTGCATAAAATCTGATGAGGGGTCTCTTCCAGATTCTGATAACTTTGGTAAAATTCGTTCATCTGATTACTATTTGAATCCCGACTTCCTTCCTGCTCTATTTAGAGATTGCATCTTTTCCAAAAATTGATTTATGCTTGCTATATTAAGTGATTCTGATTTTTTGGATGACCAGTTAATACAGGTTTGGAAGCTATCAAGCATGGATGGAGAGAATACATACAGCAGCCAGTCCTTCCTGCCAGCCTAGCTTTTGTGCTCCTCTACTTCAATGTTGTTCTCACTCCTGGAAGTTTAATGACGGCATTTTTAACTCAGCGTGGTATTTTTTCTATCTATTTTAGATGCAATTCTCCTGGTTGTTTATAGTTTGGATCCAGTCTTGAGGAGAACTTTGGAAAGATAACTGAGGCAAAAAATTATTACAGCGAAGAGGGCTGACAATAATCATTATTCAGAGGAAATGCTAATCGTGTTTGTCTAAATTTGATCTTTAAAGCCTTGCATGCACTGATATGGCTGAAGTCTCTCCATGTTGTGTAGTTGATTGTAAATTAGTCTTTTTTTCTTCATTTGCTAGATTACTTCTGATTACTTGAATCGATTTTATATTTAAGCTGAGGAAAATAGCCTTGTATTACTGCAGAAATTCATTTTTGACTCCAAAGTGCTATTCGGGTTTGTTTAACAGGTTTAAATCCATCTATTATCGGTGGGTTTAGTGGATTATGTGCTTTTATGGGTGTTGCAGCAACCTTCATATCTGCAACTTTGGTCAACAGATTCGGCATTTTAAAGGTTGGTTCTCGTGTTTGGTTTTGTCCGCTGGAATTTTCTATTTTGGGGCTTATTGGCCATTTTTCCCTTCAAACAGGCTGGAGCAGTTGGATTAATTTTGCAGGCTTCACTTCTCACCATAGCTGTAGCTGTTTACCACAGTGGATCTCTTGCCTACAGGAGTCCCCTTCTTGCCTTCTTATGTTTGATTGTAAGAAAATCTTTTTTCATGTTTCTTCATGGACTACGCCATTGACTTTTAGCATAACCCGACCTGCCTTGGTGAGCTAGGAATCTAGAAAGCATGACTCGAAGAGTGTACGGCATTGTCATGGTTGGAGGTCTAACCGAAATTTAGATTCAGTGATAGCCGTATATATTAGTTATCCACTAATAGCACCAGAAAGAGACTAATAGATTCCCTAAAGGCCTGTAACTTTTATTTCAGCAGCATTGGAACTTACTGCAACCATCACGGTCCATTTTGATGTCCTCTAACAAGTTATTGGCTGCTCTGTCGAAGGCCAGGAGATCTAGCATCATCTTATGAAATTTTTATAGCAATTTATAAAATGGTAGTCTAAAATATATATTGAAGAAAACACGACCATCAGGCTTAATGCATGCATGATACCTGAATCATCCTCACCTCTTGTATGCAGGTATTATCAAGGTTGGGACATATGTCATATGATATTGTTGTGGCCCAGATTCTGCAAACAGGAATCCCATCATCCAAAGCAAATCTTATTGGAACAACAGAGATTTCTGTTGCAAGTTTAGCCGAGTCACTGATGTTGGGGGTTGCGATAATCGCAAATGATGTTTCGCATTTCGGTTTTCTAGCAATGATGTCGCTATTATCAGTAGCTGGAGCTGCATGGATATTCTGCCGATGGTTGTTGAATCCTACAGAGGAACAAAGAAGCCTTTTCTCTTTTGATCCACAATTTTAGATATAATGCAAGTGCATAGAGTTCCCATTGTGTATGCGGGTATTTTCCTCGGGTTTACATATCTATTCAATTGTCTTCTGACTATTTTCTAAAGTTAACAGAATGAGATATGATATGTTACAATCTAGAACACTGGCCATATCCAATTTTCAGACTGAGTGCATGGTTCTATGATTTTACTGTCAGAAGATGAGCAGCTCTTTCTGATCTTTTAGATTGCTAACGTTGGCTTTTGATAGATTCAAATTTTGGTTCACGAACATATGACTTTCACATTAGCCATTGTAATCCATCATTAATGGATAACACGACTAGGAGGTCGAGAAATAAAAACAGTGGAGTACCAAAAAAAACATACGCTGTTACATTAATCAAATTCAAACTCATAAGTTTCAACCAGACATAAAACATGCAACAAATTCGCTTCCATCTCTGTTTAATGTTTCTCTCTCTTGATATGATTGCATAGAAGTTCCTAGAATGGATGAAATGTTTGCTACAGCTACCATGATCGTACGGCACCCTGTGCAGCATTTGCAAAAGCAGAGAATTCCCAGTAGGTCTTCAATGAATATGGCTTGGAAATTGTCATGCCTTCTTCAATGATCTTAGCTATCTGGAATCAATGAAAATAGTGGATCAAAAGTGAACCCAAGTTGATTCAGAGCCAACCTGAGAAATACATGAACCTAAGTTGCATACATAAAAATCTAACAGGATGTAATAAATGAATAGATATGTAAAGAAGTTTAGTTTTTGTCTTCTCTGTTTTGCAAAGAAGTTTAGAACACGCATGCGCTTCTCCAGTAGTCTAACACCGTCTTCGAAGCTCAAGTTCTCATGCCACTCTTGACGAAGAATTGGCCGTGCAAGGTGATTCCCAAAACCAGTGGCAACATGATTGTCCTCAAAGTTTACACCAATCATACTGACCTGATGAATCATAGTTATAAAAACCGTCATTACAATCTTAAAACCGCAAGTAGCTCATTTCTGAACATTAGGATGATATAACTTCGAACTTACTGTTCCAAGATACTTTTGTCCATTCTTAACTCCACCAAGTACAAGGGAGTTCCACAATGGATTGAACTTGTTACGCCTGTTATACATGACTCGAGTCAACTAATTGTGCACCTCTTTAGGCCCCAAAGAGTTGCCATCATCCCACATATTGTCATACAAGCTACAATAATCAAACATCAAAATGCAACAATTTTATGTCAGAATTTTACAAACAAAACCCATATGAAAGTTCAGGGGGGAATGGAATAAGATAATTCATGAAAGAATAACAAAAACAAAAGCACTTATAATCTTAGTGATTTGATCCATCCTTACATAAGCTCATCAAGATAACGCGAAATCTCGTGGAAATCACTGATTTCTCCACTTGCACCCAGAAGAGAATGCTTGCCAATAGGCTTCATTCGCTCCACGCTCTTGTACCTCAGCGTGGCGTGGACCCATAAGAACCTGCCAATTAACAGGATTCAAGCATAAAACAAGTGCATTCATGGCTTTAATTAAAGTAGGGACCAATCAGTTAGGCAATGAGTATCAAATGAGGGCATATTAGCTTTAGAGGAACGCTAGGGTACTTGAAACAACAGACTTCCAGCAGAAAACAAGGAAGGAGAAGGAAGACGGAGGAGAATGAAAACCAAATGGTAGAACGCATGCATGGCAAATGAACTATAAGCAAAATACATTTTCCTAGCAAGCGCATAACTTGTTTTTGGGGAAACCACAAATAAGGAATAAGGACTTTAATGTGAGAGCATGGCAATGATAAGTACAGATAGCCTTAAATAACTTCCTACTCCATTTCACTCTATAATAATCTAGCCACAATGCAAAGTGGCTATATAATCATGTTACTTTAAATATTATTAATGGAATAACTTACATTCATTCTGATTTAAGGGTATAGATCGATCAATTGAAGAAGAAGAAGAAGAAGAAGAAGATCTGACGCTATATAATAATTCAAAGTTTTCGTTTTCCCTTCTCTCAAGAAACTCCCTTTTTACGAAAACGGGCCCTGCTCCATTTGTTATCGGGTTAGGAGTGAATACGTTCTCGAATCTCAGTCTGAACTTCGAAACTGTATGGGTTAAGTCTGACCGAGCCCTATTTTCTTTTCGGAAAAAGAGTGTAGGCCCAATTCCTATTCACCAAAACTATCTATTTTCTTATTAAACAAATAAAATATAGGTGTATTTAATACTTGTGTTTTTACGATCAAACTTAAAATATATATTAAATTATTTAAATTATATTCAAATTGAGTCAAACCAATTTGAAAATTAAAAATTTACGCTTACGAATAACTAAACAAACACGAATAAATGAACGAACACCAATAATTAAACAAACTTAATTTTTTATTCGTGTTTGTTTGTTAAAATAATAAATGAACACAAACGAACGCGAACGAACATTGAGTATTGTTTAATTCTTTTCTTAAGAAATCTAAAATCTCGTACATTTGAGTATTTGTTTAATTTTTCCTTTTTATTTCATATTTTTAATATATGTTTTTAAATTTTTTAAACATAATACTTTTTGTTATGAATATAAAGGACATACGTGAATAAATTTAAACGAACGGATTACCGAACGTTCACAGATATAAATGAATGAACAAGTCTCTTGTTCTTGTTTGTGTTCGTTCATTTAATTAAACGATTAGAAAATCTTGTTCATATTCATTCGTTTAATAAATAAACGAACAAAAATGAACTTCTCGCCGAACGGTTCACGAACGGTTCGCTGAACGTTTGTGTTGGGATGAACAATCAATGCAAGATGACCAAGAGGGGGTGATTTGACAATTTAAAATTTTGGTGGAAGCAATTGGAAAGGTAAGAAAAATTGAGACACAAGATTTATAGTGGTTCAACCTTCTCAACAAGGTTTATATCCACTACCTTAGCTATCCACACTAAGGATTTCTCAAATCCACTAGATTTGCTTTCCTTTTGAGGCTAAATGACACTTGATTTTATACCCTTCATTGATTTCCAACCGTTTGGGAAGCTAAGGTTATCATTATTATAGCCGTTGGGCTTTATTTTTCCCGCAATAAATGTTGTCTGCCAACACTAGGTATCGGTACACGAAAGCTCGTATCAGTACCTGCCAAGAGAGAAAATAATCGTTGCAACAAAGGGGTATCGATACGCAAGAAGCCGTATTGATACAGAGTGTTTATTTTACAAAGGGTATCAGTACGGGTTGTACCATATCGATATCGATTTTGCTCACTGGAATCCTGATAAGTTGAGCACAAAAAATCGTATCGATAAGCCTATATGCGTATCGGTACATGTTAACTGATTTTCAAAGATACGATTCCAATAAAATTAACAAGGCAACGGTCGAATATTAAATGAAAAGATTTGGAAAATCTTTAACCCCGTACCGGTACGCATGAAGCCGTACCGATGCTCGTATGCAATTTGGTTATCAAGTTTGAAGGGTGTACCGATACGGCTACACGCGTATCGGTACCCTATAGCCAATAAGATAAAACAATTTTTCAGTAGCTAAAATCCGTACCAATACGACCTTAGGCGTATCGGTACTCCTGTACTAAATTGGCTATTTTTGAGTACCGAGCACTTAGAAAAACTTTGGGATATAAGATTTTGACTTAGAAAATATTTTAAGTTTGAATCCTTGTCAATTTTGTGAGTCAGTTGAATACTTAAAAATTTATCCCTTTTTATAAATTAGTCATTGTTATATCAAAATCAAATATAGGTTTATCAGTTTGGTTCGTTTACAGCCCTAAGACAACGTAATCATGGACAAATATATGTGGGTGTTGGGGGCGACCTATGCCCCACTTTTTAAATTTTATGTTTTGTCCTTCGAACCTTTTAATTTGACTATGTCCCTGAATGTACTGAATCATTCTATATACATGTTGAATAACATGGTTGCCTTTTTTGCAATATAGGATAAACAAGCTATCAATAAATAAGTTATTTCTACTAATAAGGGTTGAGTACAATGGAAAGGCACGATGTTTTTCCAATAAGAGAATTCGAGTTTAAACTTTAAAGATAATATTGTTGGGAGAGAGAGTTACGAATCCCGAATATGGGATGAACATGTATTTTACAAAAAAAATAAATAAATAAAGTTGTTTCTAAAATTTCATGATAAAGATGGAGAAATTTATGAAGCAATGGAGATGTTGTTGGCCAACTTGTTATCCTAATTTGTTTGTGGTCTATCGGTCATGTCTTTAGTTTATAGGAACTGTATCGATTAAGTGTATGCAACAACGCACTACTAAAATATTGACTACACAATGTTTGTATGTGCTATCATATGCTTTGTTTTGAATTCAGTTTTTGTTTATTGGTCAAGCCTCTATTATAATAAATTATCCCAAGTGATTTATGCA
Source organism: Hibiscus mutabilis (assembly GCA_019671005.1). NCBI lineage: Eukaryota > Viridiplantae > Streptophyta > Magnoliopsida > Malvales > Malvaceae > Hibiscus > Hibiscus mutabilis. The sequence continues at coordinate 3,293,180 of CM033743.1, forward strand.
ACTCGAAACATTAACGTATACAAAATTCCTTGATGGATGGCAACACTAAATTCTACGTAGTTTTCTATTTTTTTTCTAGGCTTAATATCTAAATAGGTGTCCAAATTATACTTGTAGCTCATTTTTGATGTCTAAACTGTTTTTAGCTCTAAATAGGTGCTTAAAATTTTATTTTGGTCATTATAGGTGCCTAACCGTTAACTACCATTACTTTTTTTAAAAAATATTTTTTATTTTATTTCTTTTTAAATTCAATTTATTTTTAAACTTGATTTTTTTAAAATTCTAAATTTCCCAAAACTCACAAAATGGCCCCCAAATTCTAAACCCCTAACTTTCTCAGTCGATTCCTCCGCTGATGGTCACGCCGCCGCCTACCATATCCGCCTTCGGACTACCACAACCATTCCTCCAACCACCCATCGCCGATAATCGGCGGTAGGTGTGTTGATCGGCTTTCTAACGTCGAAAGAAGCCAACATCGTGAAAAGAAAGTCGGTCGGCACACCTACCGTCGATTACCGACGATCGATGGTTGGGGGAAATGGTCGTGGTGGTCCGACATCAGTAGTGGTGGTCTCCGACGAGGCGGTGAATGGCAACAGCGACAACAATTTGGGGATTTTGGGTTTTAGATTAGGGATTTAGGACTATTTTGAGAAAATTTAAAACTGTTATTTAGAAAAAAAAAATGAAATTTGCTTAAAATTAATTCAAAGAAATTAAAAATTAAAATATGTCACGTGTCATATTTTTATTGGCTAACAATTTTTTTAACAGTTCAGGCATCTAAAATGACCTAAATAAAACTTTAGGCAGCTATTTAGAGAAAAAATCAGTTTAGGCAACTAAAGTGAGCCACGTGTATAATTTTGACACCTATTTACTATGAAGCCTTTTTTCTAATATAAACATCGACAATTTTATTTAAGCAAAACACATATAAACGTATAAACAAACACAACACCACACAAAGGTGAGAACAAGGACGCAACAACAAGAACAAAAATAGAACAGAAAAAACACAGCACAAGCCAAAACACAACTGAAGCCAAACAGTTTCCAAAACCAACCAAAACCGAAGCACAATCAAAGTCAACATCACCATCTCTCAATTGCATGTCAATTTGGGAACACCGATAATGTCTCGTGAGGAAGAATATATAAAGAGTCATCGAAAAATCATCACGTCAAAATTTATAAACCGTCGATGACAATTGGGCTAAACGGAAGAGGAGAAATCGAAAAATCATTGAATCACCATCTTTGTAGTTTTCTTAAACCCACGACTTGATTGTCCACATAAACCAAGACAGAATATAGTTGGTAATGGTGTTTTTAGTATTGTAACTGCAGATTCTGCCTAGTCTAGTAGTAGCACCAAACCTTGAGATTCCTAACAGTAGCATTAGATTTATAGATTACCAAGATTATATGATATTGAAAACTTTCAAACTGCAGCTTGGCTTCTTTGCTGCTGTCATGTGTGACCGTGGGACCTCACCAAGGGCAAAGCTTAGACCATGTGGTTCGGATTCAAACCTTACATTAAATGGGATCACCAAACCCACGACCATTCACGTCTTAAGCCACTTCTCACAGCTTTATCCGTGAAAAAACCCGAGTGAAATCAACAGGGTCCACAATCAAAAGAAAATGACGAATGGGGAACTCATTATTCATAAAAACTTCTCCGCTAAAGGGTTCGGGATAACTACATATTTAATATCTCATTTATTTTCGCGTTATTATTTTAGTACATTATTTATTTTTTTAACAAAAAGATACCTAACATTATATTTTTTTAATATTTTAGTACTTTACCGTTTAAAGTTAACGGTAACAGTGACGTGATTTTTTAACGCCACGCGTATTTCTGGTCTTAGTCACCCTTCCACGTAAAATTCTTTCAAACCCTAACTTAAACTAACTAAGTTGCCACCTCCCTCGTACTTCCTCTCTTCACCTATTTTTTCTTGGGTTTTCCTGCAAAAAAATTTCAACAGTCTGGATGGAACACATTTAACGCATTATTAATCCCTCTTATAATACTTGACACCACACGGGAAAAGGAGTAGATTAGAAAGAAGATTCTAAAATTTCTAAGGCTCTAAATCAAACATATTTAACACATTCTACGACTACCATCTTCCGATTCAACCCAGTCTTCTAATAGTAAATGTTCTAAGGAATGTCTTTTCCCCAAGGCGAGAAGTATCATGCTTTAGTCTTCATCTCCCAGAGCCCAAAAACTCAGATTATCAGATCAATATGTTCGATGACTATTTGATCAAACCATGGAGACCCGTATTAGCTCATGTCATACCCTTTTTTCATGAATCCAATTCTCTCTCGGAAAATAACCATCTATAAAATCAAAAAGATAACAAAAGAAACGTAACAATTTCTGAAGAATTAGTTTCTGCGGTGAGCCTAGATATAGTTCTATTTCCACCCTATACACATAAACATAAAAAACGGCACTTTTGCATGCAGTTTCTATGGATTCCTCTAAAATTAAAGATGGATTAAAATCAAATATCACCCAAATTTTCTGCAAAAAAATTGATGATAAGTTTTATGTAAAGAATATCAGCGTGAGAAAGGAGCCATGGTGACCTGACGGTGGCCAGAAGGTGAAGAGAGGAAGTATGAGGGAGGCAGCAACTTAGTTTAGGTTAGAGTTTGAAAGAATTCCACGTGGAAGGGTGACTAGGACCAGAAATACATGTGACCTTAAAAAATGAAAAAGAAAATTTTCACGTCAACATCACCTTTAACTTTAAACGCGAGGTACTAAAATATTAAAAAAATGTAATGTTAGATATTTTTTTATTAAAAATTAAGTAGGGTATTAAAATAATAATGCGATAATAGGTGATGTATTATTACTTCTAATAATCACAAAGTAATTAACTGGTTCTAAACCATTAGGCTACGCCTACCTGTTCTACCATCAAAATCTAATTTCTAAGCAGGTACAGTATATTGCAACCTGCAATTGTAAAACAGATGTGATGTATTTAATGCATATACTCAAGGGCGGATGCACCCTTGTGCATGACATACCATTAAAAAATAGGATAAATTATATTGGTAATCACCTAAATTTTTAAGGTGTATTCACTTTGATCATTGAAATCGAAAAATTTTCATTACAATCACTAAATTTTTAATTTTTTTTCATTGTGATCGCTGTCGTTAACCCCATTAAGAAATGCTGATTTGTGTCATGTTAAAGTCTTCCTCCCCAAAAGAGCTATAATTTCCAAATTTTCAGTTATTGTCAATCCAAAAAATTTGATTAACGAAACGTTCGTCAATCAATCCCAACGATGGGAAAAATTCATTTTGCAAAAGTTTAACATTGTTTAGTTTCAAGTTGATCTGACGATTAACATTGGTGAATCAAAACTAAAAATCTCAATTGAAGTTAAAAAATAACATTTCGATATTTCATTGTTAACCGTTAGATCAACTTGAAATCAAACTATATTAGCCTTTCAGCCAAACGAATCCTTCCCACCGTTGGGACTTGGGATTGATCGGTGATGTTTTCGTTCATCGAAATTTTGACCTTATGACGGATGTAAATTTGAAAAATTAGGTTTCTTTTGTGGAAAAAGATTTTAGCGTGCCACGTCAGCATTTTCTAACAGTAGCGGACGTAATGAAATCGAATTAAAAGTTTATTGACTGCAATGAAAGATTTTCAATTTCATTGACCAAAGTGAAAGCATCCTAAAAGTTTAGTGACTACCAGTGTAGTTTACCATAAAAATATTAAGTATTTTTTTGTTTAAATAAAAAATCAACCTTTAAATTATTTTAATTTTTTTCTTTGAGCTCATAAACTATTTTTTTGGGTCAAAACAAGTATCTAAACTATCTCTCTATAACTATTTTAAATATACTTGTTAGTCCTCTAAAAAAATATTGGTTAAATACATTGACTTATGTTAAATAATTTAGCTAAAACTTTGATTTAAAATTTTTAGAATAATTACAATATGTCTCTGACTATAAACTATGTTTGCTTGCATTGTAGGAATTCGGATAATTTCCTGCACAACAATTATCCTTTGTCAATACATTATTACAATAGTATAAATTAATTTTAAATTATTATATTAATTGGTTAACTACCAATATTAAATTTCTAGATTTGCCTCTGCATATACTATATGTTCACTCATCTTAATTATGGTTAATGGCAAGTCACTTCCACATTTTTATAACTTTTAATTTTTAATATTCTCTGGATTTCAGTCTTGGTTATTTTTCAGTATGTCCGCCAACATTTTCTTCTCTTTTCTTACCTATTGATATTTAAAAAGAAAAATTCCTTCTACATTCAAATTATTTTGTACGAGTGTATGGAAAATTGTCAAAATTTTTAAAAGATATCTAAATCTTAAACTAAAATTTTCCACCGCTAGTGTATGGAATAATTATCCTTATTTAAAAGGTATCTAAAATTTATATTTTATACATCATTATACTAATTTATATAAATTAATTTAGGATATCTTGTCTAAATAATATTCTTACCCTTAACTATAATTTTTTACAATAATACCAAATATTTCAAATTAATAAATTATACCAAATTAACAAAATTACTTTTTCCAAAAACACTTTTACATCCTTTTAAAAAAGTAAATTACACCAATAGTCACCGAACTATTATTTCTTTCTTGTTTTGGTCTCCAAATTATTTTTTAGCAAAATTGTCACTAACGTTATATTTTTCCTGTTTTGGTCACCGGCAGTTAAAAAACTAACACGATGTTGACGTAGATTTATTTTTAGGGTAAACTACACCAATAGTCATTGAACTATTGTTTATTTCCTATTTTGATCACCGAACTATTTTTTTGGCAAAATTATCTACCGACGTGGATTTATTTTCTCTCTCGTTCACATATTATTTTTCTTTAAATTTATTCAACAAGTAAAGTGGTGCCACATGTGACCACCTTATTTAACAAAGAAAAACAAAGAGATATAACAAAACTCAAATAACTTGGTGGGTTTTGAATCTTAAACCTCTAGCATGAGGGTCCAAGCACTTAACAACTAAGCTAAGCCTCATTTTTGTAAAATTCTTAACAAACCTATATTTAGAATGAGATTGACATGGGCAAAGGGATTCTAACTCATGTCCTTGTGAGATTGATTAAGATATTTAGCCACGGTACAAAATTAAAATTTTTAAATAATTTATACAAAACGAAATTTTAACTTAAACCGGAATTAAATTTAAAAATCAAACTAGAATTATTTTCCTACTTTGTTTGGGAATAAAAAAATATTTATTTATTTTATAAAATTATTATTAAATTTTAAAAATTAGATTTATAATATTTATTTATCATAGATTATAAAATTTAAATTACTTATATTTAAAATTTAAAATAATATTTATAAATAAATTTTTTTATCATAATAAACATTATAAAATCTAAAAATTTATTGTTTTAATCTTAAAATATAAATAAATGATTTATAATTTATAATCTATCATAAATAAATATTATAAATTTAATTTTAAGAATTTAATAATTATTTTATAAAATAAATAATTATTTTTTATTTCCATACAAAATAGGAAAATAATTTTAGTTTGATTTTTAAATTTAATTGTATTTTAAGTTAAAAAATAGTTCAGTGACCAAAATAAAAAAAAAACAATAGTTCAGTGACTAGTGGTGTAGTTTACCCTAAAAAATAAATCTATGTCAGCATTGTCGTTAATTTTTTAACGGTTGATGATTAAAACAGAAAAAACATAACGTTAGTGATAATTTTGTCAAAAAAATAATTTGATGACAAAAATAAAAAAAAAATAATAGTTCGGATAGTGTAGTTTACACCAAAAAAAAAAAATCCTTGTACAAAACATTAAAACTAACCTCGAGTCTATGAGTACAACGGCTCGTTTAATCAGTACAATAAATCGAAATTCAAAGGACGATGACTGTCGATTGATGGATACTTGAACAGGATTTTTCCCTTGGTTTTCAATTTTCAAACATGGCTAAAAAGAAAGTTCTTTTGTTTATTTGAGGGTATGCCATATTACAAGAACATTGGAACTGGAATGTTGTCCCTGATTTCATTTTCTTTCTTTATTTCACTTCTTTTGAGCTCGAAGTCTCTTCAAAGTTCTGACACGAACGCAGAACATTTCACCTTTACCACGAAGAAGGAAAACATAAATTAGAAAACCTGACACCCCATCACGTGATGTTGCTTACACTCTCTCTCCCTCTCATTCATCTGTCTTCGATTGATTTCTCTGCGCCTTTCCATCACTTTCCCCTGTTAGCCTGGTCTCTTGCATTTGTTTTCTTTCACTTTCTGCCAGGATTCTTGCTCTTGCGGATCTGCAGGGCTGCAAGGTCTGTGCATTTCCTTCTACTCATTTCCTCTTATCCCGTTAATACTTTCAGAGAAGGGCATTATTAATTTGTGCTAGATTTTATTCTAGCTCTTCGTTTGTTTTTCTTTTCTGGGTGGGTGGTATTTTGGCCTCTGCATTTAGTTTTGTTCATCGCGGTGTTTGTGTTTTTACAACAACAACAAAAAAAAAGGAATACACACACAGGCTTTATTCGGTTGTTTTAGGTAGAAGTTGTTCGCCTTTGTTCTTGTCTTGCCTTTAAAATTTATCCTTTAGCTGTTTATGATTTGTTTTTTGGTGCTTTTCTCCATCTACACTTCAATTTCGCACTTTTACACTTTTTCACCTTTGGCATGGAATTTTTTCCCTTCTTTTCTTTGTAGTTATCTTATATCTCTAACAATGTGATTATCATTAGTTGTATCCTCTAATTGGTTTTTTTAATCCTTTTCTTCGTTTTTAAGGGAGCGGATGCTTTAAATTTGCTATCTTTGTATGTTAGACATTTTATTTCATGCTTTGGGGGAGCCAAAGATGAGATTGTTTTAGCTTTGTTCACTGTTTTTTTAGTCTAAAATCTCTCATTTGCACTTGTACAGAAATGGGGATCATCTCCAGGAAGATCTTCCCAGCTTGTGAAAGCATGTGTGTGTGTTGTCCTGCTTTGAGGTCAAGATCTCGACAACCTGTTAAGCGTTACAAGAAATTGTTGTCTGAAATATTCCCCAAGTCTCCTGTGAGTACCCACATTTTTTGTTCTTTTGGATTATAAGTTTTGGTAATGGTGTGTGTTCATGATGAAACTGCGGATGAAATCTTCATCTATATTTGGGCTTCGAGTGTGGCTAATCAAGTTGGCTAGCTTTGAGTACTTTAGTTTTAGGGGGGGGGGGGGCAAATAAGGGATCTTTGATCCTGTAATATGCCGGTAATGACAGCTACAGGGCTACGTTATTGCTATAATTATGGCTGTCCAGCACTCCAGCTTGTTACTCAGACTAAGATATGAGTGTCTAGAGGTGTGTTCTTGGCTCTGTCACTCCAATGCCATTTGAGTACCAAAGTTTTATATTAATAGAATACTTGCCTGTATAGTTGGTTGCCTTGCTTAGTTTTATAACTTTAAAAATGTTCGATTCTTTGGGCGGATCTTGGAAGTAGAAATAAGTGAAATTATTAGATGCGGTTAATTAGCAGTTTAGTTGGTGCATTGCTGAAGAGTCATGTTCATTTTGTAATGCATCTACCTTTTCGTAAGCTAGAATTATAAAGTTAATGCCTCACAATGCATTGTAGGATGCTTCTCCCAATGAAAGGAAGATTACAAAGTTATGCGAATATGCTGCGAAAAATCCTTTCCGAATTCCAAAGGTAGTAACTAATTACTGTCTTTCTTATTCGTTTGCTATTAAAATATGCATATTGGGATAGTTGTGTATATCTCTGCTTTTAATAGATCGCCAAGTACCTTGAAGAAAGTTGCTTCAAAGAGCTGCGCCATAAGCACGTCAAATCAATCAATATTGTTACAGAGGTTTACAGTAAGTTGCTTTGCATGTGCAAGGAACAAATGTAAGTAATTTCCTGCTTTTACTTTTTGTTGTTCTTTGTATTTCCGATTCTTGTGTTGGGAGCTAAATCCTTCTTTCTCACCTTGTAGGGCATATTTCGCTGTTAACTTGCTGAATGTTGTTAGCGAACTGCTTGATAACTCTAAGCAAGATGCGATGCAGATCCTCGGATGCCAAACCTTGACAAGATTTATCTATAATCAGGTCAACAGTAACTTTCCTCCTCTTTTTCATCTTTTGTTTGGAAACTGAAAATGTAAATATTATTACATCTTAATGAATATGTAAACTTTGAGATTTTTTTAATGGTTATACAGTACATCTTCATGGTTTCAGATAACATTCGTAAGAGTGCTATAAAGTGTGCAATGTGAATGTCATGAGAGGCTTTCTCATGTCACTGATGTCTGAATACAAATAACTCTACCAGGCTATATGTTTCTTATTTTCATGAAAAGATTAAGTAAACTTGGCTGGGATACAGATAAAACATATACTTTCTTGTTTCTGCATAGACGGAAATTGTGAACATTATTTATACTTTATATTACATATACAAGTAAAGGATGTCATATAATTGTTTCTGCTATCTGATGTGAAATTCATGTATTGCTGGGAGTATTCTTTTGAATCTTTTCACAAGGGAGCTCATAGATAATATGAAATTTGTTTATGATATGGAGTGGATACCAATTCTAATTTATTTTCCCTTCTCTAGTGAAATGTAATTATTATTAGATTCTTATGCCGGTACTCTTTGTTCTGCTGTACAAACAGGCAGATGGAACTTACACTCACAACATTGAAAATTTTGTCCATAAAGTGTGTAAGCTGGCATGTGAGGACGGGGAAGAACATCAAAGACGTTGCTTAAGAGCATCTAGCTTGCAGTGCCTTTCTGCCATGGTAGTGTAAAAAATTATTTTGTTTCCCACCTTTAAATCTTTTGAAAGATATATCACAATATTGTGAAAATGTAAATTCCTCAATTTCAAACTTTTTCCACCATTGTCGAATCACTTCACTTGGAATGTGCTTTCTTGTTGTCTTATTATTATTTACCCTTCTGGACTGATTGTGGTTTACCTACTAGGCTTCTTTGGTTTTTCCTTGGCAGGTCTGGTTCATGACACAGTATTCATATATTTTTGCTGCTCTTGATGAGGTTAGTTGATCATATCGTAGTTATTTTCCTGTAATTCCTTCATCCCCGCCCTTCATTTTCCTCTCTCACTGTTTAGCTTTTCATTACGACATGGGGATTAGCCATCTTTCTTCTCTCTCGCTTGTTAACTTATGATGTGTCCGGATACCAGATTGTACATGCTACCTTAGATAACTACGAGCTGGAGACACATGCTGAAGATGATAATGAGAGAGGAGAGCCCCATCGTAATTGGGTGGATGAAGTGGTTCAATGTGAGGGTAGAGGTGCAACCGTAACATGTGATGCCAGTCCTTGCAACATGATTATCCGTCCTCAACCTGAGAAAAAGGATCCCTCTCTTTTGACAAGGTAGTCTTATTACTGCTGTAATGGAAAACTTTTATATTATAAAACAAACTATTTTACGAACCATTCAGATGATAGCACGGTTTTCTACTTGATATCTTGTCCCCTCAAAACCATTCATATATCTATTTCTTTTTTGGTTATAGGGAAGAGATGGAGACACCTAAAGTTTGGTCTCAAATTTGTATTCAAAGAATGGTTGAGTTGGCAAAGGAGAGTACAACATTGCGCCAAGTACTAGATCCAATGTTCGTGTACTTTGATTCTAGACAGCATTGGGTTTCTCAACAGGGGTTGGCAATGGTGGTTTTGTCTGATATGTCCTACTGGGAGGTTTCGGGTAGATTTGTTACAATACTTATATTATGGAAGCTACAAAATATGATCAAATTGGAAAATTTTATGATTTTGCTTGCTGGCTTAACTTTTGAATTCAGGAAACCAACTGATCTTAGCTGCTGTTGTACGTCATCTCGAGCACAAAAATGTGGCACACGATCCTCAACTAAAATCTTATATCATACAAGTAGCAGCTGCTTTAGCTAGGCAAATTAGATCTAGAGGTGTGCTGGCTGAAACTGGTTTTGTCAGTGACCTGTGCAGGCATTTACGGAAAAGTTTCCAAGCCACTCTCGAATCTAGAGGAGAGCAGGACACTAATTTAAATATCTTGCTTCAAAATTCCATTGAAGATTGCTTGCTGGAAATAGCAAAAGGGGTAACTTCAAAATCTTTTTCCGATACGTGCTGGTGTGTTTAATTTTATACACTGCTTTTAGTTTGCTTAGTTTCCATTGGCTTGTTTCTAGATTGATGATACAAGACCCTTGTTCAATATGATGGCATTATCGCTGGAGAAGTTGCCTTCTTCTGGCTCTGTTGCTAGTGCAGCTATTGGATCATTGATGGTCCTTGCTCATATGATTTCATTAGCATTAGTCTCTTCTGGATCGCAACAGGTCAGATTCTTTTGTGCTGTTGGTGCCCCCGTATCGATGAAGTTTATGTATCCTTTACCTTGTTGCTTACCTTCTGGTTGAACGGGTTCTTGTAACTACTGTTATACCCATCATTGAGCCACTTTCTAAATTTTCTCACAGGTGTTTCCCGAGGCACTTCTTGTCCAACTGATGAAAGCAATGTTGCATCCCAATCTTGAGGCTCGTGTGGGAGCACACCAGATATTTTCAGCTCTTCTGATTCCAAGCTCTTTCCGTCCTCGACATGAAGTTGCAGCCCTTCGTTCCGGTTACGTCTATGAACCAAGAAGATGGCGTTCCAACAATGCTTCTGCTTTTGCATCCATATCAGAGCTACTTGAAAAGCTCCGAAGAGAAAAAGATGGCATCAAAATGGAAAAGAACGGTTATAATATTCATGATGATCTAAAAGGAAAGGGCAACACGGAAGAGAACTGGAAGCAAGGGCACGTCCTTAAAAGTTCCCCTAACATCTACAATATAACCTCTATTATTGACAGAGCAGTTGTACCAAACATGGCCGAGGCAATAATCACATTCTTCTTTTCATGATTGGGTTATTTTTCCGACTATCTCGTTTGAGCCTTGGTCTTTGATAACATAATTCTTGTCTATTAATTTTCTCACAGGAACCATATATCATGAAGCTCACAGAGGATCAGATAATGCAGTTATTGTCTGCCTTCTGGATACAGGCTACTCTTCCTGATAATTTACCTTCAAACATAGAAGCTATATCTCACTCTTTTGTGTTGACACTAATTTCCTTACGCTTGAAGGTCTTACCCTCGAATAGATCTCAACTTTATTTTTTGTGTTGATACTAAGTCGGATGATGAATGCTGCTAACTAAACTAATCTGTATGAAATTTTTTCTTCACCAGACCGCTAACTGACTCCTAAACTCTGTGTCTGTGATGTCACAGAATGTTAATGATAACCTTGTGGTCCGCATCTTCCAGCTTCCTTTATCTCTAAAGGATATCTCCTTGGACTCTAGCTATGGTAGGATTATTAATAGACAGGTTTTCACTTTTCAGATAGAATATTTAAATTTCTAACACTGTTTTTTCTTTATGCTTTTTTTGGCTGCGATGTCAGGGATGTTAACTCCGGCATCCCAGAAATCAATTCTTATGCTGTCAATGGGGATGCTCATGTTTGCAGCTAAGATATATCAAATTCCCCAGCTGTACGATCTCATCAAGTCCACAGTTCCATTTGATGTAAGTTACCGTGTTTAAATTGCCTTATCATCGGAGCTGTTTGCCATTATGAAATGGGATAAAGTTGGCAGTTTTTGTGGTATCAAATTCATTACATGATTACATCAATACAATGCAAGTCTCACTTATTTACCTCCATTCGCATCTCTTTTCAGGCTGATCCTTATCTAGGCATCAATGAAGACATTCAAGTTTTCACGAGGCCTCAGGCAGATGTTAGAGGTTACGGATCCATTTTTGATAGCCAACATGCTTCGTCTTTGCTATTGGAGTTGCGTGATACAATATATGAATCCGACAATATTATGATGGATATCTTGGTCCAGAATTTATCTACCATTACTGGGGTATGAACTTGTTATTAGCAAGTATCATCTCTGTCTCCCTAAAAATTCTAACTATTCTTCTTGAGCTTGTTAAGCTGGAGATGGATGATCTCAGAAAACAATTGCTTGAAGCATTCACGCCTGACGATGCATTCACGTTTGGCCCACAATCTATGCTCGATTTGAACCACTATCAAATCCTTACCCATTCGAAAGAATCGCTTTCCTTTGACGAGGTATGCCAGTAAGATTAGCATTTGTTCTTATTGACCAGCTTATCACATGAGAAGCTCTTTGCTTGTACATTGTATTTTTCAAATCTACCTGTTATGGTTTCTGCTAATGTACCAGGATGTTCAAGCAAACTCATTACTCGAGGATGATGGCAGAAGTGAAACGTCCATTTTTCACCATTCTCGCTTCAATCCCAAAGTGCCTGCATCTCCTGCTGTCTCTCAATCTCACGTGCTTAGCATAGGACAGCTGATGGAATCGGTAACCTCTTGTACACCTGCTCTTCCAACCTTCAAAAATCTCCATTTCTCTGTATTTACATACCATAGCTTTTCATATAAGCATAATTTTTTCACTCCACTTGTCTTTTAGGCTCTTGAGGTGGCTGGTCAAGTTGCAGCAACATCTGTCTCGACATCACCTCTCCCGTATGATACCATGGCTAGCCAATGCGAAGCATTTGGGACAGGAACAAGGAAGAAGCTCTCCAACTGGTTGGCCCGTGAAAATCATCAAAACGGAGCCGTTGATAGATTGTTACCCACAGTTATGGCTGATGGACACAAGATGCTCAGCAAGGTAAATAACGAATCCGTTGAGATGGTGATGGCAAGTCTTTCTGAAGCCTAATAATAACATTGCGATTTCTCTCAACTCAATCATAATCTATACATCCTGTTTCGATTTGACTTGTCTGATGGTCTTTATACAGATAGCAAACGAAGGATCTTTTGGTGGAGCTGCCTCGCGGAACGACCCTTGTCTGGCTATGAGGTTGCCGCCCGCTAGTCCTTTCGACAACTTCCTTAAAGTAGCAAGGTGTTGAAGAAGGCTTGACATTATTATCTCAGTTGTTCATGTTGTAAAATTGTAGGTAGTGAGCTGAGTGTGTTGTAGATTGAAATCCTTAGGTTTGAAATGAAACTGATAAATTGAGACTTGTAGGCTTACGTGCCCCAACTAATCCTTGTATGAAACTTGTCCCTTAAAAAAGCTACTAGTAGTTTTAGACAGTAAGTTTTACACATTTTTTAGATCGTTAGATGAGTGAAACGGATGACTGAGATTAACAGTAGAATATGTGAAGATTATCACTTGAAAAAAAAGTAAAAAGTTAATCTCAGTCATCTATTTTTTCAATCCAACGATCCAAAAAATATGTAAAAGTTAAAAACTCTTATACTGTGTAATTAGATCATATTCTATATAGACATAGGATCTCATATAGGGTTAGGCTCCGTTTTTTAATGCTTTTGAAAAGTTCTTTTTGTGACAAAAAGCAATTCAAAATAGGTAAATTTTCCAAAAGTATTTTTCAGCTTGGCTTGGAAAGTGCTTTTCAAAAGCTTGAATTTCTAGTTTTTAGATTTTTCAAAAGTATTTTTAAACAAAATTGTTCATTTATTCTTGTTTATATTACCAATCTTTTTATATTTTCAAAAAGAATGTCTAAAATAAATATTTTATATACTTAAAAGTATTTTTTAACAGTAATATCAAATATTTTTAATTTAAATTATATAATTTAAAAGTATTTTTTAAAATCACTTTTCTATTTATTTTTCAAGAGTAATGCCAAATTGGCACTTAATCGTATTATGTTAGTCGGCAACCAATGGTCAATATATATCCATCATATATAATCAAACCTAACTGACCATATAAAAATAAATTTAAAATATAAAAATTGAAGTAATGTATCATTTGAAAGATGCGAGTTTAAACCTGTAATAATTTTTAATTTAATATTTGACACACGGGATATTTTAAATCGCGTTTGGGAAATGAAAAAAAAATTAATATATAAGTTAGGTAAAATTTAGATCATAAGTTTATCTATTTTAATGGGACAATTTTTTTTTGATTTTTTTTCTTTTTGTACTCTACACTAAAAAAATAAATTTTAAGCCCTAATCCTAAATTCTAAATCATATACCTTAAATTATACTCCCTAAAAATATATCATACACTCAATACTATAAAACCATAATACTAAGCCTTAACCTTAAACTTCAATCTTAAATCTTAAAGAAAAATCTTTAATACACATGCCATGTAAACTTTAGTTTACATGTGCCTTTTAGTTTTAGGGGTTAGGGTTTTAGTTTAGGGTTTAAGGTTTAGGGGGTAGGATTTAGAATTTAAGGTTAGTGTTTATAATTTAGGGTTTAGAGTGTGGGGTTTAGTTTTTTAGGGTTAGGGTTAGAAATTTAGGATTTGAATTTTTACAGTGTAAATGCACAGGCTTGTGTAGCCTGTATATCAAAGTTTTACCCAAATCTAATGATGGGGCATAAGTAGGAGCACAAAAAAAGGACAGACGATTTTTACTCATTTTAATGTTATATATTTTAATTCTTGTTAGAATTAGGTTTTTTTATAAACAAAGAGAATTTATTAAGGACGATCTTTAACTAATACAATCATTATTTCGTGTATCAAATAATTTATATTGATTATATATACTAAAATGAAAAAGAGACTGCAACAAAAAATAAAACCACATAATTTCATAATATTTGGTTTTTAACCTAAGACTATAAAACTAAAACTTGTGTACACAAATCTTAATTATATTTTGATTTGAATTAAATTAAACTAAAATTTTAAATATAAGTTAAACTCTTTAAATATTATTATTTTTCTTTCTAAAAGTCCCACTTAAAACTTTACTTTAATAAACACAAAATTATTATCATTTGACTCAACTAACATTGTTGTATCTAATTTTAGCAAAAATAAAACATCGTTGTCTAATAATACAAACCTTACGAGTGAAGATTCTATATATTATTAGGTGTTTATGTTAAAAAATATATTATTAGATGTTGAATTATTCCTAGTGTGAAGATTGTAGAATATTTTTTTTATATATTTTAATATAATTATACGATAATATATACTTATATTTTTTAATTTTTTAATAACGCACAAATATCTTACGCATAATCTAAACATTAATCTTTTTATTGAAGTCATTTATCGGATTAAGGGTATGAAATAAAGAGAAAAAAACGAAACCCCGCAAAAGGGGCAGTGTAAAGTCAAATCAATTTTAGGAGCAGGGGTAGTGTTAGGGAAACTTGGGGTTGTGAATATCCATGCATGAATTATGCATGCATGTATGTATGTATAAATTACAAATACATATATACAATCGTGTCCTTTGAATAATTGTTTCCGGTTTTCTTTGAGATGGCTTAAAAATAAATTTTTACTCAAAAAGTAATTTTTTACTTATAAATAATGCCAAACATTTTTATTTTAGAGTAGAAAAATTATTTACACCCAACTTCAAAAAGTTAAAATTTTTAACTTTTGGCGTAGAAAGTCACTTTTGAATGTGAAATTATTTTTTTATCCTTAATTATTAACAATAATATATTAAAATAATATTAAATATAATACTATTTATTATATTAAATTAATATTTTAATATTAAATATAGTAATTATTATACATATTAAATAGAATAATTATTACAATAATATTAAAAATTAATTTTTTTACTAACTTACTCAATGTGGAACTCACGTTTTGCAGAAAGAGAGGTTCGACCTTGCGTTTTGTAAAAAGCCAAATCTTCATATTAGGATAATTTGAGGGTCATTTTTTTAGATAACTTTAGATATATGTCATTTTTCTAGATAACTATTAAAAATGGTTTTTTTATATAATAAAGCTGAGGATGGGCCCCGATTTGTTTACTAGAAAACTAATCAATATCGTTTTTCAGATAATTGGTCGCATTTCAACATTCAGTTAATATTATATTTTGAGAGGTTTATATTTGTATTTATTCGGAGAAAATATCTCATGCACTGATAATAAAAAAAAGCTTTTATAAATGTTTGGGGTTTAAGGGTAGTAGTTTAGGATTTATGGCTAGAATTTATAGTTTAAATGTTAGAATTTAATTTTGTCTTAATGCAAAAATAAGTGTCCAAATTATCTCATTTTTTCTTTTTAAGGTGCTTATACCTTTTTTGGCCTCTTTAACTGCCCAAACTATCTCGCTTTTTTAGTTTAGGTGCCTAAACTTTTTTTACCATTTTTAGGTGTCTAAACTATATTTTTTTGTCAAAGTAGGCGTCTCAATTTGACCTTAGAAGAGACAAGGACAAAAAATGATAATTTGAGCACCTAAAAAGAACAAAAAAAGTTTAAGCACCTAAAAGAAAAAATAAAATAACGTGAGCACTTAAAAGAAACAACAAAAAGTTTAGACATGTAGAAAGAAAAAACATAATAGTTTAGAAACCTATTTTGACATTAAGCCTTTAATTTTTAAGATAATATAATTTGAGATTTAAGTTTTAATCTATCAACATTAAATTTTAATTATAAATCATAAATTATTACCATACTCTTAAATTTAAAATTTATATATTTAAAATTATAACATTAAACCTTAAATAAAATCGCACGGACAACCTCAAGAAGATAACTAACGACGTAATGAAACATGGTATAATGCAATGATGTGTGCACAGCGAATTAGATAGATTTTTTCTCACGTAAGGGCTGTTAGTGCATGTTTAGTTATCGGTGAAAGGTAAAAAATCTCTATTTGAATAAAAAAATATATATTTCGATGTGTCAACATGTTTAGAGATAAAAAGTTTATAGGAATATTAATTGAAATTTTGGGAAATTATATTTTTATATAATTATTTTTAAAAAACTCTCAAACATAAATTAAATTATTTAAAATTAATTTAAACAAAATTAATTTTATAAAATTAAAATAATTTAAAATTAATTCTACCACCATAAAACCAACACACTATTAGTCAACTTAACAATAGTAATCCAAGTTGAAATGATCTTTTAAAGTTAAAAGAAAGATTAAATGAAAAATAGGTGTTTAAAGTATGTATTTTTTGAACTTTATGTGTCTAAAGTATTTTTTTGTAAAAATAGGTGCTTAAAGTTTCAAAAATTATAATTTTAGGTGCCTAAAATATTTTTTTGTAAAAATAGGTGCCCAAAATTTCAAAAATTAAAATTTTAGGTACCTTAAATATGCCACATGTCAAGCATTGATTGGTTAAATTTTTTTTAACACCCATTAACGACCAGACACCTAAAATTATAGTAATTTTTAAAATTTTAAACACTTAATTTTATAAAAAAAATATTTTAAGCACCTAAAATTTAAAAAAATACTTTAAAAACCTATTTTTCATTTAATCCTTAAAAGAAATAAAGTGGGTTTTTTTTTGTCAGATCAAATCAAAACGCTTAATAAATGAATGAACAACAATCTTCACTGTTACAAAGCGTGGGAACACGTGTGGTGAGTGTCGGAGACCTCCCCCTTGTTTCTAGCTTTTATGTTACCCTCTCTGCGATGCGATAAAATACAACCCGCACTCAACATTTCTCTCTTATCTTCTTGGAAAAGAAAGCAAAGGTCTGGTCTTTGTCATCACTTCAACTTCAGCTAATATGTGAATACCACTTTTTCTGACCTCTCTGATGTTTTTGTTCCTTCTTCTTCAACTCTCTCACTCTTCAAAGGGTCTAGCTTTGGTGTCTCTAATGGCTGCCATTTTTTCTTGTTTTCAACTTTGATTCTTCAGCTTGGCTCTCAAAGTAACTTTTTTCCTTCTTAATACGACTGTATTTGTCTTCCATTATGGTTTATTGGTGTCCAAGTACTCAAAAGCTTGCATTTCTAGTGTTAGTCCAAGGTCATTATTTGATATCCTAGGGCAGGTTAGAGGTTTTTACTTAAAACCCAAGTTGCCTTCAAAGGAGTTTAACAGACTAGTAGTTGGTTAGGTTTTATACTGCACTTTTCCTCTCGAAACACATACATACACCATGGATGATTTGTACAGGCTTGATGATCATACAATCTCCTGTTCAAATGATACTGTAAGGACTAATAGCTTTGGCGCAGCAAGCTTTGCTGCTACTGTTGCCACTGATTTGCTCAGTCCAGCTGATCATTTACTTCAATTCGATCATCAAGAAGCTGATGCAGATGCCACTGGATCAGATAGGTCTGAGCTGATCAAGTCCCAGATCTCGAATCACCCTCGTTATCCAAACCTAGTATCTGCTTACATAGAATGCCAGAAGGTTATTTGTTTTTAATCCCATTTCCCCCCTGGTTTGCTTCTTTTTATTACTGTTAAACAACAGTGGGGAAAAAGATCATCTTGATTCTAATCCTAGAGAAACTAAGGTGGAGGACTTGATCTTTGAGTGTTTTTTTCTTACAGTATGTCTTTTATGTTGTATATATAGGTTGGAGCAACGCCGGAGCTGGCGTCGCTTCTTGAAGAAATTGGCAGAGAGAAACACTTTATAAGTGCTTGTAGTCTGATAGGAGCTGATCCAGAACTTGACGAGTTCATGGTACTCTTATGAAGTTTTATCTCTAGTTTTATGCTTTGTTTGGTTCTCGAAAAAAATGCAATGGAAAAGAGAAAGATACTTGTTGCATGGATCTCAAGAAACTAGGAATAAATAGTTGGATACAAATAGTAACATTTTTTTTCTGCTTTTGTTTGATTTTGAAGGAATCATATTGTGAGGTTCTTCATCGCTACAAGGAAGAGTTATCAAAGCCATTCAATGAAGCAACAACGTTCTTAAGCAACATGGAATCACAGCTAAGTAGTCTCTGTGAAGGAGGAGCACTGGCAAAAAACTTGGATAATCCCTTTGGTAAAGTTTTTAACTTTGCATTTTCTATATACTAATATTTACCTGCCGTTAAAGTTATACTGCAACTGATAAATGGGCACTGTTGTTTTAACGTTAAAAATCAGTGTATGTATACTAATTAGTAACCTTTAATGGAGTACTCAATCTTCTTGCTACTGTGCATGTAAAAAATACTTCGTTTTTCTTCACTATCGACTTGAAATGCAGTATTTATAATTTTACTGCTGTTTCCTTTTGTCCGCTTACCTATTTTGCTGAGTTTTATTTTGCTAAGCCAGAATTTCATTAAGAAAATACCAGAGTTCAAGACCATCCTAGAATGGCAAAATCCAAGATCAAGAGAACTCTAACATCAGTGTTTGATATGTAGCATACCCAAACTCAACATTCCTTTGCTCCAGGAAGAGCCAAAAAGATGGCTGGGATATCAATTTTATAGATATTTTGTGGATTGACATGTTCTTCATTGCTGAATATTTACCTGCAGACAATTCATATGTTATTTGCTTATCATTTTCCAGATGAAGCTGGTGGGACTTCCGAGGAAGAGTTAAGTTATGGTGGGGAGGTGGAAGCTTCTGAAAATCAAGAATCTCCGAGCCAGGACATAAAAGGAATTCTCATGCGTAAGTACAGCGGCTATCTGAGCAGTTTGAGGGAAGAATTCTTGAAGAAAAGAAAGAAGGGTAGCCTACCAAAAGATGCAAGGGTGGCACTGCTAGATTGGTGGAACAATCATTATAGATGGCCATATCCTACGGTAAATACAAATTCAACTTAATTTACCTATTGCCTTGTCAGTGTTGGAGCATCGAAATCTTTAGTAGAAAGACTACTGCATCGTCCTTGAGCCCTAATTTAGTTATGCATTAAAATCATTACCACCAAAAGTATATATTTCAACCCACCAAGTCCTAGAACAATGACTGTTAACTTGAATGTTTTGATGAACTATCAATTATTGTTTGCTAACTAAATGAACTTCTTGATCTAACGATCTGGCCAAGAAAAGATAAAACGATATTGAACTAAAGGTTTAGTCCAGATTTTTGTATGTATTTCATGTGTTTGTTGTCTAGGGTTTAATGGTTTTAGAAGGGTTTGTGGTGATTGCAGGAGGAGGATAAATCAAAATTATCAGAGATAACAGGACTAGAGCAGAAGCAAATCAACAATTGGTTCATCAACCAGAGGAAGCGGCACTGGAAGCCATCCGAGGATCTGAAATTTGCTCTTATGGAAGGTGTTCCCGAACGCATCGGAGGGCCTATGTACTTCGATCATGGAGTTGGGGTTTTGAGGTTTACATAAAAAGTTAAGAGCATAACCCATTGTTCATATATCAAATTGTCAATTTAAGATAGTAATATTGTTTCGAAAATCACAGAACTACAATAACATCTGATAACTTCTCAATTTCACACTGAATTTATGTGCTCTCAATTGTAAAATAAGCTTATTTAGAACAGATTGTTGGCTAGAGTTCCAAAACCTCATTAAATTGGTTTATTCTTTATAGAGCCTCCTCATCAAGAAAAACAATTGTACGCATTGTCTTGAATTGCATGGATATCCTGAGCAATTCTAAAATAAAAGCAAGTTTACTACTTCTCAAGGAACAAATCGACGAGCATAATTTTGGACTGCAACGATGCCTTCAGCAACTTAACAACCTGTTTTTAAAAAGCGATTTTTTTAAAAACAAAGTCATATTATCCTGTAAAAAACTACATTAGAAATTATAAGGAAAAAACTTTGATACTTTTAGTTTTAGGGGTTAGGGTTTTAATTTAGGGTTTAAGGGTTTAGGTTGTAGGGTTTAGAATTTAAGGTTAGTGTTTAGAATTTAGTGTATAGGGTTTAAGGTTTAGGATTTAGTTTTTTAGGGTTAGGGTTAGGAATTTAGAATTTGGGTTTTTATAGTATAAATACACATGTTTGTGTAAAATTAATTTTACACAGCCTGTGTATCAAAGTTTTACCCAAATTATAATGGTACAACAAAATATTGTTTTACCCCATTAACTCAAACCACAATAACTTTTTCTTCAAGATCTTTGACATCCTTAATCTTGTACTTGTTGAATAAACTGACAATAGGCCGCCTCACCACAATATCATCAATGATCATGTAAGTTACAGCTTCTTTGTCAAAAGTAAAAATAAGATTCATTAAACAGATGCATAAAGGATAATTAGGTTTCAAATATTTGTCATATACATGCAACAATTGTCGTCATAACCACAACTACTACTACTACTCTGCTACGCCTATAGAGATTAGTCTATGATGGACGTTGGATGGAAGGCAACAAGAGGTTCATAAGGAGCAATGTTGATTGAGTTTTCAAAAGGATAATCTTATTAGCCATTTCCAACCTCGACAGAACTACCGAGATAAGATTTATCCACCATTCCGCGTTGTGGCCTGCACTAGGATGAACCAGAGAATCAATACGAATGAGCAATGATCCTTGTTAATTCTAACTAATTGAGATATAGAAAGTGAAAAGCATTAGACCTTGTCATATTTCTTCATGATCTTGGAAAATGCCAACTGATTCAAGAAGCTGATAAATCAAATACAGAGATGATTAAGTATAAAAGTAGATAGATTTTCATTTGTTTATAATTTTACAATGAACAAAGGAGGAAGGTATGGTACTAGTAGCTCTTCAAAAGCCTAAGCTTTCTATAGAATTCGACAAAAGCTTGTGAGATCTTTTCCTCTGCAATCCTTAGTTATTGGCTGCCTAATGACAAATTTGATTTCGTACTTTGGATTACACTTCTTAGGATTGATATAGGAGTTTCAAGCTCCACATTGATCTTTACACGATCCAAAACATTTGATGTAGCTGGTCTAAAATCTCTATCATCAGCTTTCTTCATTTCTTCTCCTGAAATTTTCTCATTGCTCATCTATACTTCTTGGATAACATCCATTGGAGTCTTTCTCACATATGTAAAAACAGATTCAGAGCATCAGAAAACTTAAAATTCTTTCAACATAAAGCAAAATTGAAACTTTGGTATAATTTTGCAAGAAATCCGGATTTTCTTCTTACCATGCTTTCCACCAATGGGATGAGCCAGTGATGAAGAATGTGAAGAAAGTTCATGATCAGAAAAATGAACCATATCTGTGTGTATATATATTCTCCAACACCCTAGAACATTTATTAGGCCGATGGATGCCATACATGAGTTATAAAAACTTAAATAAATAAAAATATTATATTTTACAACTATAAAGATTATTCACAGTTTCGAAGTTAATATGTGCAAGTAAGAATTAAGTACACTGGGAAAATATGCACAGAGTTCTTAAAAATTAAGGCAAGCTAATTCCACATCAAAAGAATATAAAATAACCCTAAAATGTTGAAGAGTTTAAAATACTGTAGCATCATCGACAACAAAGCATAGGAGTTGCAGCGACGAGAAACCTAAGAGGGAAAGAAGAGAGAAATGCCCCATCATTATCAATTGGAAAATCGGAACACCGAATCTGGTGATAACTAAAAAACAAAAAATGATTCTTAGAAAATATATCGATAAAAAACTCAAAATTGAATTGCAATCAGAGAAACCCAACAAAAAGAATGAATCAAGAACATCCGACGCAGAGACCGACAATGAAAGTTAACAAAATCATAGGGACAATCTTGTCTGAAATGCCAGGAATTGAGTAATACCAAAGGGAGCGGTGGGATTGACATTCCCAGGATTTTAATCAAAATACGCTATTGTTGGGAGTGCTTTATTACCTCTTGACGGGAATAACTTTAATCCAAACGTGGGTATTATATTCTGGAAAAAACTTTTCCACCCGGTAATCATTTGCTCTGCCATCCAAACACACCCTAACAGACTGGTTCCATGACAACAAAGGAAACCGGGAGACATTTAAGAAGTCTGGACTGAATGCATATCAAAAGGAAACACATGTTTCTATATATAACATTCTCAAAGTATCAATCTATTTTTCAAGAGTTGGAAACCGGAATATACTAAGAGAAACAAGCATCCTTTCATCTATTTTGAAAGTTAGCAAAGCCAAAAGAAATAGGCTTGGCGATATACGAGGAAATGCAAATTGGGGACGGGGTCTTAAGAACTCTATAGTTCATACTACAACAAACACATTCACTTCTGGACTGTTCTAGGCCAACGTGACAATGTTGGGATCTTTTCTAGTCAAAAGATCACCAGATTTGCAACAATGGCGTCTGTTGACACAACAAAGTATCTTCACGCCAGGTATGGGAGATTATGTAGCATCATCGGGGTGCAGCCGTGGTATCACTACTTTTGCCAACTTCAGTAGCACTTCCCTCGGCATTCATGTCACTGAAACTCCGTTTTTTTGATTTGGAGTTTGAATTCTCCTTTTCTTTCCCTTTTATGTTCTCGTCCTCGACTTTCTTTTCAGGCTGATGTTCATCATTTGAATTAGGAAAAAGTGGAGGCTCCCTGCCACTTAGTTTACAAAAGACTCTTTCCCCTGTTTCATTTATTTCCTTCCCTAGCCCATTGTTGTCCAGAATTAACTCTCAAACTGATTTTGAAGCCCTCTCAAGAACTGGGGTTCTGTCCAATAAGAAGAAGAAAATTTAGTTCCATTGTACATTTAGTTCGAGTACATAGCATACTGTCCATGATTACGAAGTGTTATACATCATGCGAATGTAAAAACATAAAAGATCTACGTTATACCATCTAATCATTCTCAAATTTTAGCTGTTCAAAAACAATGAAGAGAAGCAACAACACTCGCTCAAGCTCCTGCCTAAGTGCATCAAACAATTCTCTTTTCGTCTGTTTCTCTGCATCAGGGGTGTTTAGGACCTTGCTCTGCCATTTTGATTGTTGTATTCTTCAACTCCTCCTGTAACAGAGAAAAGTTGCAGAACCAGAGGGTACATGACGAGTCAACTCTTCGACTTCAATGAGTGCAAGTTTATAGACTAGTGTAACATTATTAATTAATTACTTCGGCAATGCACAGTCAATACATAACAGCAACTTTAAAGGAACCAAGAACTGAGTTCACATAAGAGGCCTTAAATTTTTTAAGTGAACCTCAAGTTAGAACGGTGAAGAACAAACGAGTCACCGCAACTTCAAATTTGAATACAATTATTCCAGAATTATAATTAGTTTCCTTAATCACATAGAAAACTTTATATCTGTAGGGGAAAAAACGTTCAACATCTATAGGAACTACACTAACTATGTACCTTATATCCAGTGCCCGAGAAAGAAAACGATTTCTCCTTTATAAAAAAACGGGAATCATCAGCAAATTGAAAAATAGAGAAAGACACATATAACTTAAACTTCAGAGCTTCATTTATGTCATATATTGACAATTGACTCAGAAATAAACTTTTACAGTATTTAATAATATCAGCTAGGGTTTCAAGTGCAGAAATACCAAGAGGAAGTAGACCAAAGAAGACAAAAGGAGTGATTTGGGGAAAAGGACAAGAAGATGATCAAGAGTTGTAAAATTAGAGATCTCCAAAAAATTTGGCCAAAAATGTTCAGTTAAGAACAAAAAATCACATTTAAACTATCCAACAAACTCAAAGAGCATCGCTGAATTTGCAAATTATCCATGATAAAAACATAAATTTGAGTGACATTATCCCAAAAGATCATTGAATGAATCATCATTTTCATTAAAAGTAAAATACCCAGATAAAAAAAATCCAGCAGTCTATCGAGAAAGAGACTAACATCGGCTTCAAGCTCAATGACTCCAACACGTTTTCTGGGGTTATTACTGATGATGATCCCATCTTTTAATTCCAACCCAAAAACACAAATTTAAGAAAATTTAATTCCTTCGACACTATGCCTGAAAAAAAATCGAAACTTATACGCTCTTCAAGCTTCGGTATAGGGAAAAGTTGGGTACTTTGAAAAGAAAAACAAAACATAAAAGGAAGAAGAAGAAGAAACAAAGATTATAAATGGTTTAAAACAATTAGCGTACCTTGTTTTGTTGCCAATCCACAAAAAATTTGAGGGTAAACTATACGGAAGATCACTCATTTTTAGGGTTGGGGTCGAAATGACCACTTATTTTTTAATTTTGTTAAATGACTACTCAATCATTAATATGGTTTCAATATAGCCACTCGCCGTTAAAACTTAACAGAGAGGTTGACGTGGTAGTTAAAAAATTGTATAATTACGTATTTAGTCCATGTTATGTACACATTTAATCAATTTGGTCCTAATTTTAATTTTAAAAAATAAATTGATTATTTAATTAGGTGGTGACACGTGTCACCACCTTATTGGAGGGATTTATTTATTTTTTTCCTCCTCCAATCAAATGGTGACACGTGTCACCTAATTGGAGGGGAAAATGGAATTGGAGGTTGGGGAATCGAACCAAAAATCTCTAAAGCAATGGGAGTATTGTATGCGCAACTGGGCCAAGCTATTTTCATGATATAAAACACAACTTTCTATATATGTTTTATACCGTTTTGATGCCCAGAAAAATGAAAGGGAAAAATAGCATCAAGGGGATTCAAACATAGGATCTTGTATTATAAGGTAGTGTATGCTTACCACTGGAACAAGCATATTTTTAGGATATAAAATATAATATTTAATATATATGGTATACAGTTGTTAATGCCTGGAAAAAGAAGGAAATGTGGAAACTCGAACATGACATACTTATGATACACAAAAACATCTAACTCAATTAAATAAATCTAATAATTAAATTAAAGTTAACAATATTTTGTATATATTTTAAATTATAATAAAACTGAGAAACCGAGATTTAATCTTCATTTAGCGAATACAAATTCACGAGATTTAATCTTCATTTAGCGAATACAAATTCACGAATTATATTAAATTTTTAAACTATAATTTAAAATATATACAAAATATTGTTAACTTTAATTTAATTATTAGATTTATTTAATTGGGTTAGATATTTTTGTGTATCATAAGTATGTCATGTTCGAGTTTCCTAAAACCACATTTCCTTCTTTTTCTAGGCATTAATAATTGTATACCATATATATTAAATATTGTATTTTATATCATAAAAATAAGCATATTCCAATGGCAAGCATACACTACCTTACAATACAAGATCTTGTGTTTGAATCCCCTTGATGTCATTTTTGCCCTTCATTTTTCTGGGCATCAAAACGGTATAAAACATATATAAAAAATTGTATTTTATATCACAAAAATGGCTTGGCCCAGTGGCAAACATACAATACTCTCATTGCTTTGGAGGTCCTTAATTTGATTCTCCCAGCCTTCAATTCCATTTTCCCCTCCAATTAGGTGACACGTGTCACCATTTGATTGGGGAGGAAAAAATTAATTAAATAAAATAAAAATAAATAAATCCCTCCAATCCGCTGTCGATCACGCGTCCTAATTGCTCATCACTGTGGCGTCCAATTTCAAATGCTTGAGACTCGGCGAAGGAAAGAATCTATTGGATTGTGGGGGATGGTGCGCTTGTGAACATGTGGTTCGATAATTGGGTTTCAGATTTAGTGCCCTTGTATTCTTGGTTACACCCTCAAGCGTCAACCGTGAATCACCTTGGTTTCAAGGACTTTGTTACGCACGATGAACAATGGGACATTGATCGGTTGGGGTCTTTATTCCCGAGTGACATCGTGTCTTACATTGCATGTATTTTGCCTCCATCTGTGGATGCTGGTCGGGACCTTGTAGCTTGGAGTGGAATTAGCTCGGGTACTTTTTCTCTTGCATCGGCTTTTGAGCTTTTGGTTGGTGAATCTTGGAATGTTAAAGATAGCAAATGGAACCATGTTTGGACTTTGTCGGTGCCGCAACACATTCGAGCTTTTTTATGGCTTGCTCTTAAAGAACGTTTGATGACTAATGACGAGTGGTCGCTTTCGGGGTCTAACCGGCGATTCATCTTGTCCAAGTTGTGGGTGTTACCGTGAGACTGTGCTGTACATTCTTCGTGACTGCCCCTTATTAGATCATTTTGGCAGCATCTTGTCCCACTATAGCATCATTCGGCTTTCTTTGATCTTTCTCTTGATAGTTGAATCATTAAGAACATTTGTGAAACTGGTTTAATGGGTGTTATTGAACAACCGTGGCACTGTTTTTTCTCCTCTTTCTTTTGGCAGGTCTGAAAGCGGCAAAATAATTTTGTGTTTAATGATGTGTGCATGCCCTTGCCGGCTGTGTACCCGTTAAGCATTGCTTGGGCCTCCCATTTTGTAGGTTTACTCCGATTAACACAACAATGTCCAGTTTCGCACATGGATGTCGTGAGCTGGCAGCCTCCTCCTGCGGGATGGTGCGCTCTTAATACGGATTTTGCGGTTTCAACTCATTCGGGGCTTGGATATGTTGGTGGAGCCATTCGCGGACCAGTTGGTAATAGGTAGTTGGATACCACAAATTTGTTTGCTTCATTCCACTGCTTCATGCCGAGCTTTGGAGTATTCTTATAGGTCTTCAGGTTGCCTAATCGCAAGGCATCGAACGCCTACAGGTGCAATCCGATTGCGCTCATGCTACTCGACTTTTACAAGATGTCTCGCCGGATCATCATTCCCTGTCTCTAGTTCGAGTTATTAGTTCGCTATGTGGTCGCGGTTGGTACACTGAATTCCAATGGACTCCTCGGGAATGTAACATGGTTGCTGATGCCATGTCTAAGTTGTCGTTCTCCCAGCAGTATCAGCTCTTGATATTTGATTCAGCCCCTGAAATGGTTCAACCGTTGCTGGTTTGCGACTCTGGTGGTCCTCCCTATCGAAGACACGCCCAGTTGTAGCTTCTAAGCTTTCAGCTCTATCTTTAATTCAAAAAAAAAGTCTTACTTTAGTAATACATATAATTTTAATTATTGTTGGGCTTCAACTTACTACTGTACCGATGATATTTCACATACTTCTTTTAAATGAGTCAAGTAATTCCTAAATTGGTCCGAATAATTAAATAAATAATATGAAATAATTTAAACCAAAAAATTCGAATCAATTCAAATCAATAATGATTCCACGTGAAACAAACTAAATATCAACATGAAGCAAAGCTAAATATCAATCTGAACTAACCTAATCCTGAAAATAACTCATAACGTAACTATACAAAAATCTAATCCAAAATCAATTCTGTTCAATTCACAGACAAATAGGAATGGTTGTTAGGAGATGATAATGTTGAAATCCAACAGCTAGTAAAAGGCTAGACTTTAATTACTAATTAAGAGACTTAAATAATAATCTGCTGCTACGCCTCCAAAGTCCAAAAACTAACGTCTAGGTGGAGGCCTCTACAGATATATGGACCACTGCCTGCCTGCCACGTTTTACACAATTACCAAAAAACCGAAACGTAAACCCAGTAAACTCCTAACCGAACAAGCAAAATCCTCCTACGCATCACGTGCAAAATTCCGTGCCAATGATTTTTTTGCCACGTCAACTTAGTGACACTAGTGAATGATCTGTCATCAAACGATTGCAAGCTCATTAATTTCAGCCCACGTCATATTAACCGAGAATAAAACTAACCTCGTTTTAACTGAGCCGTGAAAAAGCAGTGGAAATTTTCAAAAAACGAGTATTATAAATTGTACCTACACCCCATCACACTATCAGGATGCAGTTCTACTTTCTCGCCTCGTGGAATTCAGCTATGGCGATTCACAAACGAAACCCTAATTTTATCTCTCTGATCGTCATCTCTTTCTTCGTCATTGCCTCTGCTGAAGTGTTCTTCGAGGAACGCTTCGATGGTATAATCTCTTTCTAACGCATCTTCCTCCGCTTTCTATTGAGAAATCCACATGCATCACAGCATTGTATCGTAAAATCGTAACTTTTAGATCGGCTTGTTTTTTTTTTCGTTTGAATCTGTTTTTCTTAATAGTTTTAAGATTTCGTTTTGATCTAACGTGAAATGATCGGTGAATTTTACATGTTAAGTTGGAGATCTGGTTGTTTTCGACGGTTTCTTAACTCCAATGCTTAGTTACGTGAAAGGAATCTGATAAGTTCGAATCGATCTGCACGTAATATGTTTTCACAGAAGGTTTTAATTTTTTTAAATATTTTATTAGAAATGTATATGAATTCTTTGTGAAATGGCTGTGAATTAGCGTCTTGTGTTTCGATTGATCTGTACATAATCTGTTTTCATATAAGGTTTAATTTTTTAGAAGAAAATTATTAGAAATGTATTTGATTTCATTAAGAAATGGCTATGGATTAGCGTCTTATGTTTCGGTTGTGCTGTGCATAATCTGTTTTCATATACTTAGAAATGTATTTGAGTTCTTTTAAGAAATGGCAGTGAATTAATCTCGTGTTTCAATTATCTCTAACTGTAGAGGATAATAGAATAGAATGATTGTTAATATAATTATTCTGCGTTAATTAATTAATTTATTGTTATTTGATTAAGATAAGGGAAAGAAAACATTAGTTCTTAGCAAAAATAATTCTTTAGTTTTATCATTATATGCCTGGTTCCATTCCTCAGATTCTGCCTTTCTTTTAACAAAAGAAACATTAGTTCCTTCCTTTTAACCTGCTTCTGCTTTTATCTTACGTTTCACTGTTTTCAAACAGCGGAATTTTTACTTTTTTCTTCTTTTTGGCTGATTTTTCATATTGTTGTGAAACCAAAGATGGATGGGAAAGTCGATGGGTACAATCTGACTGGAAGAAAGATGAGAACTTGGCCGGGGAATGGAATTACACTGCGGGAAAATGGAATGGCAATCCTAATGACAAAGGTAACCTTCTAGATTACTCATAGCTCGGAACTTGATAAAGGTAGCTTTTAACTCCTCAGTTTCAAGCTTTACTAATGGCTTCATATTTTGTACAGGTATTCAAACCAGTGAAGACAACAGGTTCTACGCTATTTCGGCCAAGTTCCATAAAGTTAACAACAAGGGCAAGACTCTAGTATTCCAATTCTCTGTTAAGCATGAGCAGAAGCTTGATTGTGGTGGTGGCTATATGAAACTGATTAGTGGTGACATTGACCAGAAGAAATTCGGTGGTGAAACCCCATACAGGTTTTATTTTCTTACCCTGTGATCTCTAAAATATGCTCTTATAGATATACTGATTTTTTGTTATGTTGATTGGGTGCAGCATTATGTTTGGCCCTGATATGTGTGGCCCAAGCAACAAGAAAGTGCATGCTATTCTTCACTACAACGGGACAAACCACTTGATCAAAAAGGAAGTTCCCTGTGAGATTGACCAACTCACTCATGTTTATACATTTATTCTCAGTCCGGACGCCACCTATAGCATTCTTATTGATAATGTTGAGAAACGAAAGGGTAGCTTGTACGCTGATTGGGATCTTCTCCCACCGAAGAGAATCAAGGATCCCAATGCCATGAAGGTAATTAGTCACGGTTAATATCTTTTTTGTTTTTTGTTATATGAATATTGGATACAACTATCAACTATGTCAACTAACTACCTTGCATGATGGCAGCCTGAAGATTGGGATGACAAGGAATACATCCCTGATCCTGAAGACAAGAAGCCAGATGTAACAAGCTTCTCATCTTAACCCTTCCTTTGATTTTCTTATACTACATGTGGCAAGCTAATCTCTAGTGTTTGATTTACCATAGGGCTATGATGACATTCCAAAAGAGATCACTGATCCTGATGCTAAGAAGGTAGTCATATAATTCTTCTGTAATGTCTCTATTGTAAAATGGTATGCCTTGATTGTGATGAAGGTTATTGGTTAACATTATTTGCACCAGCCTGGAGATTGGGATGATGAAGAAGATGGTGAATGGACAGCCCCAACGATTCCCAACCCAGATTACAAGGGTCCATGGATTCCAAAGGTTTGTGAAATCCTTGCCTAATTTGCAGCATTTAATATGACTGTTACAATTCTTTCTCTTTCCACAGAAAATCAAGAACCCCACCTACAAGGGCAAGTGGAAGGCACCAAAGATCGACAATCCAGGTTTATTTCTATTTCTTGTGAAGTGTGTTGTTTCTTTTTTCTTATGAACAACAAAATTTTAAAGTGATTTGGTACTGTGTTTTTATATGGTCCACAGATTTCAAGGATGATCCTGATCTCTATGTTTACCCCAACTTGAAGTATGTTGGTATTGAATTGTGGCAGGTATTCTTTTGACACTTTTTTTCTCTACGACCATCCTATTATCATTCCATGCCATTCTAGACCATAACAAAATAAATGTTTGTTTTTGTCAGGTGAAATCTGGAACAATGTTTGATAATATATTGGTTGCTGACGATGTAGAGTATGCTAAAAAGCTAGCTGAAGAAACATGGGGCAAGCACAAGGATGTATGTTCATCTATGTATTTAGAAGTGTTCGTTTTGACTTTTTAATTTTTGGGGGTTGATTTGGTTGGCTTTTGCAGGCCGAGAAAGCTGCATTTGAGGAGGAAGAGAAAAAGAGAAAGGAGGTAAATTCTCGACTTGAAGTATCTATTCTGCCTTATTTGCACTCACTGCATCTTTTACTAACTGATGCAACATGATCTTCAGGAATCCAAGGACGAGCCTGCAGTTTCAGATGTAAGCCTATAAGATACCGTCTTAAAGATATAATTGCGTTGTTTGTTCTTTATTGTTTTCATTGTGTTAACCGATTGTGCAGGCCGAGGACGACGATGATGATAGTGATGGAATCGAGTCCGATTCCGAAAGCAAATCAGACACAAGCAAAGACAGTGGTGAGAAAGCGAAAGATGCACATGTGAGTAGTTATTTTCCTTTCTGGCTTTGGTAATCAATGTTCATAATTTGTATGTGCCTTATTGATCAAATGATGGTCCCTATGCATGCAGGATGAGCTTTAAGGCGAAGATCACTGCAATAATTTGCTCTCAATTTCGCAGTAGAGAAAGAGCTTGAAAGTGCTCAGAAGGAAGTTTTTCCTTTTTTAATATTTGTAGTCATAGGGAGTAGGGAAAATGTATTTAAAGGCTGCATTGGATTGACATTGCAATTTGCATGCAAATGGGTTCCGACCGATAGCTGCCTTATAATCTGTTTTTTTTTTCAACTTCGGTCAGTCTGCAAGGCTCTAGAACGAAGGGAGGATTTTCTTTTTCTTTTGTAGTTTTATTTTGTATTCAGTTTGAACGATTCAAGCTCATCTGTCTAGGGATGAGTATATCATGGCAAGTTGAATAATTTTTTTTTAACTCACAAATCAGTAGTCCAATAATAATGCAAGTCACATAATTTAATCGGTGGCGGATCTAAAAATATATTTGAAGGTGGGCATATATAAAATTTTAAATTTTTAAGGTGAGCACAAAATTTAAATATTATAAAAAATTAAGGAATAATTCATAAAAATTAAAATAATAAAAACAAATGTGTAAATTTAAAAAGCTTAAGTGGGCACGAGCCCACGCACATTACATATGTATCCGTCATTGGTAACTTTGTTATAAGAAGAGTCATTTATGTAAAGAGGTCAAAATAAGAGCATTATAAAGTTAGATAAACTACATTCTACGGTCATTTAATCATAAGTTTGGTAATGAATAAATTATTTTAAAAAATATAATAAGTTATTCAATTAAAATATAGGAAAATACTTTAATACACAAGCCTTTTAATTTTAGAGTTTAAAAATTTAGGTTGTGGTTTAGAGTTTAGGGGTTTAGGTTGTAGGGCGTAGAATTTAAGGTTTATGGTTAAAATTTAGAGTTTAGGGTGTAAGGTTTAAGTTTTAGGTGTTAGGGCTAGAGATTTAGGTTTTAGATTTTATAACTTAAATATAAAATATAGTAAATTTTTTTACACAATTTGTGTATCAAAATACAATCCTAAAATATATAGGTCACACGTAGTTAAGTATTAGACAAGAACAATGGATGTAGTTTATTATAATAATAATTTTAGTCCTCAAGACTTATATGGTTTATATTTCTGTCTTAATTCAAAATACTTTAATAAAATTAATCTTTTGTATTTGAATTTTTTTTGCGACATAAAAACCTATTTATAATAATATTTTAATTGAACGAGATGTTCATAATTATTAACAGAAAGGTGACTTGTTTGCTATCAAACTCATAATCAAGTAATTTTAAATATAATTTTATTTAAAAATTTAATTATAATCAAATGTGGATATAATATCATAAAAAAGTTAATTGGATTATTATTTAGACCATTGTCTATGGTTAAGAAATCATTGTGTTCTATTTATCTTTGTTTTTATAATAGTAATAACGACCATCTTTTAATGATTTTTAATTTTCCGTGTGGAATTAAAAAGTTTTATTGTAAGTGTATAAAATAATTATGTTTTTATAATTTGATTTCGAAAATAATTAAGTCGAGTTGAATTGTTTGAGTTCATGTTCAATTTTAATTGTAAAACATTTATTGTGTTATGCTACTAATTGGTTTCAATTTAAACGGCTTTCTATAATTTTATATATACACATGTATATATATATATATATATATATATATATATATATATATATATATATATATATATCTTCATATGTTGTATATATATCATGCAAATTAAGAGACTATATTTTTTTTGAAAATTGATTCACTAATTACTAAAAATTTAGAACTATTCAAATTTCTATTTTATAACTCAAACTTTATTTAAAAAAATTTCATCCCTAATTTATCGAGTCAAATTTTATTCATCCCTATTTTATTTACCTATTTTTTATACTAAAAACACGATAAATAAAGTTTATATTTATATGGATTTTAATAAGAGTCGGAGATTTAATATCTAATTTTTTTAAGAGGAAATATTTTTTCATTCATATGAATTTGAATTTGGTCAATTTATTATATTAAAAAAACTTTTTTTTCAATTTTTAATTTTATAAAATATTTTTAATATTCACACATTTTTATTATATTCTAATATTCACACATTTTTATTTGCTATTTTTTTCAAAATTTTAAACCATGTACATTTTTCCATTGTTTTTCATTTTTTAAGAAAATAAAACGAAAATACACATGTTTCATAAAACAAAGCCTAATATATTTGTTTAAGTTATACATCAAAAAGCATACCGATCTAAGCTATAGATTAAAAAGTCAGAATGTTTCGATGTTAGACCAATTGTTCCAATAATTCAAGTTGTACAAATTTAATATAAAAATAAAAAATAGTTTTTTTTAAATATTTTAAAGTTAATAGTTGAATTAAATTTTTGTAAAATTTTATTATTAATATTTGTACTATACTCTATATGTAAATAAATTATAAATTTATTTTTTGTATTTTAATTGAACCTAACTTTTTAAATTTTGAAATTTTTTTATTTTAGTCCTTTATAGAGAAAAAGGATACATAAGTGAGTAATTGTGGACAAAATTCCTCTCCTATAAATTTGACTCGAAAATAATTTAAATAAAATTTGAGTAATAAAATAGAAATTCGAATAACTCAAAATTTTAGTAATTAATGGATCAATTTTAAGATCTAGTTGAATCTCTCAATTATACCTAACATATAAATAAATATATAAGTGTATTGTATATGGTTGTAGAAAATTGTTTAAATTGGAATTAATTAGTACTATAACATTATAAATGTTTATAATTAAATCTGAACATAAACTCAACTCGAAAAAAATTTAATTAAAATTTAATTAATAAAATATTAATTTTTATAAATTTTTTGTTCAACTCTTAAAATTTATGAATTCAATGGTTATTAAGCCTAGTAAAAAGAAATGCCCAACAAGCCAACAGTTTCTCTTCGTGAGAAGTAAAGATCCAAAATTGAAACAGCCCGATTCAAACCACCTGAGCTGATTGGCAGTTCTCTGATATACCCGCCACCTCTCTCTCAACAAAAAACATTTCAATCTTTCTCTGTTTGTAAGTATCATGTTTTTCCTGGACTGGTTCTATGGGATCCTTGCATCCACTGGTTTATGGCAAAAAGAGGCCAAGATCTTGTTTCTGGGGCTTGACAATGCCGGCAAAACCACGCTGCTTCACATGCTCAGAGATGAGGTACGTTTCATATTTCACCCGTTTTCAGTATCATCATTGTTTTATGGTTTTGCTGAATGAAACATCGGCAATTCATCACTTTACAATTTTAGGAGTTAGTTAGGTTTGTGTTAAATACATTGTTGCTTTTTTTTTTCTAATGGAGTTCTATAATGTCTGATTTAACATTTTAGTTAAATGCAATTTAGACCCAAAGTGGGTTTGGGATAAGTGATTGAAAGTTGATTTTTTTTGGATTTTGGTAATGGGATTTGGCAGAGATTAGTTCAGCATCAGCCAACACAACATCCGACATCCGAGGAATTGAGTATTGGGAAAATTAAGTTTAAGGCTTTTGATTTGGGTGGCCATCAGATTGCTCGAAGAGTTTGGAAAGATTACTATGCCAAGGTATATTTCGTTTCCTACTAATCCTTGTTGATTCTATTCTGTTCTCAAGCAATAAAACTTTGTACTTCTCTTGCTTTTTGATCTTTTGTTCCTTTTAAGTATTTATTCATGATATGGAGAATAGGTTTTTTTGTTTCATTAGTTTTAAATGCTAGCTCAACGTGTGTTGAACACTAGCTATTCTTCAAGTGTCAACTATGGTGAAGTTTGTTGCATGACTAGATATTCGAGAAATTTAGTAATATGCGTCTAGTCGGCTACTTTTGTTCATCGCAAGCATCGTACGGTTGCAGGAATGTCATCCAAATTGTCGGTCTTTTTTTGAATTTGCTCCCATAATATATGGGCTCATTGATTTGTCTTCCTTTGGTGTCATGTTATGAAGGAGAGGATGGTTACCTGAAGTGTTTTAGCTCTTCTTTCTCCGCTGAGCATGAATGAACTGATGTGGAACTTGTTGTTTGTAGGTGGACGCAGTTGTTTACCTGGTAGACTCATATGACAAGGAGAGGTTTCCCGAGTCGAAAAGGGAGTTGGATGCTCTCCTCTCTGATGAAGCCTTGGCTAACGTCCCGTTCCTCATCTTGGGCAACAAGATTGACATCCCATATGCTGCCTCAGAAGACAAGTTGTGGTACCACCTTGGCCTCACCAATTTCACCACAGGGAAGGGTAAGGTCAACTTGGGAGACTCAAGTGTTCGACCCCTCGAGGTATTCATGTGTAGCATTGTTCGTAAAATGGGCTATGGAGATGGTTTCAGGTGGCTTTCTCAGTACATTTAGTAGGTAGAGCTACAAGAAATTTAGGCTTGCTTTCTTTATTCTTACACGGCATTGAATTTGATGGAACACTTTCAGAACTCATTGTTGCAGGTGTTTCAAACCCTTTTTCCCTTCCATTTTCTTTGTTTCAATCGATAAACGCGCTTCCTTCTTCGAGACAATGAGGCATACAAGTAATTGATGACTTATTGTGATTGAATATGGGTGTTACTTTCAATATAGTTATCTCATTATATTTGTTCTTTGTGATTTAAATGTAGCATGAAACAATGTGGTTCCTTCGTGTCTTTATATTGAAATTACTGGATGGTTGTTCTCTAGTAAAATTTGGATTTTATCTGCCTGCAGGGTTGTAATCGAGCTTTGAGAAGTTGTCTGCACTCCTCGAAACTGCAAACTTGAGTTTGAGCTGTAACATGTCCAGCTAAACTCAAATTAGCCAGAACCATTAACGTTTTATTAGTACATAAATACCCCATAAATATAATAAGCCAAAAATTTCATGAATTATGCCCAAACTATTTTTTGATTTATCAAATATTGCAGGGATAAGAAGAGCAAACAAGGAAAAATGGTAAGTTAATATTAATATATTGTAAACAAAAATCTCAATTTGACGAATCAAAATGACTGATTAAACTATTTTTCAATTGAATTTGAACAACTGAAATAAACTATTTTTCGTCTGCCTGCCACTGCAATAATTATAAAAACTCTGTTAACTAATCAACAATGGGGATGTAGCTCAGATGGTAGAACATCCCGGTTGACTTTTTCAAACTTTTTTGCTGGATAATATGGCCCCATTTATCAAATGTTTGCAAACGGCAAAGACGAATCAAATTCAAGACATAACTTGAAACCTTACTTTTCAAACTTTCCAAAACCCCACCGGAAGTCTGGGACTAAAGCATTCATCCCTTTATGTGCTGGGACTGTTTTCATCTCTTCTATGTGCTGCTGCTGCTGATGATGATGATGGTGGTGGTGATCGCCATGCCTCGGCTCTTCTCCCTGTCTTATGAATAGCCTTCACCACCGCTTTGAGATCCACATATCCTAACACTGTGATCTTAGCTGATACCATGTCTATTTCCACGCATTTTACGCCTATATAAAAAAATCAAAGCAAACCCTCAAGTCTTTCGAGTTTCGAATGCACTGTTCTTTGTTTATCTAAATGTAATATTAGAACATAGATAGATAGATAGATACCATTGATCTTGAGCAAGGATTTCCTGACAGCTTTCTCGCAAGCTTTGCAGTGTAAACGTACCTTGAATTCAACCATCTGCGACATCAAAAACCAGATTTAGCTACTTGGACAAATAACAAGAGAATTTTGAGAAAAGTTAAAAGAGGAGATGGAAAACCTCCATGGTGTTTATCATTCTTTACAGAAGGCTCAGCTCGTGTATATATATATATATATGAGAGTGCGTATAGGTTTTTAGATTAAAAAAAGAAAAGGAAATGGCAGGCTTGCTAAATGATATGATTGCTTGTTTGCTTCATCATAGACAAGTATTGCACAAGTAAACATGCGTTTTGTGGACTCAATGTGGTCCGAAATTGCCTCCCCCCAAAGCAATGTTTGATAAAATAAAATAGGCATGTAACTGTTGACAGGATAGTTATTTTAGTTCATATTCTTTTTATTTTGAAGTAATTTAATCTTTAACATTTATTTTGGATCAAAATGGCTCATTTATTGATAAAAATTGTTAGTCAACTAACGATAAATGACTTGAAATGACGTGATAAATTTATATAACAATATCATAGACATAAAGTCAAATGTATTGTCTTAAAAAAATGTCACATCAATCAAAAAATAATTTTATAAAATCATATAAAAATTAAAAAAATATGTTGATGTGTCATTTTGTCAAGTCTTTTCATGTTGTTTATATTTAATTGACTAACCATTTTCATCTACAGAATGATCATTTTGACCTAAAATAAAACGTTGAAGGTTAAATTACTTTAAAAAAGTAAAACCAAAATGACTATTTAATCGAACGTTAAAAACATTTTTTGCCATTATGCCAACAATAACTAACAGCACTTTGAAAAAGGGGTTGAAGTTCAAACTCTGGTATCATCATCTATTAGCAAAATGCTGGGATTTTTTTTATAACTAACAACTCATTGGGGGTGGAAAATTAGATTAACAGTTTTCCCCTGAATTTTTAGAAGATTAACAGTTTTTGTTACACTGCTTAAAGCTCAAGATGGTGAAAGATTACAGCATTGAATCTAAATAAAACGATCTTGTGCTTTAAAGCAGAATTAGAATATCCGACATTCTAGCATTTGAACGAATTAAATCAAGTCTTCCATTAAATACGAAAGAAGTTTACTTTCATTTCCTTCCAAAATATCAATCAATACAGAACATTGGAAAACCTTCGTAATTCAATCTCCAAAAATGAATATACCTAAAGTCATGGAGTTTTCTATCATTGCAACAACAGTGATCTTACATGAAGAAATGTTGATCATTTTTTAGATGAACCGAAACCTCCGAATCCCATCATAGCTGCCACATCGGGATCAATTTCAGGTTCCTCTTCTGCTGCTTTCTCTTTCTGAACCAAAAGAAATCAACAGAATCAAATGCTACTTTTAAGGAAGTTAAAAATAGGCTCAATACCAGAAGGCATGCTTACTAATTGACATCTCAATACCAAAAAGATATAACCTGATGGCCAAACAACCGAGTAATTATCAAATTCAACTTCTGACCTTTTTCTCTTTCTTTCTTTCTCGTCGTTGGGCACCTACGCTCTTCCTCTTCTTCCTGCTGCTTCATGATCCGTTCGTCAAGATCTAAAAAAAAAAGAAAGAGATGAGACATCAATCATCTTGAACTTGTCTAATCATATTACAACTGGTTGACAGAGACAATATTTACCTTGCTCTGAGAAGCTGCCAGGTGCTTTTCGCTTTTTTAATTGTTCAAATCGTTCCTGAACCTGCACCCAGATGCAATGAAATTAATGGAAAGACTATATGCAAGGTAACAATTCTTGAACTCTACAATTCATATGCAACAGATTCTAGGTTCAGATACCTTCAAGTAAACATAAACAGTTTCTGGCATGGTAAATTCATTATTTTTGTTTCAGAACAAGGCTATAAAGCCTTTTCCTCTCTATTTATACATTTAATAGAAGCCCCAATCCACCCATCATTCTTCTACTAATGTTCTTAAGCTCTTACTCTGGTAACTCCACATGAAGTACATATTTATTAAATTGCATTTTATATGCATTACTAAATAACTTCTAAAGATTAAAATATCAAAATAAAGATCATACAGCATTCATTAACCAACGAGGTTCTATATACTTGAACCAGTTAAGTGTTTGAAATGTACATAAAAAAATTTCTGAGTACCTGTTGAAGGTTTGCCCTTTCTACTCGCATGGACATACCTAAAGCTCTTTGATCTGAAAAACATTGCAGGGGGGGGGGCATCAGATTAACAAAAACTAATATGAACATCTATATATGTCAACACACACCCAGTGGATGATAAACAGTAATCTCTAGAATACCACATACGTTTCTTCCCATTGATGTGATCCAAGTAGTTTGCAGAATCTTTTACTACACACTCACAAACTGAGCAATAGTATCCGGCCTGCAAAAACAATTCAATCAAGATACCCCAAACGTTTGTAACAAACAGAGATCAATAAAAACCAGAAAGCCTTATATGCATCAAATATTCAATCAAGATACTCCTTTGCCACTACACCATTTCCATTTCCTGTCCTTTGTTCAAAAATAATATATCAAATATTCATTGATGGAACAAATACCCTACTAAACAATCAAACATTCATTCATAAAGCAATGCAAAGTGCAAACACACAACTGGTTTGCCAGTACCATCCTAAAGCCTTATATTTCGGTAAAAGAAGAGTAACACATCTGACTGGTTGAAATCAAGTTAAGTGCACTGAAATCGAGTTGACATGAGTTTGCTCTTAAAGTACATGAAGTGTTCACAACCAATCAAGTTTGACTCAATAAAACAAACAAAAACTGCATAAAGGATACCGAATGAGCTAAATGAATAAACAAACATCAACCAACTAAGCAGTTCTTCAAAAATGCAATTTGCAATGTAACTTCCAAAGACATATTGTAAAAATACCTGCTGACTTAAAGGTGCCACTGGAGTAACAACCTGCAAAACATATAGATATTAAAACAAGAGAGTTAAATATACACACAAATTACAAGATAACCTTCAATACAAGCAATACTAACCTGAGTTTTACCCAAACGAGACTCGAGATCAACTTCATAATCCCTATGCTTAAGGGGTTTCCTTTGCACTGGAGGACCTTTTGCTGTACATATATTCATTTTTTACTATACAAATCCAATTTCATAAATTCAAACAAAATGATAACAATAAATAAACTAATCAGGTAAAAAGACAAAGAAAATTGACTCACCTTTCGATTTACCTCGCCCTTCTGCTTCCTGACCAAATCATTTTTTTCAAATAAAAAATCAGCAGATATTGATCAAATATTCAAAAGGAAAGAGAGATAGATTCAGATAACAGACCTGTTTCTCACGCTCTCGAGCGCGTTCTAAATATTCTTCACGGTCGAATTTCTTTCTGAAGGTATTGTCAACGCCAAGTGTCTGCAACAAAAACATAGCAACATAAAATTCAAAACAAAAAATGTGATAATTGATGTAGAAGGAAAAGAACATCATTTTCGAGAGAAATTTGTTCTT
This sequence comes from Hibiscus mutabilis, assembly GCA_019671005.1. Taxonomy (NCBI): domain Eukaryota; kingdom Viridiplantae; phylum Streptophyta; class Magnoliopsida; order Malvales; family Malvaceae; genus Hibiscus; species Hibiscus mutabilis. Next base: position 3,334,096 of record CM033743.1, read on the forward strand.
ACATTATTGCTGGTAGCCATTGATCTCAGTATAGAGAAAAAGGAGGAAGAATTTGCCCGATTAATTCGAAATGGAAAGAGGAGAGGATCAGTGATCAAATCAAAAACCCTAAAACTTACGAGATTTAATTCTAATTTCTAATTCGCTTGCAAAAAAAGAATTGAAAGGGGGCATTTGCTTGCGGATCTCTCGATAAAACGGTGATCCTACGCCGTCGTTTTCCATTAAAAACATTTACATGTAAAAGAAATTAAAATGCATTAATGAAAATATAATTTAAAAATATTTAAAAACTAAATTTAAATAAAGAATCTTTTTCATTAATTATTTTTTAAAATCCTTCGAAGAAATATGGATAAAAATTGTTCCTTCATATATAAATAAATTGTACTATTTTTTTAGATAAATTAACTTTTTTTGTTTAATCATCATATTTGGCGGATAAAAAGTCTAATTTAGATGAGTTACTATAAAAGTTTTATAATTATTTCATTCCAATTTATTCTTTCATTTACTATTTAAGATATAGACCTAATGCGTCCTCTCACTAAAACAAATTTATAGGTAAATCGGTTTTTTTTATGTTAAATTTTGTGATTTTTTACATTTTTATTAATTTCTATTTAAACTTATGTTATTGAATTAAATGATGCTATATTTAATAAGAATTTTAAGATTTATATTTAGAGTTAATAAAAGTTCAAATGTATTTATATTAATATATAGTGTGTCAATTCATATATTTTTAAAATGTTTACTATTGAGCAAGCACATTTGGTCAGTTCGACAAGCTGTTCATCTTTGTCCCTTCATATTCCCTTATATCATGGGTTCTAGACCCACGTGCTTATCTAATTAAAATCCAAAAACTAAAATCAAATTATTAACCTTAAAATGCTAAATTCAAAATCTATCTCTTAAATCCTAAACTTAAATTCTACCCCTAAAACATATAAACTCAAAACTAACATTAAATCTTAAATTAGACTGGCTTTTAAAAAAAAATATTTTCACTTTCCCAAATCCCAACAAACTCATAATTTCATGCGATACATATAAACATCATATGCATGTGAAACACAAATATTAAGTAAGAAGAAACAAACAAAAAAAAATAGTTTTCTTTTGGATATTGGGTCAGGTCATATGTGAGTCATCCCCATGTGCTGGTGCTGGTGCTGGTGCTGGTGCTGGTGCTGGTGCTGGTTGCGTGGGTTAACCATTGAACATCATCAGCCAGTGCCACCAAATTATGAACAGGGAAGTTGACACTTGAAATCCCTGAAACCATGTGCCACATATTATCATTGCTTCAATAATCTAACAGGAACAGTGTTTAATAATGATGACACATGGATCATTACAAGGAATGTTGCATATTGTTTTTACATGTTCTAACTGTAAAAAAATACATTATGATCATCAAAGTTCTTAATAAAAAACAAAAGCTAACAAGGTAAAAAGAAAAAGGAAAACCTATACATTTTCTTTTATACCCTTAACTAACTGAACTTACCTAGAAGAAACATGATTCACAGCTCTAGCTAAGCCATTCATGGCATCATAACCTTTTGAGCTAAACCCTAAACACCCAAGCAACCCTTGTCTGTAAGGCAGAAAGGTCTTCTTCCTCATTTCTTCAGCCTGTGCTCTATTTGCAGTGTAATGCAACTCATGTGGTGATGGTGGAAGAACCCTCCTTTTCCCTATCCCATTCACAACCTTTTTTTTATTGCTTTCCTTCTCCTTAGACTCTTGAACCACACCATTGCTTTTGTTCCCAGGTTTCTTCTTATCATTGTTGCTCCTTCCTTCACTTTTGCTGCTTATAAAACCTTTAAGGAAAACCCATTTCTTTGAGCTTCTTCCATCTGAAGAAGAAGCCGACACTGTGATCGTTTCATTGTTCTTACTGTCAGCTTTCTGGTCTAAATCTTTATCAATGGCAAAAGCAGCATGTCTTAAAGGAGACATGGACCTTGTTCTTCCCCTTAATGGCTTTATATCCAGCAATGGAGCCAAAGCCCGAGACCTTTCCAAATGGGTGGATAGCTTCAAGGGTCTGATCTGTCCATTTAAGAAAAGTTCATCAGCTGAGGTCATGGATCCTGTTAGACCCGAACCCGAAGAACCAAACCTTGCAGAGAAATCAAACTCATAACAGATAGGCACGGTGTAGTTATCAGGTGGAGATGGTTGAGTTGTTGATGATACCATTGAAGCTACTGAGGTCATTGTAAAGTGCACAGGGCTAGCTGGTGCACTATAAAAGAACCCACCATTGCTTGGTCCTGGTCCAGGTCCAGGGCTTGAAGGAGCACTAACATAGGGTGTGGAGCTGGTGCTATCATAGTGATCTTCAAGGAAAACTTGAGGCTCATGAAGTTTTTGGAACTCCATTTTCTTTCTTTTTGTGTGTGTGACCAAAGTGGATGTGTTGTGGGTTAATCATTATGTTGGGGGTGCTTTATAATGGTCAAATTCCCACAACTTTCCATTTTATCATACTAAAATATGAATTAATCAAATTGTAAAGTGCAGTGGAACTTTGTAATGAAGGATTACTGTCAACTTGTATTGACAAGGTTGTCCATTACAAATTCTTGCCACTGTCATTTTCAATGTTTTATGTTTTTTTTATTCACGCCCCACTAGAACATAACCCCCTAAATTCCTACACCTACTTCAATTAAAATATACATATTCAATTTCACCAGTGGATGGCAAATGCCAACATAATTAATAATATTAATATCACCCTGTTTATAGGGGTGAATGGCAGCTGAATGTCTTCAGCTTGTAACATAAAACAAGGAACAGGTTTCATCTATGCACTGCACTGCACTGCACATTTCATTTGGCGGCCGCCTACTTTGAGAACCGAGGTACCGTTGTTGGATTATTACCATGATGTTTTAGGTCATAGTAATTTATCAACAATGTCTCAGTTTTTGCTAATCATGGAACAAATTGAAAACCCTTTGGACTCCAGAACTTGTTTTTCTACATTCCACCTTCCATTGCCATATGTATAGATATATGCTAGCTAGACAGCGACTTACAACAAGGAGATAAAGGCTATTTTAAGATTAAGAGAGCCTTAAAGCAATAGATCAAAAACTAATTCATCAACTAAACAGGTTAATATAGTTTTCTCAACCTCTAAACCCTCTTCAAATGCTTCCATGTCAAAATCATGCCATCTCTCATGCTTTGTGTTCATATTCTTGCCTACACGGTCATCCACCTCCAATATGTTCCCCATGTTTCTCCAACCCAATATCTCTTTGTATAAATCTTCTGCTAACCATCCTTTGTTTTGGATCAATTCTCCCCACTTTTCCCATCCTTTGCAGCTTCCGGCAAAAACTTGGTCGTACCGTAACTCCAGGGATTCACCCACGCAATCGAGTAAAAGTTGTCGTTCAAGCTTGTTGTGATCTTCTCCATGTCCTTCAGTTCCGTTCTGATGCTCGAGCTGATCGAAAGCATTCAGGGTCATGATATTATCTATCTTACCCAATGCATATTCTACGAACTTTAGCTCAGAGTCTTTTAGCACCATTTTCACAAAATCAAGTTCGGAATTGGTTGACTCTTTAAAATCTGTTGGATTTGATGTTGTCCTGTCCGTTTCTCCCAAAGTCTGGGAAGATTCAATTCTAGGGGTTGAGCTTAACACTTCTTCATCGGGAGCCAAATGCATCATGCCTGCAAATGTAGATTGCATGTAGTCAATGCAGCAACTTGATTACGAAGTTTACATATTAATCATCTATGCAAAAGTTTCGCAATCACCCAAAATTCGATTTCCACAGGTAACCATTTCTTTGCCTCTCAGACATAGTTAAGTTTACTCTAGACATTGTCCCGCAATTTAAACAAGTTACATTGCTACAAACCTCATGTTGTTTCTAGCAAAATATAAAATATAATAGAATTGGTCAAGTGGCCAAGAAAATAAGAAGAGTACAGCTTACCACTGGTACCATCTCTGCTATCAGCGAAACACTCACTCGTAACAAGAAGTTCAAGAGTTGAAATCGGGCTAGGATGTTGAAGATCTAATTCTATGCCAGTCTCGCTGCTGCTGTTGCTAGCATTTTGATCTTCAGTTTTTTCTAAAAGCTGACATCATTCTATAAACTTAGTCATGTGTTGAACTATGAAATGTAAACGACAGTAAGGGAAAGTTTTCAATTTAGAGACATCTTATCAACCTTCCATATCACTCTATCTTTAGAACAACTTTGTTTGTACATCAAGAAGAAATGTTAAGAGTACTAATGGAAGAAATTGCATGTTATTTAGACACAAGATCAGATTTCCCCAATTCAACAAATAAAAGAAAAACAGACTTGTCAGAAACCATAACCATGGAATACAGAAGGGGACAGTTCTCCATCAGCTACCAACTTCTCCTTACGATCATAGCTATGGTGTCTATCTATAGGTGATTACTCAGTACAATTATTATGTTTTTTTACTCGAGGAAAAGCCCCATCTAAAATGGAAGGACTAAATTCTATACTTTGGAAAAACCTTTTGCAGGGTAGGTCTTGATTATAAACACCAAGAAATTAGCAACACATGCCATTATACAAATAAATGGTAGCAGTGAATGAGTAAACCAAACCTGCCACTTCCTTCTCCAGTCAAGCTCCGGATTGTCGATTGAAGAGCAATTAAAGTCAGCAGAGCTATGTGATGTGTTTTCTCTAGATCCACCGGAAGTCTTTTGTGATGTCCTATGGATGTAGTGGTCAATGTACCAGATGGGAGCAATGAAGTTTTCCGACTGTATGCAGGACTACATGGGGACTCCTCTAAAATGATATTGCGATTGGATGACTCAACTCTATATGTCAATTCAAGAAGCTTTTTCCCTAAAATAACATTCAGAGCATCCCCACCGACTATATTAAGTCCAAGAGAAGAAAATCCTGAGCTTTTCGATAACAGTAGGTCACTGTCACCAGAAGGATCACCATCAAAGCTGCAGCTCGTGTCCACAACTTGATTTGTGGAAGGTACATCGGGCACAGATCTTTTGATGGGTGATGTAAATGTAAACGAAACAACATCCATGCTTGTCTTCATTTTCTCTGCATCTTGATTCGAGTGTCCATCAGTTGTAGTGACATTACATTTGATGGACCTTTCACCACCATTCATCGATGAATTTTCGGGAACTGTTTTTCCAGACTGAAGACCCTCATTTGCAAGCTGTTTCTTTCTAGACAAACTCTTTCTTCTAGACATGGGAAGCTCCTTTGAAGGACCAGTTGCCGAGGAGCTCTTGTTCCTGGATTGAGATTCGGAGTTGACGGTCACCTTATTAGTCCTATTCAACCCAACTTTACCATTTAACGACCTAGCCTTTCTACCTTGCTGGTCCAGAGTTGAAGTCTTTGATGTCGAATAGTCTCTATTAGATATGCAGTTCTGCTTCTGATTATTATGCCTCAGGACATTGTTAGTCCTATTTGCAGAAGTTCCATTCTCCACATTTTTTCACATATCTGCCTGTGTCCTAGAAAAATGATTTCCTTTAGCATCATTCCCTTCCTTTGGATTTGCAGGACTCTCATTACCACTTGAAAACGACCCAAATGTTGGTGTAGAATCTGACTTATTACCCTTATGTTGTTCTTTCAAAGACTTTGCCACGCTCTGACTAGGCTGGTCAGATCTTTGAGGCCTGGATACCTTATGTGCGGTTTCAATTTTCTCTTTCAAATCCCGGATTTTCAAAGGGACTGAAGAAGACCCCAATGACAGCACTTTATGTTCGGACGTTGTCGGAGGACTAACATCGATAATCTTTGCAGCTGCCTCCATTATATAAGCTGCATTTTTGGTTGGGATAAACCCCGGACTCTTGACAGGAGACAAGAGCTTATGGTGAGTTATTGGAAATGGTTTTGCTGATTTCGGAGGCAATATTTCAGTCTGAAATCTCTCAATTGGTCGATTCTGTACCTTATGAAACCTTGGTTCAATGGGATTTGAAGACGACCTATCAAGCTTGTTAGAGATGTCAGCGTAGTCCATCGGTTGATGATCATTCCACAAATTAGGAATGCTTCTTTCGTAATGAGACACTCTAAGAGAGCAAGACCCCAAATATGTGGTAGAAGATAGCTCCGAGACATTCGGTGTCGGCAACGAGTCCAAACCCATAAGCCTAGCAACAACTCCAGGTGCTCTAGATCCACATCCTTCATCACTAGTCACCGAGGAAGCAGAACTAAAATCAACACTACGTGTATTACTTGAAGCGCCATTGTAGTCATCCCCATCCATCTGGTAAAGAATACAAAAGTAAACAATATAGTCCAAAACTAATATTTTACCCAAATTACAGTAAAGCAAAAGAAGATTAAAGAAAGAACCCGGGAAATCCTACCGAATAAGGCGGTGACTTCAGTAGATTTTCCACTGGTTTTCCTCTCTTTGATTCTCCTACAGTTCGAAATATAAGCAAGTTGCGCATGAAATACGTATATATTCGAGACAAAGTAAGAAAAGAGACTTGTAAGTTGTAACATACAAAAATAACAAATGCATATACATATATATACCTGAGATTTCAGCATTGTTCAAGAACAATTTCTTTCGAGATTTAGCATTCCAATCAAACAAATGAAAAAACCCTCCCCTCGGATACTTCTTTTCGACCTCCATTATCGCATCTATAAACCAACAGAATCCAAATATTTAAACCCCAAAGCAAAAAACAAAATTGAATCATCAAACAAGGCCCATGTAAACCTAAGCCAACAATGTCAATACATTATCTATGGCTAAAAAAAGGAAGAAAAATTAATTCTGAAACTCATACCTGGTTTTACTTTCATTTGCTCAATGAATCATCTTCCAAACAAGCAATTGAAGAAAGTAAAGAATTTTCTGACAAAAAAGCACATGAACAAGAGAATCAGGTCTCAATGATCTAGCATGTAAGAAAAAACATCAACTAACGTAGATGCAAAATTCCCTCAAAAGGGAAAACAAATATGTAAATAAGCTAACAGTGAACTTCATTGTATGAAGAAAAAAACTCACCTTGAATTCTTCAAAAGCTGACAAAATTCATGATCCTTCTTTGACACAATGGGGCTACATAAAAACAGGTAAATCAAACTGGGTGTTTTTCAAATTGAACAAAAAAACCTTCAATCTTATTACAGCTCAAATCCAAGCACCATTTTCGTTTCTTCCATGTATGGTAAGGATTTCTTTTTCCTTTCATTGCAGCTAAAATAATAGTAATAAAAAGATGGATTTGGTTTCTAAGTAAGAAGAGGACAGAAAAGAAAGATCCATCTCAGGGAAAAAAATATATTTTTAGTGACAATAGCAGAGATACTAAGAGACGGGAAATTATAGAGTGAGATACATTTACGGTATAAATAAAATGAGGCGAATTTATATAAATTTTTATTATTTGAATAAAAATTTAAGTTATAATATAAGAATTTATTTAGTTACACAAATCTTTACCTATAGTAAAATTCATACAAATTCTTATTCAGTTGATAAGAATTTATGTAGTTACACATATTTTTACTCAATTAGTAAGAATTTCAATTCTACTTAAATTATTACACAGTCCTACACAATTTTTTATTATTTTAATAAGAATTTATGTAGTCTCAGTTTGAGCAGTGAATATTGGAGAAGAAATTATATTACAATACACAACCAAACTCTGGCATTGGAAATTTAAGAACCAAAGGTCATCCCTTGTGAAACAAATCAATTAAATTGCCTTTGTCTCGTAATTTTCTTCTTTAACTCTCTCACCAATGCCATGCAACACGGACCAGTTTTACCTTGAGCTTCGGATCTTCCTCACTGCTTGGAAGACGTGGCACACGACCAATATATAATTTTACAGTTTTATCTGTCTCGTAATTTTACTCACTGCTAACAGATTTGATATTATATTACACTTATTGTATAAACAAGTATGCGGATTTAAAACCTAAATTTTAATTTTATATTCTAAATTATGAACTTCGTAAAAACTTTTAAATTCTAAACTAAAATTTTAATCTTTAAAACAAAAATAATCGTTTTTATATTAGGTGACATTATATGGTAATATTTATATTTTATTTTTAACAATTTGAAAAGACATACACATCCTACAAACAAACTACTCAAGTACGGTTCTCCTATAAATAATGTTTCATTTTCTACTAGGACCGCTCAATGGGTTCACCATTAATATAAATTTTAAATTTTCATCTTATGGTATAAATTAGGGAAAATATTTCAATACACAAGCTTATTAATTTTAGGTTTTAGGGGTATAGTTTAGGATCTAGGATTATAATTTAAAGTTTAGAATTTAAGGTTAGAAATTTAATTTTAAATTTTACTTAAACAAGAAGAATTGAAAAAATTCTTTATATAATTTGTATATTAAAATATAACTCCTAAATTAATTATCTATTTATCAAAAGGTAATTATACAAAGCACTGGCCGGTAGAAATATCTTGTTTCCACAAGCGCTCTAATTTTAGGGGTTAAGAGTCTAATTTAGGGTCTATAATTTAAGGGTTTAAGTTTATGAGTTTAGAATCTAAGGTATGTAGTTAGAATATAGGGTTTATATTTTAGAGTAATATGTTAAGGATTTACATTTTTACCACTAAACCTTAAATTCTAACCCTAAACTTTAAATTCAAACCATAAATTATAAACTCTAAATTAAATTTATAATTTTTAAAATAAAAATACATGTAAAAACAAAATATTTTTACGTCAGTGTATCTTATAATTACCTTTAAAAAGGAAAATATGGCATCTTGGAAATCCAATCACGCAAATCCACTGGATGGGTTCCACGTGCTACACCATTCCACTTATTCATCTCCCCCAGCAACCGTGTTCAATTTTGAACTTCATGTTCCCAAAAAAAAAAAACACTTTTGCAGGTAAGTTATTTGAATGATATTTTCTTTTTCCCGAGAGGTTGAATTGGGTTATTAATGGCTTAAAATTTCAGAGTTCAAGAAAATAAAACTGCCTTTAACTTCTAAAAAATTATTTTTTTCCTCGCCGAAAAACAAATTTAATTTGATGTTATAGTCCGTAAAATCGATCAAATTAATTATTTGACAGACATTGATCGTTAGAGTGCTGACGTGGCTGTTAGCGGTTTACGATGCTAACGTGGCAGTACACCTGAGATGATGATGTGATAGAGGGGGTTGAATTGATTATTTTAATCAAATTCGAGGGCATAATTAACTTTTTACCAAATTAAGGGGCATAATTGATTTTACTTAAAAGTTTGATAACTTATGTAATATTTAAGTTAAAAAATAAGAATTTAGGAAATTATTAAAGTTTTAAAAATATTAAAAATGGATAAATAATTTATTTAAATTTCAAGTTAATTTAATCGATTTACTTAGTTTTTAAATAAAATTGGATAAATAATTTAGTTTTTCGAGTTGAACTTTTATAAGTTAAATATATAAAAAAATCAATTAATAAATTAGTGTAAATATCTTTTAGGTCCCTGATGATTTTAAAAATAAGCGAAGTGAGGATTCTCACAAAAAATAAAATTTTTTTTTTTTATAAAAATCAATAAAGTTAATAAAAATAAATAAAATATCCAAAAATGATTAAAAATAAAAATTATATAAAAATTTAAAATGTATTATAAATTACAAATAATAAAATTTAAATATAAAAATAATAAAAATTATTTATAAAGTATTAAAATTTGAACACTTTCATAAAAAAGTCTTCGACTTTTGTTAGTATGAATATTACTATTCATTAAACAAATTTTAAGTGAAATTAACCTTGTATTACAGTAACAATAAAACTCAAAATTTCTTTCGCTTTTCTACATCAAATTGATGCTCATTAATATTTGATGTAGAAAAATGAAATAGATTTTAGTTTTATTACTACTCTAATACAATGATGTTTCAATTGAAAATATGTTCAATGAACATTAGTATGCTTAGCATAACGAGAAATAGTAAAAGATTTTATAATGGTTTATAAAAAATTTTAAATTTTGATTTTATTATATTTATAATTTTTATATTTTTTATTTTAATGTTTTTATTTGTTTTTTTTAATTCATTACAATGTTTTTATTTTTTGATATGTTATGAATATTTAAATATTATTTAAATATTAATATTTTATTTTTAGCTTAAACATTAAGTAAGTTATCGAAATTTCAATTAAAATAAGTTATGTCCTTGAATTCGATAAAAAAGATAATTATGCCCTCAAATTCGGTTAAAATAATCAATTCAGTCTCCTATGCCACGTCATCATCTCACGTGTGCTACCACGTCATCATCCCACGTTTGCCACATCATCACCGTTAACTGCCACATCAGCACTCTAACAGTCAAAGTAGGTCAAAGGGTTAATTTAATCGATTTTGAGGACTAAATGACCACATTAGATGTGTTTTTTTGGCGATGGACAAAATTGATTTTTTAAGTAAAACTCGGGAGCAAAAGTTCCCTTTAGTCAATATTAAATGAATGAAGTTATTGTTTATTTCACCAAAATTTATTGAATAATTAGAAATATAGGTCAACATTTTAACAACCCCATAAGAACTAAGAAATGTAGGTATTTTATTACAAGTTCCAACAAACCTCTTTAACATTACTACTAGTAGTGCTACTTAATAATTTTTTATTAATTACTCGATAGTTTTTATTATCTAAAAAACTACTGTTAAAAAAATATTTTTACAATAAGTGTTATATGGATGATACGTGACACTTAAGATTTTGGTTCTGAATTATAGAATTTAGAACATTACAGTATTTTAAAAACTGGATATAAAATTAAAATATTTTACAAACATTATATCAAATATTATCCCGTTAATTACATAACAAAAGGGGAAATGAGTCACTATGTCTCTTAAGCAAGTTTAGGGGTTTAAATCCTGAAATTGTGAATAGAAAAAATTGAATTAAAAGAATCGCTCCTTCATTGCACTTTTGTAAATCTTATTCGAATTAATCAGAGTCGAATATTATAATTAAACAAAACCGAAGTGGTAGCAAAATAGAGTTTGTTTTTATTTTTTACAACCTTAAGTAAAGGCCTTATTGGTTCACATGATTACATTATTGAGTGGTTGACATGTCAATGTCAAATTATATCATAATCTTTCTTCTAATTGAAGGGAAAAGTGATTAAATTCAATCACATCAATTGCACGTGCTATGTCTCAAGTTATTCCTCTAAAAGTCTTTGTAACTTGTGATTCATATCATATATAAGGAGATCTTAGATCCATATTCAAAAGATATAAAGAACGCTAAACTTAATGCAGTTGTCAATAGAATTTGTGATGCAATAACAAAACACATCCGTCAAAATAATTTTTTAATTAGTAATAAATATCGAGTTTGATCTCTAAACAAAATATCTCCCCCTATCAGAGAGAGGAAAATTAAAGACATTTAATACAGTTAATTCATAAAAAGGTAAATTATTTAAATTATCATTCATTTTTACTTTCAAACATATTTTGATCATTAAAATTTTAAAACATTCAATTTACTCACTAAAGTTTAGGTATTGAACATTTTTTGTCACTGAAATTTAGATATTAGATGTTTTTTGTCACTCCATCATTCACTGTTGTCGGACACGTACTGTAGATGGTGGTCGTTGTGTACCACATTTCACCAATCGTTTTTTTACCCTTTAAATATGAATCCAACATCCATTTCGTCAAAAAAAATTCCGTTATCCAATTATAACATGACACATGACATGCTTTATTTATTTATTTATTTATTTTCTAAATTTCTTTTAAAATATGAATTTCTTAAAAAAAAACCCCTAAGTGTTAATCTTTCAATCAAACCCTCAAATCACATCTCTCTAATCGTCCGGCATTCTTCACACGTCAACGGTTCACCGCTTACCATCCAGGCTTCGGGCACCTCACCGTTCAGCATCTCTCACCCTCTAGTCGTCGGTTAGAAGCCCAATCGATATTTTTTCTTCATTTTTAGATGTTCGTCGACGGAGCAATCGATTGTTCATTCGTCGCTTTTCGACGACGACGGGACTTCAGTCGTGGGGAACCAACGAAGGCAAGAGTGGCCGATGCTGGTTAAATCGGTGGTGGGAGGGGAGGGATTTAGGGTTAGGGTTTGGGGTTTTAGAGAAATTAAAAATTTTGAGTTTTTTTTATAAAATTAAAGATTTTTTATTTTTAAAAAATTTAAAAAAATAAAGAAAACACCAGAATATGTCACGTGCCGTATTTTTATTGGATAACAAAAAAAATTAGCGTCCGTCACGAGAAAACCTGATTTGAGTTACAAAATGAAACGTTAGGCACTTAAATAGCCCGAAAAAAAAAACTTTAGGCACTAAACTGAAAAAAAAAGGATATAGATTATACACTATTTTAACTATTAAGCCTTTTTTAAAACATAGAGTTCAACCTTTTTTTAAAAGATTAATGGTTGGATTTTACTAAAACAAATAGTAATTCATGAGATATACTAATTGACATGGTGATCAAAGATACTCATATTATCATATTTTGTATGAATTTAAATTTTAACATTTAAAAAGTCGAAATTATCTTTATGTGAATTCGTATTTGAAATTAATCTAGTTAAATTTTTAAAATGTCTTTAATATAATATATATATCAAACACGAATGTTAAACACGAAAAATTATAAATATATATTTCAATAATGTAACCTTATATACATATACAAGTCTAAAAATACAATGCAGTCAACATTTACAGTTGCAACTTCCAAATTGAAGCTGTAATAACCCGTTTATCCCTAAACCCATTACCATTCACACCCAAACCCTAAAAACCACCAAAACCCTAAATCAGACTATACCAAACCCCACATTTTACCTTTAATCCCGAAAATAACCCTAATCCCTAAATCTAACCTAAACCCTCTATCAACCCTATCAACCACCCCGTAACCTAAACCTTATCAATCAACCCATGCCAATCTGCCAAATCCCACAAAACCCAGCCATCTACCCCATCAAATCCAGATCTGCAGAATAGAATAAGGGTTGTTAATATTTTATGTAAAAATTTCGGTTATAAAACCGAACCAAAAACAAATTGCGAAAGGGGGAAAGTCAAAAAAAAAATCTGTAATCAGAAGGGGATTTTGTTTCAAAAATCTGTAAAAAAGGCAATGGTTTTTTTGAAGGGCTGTTAATAGATACGACGGTCAAATTCGAAAAAATACTTAAATCAAATTATATATTCGGATATCCGAGTATCCGGATATCCGATTTTTTCCGGATCGGATACGGATCGCTATTTTACTGATCCGAAATTTTCGGATCGGATCCTATCTGAATCCGAAAATGAACACCCCTAGCAGCAAGCTGCAAAACGGACAGAAACCGCGCATTCGCATTCAAATCGTAACCATCATCGAAGACCTTAGCTAAACTATCAGCAATCACACCTTCTCTCAATCCATAACCAGAAACTAACATTTCTTTAATCCCAAGCAAATCAAATATCTCATCCAACAAAATCCCACCAGCAACAATGGATTCTGATCTTCTCTTGAAAAACCCGTTTCTCCCTCACATAACCTCTTAACGACATTCTTTAATTCATCTCTGCTAAAGCTCCAATCCCGTTTACATTCGCTAAACAAAGCTTCGTTTTCAGCAAAATCCAATGCACACCCTTTGGAAACTGCTTTCTCAATGGCTCTTATTGTCCCTGATGATCCCAAAGCTATTTCAAAGCCAAAGTTTTTAACTTTCTCGATCAACCCAGATTCCATAACTACATTCCTCACATAATCCCTCATTTTCGAAGCTCTTTCAGCCTCTTCATCCCCGAAATTCTGTCGAGTCAAAGTAACGTGGCCGAGCTTCAAAGAAGAACAAAATTCAACCTTTCCGCGTAACCAATAGCAAACTCAGTTGATCCGCCTCCGATATCGACGTTCAAAACCAAATTCTCAAAAACAGGCAAAAATTGAAGGGCGCCCAGATAAGAAAGCCGGGCTTCTTCTTCACCCGATAAAACTTCAACTTTGAAGCCGGTGGTTTCAACGACTGAGTCAATGAACTCGGCCTTGTTCCGGGCTTCGCGGACGGCGGCTGTGGCTACGCAGCTAGTGTGGAGAGGTGGGACAGTATGGGTTTGGATAAGCTTATTGAAATTGTGAAGGGATTTGAGAGAGGTTTTGGGAATGGGTGGAGATTGTGGAAGAGTGTGAATCGTGGCCTAAAACGACAGGCTCTTTGACGGTTAAAAGAGGAATGAATTTACCCGGGAGATGAGCTTGAACTATTAGAAGCTTGAAGGCATTGGTGCCCATGTCAATGGCTGCAAAGAGATTGTTAGCCATGGGAGAATTTTTTTTCCTTTCCTGTTTTATGATGGGCTTATTTCCTTTCTGTTTAAATATACCGGATTCGACCCGATCTAATCTTACAGGACGGGGTTTTTCTAAAATTTAAATTCGGGTCAAATTTTGCTTTGGTTAAGACTGCCTTCAGCACAACTTTTTCAACGATTGTTAAAGTGTCAAAAGAAAAAGCAGTTTTAAACAGGGTATCAATGTACAACGTTGCTCTTATTTTTTCTTAATTTTGCGCCGCAAACAGACGTTTTTCCACAGCTTATTTTTTTAGCTTATCTGAAACGAAGAACCCTAAGTGGTGTTACATTAATGTTTTTATAATAAATATCAAAATTCGAATTTAAACAATAATTAAATTGATCAAGTCAAATTTATAGTATTTTTTATCTCACACAATAATATAATTCACCCATATATTTATGAATAATTATTATAATATTATCTATATATTTTTCAACCATCTTTTTATTTTTTCTATATTAAAAAAATTATTTATACCAGATTAAGTTAGAATCAAATAAAACATTATTATATATCAGATCAAATTAAATAGAAACTTTCAATTAGTTAGAGTTAATTTAACCTGATCCATGCACATTCTTATGAACATTTCTGCTTTATCAAATTGGGCTTTGAATGGTTTCGGATAGAGTTGTAAACGAACCAAACGTTCAACAAACTGTTTGTAAATCGTTCGGCGAAAAGTTTATTTATGTTCGTTTATTTATTAAACGAACGAATATGAACAAATACGAACAAAGGGCTTGTTCGTTCATTTATGTTCGTGAACGTTCGATAATTTGTTCGTTTAAATTTATTCACATATGTCAATTTATATTTATTATCTTTCATAACAAAATTATTATATTTAAAATTTTTGAAAACATATATTAAAAATATGAAATAAAAAGAAAAAAATTAAACAATACTCAGTTACGAGACTTCAGACTTCTTAAGAAAAAAATTAAATAATACTCAATGTTCGTTTATTATTTTAACTTACGAACACGAACAAGAAATTATGTTCGTTTAGTTGCTCGTGTTCGTTCATTTGTTTGGTTAAAATTAAACGAACGAACATAAACATACCTTCGTTTGTGTTCGTTCGGTCCGCTTACAGCCCTAATTCTATATTTATAACAAAGTTAATACCAAGTCTGCTTAACAAAAAAAAAAAACAAATTTAATAGTGAATCTATATACGAATTCGAATATTGGAAATAAAATTAGGAGAGATAATTATGAATAAGGATGGTCATTTGATCCAGATTTGATGGTTCTAACCCAACTTTATATTGTCGGGTTTCTGAAGAAAATTTCAGGTTCAAATTGATTTTTTTTAAGAGAATGTCAGATCGGGTCGTTATTGGATTTAAGGTAAAAAAGATAACCAGCCCGACCCGATAGTTTAATATTAAGGTATAATTGCTATAATTACCCTCTTATATATATATATATATATTTTCAATTATCTCTCTATTTTGTCTAATAATAATGTAATGATTATTATAAAGTCTCATCTCTATTTGTATTTTTTCAATTAACTCCTTATTTTATTAAATAAAAATGGAAAAAATATTTATGTCATGTCAAGTTTGGTTCGGTTTTTTACTCTAAAATTCATGTTGCGTTCGGGTCGTGCGGAGCATCATAAAATACCGGTTCGAGTTCGGGTGAATGTGTTAAGTTTTCGGGTTGGGTGTTGTCGACCAAAATCCAATCCATGACCGTCCCTAATTACGAATGCTGAATTAGAATTTTATAAATAAAAGGCTTAAATGAAAAATAAGTGTCAAAAGTATACCTTTTTGAACTTTAGGTGCCTAAAATATTTTTTTAAAAAAATAAGTGCCTAAAGTTTCAACCGTTATAATTTTAGGTGCTCGGCCATTTAAAAAAACGTTACATGCGTGACAAAATGTTGATTTTTAAAATTATTTTTGAAAAAAAACTTTAAAATTTATTTATTTAAAAAACCCCGAAATTTTAAAAATTATTCAAATCAGTCCCTAAAAATAACAAATCCCTTAATTCTCGCCACCGCCGGCCACCGTCCCCGACCCTATTTTTTCAGTCGCCGGACTCAGTCTGCCATCTCTTTCAACATGCCGTCATCAAAAATTGACATACGGTGTGCCAATCGAACACTATTTTATATCGACGTTCAATGTTCCGTTGGCACATCATTCACCGATTTCCGGTGACAATACTTTAAGGGAAATGGTCAGCTAGGCCCGGTGACTGAAAGGGTGGGAATTTCAAGATTTTTTTTTAAAAAAATTTAAATTATTAAAAACAAAAAATTAATTAAAAGAATTTATAAATTTAAAAATGACATGTGTTGAATTTTTACTGGTTAACAGTTTTTAAAGGTCGTTAACTACCAGACACCTAAAATTATAACGATTGAAACTTTAGGCACTTATTTTTACAAAAAAAACTTTAGGCACCTAAAATTTTAAAAAATATATTTTAGGCACTTATTTTTCATTTAAGCCTAAATAAAATGTATACAAAAGTTTGATTATTTACAATTATATTAAACCTTAATATTATCGAATAGAAATTTTCTACCTTTTTGTGTCCTATTTATGTCCTCACATCAAAAAAATAAGTTTAGGGTTATGGTTTAATATTAAGATTTATAGAATTGGGGGTATAATGTATTTTTTTGAGTTTAAGGCTTAGAGTTTAGAATTTATGGTTATAGCTTAGAATTTTATTTTTTCGTGTTAGAGCATAAAAAATGGTACAAAAAGGCAGAGGAATTTTTTCAATATTATCCAGATAGGACACATTCTATAATCTTGATATTAAACATTAATTCTTATTACGAGTACGAGTACATAGGTGCGGCCTTATATATTTAATTTGGAAGCAAATGGGTAAAAATTTTGAACGACAGTAACCTTGAACCTTAAAAAAATATCGACTTATCATGTTTTAAAGTGTTTCAGGTTACCTAAAGTACCGCGACGTATCAATATAGTAAAATATAAAAGTTTTTAAGTTTTATATGTTTTTTGGATCGTTGGATGAGTGAAACGACTGAGATTAAAAGTATAATGCGTAAAAATTATTGGATGAATAGAATAGATAGATGAGTTGAAATATTGAAAATAAAGAGATTTTTCTTAAGGAGAAAAAAATAAGAGTGTTTAATTTTATTTATTCATTCCACTCATCCAATAGTCAAGTATTAGTGTAAAATTAAATGAGTTTTACACCATGCAAAGCTATTAACAAGAAGAATCGACGTTTTCCAGATTTACCGAGAAAACAAAAAGTATTCCTTTAAAAGCAAGAATTGATCTTTGTTTTTGTTTGAAACTCAGCTCTGTTTTGTTAAATAAATTAATTAATTAACTAAACAATTATTTGCTACAATACATGCTTAGTTCTTGTTCGAAGTTCAGTTGCTTTCTTGTTCGAATTTGAAACTCATTTAAAGATTAATTATCAGAGTGAGTGACGTTTTCAAATCTAAAAAAAAAAGCAAACATCCCGATCCCAACGCAACGCGGTATTTGTAGAAAAAAAAATACAAAAAGGTTTTCGTGTCCATGCACGCGTTTTTGATCCACCGTGTTTTTTCTTACAAGTAATTCTCTTGTCTTAAGAACTACTAATAATAACAAAGCAAAAACCCTATTTTCTTGGATCACTCGTTTTGATTGTACCTTTTTTTTGCCGTTTTGTGTGCTTTTCAATGGTCGTTCCCGCGTTTGTTCTTCGTTGTACTAATGTACCCTTTGAAAACCCAGTTTTATTACAATTCAAGCATGTATATGTCCTCACAGAATTAGCCTATATTTTAATAATGATTGCAGTTGCTAGCTCTTTTCTTATTGCTTTGAATGCTTTTATTACAATTTTTTCTTGACTTTAAGTGGCAATACGTGTTCGGAATTAATGATGTTTTTTTTTTGGGTAAGTTTCCAGGTATGTGACTGGTTTTTTAGTTGTATTTATTAGTCAACTAGAGCAATGCTGTTTACCATTTACTGCTAGGAATATCTTATAAAGGGGACATCTGGAGAAGGTTTTGCTTACTAAACCATTGTCAAGTTCCGACCTTTTCTGTCTGTTTCCCATGAAGTTGCCTGCTAAGAGGCCTGCTGATGGAGTTGATCTGAGGTTCGAATCCATGGCTCCCGAGCCGAAACGAAGGGCTACCCTTAAGAAGTGAGTTGGTATATTTGTGCATGAAATCAAATGAATTTAGATGAGTTTGTGTCCTTCATTCTAAGCTTATTAATGATTTGATCATGTTTCTTTGTTGTTATCCAGTGCTGTTAGAAGCATAATGGGATTTGGAGGGCTTTCCTTTAACAGAATTGTGCTCAACCTGGAACCGATGCTTCGATCATGGGTGAGTATTTTAGCAGCTAATCTCGAAAACTCGAGATGTTTACCTGTCTTTTAATGTTACTCGAACTCTTCATTTTTCTTGAAATAACCGTGTTTGTCATACATCTCTGTTTTGTAATATTGGTGCATGCAATTTTTAATTAGGTAAGGGAGGAAGTGGAAATACCAGTTCTATCTTCCTTTCATCCATCTTCAGGGTAAGCTCTATCGGATCTATTTGCATGGAACATATGTTAAAATGATCAATTAACAGTCTAACATTGGCCTTTTCTTTACCGGTTTTTTAGGTCCTCGGTTACTCGAATTGAGACATCTAGAGGAAGAAGCTTGCAGTTGCGATTTGTCAATAAACTACCCTCGACCATCTTTACAGGAAGCAAGGTTGAAGCCGAGGATGGCGAGACCATTAAGATTATCCTAGTCGATGCAACCACGGAAACGATGGTCTCATATGGTTCACTGTCTTCTATTAAGGTCGAGATTGTTGTCCTTAACGGTGAGTTCGGCACAGACGAGCGGGAAGATTGGACAGAAAGCGAGTTCAATGCCAATGTTCTTCGTGAAAGACAAGGTAAAAGGCCACTGGTGACAGGGGATCTCAATATCACGTTGGTTGATGGTGTGGGAACCGTTGATAATGTGATTTTCACTGACAATTCTAGCTGGATAAGAAGTCGAAAGTTTAGACTAGGAGCTAGAATTGTGCAGAGGATTTCTGGTGAATCGACGATCAGGGAGGCTAGCAGTGAAGCATTCATGGTGAAGGATCATCGCGGAGAGTGTAAGTTCATTGTTTGAATGCTGTTTATAAACTTAAGCTTCCATAATCTCTTTTGTAAATGAACTAATTAATGGAAATATGTATGTGTGTGCAGTGTACAAAAAACACTACCCTCCCTTCCTGCATGATGAAGTATGGCGTCTGGAAAGGATAGCCAAAGATGGTTCCTTCCATAAACGGCTGACCTCTAACAATATTTTCACAGTCAAGGACTTCCTGCGGTTGCATGTTACCGATCCATCCGCACTGCGCGATGTAAGAGAACCATTTATTCAGTTCATTCACAAAACTCCAAGGATTTTGTTATTCGATTTGAGATGAGTACGATATGAGTATATGTGTGTGTGTGTTTATGCACCAATAGTTTAGGGACATGAAGATGCAGAGTAATATAGGTTTTGATGCATTTTTTGTTTTTGTTTTCTGCTGAACCAATCTGAACTGTGACATTACTGCAGATACTGGGTGGTGGGATCTCGAATCGGGTATGGGATACGATCATAGATCATGCTTTGTCTTGTGTTGTTGATGATGATGAGCGGTATTCCTACTACGGAGCTGCACAAAGCGTTGGACTCCTGTTAGACTCCATTTACAGAGTTGTGGCAGCAACATTGGATGGCCAAAATTACCACCCTGTGGAAAAATTAACCTTTTCTCAGAAGGTTGGTCTGTCATATTCATACAATCATTTACAGTACTTCACAGATATGTTCCATATGACTTACTATCAAATGATTCTCTAAATTTCCAGCTTCTGGTGGAATATGCAAAGAGACAAGCTTACAAAAATGTTCGGAACCTGGTATTGGCCGACAGGCGAGCAACTATGGGACCCTCGATGCCCTTGACAAATCTCCTGCCTGTGCCACTCAGTGTCCCTAATTTACTTCTGCAACAACCTGATTTCTCAGTTGAAAACCAAGGTACACGAATTTTCTAGTATAGACGTATATAATTGTCGTTTCGATGTGCGAATCACAGGCTTAGCTATATCAGAAACTCGTCTTGATTGAGCTCATCGTTTTATGTATGTATACAGAAAGTGAGGTATAATTGACCCCAAATCGGAGGGCACCAGCGTCAGAACAACGAGTTTGGAGTTTGTCGTCGTTGTTCGACCACCGGAGCAGCCCTTACGTGCCGTCACGCGTCGTCGTTAGGCGTGGGCCTACTTCAGCGACCACATTGAAAATTTCACACTCAACAAATCAAGTGGGGTCAATTATACCTCACTTTCTATGCTACATCCGTCCATGTTTATAATTAAAAAATTATGTTGTTGCATTTATAATTTAAAAATTTAAGGTTAGAGTTTATTATTTTATATTTAGAGTTAAAGTTTATGATTTAAGATTTTAAATTTTATAATTTAAAATTTAAAATCTAAAAAAGAGTTATTATATAATGTTCTTTTACGTAGTTTGTGTATAAATATATATTGACAAAGTTATAATACGAAAGGAGAAGAAATAATTGGTCTGATAATGAACTGACGTGCAAACCAGAACTGTTCTCCAATGAGCAAAAGAATCTATGATTAGATTAAGGTGAAATAAAGTAAGAAAAAAATGATAAGACAAGACTGATTGATTTGACATATGAAATGAAGAGAACATTTATTCTGGAATAATTAAGTCTCTTATATTTTATAAACGTTTATTTTGCTACCAAATTTAAAAAATTAATGTTTAAATCACTTATATTATTGATTTATAACGTTTTGGTCATGAAAACATTAAAATGACTTTTAACTTAATCTTGAACTTTAGATAAAATATTAAATTAGTTTTTAAATTTTAGGTAAAATATCAAATTAACTTTTAACCTTTAAATAAAATATTAATTTAATTTATGAGTTTGACTAAAATCACCGGTCACAACCAAAATCAATATTCACCTTAATCTAAAAATAAAAGAGAGAATATAGAAACATAAATAATAATAATATTTATTTTTAAATAATCATTAATATTTAATAAATTTTTTTATGCATTAGGTGTGAAAAAATTATTTTTCACAAATAAATTTAATTTAAGGTTATTTTAAATTTTAGATTTTAAGAGATTAGGTTGTGGGATTTATAGTTTATGGTTTATATTTTAACTTAAGTTTTATGGGATAGACATTATGAGTTATAATTTAAGATTTAAGGTTAAAATTTTAAATTTTTTGAATGAAATTAATCATCTTTATAAAAAAGAAATTATTGCTGTGTATAAAATAATTGCTCATATTTAATCTATTAGATCAAATTAATCATTATCGAACTACTCTTCGTCCAATTTTGGTATAAAAAAAAAAAAAACTACTCTTCGTCCAAACACGCTAGTTTTTCTTTTGGAGTTAATATGAAGGTGCAAAACATGTATTTAACCTTAGAAATAATGACTTCGATCTTTGAATGGAGTCTCATATTCACTGGAGGTGGAGATGATCGGTGAGTGGGCCAAAAGTTTGGTTGACAGTTGATAGAGGCTTCTAGGTTATTAGGATATTAAAACAATCTAACTATTAAATTGATATTTTATCTACAATCTAACTATTAAATTGATATTTTATCTACAATCTAACTATTAAATTGATATTTTATCTACAATCTAACTATTAAATTGATATTTTATCTAAAATTTAGAGATACAATTGATATTTTATCTAAAATTTAGAGATACAATTGATATTTTATCTACAATCTAACTATTAAATTGATATTTTATCTACAATCTAACTATTAAATTGATATTTTATCTACAATCTAACTATTAAATTGATATTTTATCTACAATCTAACTATTAAATTGATATTTTATCTACAATCTAACTATTAAATTGATATTTTATCTACAATCTAACTATTAAATTGATATTTTATCTACAATCTAACTATTAAATTGATATTTTATCTACAATCTAACTATTAAATTGATATTTTATCTACAATCTAACTATTAAATTGATATTTTATCTACAATCTAACTATTAAATTGATATTTTATCTACAATCTAACTATTAAATTGATATTTTATCTAAAATTTAGAGATACAATTGATATTTTATCTAAAATTTAGAGATACAATTGATATTTTATCTACAATCTAACTATTAAATTGATATTTTATCTACAATCTAACTATTAAATTGATATTTTATCTACAATCTAACTATTAAATTGATATTTTATCTACAATCTAACTATTAAATTGATATTTTATCTACAATCTAACTATTAAATTGATATTTTATCTACAATCTAACTATTAAATTGATATTTTATCTACAATCTAACTATTAAATTGATATTTTATCTACAATCTAACTATTAAATTGATATTTTATCTACAATCTAACTATTAAATTGATATTTTATCTAAAATTTAGAGATACAATTGATATTTTATCTAAAATTTAGAGATACAATTGATATTTTATCTACAATCTAACTATTAAATTGATATTTTATCTACAATCTAACTATTAAATTGATATTTTATCTACAATCTAACTATTAAATTGATATTTTATCTACAATCTAACTATTAAATTGATATTTTATCTACAATCTAACTATTAAATTGATATTTTATCTACAATCTAACTATTAAATTGATATTTTATCTACAATCTAACTATTAAATTGATATTTTATCTACAATCTAACTATTAAATTGATATTTTATCTACAATCTAACTATTAAATTGATATTTTATCTACAATCTAACTATTAAATTGATATTTTATCTAAAATTTAGAGATACAATTGATATTTTATCTACAATCTAACTATTAAATTGATATTTTATCTACAATCTAACTATTAAATTGATATTTTATCTACAATCTAACTATTAAATTGATATTTTATCTACAATCTAACTATTAAATTGATATTTTATCTACAATCTAACTATTAAATTGATATTTTATCTACAATCTAACTATTAAATTGATATTTTATCTACAATCTAACTATTAAATTGATATTTTATCTACAATCTAACTATTAAATTGATATTTTATCTACAATCTAACTATTAAATTGATATTTTATCTACAATCTAACTATTAAATTGATATTTTATCTACAATCTAACTATTAAATTGATATTTTATCTACAATCTAACTATTAAATTGATATTTTATCTACAATCTAACTATTAAATTGATATTTTATCTACAATCTAACTATTAAATTGATATTTTATCTACAATCTAACTATTAAATTGATATTTTATCTACAATCTAACTATTAAATTGATATTTTATCTACAATCTAACTATTAAATTGATATTTTATCTACAATCTAACTATTAAATTGATATTTTATCTACAATCTAACTATTAAATTGATATTTTATCTACAATCTAACTATTAAATTGATATTTTATCTACAATCTAACTATTAAATTGATATTTTATCTACAATCTAACTATTAAATTGATATTTTATCTACAATCTAACTATTAAATTGATATTTTATCTACAATCTAACTATTAACTACAATCTAACTATTAAATTGATATTTTATCTAAAATTTAGAGATACAATTGATATTTATCTAAAATTCATTGATAAAATTAAAAATCAATTTATTTTACTAATATTTGACATTTTAGTGGCTAAAATGTTATAAACGACAACATAAGATATTAAATGTTACTTTTTCAAATTTAGGGTGAAAATAAACACTTATGAAAAAGTGATCATTACGATAAATTGCCCTTAAATAAAATAAGTAAAAATATTTTTTTATTAATGATGGGAATCAATCTCATATTTTTTTACAAGCAAGCCGACATTTATTAAAAACAACCACACAATACAAACAACAAATCAAACATAAAACAAGGGAGAAGAGAAGAAGATGACTCAAGACAATCGAACAACAACGAAACCCACAAAAGGGTGAACATGGACCAGGACATCATCAACAACAAACAGGGAAAAAACACAAAAACATAAGAACAACAAACAACACAAAACATTAGGACCAAACGAGAGCCCAAGAGCTATCAGAGACACCGGAACAAAGCAGAGCCAGTAAACACATCTTCAACTGTATGTCGAACGGGTTCACTGAGCATAGAATTTGTAGAGCGATGCAGCAAGATTGGCCATCGGGGACATCACTCCAAAATATGGGATCGGCGTTGCAAGATGGGCCAGGAAAAAGACCACCGTAGAAGCAACCAAAGAGTTGTCATTGGAAGGGCACCAAACCAGTAGTTGAGATAAAGACTTGAAAAGAAGTGAAGAAGAGAAAAGAGGGAAAAACCCTCACCTTTTTTTTTAACCTTCAACCCTAATCGAACGATTTTCAATTCACCGTGAGACGACGGTCATAATAAAGTCTTGACCGTGGAGAGAAGATCTTACGAACGACTAACGAAAGTCGATGAATTGGCAACAAAAAAAAGAGAAAAAATAATTACCTAATAATCACAGATAAACCGAAACTATCGAAAAGCGAAACCTCAAGATTTAAAAATAGGAGAGAAAAGCGAGGTTTTTGAAAACGAGGGAAAAAAAGTGAAGTAGCAATGAGTTGAACAATCAAGCTCATATTTAAAATCAAACAAATAAATAATTTTCAAATTTTGTTTTTCAATTAACCAATAGGTAATTAGAAATAAATCCAATCCAATCCATAAAACCTACAAAGTCTCCCATTTGGTATCCTTTCAAATTAATCAAAATCTTTGGAAAAGAAACCTAAATACAAGAGTTTTCTAGGGTTCGATCACTTTTATTTTTGTTTTTAATATTTTTCTGAAGATGTCGCTGAGGCCAAACGCGAGAACTGAAGTTCGGAGAAATAGGTACAAAGTAGCAGTCGATGCCGAGGAAGGGAGGCGGAGGAGGGAGGATAACATGGTGGAGATTAGAAAAAATCGACGTGAAGAGAGTTTGCAGAAGAAGAGACGTGAAGGACTCCAAGCTCAGCCTATGCCTCTTCACTTCACTCATCTGCTGTTGAGAAAAAGGTCTATTTTTAATTGTTTATAATTTTTGTTGGCTATTTTTAATAGTTTATCATTTTTTTGTTTTTTGTGAATTTGGTTTGATCTTATGGAGTATGTATTATGTTAGTTTTACATGTTTATTTGGTTTTCATTGTTTTGATTAAGAATATTGTTGTTGTCAAACATTCTGAAATCTGTTTAGTAAAGAATAAGATTATTGTTGTTTTGTCTTAACACAGTAGCATGAATTGCAAATTAGCAACTACTAGTATATTGGTTATTGTTTCAAGTTTTCTTAATCACATTTTTTCTATAATTAAGGCTTGCAACTATGTCAACAGGGTTGATTTTAAAATTGTTGTCATATTGAGGCATAATGTATTAGTGTTTGGACTACTGCCTTGGTGTTGATATGTACGTTGCTGTTTTACTTCCACCCCTAATGTTTTTTGGCATGAAATCGAACCATAATTAATTAAAAGTAGAGTTGTGAAAACCGGTACCTCTTTTTAATTTATTTCAAAGGATAACTGTCCATAGATATAGATTCTTTCTACCATCTATATTTTACTGCATTTGCTAATTATTTGCATGATATGATGAGTTGGCTATCTATGACTTGACTGAGTATTGTCTTGTTCTGATCATGTTCAATCTTTGACTGCAGTTGGAAAGTCTACCTGCCATGGTTGCTGGTGTCTGGTCTGATGATAGGAACTTGCAGCTTGAGGCAACTACTCAGTTTAGGAAATTGCTTTCAATTGGCGAGGACGGAAATCGGTTTTGTTTAATAGTTATAATAACATTTAAATTGCACGCCTCAATATCTTTTGTTATTTATCCCAGAACGTAGCCCACCTATTGAGGAAGTAATACAAGCTGGAGTTGTTCCTCGCTTTATTGAGTTCCTTTTGAGAGAAGACTATCCACAGCTTCAGGTTGGGTTTTCTATCAGCTTCAACATTATCTCATTACTTCATATTACTTGATATTTTAAGGTTTATTAATTTAATATTTATGTAGTTTGAGGCAGCCTGGGCCCTCACTAATATTGCTTCTGGGACGTCAGAGAACACAAAGGTGGTAATTGATCATGGGGCTGTTCCCATATTTGTTAAGTTACTTGGTTCCCCAAGTGATCATGTTCGTGAGCAGGTATCCATATTAAGGGCATTTAGTATAATTTTGGATATCGACTAAACTAGGAAGTGATGAATTTTACTTTGCAAAAGCTAGTAGGAAATGTTTTAAAATCTAGTTTTTGCTTTTCATTTTGAACATTCAGGCCGTCTGGGCATCTGGAAATGTGTCTGGTGATTCTCCTAGATGTCCGTGATCTTGTCCTTAGCCATGGTGCTCTGCTCTCTTTGGTGGCCCAGTTGAATGAGCATGCTAAACTTTCTATGCTGAGAAATGCTACATGGACCCTCTCAAATTTTTGCAGGGGGAAACCCCAACCTCCCTTTGATCAGGTTTAACCCAGTTCCCCTTCTTTTGTTGGAAACTGTTGATTGTTTAACATGAATTGGCAAGCTTAGTTGTGCTCAATGTTATTGATATACAATTCCAAAGCTCCTTTGTCTGTTTTTGAAATCTGAGATGGTGACTTGTTTGTTGGATCATGAAATTGTACATCCAATACGTTACTAACATAAACCAGAGAGTGAGATATCGTGCATTGCTAAAATTAGACCAGAGAGTGAGATGACTTATGGATATAGAGAATTATTGTCTAGCTGGATATCATGTGGCCACTGGCCACTCACTGCTGGGGTTGAATTAATTATTATCTCACTAATTATTCTTTATGTTTTGTTCAGGTTAAGCCTGCACTCCCTGCATTGGTACATCTTCTTCATTCAAATGATGAAGAAGTATTAACCGATGCATGTTGGGCGCTCTCATATCTTTCTGATGGTACAAATGACAAAATTCAAGCTGTTATTGAAACTGTTGTGTGTGGGCGTTTGGTAGAACTTTTGATGTGAGTTAAGAACTGTTTGATTTTCATTTAATCTCAAAAGTGTTTCTATTTATGATTTGTTTGCCCGAGCTAAATAAAAAAAATGCTGCGGCTTTAACAGGCACCCATCTCCTTCAGTGCTAATTCCTGCTCTTCCCACAGTTGGAAATATTGTCACTGGAGAAGATGTGTAAACGCAGGTATTAACCACTTTTTTAATTTTCTCTCACTCAATCCACACTAATGGCCCCTCTTAAATTGTAATAAAATGCAAGATTTGTAGGTTTACATTTTAAATGTTATCTTTTTCTTATATATAGTTTGTAACCAATTTGTCTTTGGTCATTATGGACAAATCTTGTGACATACAGTGTATTATCGAGCATCAAGCATTGCCATGCCTTTTGAACCTCTTGGCAAATAATTTTAAAAAGAGCATCAAGAAGGAAGCTTGTTGGACAGTCTCCAATATCACTGCTGGAAACAAGGAACAAATACGGGTAACAATTGGACTCACATCACTTTTTCTTCTTGCATCGGTATTCCTTTGGGTAATTAATTTTTGGTCTAAATGTTGTCTGCTCCTGTACTTTTTTTTCTTTCTTGCCTTGACGTCGTCTGGTTAAACAATTTTGGGCCTCAGACATTTTTTGATTTCATTTATACCATCAAAGTATGTATAATTGTATGAATTCTGCAGGCTGTGATTGAAGCTAATATTATTGCTCCACTGGTTCATTTACTTCAAAATTTTGAATTTGATATTAAGAAAGAAGCTGCATGGGCCATTTCAAATGCTACATCTAGGGGGGACTCCTGAGCAGATCAAGTATGAAAATTGTTTCCTATCTTAGTTGTGTGGAACCATACCTTGGCTGGTTATTAATGATAAACTAATTCTCCAGGCGTGTTCACATATTTCAGGTTCCTTGTAAGTCAAGGTTGTATCAAGCCATTGTGTGATCTTCTAAACTGCCCCGATCCAAGGATTGTTACAGTTTGCCTAGAAGGGCTGGAAACCATTTTGAAGGTAGGAGAAACTGATAAGAACCTGGGCAGTACTGGATGTGTGAATCTCTATGCACAAATGATTGATGATGCCGAGGGTCTAGAGAAGATCGAGAATTTACAGTCTCATGATAATACTGAGATATATGAAAAGGCTGTGAAAATTCTTGAGACATATTGGTTGGAAGAGGAAGACGAGATGATGCCAGCAGGTGATGCTTCTCAAACAGGGTTTCAGTTTGGTGGTGGTGACCTTCCTGTTCCTTCTGGGGGATTCAATTTCAGCTAGAGGTATGCTCTGCTACCGCTCGCATGTATTATTCTTTTGTCTTTTTATTAGCAGAAGCTTTTTATGTTTTTTTTTCTAGATGAGATAGATATATGATCATATTCATATGTGATTATTGCTTGGATATGCTTTCACCTTTCGAATTTATATTTCAGGAATCTTATCTGGTTCTGTATTGAATTCCTTATGGAGATGATGGAAAGAATAGTTGGGGTTTCAGGTCAGGTCCGTCCAGGGTCGGGTGTGGTTGTCAAGGGTACTGGGTTGGCTTGGGGTTAAACCACACGGCCAGACTCATAACATGCAGTAAGGGGAAATGGCAGAACATGAGCCCGGTGATCTGCTACAATAAATTGAGTCTTTATTCCCAGTGCTCATAAAACAAATATCTGGTATTGGTCGAGTGTCTTTGCAATAGCTTTTTTTGTGCAGTGTTTGCTGGGGTGATTTTAGCGATATTCCCGAAACAGCTACCATCTGTAATAGTATTTTTGTGATGCCATGCATCCATTTGTCCATTGAGGTTGTGTTGTATAGGGCATACAATTCCTCAACGGAAGCTGTCGAAAACTACATTTAATGGGAAACAGAGTTTGCTACTCATTATTTGATATTTGACCCCGCTTCTCATTTTTTCTGTATCATGATTGTGTTTAAGAAGATATGCTTTGTTGTAGGGATGATAATAATCGTAACAGGCAGGCAAGGCGAATTTTGTCAAATTATTGTTCCTCTTGCTTCACTATGAACGACCGTGTGATAGAAACTTCGTTATGAATGTGTAATCTTGAAAATCGCCGGCACTTGTATAGGTGTTAGATACATCCATATGGGATTTTGTAATCCGTGGTTGGACTTGTTTAGGAGTGGTAATGTTGGGGTGTGGCTGGTTTTGCAGGTGCCAAAAGCTTTAAAAACAACCCCAGAATGGGACCCGACCGGGTGTTGGGTTCAGCAATGGTCAAACTTTTTTTCTCCATGGGTGGAATTTTTAGTAAAATTTAAACTACTTGTTTGTTTAGTTCGTGGTCCAACACCGAGAACCAATGTCATGCTTATTTTAATTGCTCCAACCGATAGGAAAAAGTTTAAAACTTTTAATCTTTAAAATCAATATTTTATTTTATTTTATTTTATTTTATTTTATTCTTTTGTCCAGCCTTTAAACTTTTAATTGCTCCATGATTGTTGGCTTAACATCAAAACACAATCTCTTTTTCCATGCCTTTATTTTATTATATAACCATTCATTCATTCCATACATGATTTATAATAAACCAACAAGGAACATAATTACACCACAATGCTTATGCTATTCAAATAAAAACATTATTTATAATAAAAAAACCCTCAAAAAACATGCACGTGTTTGTTTGTTTTCCTAAGAAAATGATCCTTTAGAATAAAAGTTATTATAATTAAGTGTTGAGGAAGAGTTAGGGTTAGAGATTAGAGAACAAAATATATATTACGGAGTGAAAGTAAATTTATAATTATTTCATTTTAAAAAAATTAAAAAAATGATCGGTGGGTCAAGAGCCCTATGCCATTGCCCATGGCTCTGTCCCTTGTTATAAGATTAATCAAGTATGACGTAAAATATTTTAAACATTCTAGTATATTTTGTGTACTTCATTTTACGTCGAAACATTACACATTTTTTTAATAAAATTATTATACAATTGGATAATATTTTATTTAGGGTAAAACTTTGATACACTATAAAAACCTAAATCTTAAATTTTTAACCCTAACCCTAAAAAACTAAATCTCACACCCTAAACCCTAAATTCTAAACACCAACATTAAATTCTAAACCCTACAACGTAAACTCCTAAACCTTAAACCTTAAACTACAACCCTAACCCCTAAAACTAAAAAACACGTATAAACTAAAGTTTACACAGCATGTGTATCAAATTTTTTCCTTTTATTTAATTGATCCTTACCGTAACTTTATCATAAACACATTGTCCTAAACCTAGCCACTATATAGACACCCCATTTTAAATAATTTAAATAATATTAAGACGATACATATATGACCATAGTTCATATAATTAAATATATAAATAAGAAAAATTCTACAACATGCGATGAACACCGCTGAACATCACTAACGCTGAACACCATTAAATTAATTAATAAAGATTAAAAATTTCAAAGACTCAACATACAATTAATAATTATTTTAAAAATTCAATTAAATTATTTTTCATATATATTAATTTTTTGAATTTTTTAATAAGGATAAACTACATATTTAGTACCTCACCTATTTCTACATTTTTATTTTAGTACCCAAACTAATTTTTTTAGCAAAATGATATCTAAGTCTAAATTAAATTAATTTTTAATAAGCGTCTAAAACCGAAATCGGTTTAAGGCCATGTTGAATATCATCATGGGAGGCAGAATTTTCTTTCTCAACAACGTGTGGACTACTACTATTGCCGCCACAGGCTAATAATTTTGAAATTCTTTTTTGATTTTTATCTCGTTTACCTAAAACTCCATTCAAGCTTTCCTGCATAAGAGCTCGAATCGCTTGTGGAACTTGTTCACAAATATGACCATGACCTTTTCGACCGGCTAAATGTTCCTTAAACCTATGAATTCCCCCCTGTAAACATTTTGCCACAATACATACATTTAATTTGTAATCTTTCACCATTTTTGAACACTGCAAGCAGGATCTTGCTTTTGTCTTGTAATTAATATAGGCACCAAATTCAACTCCATTTAAGCATACCCTTTTTTCAGCATTAAAAACAACATATACCCTTTACCCAGAACAGTCAATTTTGGCAAGAATTACAGGAACTTACTTGTTTTTTTTTTCTGGGTTTGGTGGTTCGCCTGATTATATAAACAATTGAACCGGTTTTGCAACAGAGGAACCGGTTGTGTTGACCCAAATTGTTTTGGGTTTTGAGGTTGATGTTTCAATGAAAGATTTAACAGTGTTGGTTTTGAAGGAGTTTTGGGATCAACGAAAGCTTTAATGTGTTTGGTTATAACTGGTTAGAGGTTAATGGCGATTGGTCGGAGTCAGACCATAGCAAAATGAAATTAAATTAATTTCGAAGAAATCCAATACTACTGGGGAATTAGCTATGACAACACGGTAGATATTATTTTTTGTTTCTTTTTGCTCTTGTAGAATTTAGTTGATTTTTACTTGTTCAAACTTTGTTTTTTTTGTTGTTATTAAAGTCGATATTGTTTCTGCAGGAATTAAAAAAAAGTAATCGATAAAAATTTGCAGAAAATTGTAGTGACAATGAAAAAGATGTTCGATACTAGTTTTTCATACTTCGAATGGAAGAAAAAGAAAGAATAAATTTACATTTTTAATCAAAAAATTAAAAATAATGTTTAAATTGATCATATTTTGGACTAAATTGATAGATTGTATAAATTTTAGGGACTAAAACTGTTATTTGACCAAGCAACATCACTATTTTCGTTTTTTTTTAACAGTCAAGGTACCAAAATAGAAACAATACGTAATGTTAGGCATCATTTTGCTAAAAAAATTAGTTTGGGTACCAAAAGAAATCTGAAAATAGGTGAGGTACTAAATATGTAGTTTATCCTTGTTAAAAAAATTCAAAAAATTAATATATATAGAAAATAATTTAATTGATTTTTTTAAAAATAATTATTAATTATATGTTAAGTCCTTAAAATTTTTAATTTTTATTAATTAATTTAATGTTATTCAGCGGTGTTCAGCGTTAGTGGTGTTCAGCGATGTTCGCCGCACGTTGTAGACTTATCTTATAAATAATTTATAAAATTTTGATGATCTACATATAATTATCATCCATAAAACTTGGGCAAGGCTAAGGTGCAACACTTAGGCTAAAATATAGCCAACATAAATTTTTACTATTTTGGTAAAAATTTATGTAAGATTAGGTAAGAATTTTGGTAGAATCGAAATTCTTATTAACTGGGTAAAAATCTGTGTAATTACAAAAATTCTTACCAATTCGATAAGAATTTATGTAGATTTTATCTTAGGTAAGATTTTGTGTAACTACACAAATACACAAATCTTTTGTTATAACTTAAATTCTTACCATTTGAGTATAAATTTGTGTAGATTGTATTTTAGGTAAAATTTTGTATAAATTCTTACCAACTAAATAAAAATGGGATAATGGAACAAATGCCCCATGTACTTTTTTATTTTTGTCAATGTGGGATCGATAGTTTCTAAGCGTTCAATGTGTCCCCTATACTTTACCTTCGTGTTCTATTGTGCCCCACAAAAAAATTACTTTAAATCAAAGGGCTTTAAAATAAGTTTTAACCCTTTTCATTTTTCATGATAAAAAATATAACTTAAAACGGAGGGTATAGAACAAGTTTACCCTTTTCTTTTTAGATTAAATTCAACCTTTTCAATTCCTCAACCTCTTCTTCTTTCACCATCGCCGGCATTGCAGTAATATCGTGCCACCGACAATATGATACATCACTTTAACTGTTTTAATCCTACTTTCTTCCATTTCGTTCTCCAACATTGCTTTCAAAACGAGTGATCGATTCACAATAAAAAAATGTTCATAAATTATTGAAAAAATGCAAACAATTTAAATTTAAACGAATTTCTTAAAGAGACATAGTTTCTATGCTGGGTTTTATAACAGATTGCCATTTAACTTATTGCGAAAATTTAAAAATAAATTTCTGAAAATAAAAAAGGTAATGCATATTTTAAAACAAATTCTCAAACAGAAATGTTTTTGAACATTATAAGTTCAGGTTGGAGTTTTTTTTTTCACATTAGAACATTAAAATTTTGCATTTTTGAGGAGAATTTAAAGCGATTCAATCAAATTGGAAGTTCAAAACCAAAGCTTCAAGTCAAAGCCTCTAAAAAGAAAACAGGGAAATGCATAAATTAAACAAAATTTCTTTACAGACCAATATTTTTTTTTTTACATTATAACATGTTTTTTTTTATATGAAATCAAAGCAATTAAAACAAACTGGAAGTACGAAAACGACTTTATTTACGTGTACGAGCACAAGAAAAAACTCAGGAGACCTATCATCAGATGAGACCAAAACGGCGTCGGAGAAAGAAGAGATCAAACGTAGAAGAGCCACGGTGGAGGTGATCGAGAGGAGACCCAAAGCATAAGAAGGCAACTTCGGCTTTGAGATCTTATATCTCTCGCTTCAACTCTTCCTTGGTCTCGCTTGTTTCCTCGTAGCACTCCTTGCAGGTGTCGACGTCGCGTGATTCGTACTCTTCCTTGCACAATATGCACTTCATGATCTCATCGTCAGTCTCGCTCCCCGTATCGAACTCTGATTGAATCATTCGATGGAACCGATGTCTTCGCACCGGTGACAGGGATGGTGGGAGAAATTGGCGATAACAATGACAAGGATAGTGGAAGAAGAAGATGTTCTTTGGAGGAATAAAAAAGGGTAAATTGTTATCATACCCTCCATTTTAAGTTATATAAGTTAAAAGGATTAAATTATTTTAAAACCTTTTGATATTTTCTTGAAAAAAATGTCACAGGGCAACATATAAAGTGACGTGTTCTTGACACATCATCATTTAACGCCTTTAGTTTTAAGGAGCACAATACAATACAAAAATAAAATATAAAAGACACATTAAACGTTTAAAAATAATGAATTCTACTTTAACAAAAATAACAAAGTAGAAAGGACATCTATGATATTGTTATAATAAAACTTTATATAAGAGTCAATCTCATTTTAAGTGCACCATAAAGTGCTCACTCCAGAAGTACCCATAAAACTTGCAGAAATAAAAACCGAACATTTTTTTTTTGAGGGATCCAAACAATAAAACAAAAGAAATCGGGTAAATCACGTGGGGGCCTAATACGTAAACCTATCAGAATTAGACAGTGCTACTTAAAAGAAGAAAAACCCTGAAATTCATCTCCGCGCCGCCCCTCCTGCATGTTGCCATGTGGACAGTGACCTTCTCAAAAGTTTGGCGGGTGTGCCATTTTCATTCCATCCATAGACGAGAGAGCCGCGCAGAGCTGTCACCAGAGGGGTAAAACCGTCTTTTCAATCACACCCCGTCTAGGGTTTATTGCCTCCGTCCCTCTCTGACAACCTCTCACTCCCTGTATGTTCTTCATTTTTTACACTTTCTTTAAAAACAAAACAAAACAAAAATCAAAATTCAGCTCTTCCCTTTCTTCTTGGTAGTTTTCATTTCGAGAGCAAAAAGCTCTTTCCTTTGCTCTGTTCCCCTGTTTCATTTCTGAATGAAAAGGGTTTTCGACTGTGTTACTGAGTTGGTATTTCTGTGTTCATCGAGTTTTGAACAGCCTCCTTTTCTTTTTTTTTTTTACCATTCTGTTTTGATCCAAGTTCTTTACAGAGTTCCTTCATGGGTATAATGGATCTTAGAGCAAAGGTGAAAATAATTAAAAAAAAGAGTCATCTTCAATGCTTAAAAGCTTATGTTTTTTTTCTTTTTTAAACCCATTTCTTTTTTATTACTGATTTGGTTTCTGTGTATGATTCAGAAACCCTCGGGTGAAGAAACGACGAATGAGAACCAGAAGTTTTGTACTGACTGCAAAACCACAAGGACTCCTCTTTGGAGAGGTGGCCCTGCTGGTCCCAAGGTATTGCCTTTTCGCTTTCCATTTCCATCACAACAAAGCAACAAATCTTCTCTTTTTTGAAGTTTTGTAAAAAGCTCCCAACTTTTTTGTTTCACTAAATGCAACTGATCCTCATTGATGATTTGATGGGTTTCTTTTTTGGGTTGATTTCAGTCGCTTTGCAATGCATGTGGGATCAGATACAGGAAAAAAAGAAGAGCAATGTTGGGTATGAACAAGGGATTAGAGAAGAAGAAGATGAAGAAGAAAGAGATGTCAGATTCTTCACAACCACACAGCAACTCTAATGCTAATACAAATGATGATGGTGAGAATAAGCTTAATGGAAACTTCAATGGACTGAGTAAGAGTGTGAAGGTTAGATTATATGCTTTGGGATGTGAAGTTTTGTTGCAAAGTTCATCATCAGCATTATCTGGGGTGGTGAAGAAACAAAGGTGCCAAAGGAGAAGGAAGTTGGGAGAGGAAGAACAAGCTGCTATTTCTTTGATGGCTTTGTCTTGTGGCTCAGTTTTTGCATGACATACCCAAAAAATGGGGGTTACCCTACAAAAAAAAAGAGCTAACCCATAAAGCTCCCTTTCATTGTCTTTTCGGCTTTTCCTTTTTGCCTTTACTGTGTGTGAATGAAGAAACACCCATGTTCTTGACAGCTGTTATGTTTTTACCTAGAGGGAAAAGTCAAAAGGAAAGCAATGTGTTTTTGGGAATAGCTGATGACTGATGATTGAAATACTAAATAGTACTTTGGGAATCAATGGACAATGAGAATTCTATGTTTGAAGTAGGTTTTCACAGCCATTTCAATTGCAGTTTTTCGTATTTACTGATGATTTGCATTATCCAAGCAAATATTTAGTCAAGCATTATTAAAAGATCACTAAATGATGTCTTCACTTGGGGAATTTTTGGACTCTTGACAGTGAAATAGTTTTCAAACGTTTTGGACTTAACAGAACCATAACATCAGGATATGTATATAGTTCACAAACTTTCAATTCTCTGCTTGACTAAAAAGAAAGTTAAAACATTGTAATTAGGATTCATTGATTTGTTAATCCTCGACTTCAATTTGTGTTTTCGGATTTGGTTTTGATTTTTCAGTAGAGGTATTTCTAAAATGCTGTTCCCACAGAGTTGAATGATGAATCAATCCATAAATAAAAACAATCTGCCTAATTCTACTTAAAAGGGATATGGACAGTTGCCGCAGAGACAAACAAGGATCAAAACACGTGAAAAATAAAAAGAACTACAAATTGCTTTCATTGAGAGTCGAACTCAAGACCTCCCGCTTACTAAACGGGTGCTCTAACCAACTGAGCTATGAAAGCTGTTGACTTATGCATCCAAATAAACATTATTATTTCATAGAATTACAAAAAAAAGTAATTACTCCAAGTTTATTGGAACGGAACAAGGTAACAGATTCCTCAACTGATATATACGTACATACGTATGTATATTTATATGAATATCATGAGCTTAACTACTACAAAGTGGATTTCATGTCATTTTCTTTGAAACCAAAAGAATTGATAAACATGTAAAGTAGTATACAGGCAAACACCTCACCTCCTCATGGGAACCAACTACAGCTACAAATTCCTAACCCCTGAGGTAATCAATAATCAGGTCCTTTCCTTGCTCAAGGAAAAAGAATACATCATTTACTTATGTAAAGCTCTAAATAGATTGATCCCCAAAAACCGGGTCAAACGCCTTCTTTCCCTCTCTTCCCCTTCTCCAAAGGACAAAACGAAAAATCTAGAAAATAGGTAAAACATGAACCTCTAAAGTGGTATATGAGTATACTTGTGCTGCTGGACAAGGAAATTGTTGCTTCTCGACATCTTAAGTAATTGGCTTACACGGCAGGTCAAACTGGAAATCTTCAAGAGAAAAAAGCCATGGTTGTGGATCAGAAGAGTATCTCCTTGAGGATTAGGAGGACCAACATGACAAAGCACATTATAACAAGCACCGTAGCACACATCACCATGCCTCCTTGTTTCTGTGTTCTCTCAGCCTGCAACTCGAATCCATTCAAGATTTAGAATGCTTCCTCGAAAATATGCAAATGAGGATAAATAATGGGCAAGGATGAAAGACCTTCTGTAGTTGTTTGAGGCCTTCTTCGACCGTGG
The DNA here is from genome assembly GCA_019671005.1 of Hibiscus mutabilis. Taxonomy (NCBI): domain Eukaryota; kingdom Viridiplantae; phylum Streptophyta; class Magnoliopsida; order Malvales; family Malvaceae; genus Hibiscus; species Hibiscus mutabilis. The sequence goes on from CM033743.1 coordinate 3,371,672, forward strand.
TTGCAACATTCTGAATGTTGTAGTCTATCCGATCGACAATAGTACCCTGTTTGGAGACTGCATTTAATAACTCTGAAAAGTTTGCAACTTATTATTAATGTTAGATGGATTCGTACCTGATCAATGACAAGAACTGATAGATCCTTCATAATCTGAGCAAGATCATTTACAGAGTCCACAACCTACAAAATCCATTTTAATACATGCATAGATAATTCATTACGGATAGCTATGAAAGCAGCAGCATCAGATGACAAAAAGATCAAGAGTAATGCACTTGCCTGTTGAATCTCCCTTTCCCTCTCAACTGTTAATGCTTCACTTTGTTTCAACTTTGCCATCTGATGTTCACTAAATACCTACATGACATAATCATGCAATATTAGAATCTGACACTAAACTGGAATCAGATAAAAGACACAAATCCATCAAAACCTAATATCATGACTATACAAGGAAAACATATGGAAGTTGAAGTAGGCACATTTTGGATGTCAAGATCCTAACATGTTATTTGGCATTCTGCTAAAACTCATGCTTCTAAAATGTGTTCAGATAGATCGTATATAATAAAAGGAAGAGGGTTTAAAGAAACCAGTATACCATATCATCCAAGTCATCGTCTTCTGCTTTAGACCTATTTCCATTTATATTCATCTCTAGATCAACTCCATCCAGGCCCTAGAAAGAAACCGGTAATTTAGATAAAATGTGCACAAAATGCATTATAAGAGTGCAAAAAACAGAAATCGAAATTGTATGGATCGTTTAGCATGTGAAAGTGCAACCAAATACTATATAAAAATGCATTGTCAAGAAAGAAGTTTCTTTCCTATACCTCTGTCTGCTGCCTAAGGCGCTTCAAATAAGTTGATTGCTTCTTCCGGAGCTCCATTGATAGGTTCTGAAGGTCAGTAGCAAGTTGATGCTGCCAAAAAGGAGAGCAACATGGAAAGGCAAGAAATGTAGACAAAAGAATAGTTCAGAATAGGGCGTCATCAAAGGGAATACAAACTTGAAATTATGTCAGAGGGTATAGAGGATAAAGCACTAAACATCAGCCTGCCCTTGATGCTTATTATCGTCTCTTCTGCAAGGACACGTGTATGGATAAAAAAAGAATCAAAGATGACCTTTTATCTCACCATCTCTAAGCCTTACCTGGACATTTTTCCTGACATTTGAATCCTCAGAAGGTCCAGTTGCAGAGAGTTTCTGTAATCTCTTCTCTGATTTCTTCAACAGATTAGTTATCTCATGGGTAAGAGCCTCAATATTGCGTTGGTCTTCTTTACCATCACCAAATGAAGGCATTAAAGCCTTTGCATGAGCCTTCACTAACTCGGCCATTTTTGTCCGTGCTCGTTGCACATTTGCTGCTATTTCTTCAGACACATCTACCCAAGCTGGTGGTAGACCCACTGTAACTGCATTTGCACCCTTACTGCAACAGACAGACAACCCTTATTTTCCTACTACAGAGTTATATGACCATTCAAACAGAGATATACATTAACTCATAAGTAATTTGTATCCACAATCCCTCATTGCAAATCCTTGGTCTTTCATTGTACTGCAGAAACCACCTCTTCCCAAATCATTCAAAATATATCACAACTAAATAATTTTTGTAAGAACTGTTCAAGGATATCAAACAGATTCAACCGCATCCATTTGTAAGCATCTCTTGGGTGCCAAATTCTCAAAAAAGAGTTACTTAACATATAATTCAACAATTTTGCTCAGCCTAAACTATATCAATTATACTTCAAATAAAAGGAGACCAATTCCGCTAAATTAAGCTAACTAATTGCGTTCAAATAAATCCCCGCATAATAAATAGAAAAAGAAGTATTGATCTCGATCTTTATTATTATTATTATTATTATTATTATTATTTTATCTTATATTGACAAATTAATATCAGTTACAAAGTTGAATTACCTTGAATTTCCAGGATCTTCGGTACTTAGAGGAGTATAAGAACGATTTGGATGGAGCAACGAAGTACTAACCATCTCGATCACCGGTCCTCCGCCGGAGCTCTTCGTGACCGAAGACGATGCCGACGAACTCGTCGGAATTTTTAAAATATTTTAACGCATCCCTATATTTCCTGAATAACAGCGTCTTTTCCTCGTCGCCATAGCTCTAGAACGAAAATATATATTAACTAAAAAAAAAATTAAATCTAAATCTAGGCTTAGAATTTATAGATCTAAAACTTGATGTTTTCTCATGGAGGAGCTAGAAAAGGAATAAATGGTGGGATGACAACGTGACCAGAGGCCGGCGATCGGCCGTTAAAATTCAGATGAACAGAGAGGAACGGTTTGACTCAAGCGCCGGCGAAGCTGAGGATCATTCTGAAAGGAAACTACCAGAAAGTTTTGTAAAAGTAAAATGAGGCTGGATTGTTTTTTTTCTCGAAATTAGGTTCAGTATTTCAGAAATAAAAGCAAGTTTACTGTTTTTAATCGTTTTTAAATCTTCAATTTGGTCGGGTTAAGTTTAGGGTTTTTCTCGTATTTTGTAGTGATTTCTTCTTATCAGATCGAGATCTTTTCAAATTTTTTATCTCACTATTAGTAAAAATGTTCAAATAGTCTATTCGATTATTATTTATTAACGAGATAAAATGTAAATAATGAGATTAATAAGTTTAAAATTTATTTTTTTAATTAAAAAAATAAAGATTAAATTTTTAATAGAACATTCAATAATAAATGGATATTAAATATACAATTATATAAATTTTTTTTATTGTTTATTTAATCTTTCACATTTTAAAAAATGATGAGTTAATTGAATTAAATAAAAATTTATTGATAGTTATTAAATTATATTGGTTAAAAATTAAATAATTTTTTTGACAAAATAAAGTATAGTGGTCAAAATAAAACCTTCTTATATTTAAGTGGTCATTCATGTGGTTAACCCAAACAACAAACTCGCTCATCAAACCTGAAAAACATTAGATGGCCTCTTTCTTAGAATTTTTTTAATATTTTAATTAAATTCTTCAAATTATTAAAATTTTATTAAATTTCTTAAATTATTTTTTAAAAAATTATTTAAATTTTTAAAACTTAATTTTAAAAATTAATTTAAAAAATTTCATAATGAAAATTTGAAAATTTTAAAAATTTAATTTAAACAAAAAAATTTTTAAATTTTTTGTTTAAACCCCAAACTACCGCACCAAGATTGGGCCTGCAACTAGATCAGAGTTTAAACAGCTTCCAGTTTGAACTCCCTGCAATTAAATATTTTCTTTTTCTTTAAAATTAATTAAAAAAAGAGGGCCATTTAGAAATGGATGCTGATTCATGGAGTACCCGTCTTACTTCAACTTCTAAGAGATATCAATTAGCTCGCCAATCACGGTCTGGTAATCTTTAAATCCCATATATGTTTTTCTCTTTTTTGGGTAAATATGTACTGTGTTTTACGCGTGGTGGAAAATAAAATTAAGGGACTAACTTGACTAGATTTTTAGAAAACAAAAATTCCTCTTTTTTCAATGATTGAACGTTTATGAATGGGTACAAAATGCAGATATGTTTATGGGGTTTGAAGAAATAGACGGAGAAGATGACTTGAGAGAGGAATTTCCATGCCCTTTTTGTTCAGATCATTTCGATATCGTTGGCTTGTGCTGTCACATTGACGACGAGCATCCGCTGGAGGCTAAAAATGGGGTATTGCTCTGTTTTTCTTTTATTTTTCAATGCCTTTTTTATGTGTTATTATTGTCAAGATGGCTATACTGGAATTCTTTTAAATGATCATTCTCTTTGTAGTTTTTCAAAGTATCATAACTGAGTTTAGATTTGAATTCTGATCCCTCCACTAAAAGGAATTGGGAAGAGGTTTGTTTGTTATGGACCCAAGTTTCAAATTTTAAGATAAGTTACTAAGGCTTGGTTCGAGAATGCTTCCCAAACGCCCGTTGGGCTGTTGAACGCAGAAGCAGCACCAATCGGTCATGCCAGACACGCAGAACGGCTGTTTGGAACCCAGTTTTTGCCTCAAAAGCTGGAAAATCCAGCTTCTTCAAAACGTCCGTTCCAAAATCAATGCCGAAAAACCTAATTCGCTGTTAGTTTACATAAATGAGTCTTATGATCGTTACAATATGGATGTTTTTGGATGAACAACTTTTGGTCTTGACCTAGCAATCCATGTATTTGTTGCATTCACGATACTTTTTCCTAGTCATATTGTGTTTAAGGTGTTATATGGATCGTTAGATTAATAGTTTATGTCAGATAGTTTCTTTCAAGATGCTTTTAATGACTTGTTTGAAATGTCCCTGTGTCAGTTTTCTCTTTTTGTTAATTTTTCCGTCCATGTCCGGAAATCGGGGAGCGGATATAATTTGGACCCTGTTTCTCTAGTTCAACTAACAAGAAAAATTAGTTCTAGTGTTAATTTTTCTTACAAGTTTAGTATTGATGTCGCTGATTTATTTTGCCCAAATTTGTGATTTTGTTTTTGTCCATATGTTAAATCCAGAGAAAGGAAACATATATAATTTCTCTGTATAGATTTTCTTTTAAAATGAAATTCTCGAAACAAAACCTAATTGTGTTTAATTTTTTTTTTATAAACTCTTGCTGAGGGCTGGATGTTTTTGTTACAGGTCTTTTTTCGGTCTGTACTTGCAATGAAACATGAATCTTTTCCTAGTCCTATTGTTGCAATGGGCTTAGATTGATAGTTTACACCATGAAATATATTCAAGATATCCTTCTTTCGTCTTTTTGTTTTATCAATTTGTTATTTTTAATTTTTTGTGCGCAGTAAAGTAGGGACATGATGCTATTCTTTGAGAAAGAGGATGAAATTTTTCTAGGATGTTTGATTTATAGTTCATTATGCTTCATTGACTGAAACTTTATTCAAAGGAGACCTGTTAATGTTTCATGCTTGGTCTTAAATTTCTTTTATAGCCATTTTGATTACATTAAGTTTGAAATATAGAATAGATGACTTTCTTACTCATAAACTCTGCCTGGTCGTTTTCCTTAACAAGTGGTCAATCGACTCTCTTTTTGGAAAATCAGGAAGAGAAGGCATAAAGATAACACTATTCAAGGGCTGCTATTGTCAAAGATATCCTCTTGATGGTATCTTAAAACCTATTTCATTCTCTGCCTTGGGGGTTATTGTTATTGGAGTGTCTTTTGGACATTGATTCAGCACATGATCCCTGCAATCTATGGTTTTTCTTATTTTGCCCATGGTTGGTTGATTTGTTTTTGCAAAATCTCAATTTTCGGAGGAAACAGTGTAACTCTTCCTTATTCAACATGTCCAGACATGTAAATAAAATCAGATAAAAAAAATAAGTTTCAACACTGTGTTTAATTTTCCTTTTAAAGAAACCCATTCTCTTGCTGAGGGTTTGAACATTGTTCTGATGGAATCTGTCTTTGATCCCCAGGTTATAAAGTTAAGCAACAAAAGGTAACATGAATTTGTTGCTGCATTCGTTTTTGGAAACAACTTTGTTAACTCGGTGTCTGAAAATAGCCCATCAAAGTGAAAAGTTTCCCATTTCCTTTGGACCCCTGGTTCTGTTATTCTGCATTACTGGCTCTTTTTGTTTCTCAATAAGATGATTCCATCTTTTGTTCGCCAAACTTTGTGAACAGTCAATGGAGGGACATGATTTTTGCTATTGCTCTTTTAAACAAAAAAAATAGATGGAACACTTAAAGAGGATGTCTTGCACTATATGTGTCAGTGATAGTTGTAAGTATTATTAAAAAAACCTTATTCAAAGGAGACCTGTAATAATGTTTCATGCTTGGTCCTAGTTATTCTTTTTAGTGCTATATTTTAGTTACGGTGTCATTGAAATATAGAATGTGATCCACTTTCATTATGATATCTGGTTTGGCATGACAGAATTGTCCAATCGACTCCTCTTTCGGCCAAGGATCAGAAAGAGAAGGCAAAAGATGCAAGTTTATTCAAGGGCTGCTGTTGTCCACAATTCTTGATGGTATTTTATGACTGCCTTCATATTGGTTGCTCCAATTGCAGAACCCGAAAACCCTAGCGGACATCGGGCTCATAGCCACAGAGCCCTGCAATCTATGGTTTGTTATGCTGTTTGCAGTGAATATATTGATTATTTAGAAGCAAAATCTTGAATAAGGCGCTGAACTCTTCCTCATTCAACATATCCGGACATAGGTGCATGAAAAACATCGATGGAAAAAAATAACAAATCCATGTTGAAAGTATACTCATGATTTTAACTCACATTCGAGTTAGAGAGTAAGGGTTTGAACTTGGATTTTGATGGAATCTGCAATGAACCCCATGAAATAGAAGCAACAAAAAGAGGTGTGCACATTGGTTGAGCAACATGTTTTTCTTACCAACTTCAGCTAACTCAGTGTCTGAAAATAGCCCATCAAAGTCATAGTTTCCCATGCATTTTGACCTTAGTTCTTATGCATTACTGGCTCTTTCCGTTGGATATTGAAGCTGTTGAGAGTCATTCCCAAACTTTTGAGCACAAACTAGGCACAAAATCGAACGGTCAATGGAGGAGAACCGGATAATTTCGACCATGCTCTGTCTAAATAATCAATTATGGTGATCAAAAAAGAGATTAGAGCATTTCTTGCACTCAAATGTCAGTGAATTATAAGTATAAATTGACTTAAAAATTGGTTACACTGCTTACAAAAGAATCAAAACAAGTTAAGCAACAACCTAGCGTCAAGCTTGCCTATAATGTCACGGGCCACAACCTAGCATTATTTCACCCCATAACGCGCTACACGTGTGCATGGATTTGGAACTAATTTAAGGTTGCAACACATGAAATTCATTCCTCTCTAATGGAAAAAGATTGAAAGCGAGTTACAAACCGACTCAGCAAATTTTAAATTTTATATCTCAAGACTTTGTTTTTTTTCCGATAAGGAATTAATGATTATGTGACCAAAATTGTGTTGAAACTATAGTTTGGTGTGTGCATGGATTTGGAACTAATTTAAGTTTATTACACAACCCAACAATGTATTTCTGAAACAACAAAAGTAAACTGAAGAAACATAAAATGTGTCTTGTTGGGCCTGCTTGTTTCATTTTGCATCCTCTGCCAATCAAATCTCTTTAAACCAAACAAACCTAGCATTTACAATCTCATTTCCCACCTAAACAATCTGCCAGCCAAAACACAGCAATTTTCCATTTTAATTTATAATTGCTAAAACAATTATGTGAAGGGATGAGCACATAAGTCAAACCCATTTTCCTTGTATACCAAGAAAATTTAACAGATTTATTTCGGACGTTAGAAAAAGTTAATCAATTTTCTTGTATACCAAGAAAATTTGACAGATTTATTTCCGACGTTAGATATGTTAATCGAATTTAATTATGAGTATCAAATATCTATATGTATGAAATTGATTATGGTATTATATATATAATAAAATATTTTCATAAATTTTTATACTTTAAGACTAATATTCTTATTCTTATCATGTCTAGATATATATTACATGCAAAAATTGAAATGCTGAATATTTTTAAAAAAACTATAAAAAAACACAAAAATAAAAAGACTTTTATCACTCATTCAAACGAAAAATGCATGTAATGAATGGAATAAAAAGTAGAAATTGCATTATTATGAAAAATAAAAAAATAAAATTGGAATTTGAAAAAAAAATGGATAATATCTTAAGACAACCTATTTAGTACAAGGGATTGTCATGTCATTTCATAGGTATTTTTGTTTCTATTATTACAAATGTCATTATCAAAGGTTTTTATGTCCAAAAATCAGCACTTTCAACCCGCGTTTCTCTCTCTAGATTTCTCCTCCAATCAAAAATATCTGTGAGGTGTGAGCTCTCTCTCGCTCATAGGGGTTCTCAGCACTGATTTTTGCAACCCAGACAAACATAAAAAGGAATGCCTTTTGTACGTTCAGCCATATCTGATTGATCTGACTTCTGAGGTTTCTCTCTCTTCATCTTTAGACTGAGTTTTTTTAAAACTATTCTCAAAGTTCACTTTTTTTTTTTTGGCATTTCTGGGTGTTCTGAGCTTGATTCCTGTTCAATTTTGGATCTTGAAGTGAATTTTGGGTTTGTTTGCAAATGGTTGAAAATGGGTTGGTATAGATTTGTCTTTTTTTTTCTTTGTAGATTGATGATTGCTAAAGATGTCATCTTTTAGGTTAATTTTGTAATAGATAAGTAATTTAGCTTTTGAAATCAAGTTTTTTTTTACATTGTCTCTGTTTGATTCATTGTTTCTTTACCAGTCTCATTGCTTTTGGGGATTAGTATAAGTTCAATAAAAGTGAATTTTTATGTGGAAAACTTTCAGATCAGTTTCTGGGATTTTTATGTGGTTAACTGATTTTGTGGGATTTAGATTTGTTAAATAGAATCTTTAGGAAATGTTAAAGCTTGAGACCATCATGTATGCATCTTTTTGCAGTTTGATCCTTTTGGCTTTTATATGTCATCTCAGATCAGTTTCATTTATGTTTAGTTGATTGTGTGGTAAAAATGTGTTAATTATGATATATATAGCTTGTGATTGCTTTTTTATTTAATTCTTTCTTGTATTTACTTACTGCAAGTAACTTCTGGGTATTATCAAACTGAACTTAACTTTGAATCTGGTGATGCTAAATAGTTTCATTTGGCTTGACAGGACTTCAGCATTGGAGTTAGTGGAATGTTGAGACCTAAACTAACATGAGCCAGGCCGAAGAATCAAGGATGAAGCCACCTCTTGTTCCACTCGCGACCTTGCTTGGTCGTGAGCTGAGGAATGAGAAAGTCGAGACGCCTTTTGTGAAGTTTGGACAGGCTGCTCTGGCTAAAAAGGGAGAAGATTACTTTCTGGTTAAACCTGATTGTCAAAGGGTTCCTGGGAATCCGGCGACATCTTTTTCAGTATTTGCGGTATTCTATTCCATCTTTTTCAGTAATGGATTCTTCTTGTTTGTTTCTGAAGAAATGAAGAACAAAAAGAAGTGAATTTGGATTGTAATGTGGGAAAAAAGAGATTTGCAAGTTGAGTTCTGGTCAATGTATGTTCTTGTTTAATTTGTCTGCATAAAAATGAGAACCAATGTCTTACAATTCTTCTTTTCTCTCTTACTGATCGAGCATGTTAAAAGTGACACTACTTTTGATGCTCGTAGAGATTCCTAATATTGGTTTTATTAGCAGATTTTTGATGGGCATAATGGTATATCAGCTGCCATTTTTGCAAAGGAGAACTTATTGGGTAACATCTTGAGTGCAATTCCACAAGGCATCAGTAGAGAGGAGTGGCTTCAAGCCCTTCCTCGGGCTTTGGTTGCAGGTTTCGTGAAAACGGATATTGAATTTCAGCAGAGAGGCATGTATTCACTTCTATTTCAGGACATTTGTTTTCTCTGTCGAATTCTGTTGTATGCTTATCTTTGTAGTCATTTATATCGACTACAGGAGAAACTTCCGGGACGACTGTTACATTTGTTGTAATTGACGGATGGACTATCACTGTTGCATCTGTCGGTGATTCTCGATGTATATTGGACACCCAAGGGGGTGTAGTTTCTCTCCTGACAGTTGATCACAGGCTGGAAGAGAATGCCGAAGAAAGGGAGCGTGTCACTGCAAGTGGGGGTGAAGTAGGAAGACTTAATGTTTTCGGGGGCAATGAGGTATTTTCCCCTTACAACAAGAGGACTTTCGCTTCCTTTTCTTTTTCCATTTTCAGGTGGGGTGAAATGGAGGCGGGGAATGTGTTGTTTGAGAAAGTTTAAGAGTGTTTTTAACTCTGTATCTTTATGGATTGTGAGTCCGTGTAGGTTGGTCCCCTCCGTTGCTGGCCTGGTGGATTATGCCTTTCGAGATCAATTGGTGACACTGATGTCGGAGAGTTTATCGTCCCAATACCACATGTTAAACAAGTCAAGGTTACATCTTCATGTCTTATTGATGATGCAGTTTTAATTTTCTTTCCAAGCATTCAAACCATGAAACTTCTTTTCTATTTTTGCTTAGTTGTCAAATGCTGGAGGGCGACTTATTATTGCTTCAGATGGTATTTGGGATGCTTTATCTTCCGACATGGCTGCCAAGTCTTGTCGGGGTTTACCAGCGGACCTTGCAGCAAAGCTGGTTGTTAAGGTGATATTCAGACTGGTGTTTTCTCCTTGTATTATCCATTCAATTTGCTTTGATATCAATTGTTGTTTTTAACACTTATTCAGGAAGCTTTGAGGTCAAGGGGCCTGAAGGATGACACAACCTGCCTGGTTGTCGATATTATTCCTTTGGATCGGCCTGTCTTACCTCCTACACCAAGGAAGAAGCAGAATACGATCAGTTCATTTCTTTTCGGGAAGAAATCTCAAAATTCTATGAACAAAACTACAAATAAACTTTCTGCTGTTGGAGTTGTTGAGGAGCTATTTGAAGAGGGTTCTGCCATGCTTGCTGAAAGGTTCATTCATTGGAACTTTTCTTTGCCCTTCAAGTTTGTTTCTTTTATTTTGCCTTTTGCTTCATAATATGCATGTTGGGCGGAACCTCTATTGTTCAACTCTTCATTTTTCCGATGCATATCTGGACTTGGGCATGGGGATATGATCCCTCAAGGAGTAAGAACCATCCAGATACACAGAAATCTTTGGAAAAAGACTGAACATACCCGTCTGGGACACATATCCACATTCAACACTTGTATCCGAGTCCATATAACATAGGGTGGAAATGCCTTTGGGAAAGAATATGAATGGTCCTTAAATTCTTTGAATAGATACCATATTGTGGGGGCAAACATTCTTACTATATATCAACCTCTTCTATTTTACCAACAAAAGAAGTAGATAAACCTTTAATCCTACTGATATTTATAATAAAATTGCAGGTTGGGGAAGGATTTCCCCTCAAATGCAACGTCTGGAACCTTTAAATGTGCAGTGTGTCAAATTGATCAACCCCCAGCAGAGGGTTTAGCTGAAAACTCTGGGCCAAACCATTTTTCTCGGTTGCTTCAAAGCCCTGGGACGGACCCTTTCTATGCACAAAATGTCAAAACAAGAAAGATGCCATGGAAGGAAAAAGGCCAAGCCCCACAACAATCACCGCATAAACATCTTATTTGATAACAAGGTAAATATATGATGGATTATATGTATGCGTGAGAGTTTTTTTGTCAGTGTGAAAATGCTGGAGTTCCCATTACTTCTGTGACTGTAGTAGATTGCTTGTAAGAGGGGAAGTAGAGAAAGAGAGAAGTAGGTGTTCCGCCATTGTTTTTGCAAGTTTACGATTTGGTGGTCGGATGTTTATATTGACAAACTCGGAGCCGACAGATATTTGCGATTATAGTTTGATTGCTAACTACTTGAATTTGTAAGTAAATCTTAAGATTGCATAAATAATATCTGTATCTCTGTTTTACCTGCCTTTCTGCATTTGCAAGGTTTGGTTGTTTTCTCGGATAGATACGGATCATATATGTGATATTTGAATCTACATTGTCTTAAAATGTAAAGACACATTATTTGTATTAAATTGAGTAATTTGAGTTAGAGAAGAGAAAAGAGTGGTAAAATAAAATTTTAAAAACTCAGAGATCAAATTAAAAATTAACATTTTTACTAATATATACTTTATTTCTTTTACTAATTTGTCAGAGAAACCCAAATGCAGAAGAAATTAATTACTGCCTCTAAGTCAACCAACAACAACAACAATAATGCATGATTGTATTAATTAAAACTACAACACAGTCTGTAACATTTAAATTTTTTTTTACAAAATCCTGGCCATTCATCCATTGCTTATCATTTAGACACACTAAGAACACCTAATTTTATACATTCTTTTACATATACATGAGATTGCACATTTTAATGACTATGGACATATTTATCAATCTCATCTCATACTTACCTTTGTAACTGATCAGCTGTATGATTGCTTGTGGTAGACGGTGATGTTGTTCGACCATTTACCACACTGTTATCTATTGTTGGTGGATTCAATCCCCATTTTCCTTCAGATTCGGATGGCTCCAACACTTTCACCGTTCCATCAAATTGGTTTGCAACAATCCATCGGATGATTGTAGCCCAACCAGTAAGGACGAAAAGATTCTACAAGAATTTGGCATTCAAATGCTAATTTTTGTTTTAAAACTCCATTAGATTGGATGTTTTAATGACTATGGACAGCTCACCACCACTTTGGAACAAGGAATATAAAACGGCTTGGTTATCCATTGGTGGTGGAAAACAAACAGATTTGAAAATATTAGATGATAGTTTAATAGAAAAATTGAATGTTTAATCCAAGTTCGGATAAAAACAAAATGGCACAAGGGAGAAACATGAAAGATTTAACGGTCTGATCATAATAGACAGTAGTCCAGATAAAAATAACATCAACTAGAATGCCCCTACAGGTTCCATGCAGTTGAATGGAATAAAACAGACAATTTACCCTTTTAGGATCGCCGGAGACAAGTAGACTGATGAAGCAATACGGCATCTAAGCCTCATGCTATCAGCGTCAAATACCCCGATATTACCATCACAAAAGGTAGCATACACAGATTGGCTATTACAGGAGTATGCTGCACAAGTTATGGGTGCAGACAGTACATCTTGAGGAATCCACTGCAGCAAATAAATGGCATTAGCAAGTGTTCCCTCCATCAAAAGCAAACTTTATATCATCAAAACCTATGCCATTTTTTTTTTTTCCTACCTGTTGAATGCGCTCCATCTTTGAGGCATCATATATTGCTAACTGTGTTTCATGAACTACCAGCATGCGAATTTGATCGGAGTGAAACTGTACTCGCGTTTCACCTGTAGGTGCTTTTCCAGCTGGGATTTGGATTGCAACTGATTTCCTTTTTTCCCACGTATCAATGCTCCACACACACAGCTGCAGAGAACAGCAAAATTTATTAACATCGCTTACATGAGACTGATTTCCTTCATCCCTATTCCCGTCTCTCTGCCAGTCAGTGATATGACCTTGTCATTGTTTTCATAAATAAACATTGTTGCATTTCTTAGCCAGATGAAGGAATAAAGCATGAACATAATAAAAATGGGAAAAATACAACCCTCAAAAAATAAATTGAATAGATAAAAATATGTAATGTATATCAGAGATGATGGAACCTGAGAAACACCAAGGAAATTAAGTTGAAAAGCCAACTAATAAAATCAGTTTATCTTTTCTGTTATTTTATTACCTTAAATTTGTGTCATTTACATCCCATAAATAAGTTAAGAATAAAATAAATATGACAAGCCTGGATACCACTTACATGTGCGTCAGCACCTGATGAAACCAAGATATTGAGGCTGGTTGAAAAGGCCAAACCAGTTATTCGCTTTTGATGACCTTTCAACTTTGATTTCACCTAAAAAAGAAAAAAAAGTTGAAACATACTAGATAGGAATCAATTAGGGGAGCAGAGTAGTACATGTGGAAGAAGAATAAATAAGCATATGTCGAAGGAGTTAGGAAGTGTCACCTCAGCAACCCGAACATTGTAAATATGGATAGTTGAATCCTCCATTCCAATTGCAATGATGTTATTATCCTGAGGATGGAATGCTAAGAACGTTGAAGCTGGAGGAGGAGACATGAATGTTGTCATTACCTGCAAATCATGCATTATTAGAGAACCAAACATAATGTGCATTCAACACACAAGAACGTGAAGGCATACCCTGAAAGTCATCAAGTTAAACAAAGAAACTTTTCCCCCAGTGGCTGACAGTACATATGAATCGTTCTTTGAGACTGCTATGCATGGCACTGCTTCTTCCAAGTTGACACCTATGACATCATTAGTCATAAGACCACTGTTTGGTTGCCAATGATGTGGAACAACATTGGCAGTGGCCTTTAAAGTTTAAAGGAATTCAGAGTTCTTGGCAATAAAATTGAATTTTATAGAGAAAGTCAAAAGCAAAAGAAACAATCTGATTCAAGAGAAAGTGTTGTACCTTTCCAGATGGATTCTGTTCATTACGGAGCCATTTCCATAGCTTCTGGACGCCATTTGACCCAAGTGCCAAAATACCATTGGCATTATTTGTATACAAAAGCCGAACAGCCTTCAAAGAGATGCAATGATTCAGTGGCAGTGCTAAATGCTATGAAACATGATAAAAAAACTCATTGTTTGAAGAAAACTAACAAACCTTGCTGGAGCTATCCGTGCTGTCAGGTAAAGTAACTAGCCGACATTGACCAGGATCCACAATTTCAGCCAACTGCCAGGGTTTAGTCTTGTCTATTGCATCATCCAGAACTCTTGGCTTTTCGACACTTCTACCTAAGGGATCAACTCCATTCTTGGGGGAAAAAATCCAAAACAATAAAATCAATTGCAATAAGAACATCATAACCATGAAAAAACTTGAAAACCTAGGGGTCTATTTGAATTATATACAGCCCACTTGGTTCCATTGAAAGCACATCTTATTGAATGAAAAGAAAAATGAAAGGTAGCACCTATTAGTTATGAAAGAGTTGGCCATTAAATCTAATCGCCTAAAATGCTTGTAGCATAATGAACCATATAGTAACAGCAAGTTGCAACCTCCAACTACCGTATAATATTCAGGAAAAAAGTTCAAACATGAAGCAAGGAACACCCAATCTAACATACAGGTACAGAAGAAGGCCTGACAGGAGAGCTCCTTTCCACTTTACTACTGGCAGGACCAACATTTGCAACTGCAGAAGAAGATCCTGAAGCCTAAACCAACAGAGAAAAAGCGAAAACCTGAAGGTCTCAATACATGAATATTCTTAAGGAAACATTAAGCAAACCAAAACTATAATAAACCTTAATTGCAGCAGAAGCAATGGGTGTTCTCAATGTATCAAAAGATGATGTTTCAAATGCTCTTAAAGATCTGAGGCCCACAGCATTTGCGAGTATTTTGAATCCATTGTCTGCTGTTGTCACAGCAAGGAGATTTCCTTCCTTATTGAATCTGACACGGGGAAGACTCTGAAGCAAGTGACATGATTAATTAGGCATCCAACTTAATAGCATATATGTTTCATTTCATAAAAGAGCTACAAGATTTAAACATTTAACTTACAGGTAATCCACCCTCGGCATCAGTGGAAGTGAGAAGATTGATGTTATCCATGTCCCAAAACTTTATCTGGCTATCTTCTCCTGCAGCCAAAAAATGATTTTGTGTTGTGTCGAAAGACACAACACCGGCTGTTTTCTTTCTAAACCCACCATAAGTCCTCTTTATCGCTCCTTCACTTTCATTCCACTCAACCAAATAAGATTCTCCATCTCTACTTGTTCCACAAGAGAACAATCTGAAACGGAAGTAGAAATTAGTAGAAGTTCAAGATTAATGAATTACCTGTAAAACTCAACGAAAAAGAAAAGAAATTAAAGGCATTATAAGGAAAGCATTTTTTTGGGGGGGAGGGGGGAGGAGGATGAAGGTAATACAAAGTTTTTTAACAGGAAATTGCAAATTTCCTGTTTTAAAAGTCATGATCATACCTACTTCCATCGCCACTGTAAAGCATCGTAGTACACCAGTGACCTGGGGCATCATAGTCAACTCTGGAACCCAGATTATCATACAGCCAGGCCTTAATTTTCCCATCGACAGCAGTTGAAAATATGAACTGCAGTGATGTAGATGATTACCAAATGAAAGTATAATTCCCATTGAAACCTCAATTATCGGCCCCAAAACAAAACCCTAAGCATTCAACTAATCCAAGAAAACTCTGAACTCCATAAAGACACTGGCCTAAAATATAAAACGGGGTGAATCAAATATAACAAACCACTTAGCATCAAAGGGAAGATCATTGGGGGTAAGGTTCTAAGTTCTAACTGGGAGTATGGAAATGGCTTTGATAAAGCAGGCACCTCTTTGATGGATATCTGACTGGAAAGGGAATCATAAATTACACTGTAAGAGCACTTTGCTATACGAAGTTCCATGCACTTAACAAGCTGGCCGTGATAGTGTCTTTAGGCAGCAGAGATTGGTTATAATCACAGTCTAGACAGCAGCAGAGGCCACTGCTACAAGCAGATTTATAGTCAAGGCTTTGTCCTTGTTTCCTATTCTTAATACTAAGAAGTATATATAATCAACAACCAAATAGACTGTCTGAACTGTACCTGAATGTTCTCTTTATGATGTGGGCAGATGGAATAAATTGGTGCATCATGACCTTCAAAATTAAACAGCTTTTTTCCTGTCACTGAATCCCACACCTGTTCCACTTCTTTCAGTAAAACAACAGATATCCAGTTTAATCAAACTACTAGATTAGTTAAAATTTACTATTTCTCACCTTTATGATCTTGTCATCTCCACAGGTAACAATGCACAATTGTTTGTTTGGATTAGCAAAAGCTAAGTCATTTACACCACCAGCATGGGCATCAATCTGTTAACAGAGGAGAAAAGGTCAAACACTAGTTATCTGTCCTTTTATCAGGAGAGTAGAAGAAATATCAACTAACCTCTAACCGCTGGATTAGATCATTTGATCCACCATAAGCATACAAGTGAATTAAGTGTTTGGAAAATGCAACCCCTACAGCAAGCAAGGGAATAAATACAAATATGCAAACTAAAATATTAATGATATATCAAAAAGGAACACACCTACAAATCTTCCATCAGGACTCCATGTGACGCAGCTGACAGATATTGTGGCATCATTGACCATCAAAGCCTGCAGGTAATTCTTCCAACAAAATCAATTGCAATGCTGAAAACCCATAGAAATTGCTAAAGCAGACATGAGTGACATGAAAACAATAGTTTGGTAGACATTGGAAAAAGAAACGAAGACAAAAGTATAAGATAGAGAGAAATCCCAGCAAGTAGTGGCACACAAACCTGGAATGGCATTGAACATGCTGACATCTCCCATATCTTGAATGACTTTGAGACCAACTTCTCCCGCATTCCGAGTTCCCAAAGTGTAATTTCACCATTGGTGGAACCAACTGCTTCAATTACATTGTCATGAAAATAGAAAAGTTTCAAGCTAAATTGTGCAAAGGATAAAAGTAAACTTCCATACCAAGTAGCAATGTGTGATGTGAAGGATGAAAATCCATGCTTGTGACCATGGATCCTTGATGCATGGTCAAAGTCACTGTTCTTGGCAGGTCCTCCAATGACCAAGCTTGCTTCCGTGGGGTAGGATATGTAACCTAAATATGAAAAAAAAAAATTTTAAATTGGTAGGGGATCTAAGATTAGTTTAGTTGTATGGTAAAAGAACAAGTAACGAGGGATCAAAAATTGAATAACTAAAAAAAAAAATTACCTCTTCAACTGATGAAGCAGGCTGTAATCTTTTCATTAGCTGTTCATGGTCAGGGTTCTGATAATCAACCATGCCAGGAACTGATGGAGGTGTTCTTGGACGCTTCAAGACTGAAACTGTTCAAATGCGAATGCAGATTAAATGACATACACCCGATAAGACATATTTTCATAATCAAGGGTTCCTTTACACAATCCTCCTATGTATACAAAAGACAGGGTACAACAAAAAAGATATGTCTCATAGCACCTTCAGCATCAATAGATTTCAGAAATAATAGATGATGAGAATGGCATTCTAATATTAGACCAGCAACTGAAACTACAACCCAAGATTTCAGAAAAAAAAGATTAAATTGATGTTTTTGATCATCTTCTGATTAATGTCCTTGGATGTGCATTTATAGGGCAATTGTCCAAATTATGTACATCTTTAACAAAGCCGTTTTTAATGAGTCAGAATTGAAGTCCTGACCTTGATTTTGTGGAATGGGTATGTACGATGCAGTGACAACAGCAGGTTGAACAGATGAAGAGGCAGAAGCATTGGCCATCCAGCCTGCTAAAGCACTGGCATTAGTAGCTGCAGCAGCAGTTGGGGGGAAGGGCTATATGCCAAAACGGAGAAAGCATGTGTCAGTCAATATTCTACAGATTAAAAGTAGAAAATAAGTATCCATTCAAGGAAATAAAAAAGGCTAAAATGCATGGAAACTTACACCGACTCCAAGTGATGTATAAGCAGGAGGTTTTGCAATTGAAGCACCTGGAAGATTGATAGGTGTAGGTGCAAGAGGACCGCTTGTAGGTGCACATGTGTGATCTATGAATAAAGTCTTGATGTCTGGGTTAGGCCTTGGATTCTTGCATAGTTGATGCTGCCAATTCAAGCTGTATGAAACAATACTTTCAAGTCAAACACACACACACAATAAAAACTGGTATAATAAATTATATGTGCTTCTCTAGTTTTATAATGGCAATTATGATATCAACTTCACCTTTGGTTGATCAAAGTTCTCAGTCTTGAGGACTTCAAAGTAGGTAAAGCAAGCTTATCACGAAAAAATGGATTTGCTTCTATGAGTTTCTTTAGTTCTACCAACATTACACTGCGAGCAGTTTTTGTATCCCCATATTTGGACAGCTGCTCGTTTTCTCTGCATTCAGATGAGAAATACAAAACTACAAAATTATGAAGATTTCAAGCATTTATCTGGATTTGATTACATGACATGGAAATTTTCTCTCAAAAGATGCCAATATTTTAGTTAATCGGCTGAAAGAAGCTTCCTTACGATCCTATTCCTAGGAATAAACATTTTACATTTCAACCAACAGATTCTCTTGTTACCCAAATCAAACCTCTTAGACAAAAAAACTGATTATCAAACAGAAATCGTTACCATACCTTGAGAAATAACAACTATCCAATATAGTTGATCTGTGCACTGAAATTACCTGAAATTGTTGAGGGTCAAAAGTTGAGTGATTTCTTTGTACAATTCCTCATTAAATGTGGAGAACACCTTCAAATCACCAACCAATATTTCAACAGCCTTTGCCTTGTCTTGCCTGTGACATCAGTAAAAAATAAAATCAAATTATTTCAGCAGGGAAAAAATAGTTAAAGCATTTGTTAATCAACAACATCAGGGCTTTCTATTAAACAGCTGAAGCATCAACAATACCGATCAAGCGCTTCCAGATACTTCTGCTTCCTTATCTCAAAGAATATCTTCATGGAATAACGATTATCATCAACTTTTGTGAAACCTGATAAATACTTCTCAACTTCATCCCATTCTCTCCTGCCTGAACTTTCTCTTCAAAGAACTTCATGTTGAAGTAAAACCCAGATTCTTTCTCAAGCCTACAGAAGATGACATTGTTTCAAACATCAAATTCACAATTACATAAATGCTAATGCAAATCCAACCACTATATTTTTCTTTTATGTTACCGGACTGTCACCGAAGCACTCTACTTCCTAAGACCAAAAATAATGTACCAAGGAACAGGGAAACATTAGGTGTGTGAACTTTTGTACAACTATATGAGAATTTGAAAATTCCGAGGTAGGGAATTAGATAATTAATATAAAATACAAAATAAATTCTAAAATATATCAAAATTTGAAATTTCCCAGGACGCGGACTGTTCCCTAGCACCCTCGGTCCATCCTGATTATCTAGCTACTTAGAATCTTAAATTACTATAACTAATTTCAACATGATAACCCACAAATACCGTGAAACTTAAGATTCACAGCAATTTTCTTCATGCTTTCTACTTTTACTGATGCAGAACCCCCCATGCATACATCATGTACACACAAAACCAAATACAAATATACGGTGCGTGTACGTATATATAGAAATTAATTAAATAAATAAATAGCAAAAATGAAATGCTTACCTATGAACCGACTCCTTGAATTTCTCTTCCTCCAGAAACTGAAGTATGAGAAACACCAATTCTCTGCTCAATGACGACATTTTCAGCTTTTCGAGAGCAAAAGGAACTCGATCTCCCAAAACTAGCTGAGTCAAGGAACAACTCGGGCTTGAGTTAACTCAGCTCCAACTTCGAATCTGAATAATAACCCAAAAGCTTCTCTCTATAAGGTTTATGTCAGCACGGAATGTCGGGGATTTCTAGGGTTTCAAAGACTGTAAAAGAAGAAGAAGACGAAGAGACAAGAAAAATAGAGACTTGGTCTCGTTATCTTCGCTCTTCTTTTTCTACTTACCGATCAGTGAAAAGCCATTTGACCTATCATGATAAGCACTCTTACTGATTGAGCAGTTATCATCTTATCATTGAGTAAGATGATATAAACGGATTCAAAGCACGAATTCAAATCTAGTGAATATTCAGTGCTTCACGTCCGGCCATTCGTAACGGAGCGAAGATTAACCGGTAAAGATCGATTCGAGATCAAATTTCAATTCGAGCTTTAATTGATTTTCATTTTAAAATCTAAATTCGTTTTTCAATAAACAAATTCACCCAGTTAGTTTATGCTGCAAGTGTAAAGGGAAAAAGTCCCGCCTTTTTTGGATTCTGCTCAACAAATCCAGTAATTAGATCAATCCGTCATTGTGTTTATTTTTTTATATTGCAGACAGAGGAAGGATTCAAGTTCATTTTGATAGATTGGCTGGTGAATTAATGGTGTATTGCTAAGCTAAACAGAGGCATTGACCACTTTACCAGAGCTTCAATGGTGTTGTGAAATTTTTGAAGGAAGGAGCTTCACTAAGAGTAACCGGAAAGTAAGAACTTCACTGTCTAAACTTTTAGCCCCCTTTTTTGAATGCATTTTCTCTAATTTCATTAGCAGTTGGGATTTTCTCGTAGTTGGCAAAATCATGCTGATAACCCTTCACCTGACCTTGTTTCATGGTTATTTTTGTTGGCTTAATGCTTTACTAGATGTCCTAGATGATTAGTAATAGTTATAGGCTTCTTGAATCATGTTATAGTGAGATGGGGATAGGGATGATGCAGGATTTTATGTTACATAGCGAACTGTTAGAGTTATATTAAAATTTAGAAATTTAGATGGTGCGAAATTACAAAATTTTAGGGTTGCAAACATAGATCATCTATAGAAAATATAAAGAGAATACATAAACTATATGAGAATTTGAAATTTTCACTGGTGCAACTGCTCCCTAGCACCCCCTCGGTCCATTCCTGGATGGAGGTGATTTTGGAGGTATAAATAGTGACAGAGGTGGTTTGGTTGTGGTAGCAGTGTAGGTGGCATGATTTTTGCTGACTTGCCCAACAAATGAAGAAGAAACAAGGCATGCTATAGTCAGATGAAGATTATTTTGGAGCTATAAGTATGGTGACCGAGGTGGTTTGGTTGTATTAGCAGTGTTGGTGGCATGGATTTTGCTGATTTGCCCAACAAATGAAGGTGTGTCTCTTTCAGTGATACAATATTGTTAACATTCGTTGTGGTCATGTGAGATGAGATGCAGGAAGGGGAGGATAGAGTGATGGTAGTAAACTTGATGTATACTGATGGTTTTGCCAGCAGAGGTGATAATGGTTATGGGGAGGCGAAGGTTGTTAAGTATGATGGTGTTGGAGGCATAGGAGTTTGACATGAATATGTAAGTAAGGTGGCTTGATGTTCTGGCATGTGGTGATAATGGTGTGGTATTTTGTGAGTGGAGATCATGAATGAGCAGTATGATGTCAGCAAAAATGGCGATTTTGTTTGCATGGCATTAGCTACTGAAGGGATGGATAATGCCGAAATTCATGATGGATTTTGCTTGAAGAATGGATGCAACGATGTGTTTTGCTGTCCACCCAAGAAAGTAAATTTTGAGACCAACTGATAAAACTAGAGTTCTGATTTTTGAATCTTTATATTCTAAGGTTTTCCTTGTCTTTCAGAAATGTAAAGATCTACCTAGGAAACACTAGTAGAGGGGGAGGCTAAAACATGAAATGAACACATAGATAGTATTAAATAGTTTGTCTGCTATGGTCCATTTGTTCTTACAAATATCGTTATTCTATTGTGTTGAATTCTTTTTTATGTGTGATATCTTAGTCGCATGACAACATTATTCTGTTTTTCCATTTTATCAATACCATCTTCCCTCAAAATAATTGTAATCTTGGATGATATCTGTGATGCAAAAGGATTATTTTTAATTTTTAGAATCCAAAGCTTTTTGTTTGGAGTTCTTAAAATGCAGTTCAGTAGTTCACTGAAGAAAACTCCAATTATACATTCTGCTGCATCATGGAAAAACTGGTGCCTCATGAGTAAGTCTGTGTTCATGACTTATAGTAATTAACACTTGCTTCTCCACCCAATTAGTGCTTAAAACCAAAGCTTATAAGAGTTGCCATGCATCAATATTAGTCTTGTTGATGCATCCCAAATAATATCAGGTTCTTTCTCTTAATGTATCTTGCTATAAATTATTCTCATATTTGGAGATCATATTAGAGTAGCAATATGGATATTAACTATTTTCTTTTAATCCGACCAGACTGCCCTTTGACAGAGGGAATTGTCTATGGTCAATGCCAGCAATTTGGGGGTAATACCATGTCTTTAAGCTAGTTTAGCATTACAGATGTTACAGGTGCTAACTGCTAAGTGAGACTAATTGCAGTGAACATACCAATGATTTTAAGGAATTATTTAATGCTTTACCCAACTATGTATTGTTTGTCTTGATTTTAATGGCTGGATGATTGCATCGTCTGTATGTTATCTTTATTTGTTGGTTGATGTTTATGTCGTGGTGTCGTATCCAGATTTCAAAACAGAAGTGATGGAAGTTTGTCTCAGGAGAACTTAAATATATACGTTCATCCTTTGGCTGCAAGAGTATTTCCGTGGAGAAGTGCCATACTAAAGATAGATGCCCAGAACTTGAGGGAACTTAGCATCTGAGTTGGCTCCATCTTCCAATTCATTGGTGAACAGATTCAACCTGATAATGAGGTAAATTTCTATATGACTAGGTTAAGCACCTTTTTCTTTGCTCCATCGAAAACTTTGTTACTTGGACTCAGGTGTAGTGTAAGATTTAGGTGTGTACACGAGTACGTGGAGGGTCATATCCTCAAAACACTCGTTTTCGAATGTGTTGTACAGAGGCACTTCAAGCAAAATGGAGAGTCAGAGCGACATAATCAAAGACTTTTTGTAATTTTTGATTTATTTTACGATTTAAAGTTTAATGTTTGATGATATCAACCTCAATCACTAGTAAGAAAGGTACTGACCAAAATTATATCCACCACAAATCTAACTATAACAGCTGCATGATATGATGATTATTGATGCAGTATATGGTTTAATTACACTAGCACAGCTGCCATAATAAGATGATTATTTTCTGACAACTGTTTGATTAAATATTCATGGATCAAATCCAATCAAAGGAACATTTGAGTTAACCATTTGCCCGTGTTGTTCTACTTCTCTTGAACTAGACCTTAGCTGAAATATTTTCTAAAAGGACAATTTCATTTTCCTTTGGCATTGTCACCGTGTCATGCTTGTGGTCTGCTTGCTCGGATTGGGATTATCCTGTCTCTTAGATTTTCTTTTATCTTCCATGTTTGTTTATGATCCATGTTTATCGTTCTAGATTGTACCTCCCAACAATCTCGTTTCCAAAGTGTCATGAACCAAATAAATTAATTAATAAAAGAAGATAAATTTTAAGAAGATTGAAGAATAAGAATTATAAATTATTTAAAAGATAAATTTTAATTAAATTATTTTTTGATATTTTCATTCTTTTTTAAATTTTGATATATAGATCATATCAACTTTAATTAATTTTAAAAAATAAAAACTGCTTCAATCTCAAACAAGATCAAATAAGGACATGTTTGATTGTTTCTGGTATTGGGTTTGCTTATATCCATGGCTGTTTCAACTTAAAACTGTCATAAACGTTGTCGTTTGGTTTTTTGATCCATTATCTGCTCTATGCTGTCTTTTTGCTCGTCATGACACAAAGTTCAAACATGATTTCTTTAATTAAGTGTCCCCTAAAAAATATTCACATAGACGAGGAAGATTAAGATAATTAATTAGATATTTTGGTTTTTCTTACACGAGCTTGTGTAAATTTTTAATTTTAGGGTTTAGAGATTTAGGTTGTAGTTTAGGGTTATGTATATAATTTATAATTTTACCTTGTTATTGGACTTTTACAAAGTTGAATGTCTTAACAATGATATTTGATTTAATTATTTAAAAATTATGGTTTTAAAAATATCCCTATCAATGTAATTTAATTGAAACTTTTACTTTTAAATAATTTATATTTATATGTTGAGTCTTTGAAAAAATAAAAATTTATATTTATTAGTTTTAATTTAGTGTTAATGAGTCTAGAATTTAAGGGTTGTGGTTAGAATTTATGGTTTATAGATTAAAACTTAAATTTCTAACCATAGTATCCTCCTAAACTTAAACCTTAACTACCCTATATTCTAAATTTTAACTACAAACCTTAAATTCTAAAATTAAACCTTAAAACTTTTAACCTTAAATTGAATTTATAAACCCTAAAACTTTTCAACCTTTTATTTCTTTGGATGAAGTTAGTTTATCACATCATGGGCATGCAAGGGGTTCGGTTTACTTTTCAGTATTTTTTTAATTACAACTAGCAATTGTCACTTTCACAGCTAAAAGCCTAAAGATAATTTTATACATATAAATAGTAATATATTAATCTCTAAATTGACCGGACTTAAAATAGACTGAGCTTAAGATAAGCTTTTGATATTCGATCTGGCTGGCCCGTTAATATTTAAATAGTAGTAATTTATTATTTTTTGGGGTAAATTATTCAAATACTATCAAACTTTAGGCATATATAGATTATGTTACTAAACTAAAAATTGAACTTTAAATTAGACTTCACTGAACTATTAATATCTAGGGTTTAGTTTAAAAGGTAGTGAATGGTTTTGTATTTATAGTCTAAGGTAAAATTTATAGTTTATAAGTTAAAATCTAAATCCCCATTAAACGTTTTTGGTAATATTTTTCGTCCCCATATTCATCCCTTTAAATTATAAACTTTTCACTTAAACTTCTAAATTGGTTTATAAAACAAAACTTAATACATTAAAATAAGTACTCAACATTAAATCTCTAAAATTACAGACATAAACGATAAATTTAATTTTACAAAACAACAAACAAACCATTTCAAAACTATAAAACATAACTAAAATATTAACTATTGAAACATGGCATCATGCACTTGCAAACCAAAAGAAAATATGTAACTAATAATCTAAATGCCCTAAATCATGATCGGTTGTTCTAAAATATTAGATTTGATAATCTTTCAACGATCAAATTACCATTTCTAATTTTACTGTGTGGACATAAGGCCAATTTTCCGTGTCGCTATCTGCACGTGTCTTTTTGTTTTTGAAATCAATATGGGGTGGTTTCCTCAGACCTTTCTTGTGTTCAAAAACGCATAACTCTTGATATATAACCATTTCAAGAACCACTTGTTTTAAAACGAATCTAAACTTTTGCATACATAGAAATTATCGCGATTAATCGTGGGTTATCTTGTATTTTTGTGGTGATTTTTTAACTCATTCAGAGTTTGATTTCTAATTTTTCAATTGCGGTTTTTATGACATTCTTGTAAAGTATCGAGATCCTAAATTTTAGTTTATATTTTTTTAATCCTTACGTTGATTTATTAGGGTTTAACATTTAGGTTTTCCCTTGTAAAGTTTAAATATAGCAATTAGTGTTTATAATTTAGTATCATTTGAGCTTGGTTTAGGGTAATACTTTTTCATCTCGTCCCCGTGTGTGAAGATTTCAATTATTCCCTATACTAAATAAATTTTGAATCCCCACGATTTTCAAAGTTTTTTCCTTTTATTATTATTATTTTGATAATTAAAAATATTCCACCAATTGAAAATCCAAAACATATTTGATTTTAATGTGGTTATATTGTTGCCCAAAACGACATTGTTTTAGATAGAAAAAATGCATGCCTTTGAGAGATTCGAACCTAAGTATTTGGCATGAAAGTGTACATATCCATTTTATTATAGAATTGATTTTTAATTTAATAGTATGATCGATACACGTTTAAAAATTTAATTGTATTTGATGTGGTTTATCTTAAATTTAATTATAAATCTATATTATTAGAATAACTACAAACAAGCGGTTGGAAGAATCATGGAGTCATCATTGTTGTCCAAATCGGTCACACTTTTAGCTTTTGTTGCAAACCAAACCAGAAAGGAGAGTTTCTAAATGACCTTCATTTGGCCACGCATCAACTATTAAATAAAGGGTGAGTGGGAAGTAAAGCCAAGGTTTCCATGTCGCTATCTATTGCGCCGCCCCACATGTGATTTTTAAGACCACTACGTGTCTGCTTCTGATTAGCTATAGCTGTGGTGGGGTCAGCTGATCTTGTGTTCCCCAACGCAATCTATGGTCAAAGTAGCCATTTTCACCGGCTTCATCACGCGGTCTTTACTACAGTGGATTGTTATCGTAATTATTCAGGAAATTAATCAGTGGGTTGTTATTTTCTGTGGTTGGTGTTTTAACTGATTCAGAGTTTGATTCAATTTCGAATCGTGATTTTTTTTATTTTTTTAATAATTTAAAGTGATTATAAGATAATATCTGTTTATATATTTTTTAAATTTTTTGATTATATGATAAAGCAATTTGAACCTTTATCCATTTTTTTTAATGGAATACTTATTGGGTTCAATTATGGTTTCTTTTATTATTTATTATTTTTTGATAATTAAAATATCTTCCACCCATTGAAATGTAATGTATTTGATTCAATTACACTTGCAAGTTATTATATTTAGCATGATCTTATAGAATGATTGTAGTTTGTTAATTACATTCGGATGTGTTTTTTCTATTTATTAACTAATGTTGTACTTTTCTATTGCGTGTTTTTGAGGGATTTTTTTATCAGCTTTTAGAATGAATGGTTTTGGGCTCATTTTCCATTTGATTTGTTCATATGCCTAAATTGTCCAAATTCATGATATTTCATCATTAACTTTGTATAGTGCGATCATGATCATTATTACGTAGAAATAATGTGCATCAAAATTAACATTTTTTAGAGATTTAAACTTAAAATTTATTAGATATCGAACCCAACAAGTGTTCTAGTGGAAAAATGGATGATGTTTATCCTAAGAGACACGGGTTTAAATCGTTATGTCTACAAGGTGTATACATATTATCAAAAATTTAAAAATATATATGAACATATGCTACCTTGTAATCACCTTTATATTATTCAAAAAAATTATTAGATATCAATTTTTAAAAATAAATATGAAATAATGTCAAACGAATGAGAGCCACTCTGCTTTAAAAACCATGCCCTTTCTCTCACCTCCACACTTCCCTTTGACCCCTGATCTGCATCCACCCGATTTTGGCTACTCTTAGGATGCTTTTATAGATTTATAGATTAAAATTTAAATCTCTAATCATATTATCTTAAAAACTAAATCATAACATCTAAACCCTAAATTCTAACCACGTCTTCTAAATTCTAAACCCCTAAACCTAAACTTCTAACTTCTAAACTCGAAGTTAAATCCTTAAACCTTAAAACTAAAGCGTTTGTGAAAACTTTTTTTTCCGCTACAAGTATATTGAATATATATATATATATATACACACACATCAAGAATAAACACATTATGTGTTTTGCATGTTGTTAATAACTACATACTCTTATATATAGATATATTTTATGTTTGTCTAATGTTCAAAACTTATAGTTCTCTTATGTTATTTTCACCAACATTCAAACTTAAGATTTCTCATTAACAATAAAATATATCTTATCATTTCACTCAACATTGTCAACAGTTCGTAGTTATATTATGCTTAGATTTATTATAAGTAGAGTTGTAATTTCAATGTTTTTAAATAAAATTTTTAACCAAATTGTTTCATTAAATTTAGTGTACATTATATTATATCATATGTTGCGGTCACATAAGCTCTAATTATATCTATAATTGAGTTGGATTGGATCTTTAAACAAGAAAAAAAAAACTCTTCAATAACAGTTTTTTCATCTATAAAATTAAATTCGAAATAATACTTAACAAACATCAAATTTTTTATCACTTCACTCGATCAGAGATCAATATATATTTTTAAAAACATTATTTTTTTGCTTATATGTTTATTTTGTTTCTAGGATAGCCTGCCCTACATATCCATAGTGCAAGATTTAGATGCTTAATTAATTTATTTATTACTTTAGAGTTGTTGCATGGGAAGTTATACACATGTTTTTCGGCCAAATGTATAATAATTAGTAATTAAAGATCCTAAATATTACATTCAACACTTGAGATTTTGCATGATTGAGAGTGCTTGAGGTTTTGGCTGCACATAAAAGAATAATATAATATTAAATTAAAGTTGAACTTTGCTTTTGAGTCATCATCAGCTGCAAATTCAAGAAATATAAAATGTTGATTTATTACTATTATTAGGTATATCAAACATAGTTAAAAAGTTGTCATATATTTTTAATTGATTTTTTTATACAAATAAGACACTTGATTTAATCTAAATAAATATTTTTTTAGTTTAGAAACTTTCAGAACATATTTTTCTCATTTTCGGTGGAAGAAACCAGAGTTTGAATACATGCATGTATATGCTGTTAGCTATAGTATTTTAGGATTTATTGTATGGATATGATATTTTAATTATTAAAAATATTATTATAATAAATTTATATGTTTTTATATTCTTGAATATTATATATTCTAAATATTTATAATCAGTTATTATTGTGGGAACAATAATAAAATAAGATTGATATAAAGTTTAATAGATATTCATAAGATGAATATGTGAATGAGATTCAAATCAAATTCATATATCAATATATATTTGTTGAGAACAAATATTAGGATCGACTCGTCTTGAGATTAATATATGGATTAAAGTTATATATTAATCTTCAACAGTTGTGACATTAAATCCTTAGACCTGACATTGCTACGGTTCTCAACATGATGATTATTATGTTTTGACATAGTGAAACATCATTTTTAATCGAACGATTATAAAGGTTATGCTTGAACATAATAAGGAATCATGCAGTGAGATGTGAGTGATTAAGATATAATTTATCACTCTTAATATAAGAGAGATATATATGGGGCCCTCGATTATTGAGACTGAGAAATGCATGGTCGTGCTCAAATAAGTTGATAGAGATCAATGTCATTTATTTAGTCAATTCAATTGGGCATCGAGAAACTAAAGATAGAACGATATAAGGTTAACAATTTTCATTCCTTATATTCTATCAAGTTATCTTGTGATAAAAGGATTATGACATAAATTGAATTAAGGTTGTCTCGAGTTATGAGCTTTTCATTTAACTTGGGTAGTCATAATGTCTTGCTAGAGGCCACTTATGACTTGTAGGATAAAATGTGATTTTATCTACTGTCAATGTTGCACACTAAGAATGGTTCTGGTTATTACTCTCAATAATAAAGTTAAGATAACGAGATTATTCTAATTTATATTGTTAGAGATTATTTATTCGAATTTAAAGAAGTTAAATTCGTATTATTGTGATAGAATATTTTATTTGTTTTTATTATTTTTCAAAAATAATATAAATAAATAATATTATTAAATAATCTCATCATCTAGATTTGGTTGGATTTAAATTCCTTATCGGATAAGGAATTTATTTTAGAGTATATTATTAAATAAATATTATTAAATAAATCACATTATCTATATTTAGTTAGATTTGAATTCCTTATCAAATAAATAAATTTATTTTAAATTATAATTTATTTAAAATAATTTTAATTAAATTATAACGGTGAACTCAACTTAACCTATATATATATATATGCAAGGGTTTCTGATCACTTGAGTTTTTCGACTAGCCACCAAAAACCATAAGATTTCTATTTTTGAAATCTGAGAGAAACTAACATTCCGATAGCCGTTCGTCGTCCATTTGCGTGTGGATACTAGTAGAGGGCAACCGTCTTTCAGAAAGACAACACCTAAGCACAACAGGATTTCAGAATCAAAGATTGAGATAATCTAATAACTATCTCTGTCATTCGTTAATATAATTGTATAAGATCTTGAGAATTTTTCGTAGGATAATATTTCCGATGCCTTTATTTTATTGATTAAATCAGTTTTATTTCATATGAAACCCAACGTATGCATCATGTTCCATTTCGAAAGAATTAAGCTGGTATGAGTTAATAGCATAAAACATGCATTCATATATATTAATGAAGTGTGAATATCTGACAAAATATATATATATATAATAAGGATTGAAAATGATGGTTCTTTTGTTGTTTGAATGGACATGAGGATGTTAAAGAGCAATCACACCTCTTAAAAATTTAAAATTTCATATATTCTAAAAAGAGTTTGGTATCGTTAATTTAATTTCACATCTCTTAGTATTTTCATATTCCTATATAACTTGACTAAGTATAAAAGTTTATATTTGTAATATAAAATTTTGTTTTGATCCTTACTTGGGTGGTATTGTGTGGATTTAGAGCACATTAAGTAAGATTATGGGTTACATTTTGATACACGAGCTATGTAAAATTTCATATTTAAACTATAAAATTTAAAACCTAAATTTTTAACCCTAAACTCTAAATGTTAATAATAAACTTTAAATTTTATACCCTACAACCTAAAATCTTAAACTCTAACTTAAATCTCTAAACTATAAATCTAAAAAATTTATATAAATTAAAATTTACACAAATTTATGTGTCAAATATTTTCTGATTATATGTTAAGGACACCCATCACAGTTAACCTAAAACTATGTTTTGGGGCACCACTCGGGACTCAAGACTCAGTAGCCGATCGTCCCTTTGCTTTCACTAAATTAATTGACAAGGTGTTGGTCTAAAAGTAGCTGCTCCTGTTGCTGCTCATGGACAGCTGCACTATCTGTCCATGAAACAGCTGTGCTCCAAGCTCATTTCTCAACTTTTCTTACCAACCTTACTGCTTGTTTATTAAACGGAATCAGCATCTAATATTAGGAGGGATAAAATATTAAATTTTAAAAATACAGAGGCTACTTGGTTATTTAAACTCAAAATCTAGCGACAATATTTTATTTATATAATATTTAAATTTATAAAGATTTAAATTATTATTAGATTAAAAAATTCGAGAGACGCAAATTTATTTTTCTTTAATTTAATCTCTATTTAGTTAAATATAATTAATTTTTATATTTTTAATCCAAACTTATTTTTTACGTGGATTAAATTTTTACTAAACCAAAACTTAAGGAACATTTTAAACCTGTTCTATGCTTTGAAACGATTTAGATATCTTCTTTTTGTTTCTAATAAAATTCTCTATTGTTGAAAAAAGAAAAGAAAATGTGTATCTAAATCGTTTCAAAGCATAGAACAGGTTTAAAATGTTCATTCAATTATGGCATCCTGGTAGTCTTGAATATGAAATTTGAAATATTTGGAAGGAAAAATTGAATCAAATTTCTTCTTTTAGATATAGAATTGCTTAAAATATGATCAATGTTGAATTTATAGTTTAACTTAGTTTATTCGTGCTACAAACTTTAGAGTGTAATATTCAAAATTGCTATTTTAACATTTACAATTCATTTCATTATTTTAAAAAATGAATGATTATTAATTATTTTACTTTAGATAATCCCAAACAAGTATAGATAATCATGTAAAAAGTGAAGCTGTTTAATTATCTTGACAGAAACTTGCTAAAGATATTAATTAAAATTAAGTCAATAATTAATGAAAATAATGAAATGATTTGAATTAGGATTTATTGAAAATAATGAAATAATATGATCATTTGATGGCCTAAATTGACCAACCAAAATTGGCCCTTCATTCAAAAGCAGGGGCACATACACAAAATAATGCACATAAGTATTAAAATTAAAAAAAAAATTAGAAAAATATTAGATATAATATTTGTGCATATTAAAATTCAATTATAGTTTACCAACGAGTTGGTTCAAATGGTAAGCAGTTTGATATTGTTTGAGCATGTCTCGAGTTCGAGTCTTTGTGCATACAGAAAATCTTTGCTAAAAGACTCACCCACCAGAGCCAGGCGTGCGACGCAGATCGGTCCAGATTAGTCAGGACAAAGCCTGAAAAACTGGAAGGACAACAAAAAAAAATCAATTATAATTCCAAAAATATCAAGCTTGTGAAAAAAACATGTGAGATAAGATACTAGATTTATTAAATAAATTCCATTCTATAATAACATCTAATTTCAATTAATTAAATATTATTATAAAAAATAACACAAATAATAATGAAAAAACATATGAGATAAGATACTAGATTTATTAAATATTATTATAAAAAATAACACAAAAATTCAGAACTTAGATTATAAAAACCATGAAATTAACTAACTTGTTTAAATATGGGAAAAAAAAGGAAAGCTAAAAGAAGCTTATAAAAGCGTTAACACAAACGGCAAAGGCGAAGGCAAGAAAAGAAGAAAAAATAGTCTGGGTTTATAAGTTTTAAATTCTTACAAAAGAAAAGAAAGGAAGTCATTGCAATTTTTGTTCTGTTGTTTGCATGTTCATTACATGTACAAAAAACTTTCTGCTCCTTTTGTTCCTTTCTTCTCTTCTTCTCAGATAAGAATTAAAGCTTAGAAAAAAACAGAACCTAACAAACAAAAACAAAGGAAAAATATTCCATCTTTTGACTATGGGTATTTTTTCTGATCCATCTCAATATTTTCTCTCTCGGTTTCCCATCTCTTCTTGTAAAGATCCACTCATTGCATTCTGCTTGCTAGCATCAGCTTCTCAGCAAACCATTTGCTCTTGAGGTCTAATCACAGCACCTTTTTTTCTCCTTTTGTTGGGTTTGATCTTGGTGTTTTTTTTTTCTTTTTTTGGTTGGAGTGGCTTGTTTGATTGCCGAGAAAATGGAAGAAAGGAAGATGAGAATATATAGTTCTGGGTGTTGTTTGATTTTCTGGAAAATTAAAGAAAAGGGTACCTAGTGAAAGAATAGATCATTGTCCAAGGAAAAACAGAATGCTCTATCTTTTAGTTTTTGCCTTAACTATAAAGGGAAATTTCAACTAACTTGAAGTTCTAGTAAGCTCTAGGTATCATTCTTTTACTTTTCAAGTTGCCACTAGCTAGTCCTTACAACATACTAAAAGATCGCAATTTCAACTTTCCCTGTTCTTCCCATTTTTCTTTCTCGGCAACCAAACAGACCAGGTGATGGCGTACAGCCAGCTAAGCCTGAAGTGTTAAGTTTATCCATTTACTAGTTTAGCTTCTTTCAAATTTCCTAATGGGGGAAGGTGTTTGAATTTTATGTCATAATGAATATTCTCTGTAAAATCCTTTGGAATTAAAGTTTTAATTTTTTTCCTGTTATTAAATTGTTAGATTCCCACCTTTCTGAGTCAGATTATGTCCTTTTTTGGCTAACATTACTACTCAGGTTCAATGTGCTTTTAACCTTCTACTATGTCTGAAACAAAGATATGTGACTGTATTTATTTGTTTTCAAATGGACAGGCTTTGGATCTACAACAGATTACTTGTCTTTCTGTCTTTTTTTGGTAGTTGGAATTGAATTCTAGAGGGCAATGAGGCAGTTTTCTTCCATGTTGAATGGATTAGCAAGGTCATTGAGAGGGAAAATCTCGGGGAATGATGACGGCCGAGAGGCTGCCGAGGCAATGGCGAAGGATGCCAAGAGGAATGACCTGATTTTGAGGTCTTCCGGTTCGGTAAACGTCGATGGTTCGAACAATTTCGCTTCGGTATTCTCGAAGAGAGGCCGAAAAGGAGTGAACCAGGATTGTGCCATTGTGTGGGAGGTAATAAAACATGAGTGTTTTTTTTACCATGTAGATATGCTATGATTGTTTGCATTGTAAATTTTACACTTTTTTCTGCTTGGGATAGGAATTTGGATGTCAAGCAGACATGTTGTTTTGTGGGATATTTGATGGGCATGGTCCATGGGGTCATTTTGTAGCTAAGAAAGTTCGAGAATCGATGCCTTCGTCCTTGCTCTGCAATTGGCAAGAGACTCTAGCTCAGGCATCGCTCGACCCGGATACCGATTTAGAATCTGATAAAAAACAGCAGAGGTTTCATATATGGAAGCATTCTTATCTAAAGACTTGCGCCGCAGTCGATCACGAGCTCGAGCAGCATAGGAAGATCGATTCATTTTACAGTGGAACAACTGCCTTAACAATTGTCAGACAGGTACTCGGTTTAGGATTACTTGAACTGTTAAACACTCAACTGCATTGGGAACATTTTAAATGATCTTTGAGAATAATTTCAAATTTATATCGGATAGGGTGACCTCATATATGTTGCCAACATTGGTGATTCTCGGGCTGTTTTGGCTACAACATCGGATGATGGAAACTTGGTTCCCGTTCAGCTTACAGTAGATTTCAAGCCGAATTTACCTCGTGAGTTCTCGGCCACATTCTCTAAAAATGTTGAAAAAACCCTGAAAGAGAAGCCATTTAGTAGGGTCCTTATGTTTTTGGTTGATGTTGCTTGCAGATGAGGCTGAGCGGATAATTCAGTGTAGAGGTCGGGTTTTCTGCCTGCATGATGAGCCAGGGGTGCACAGGGTTTGGCTACCTGATGAGGAGTCACCAGGGTTGGCGATGTCGAGAGCTTTTGGGGACTACTGCATCAAAGATTACGGACTTATTTCAGTTCCAGAAGTCACACAACGACATATAACCAGCAGAGACGAATTTGTCGTGCTCGCTACGGATGGGGTATGTATGTATGTATGTATACGTACTAAGGCTGTGATGAAAGTTTATCAAATGGCAATGCTCTTGATTTGTGATTGAATCTTGTCCTGCAGGTATGGGATGTTGTATCCAATCAAGAAACAATTCAAATAGTATCTTCGACACCGGACAAGGCAAAGGCAGCTAAGCAGCTGGTGGAGTCCGCCGTCCGGGCTTGGAAAAAGAAGAGGAAGGGCATTGCAATGGATGATATTTCAGCCATCTGCCTCTTCTTCCACTCTTCTTCTCCCCTGGAATGAAGTTGATTTTGTAACAACTTCAACGTAGTTCTCATGTAAATGAGCAAAGGTTATTGCTCCTATGTATTGTACGTGTTAGTTCAATGTAGTTCATTTCATGCCCTTATTGGTGCCATTTTTCTTTCTAATCTGCAACAAAATTTCTATCCTTTGCCTGATTTAACAACATATTCAAACGGGAACTCGCAACAAACGCATTTCCACCGCACTTGAAAGACTTCGTGAAATTAATCATCACACGCACTAACACAATCCGTGTGTCATTTTTCTATGTTCCTTCATATGTCTAGCAGACCATGTGCGTTAATGATTTATTTTTTCGATTTTATTGATTTTTTCTGTTTTACTATATATAAAGGGGCATAAAAAACATGCGAATTTTATTCATCACAGTACGGTTTAGTTTTTTCAACAATCGATCCGAGTGATTTTTCAGCCTTCTGCCCCCACAGTCAAGATGGTGGAACTCGGAAGGCTAAAGGGCTTGTAATTTTACTTGTACTAAAACATTGGGTAAAGTACACAAGTGGTCGTTAAACTAAGTAAAAATTATCTTTTAGCAACTGAAGTTTCAAAATTGTAATATAGTCATTAAATTTATAAAATTGTTATTGAACTTTATCAAAATATTATAAAAGATCATTAAAACTTATCAAACTGTTATAAAATGGTCCTTAAACTTATCGAAATTTATCAATGTTTTATTACGTGTACTTTACCCTAATAAATATAGACATAATGCTAAAAATGCCCCTAACGTTTGACTGAATTGTCACTTTGGCCCCTATTCTTTTTTGAAGCAATTTTGCCCTCAAAGTTTCATTTTTGGTGAAAATGGACTATCTGCGGATGAAAATTGTTAGTCAACTGGCGATAAACAACTTGAAATAACTTGGCAGAATAACACATGAGAAGAAAAAATATTTTATATTTTATACAATTTTATAAAATTATTTTTTGATTGATGTGTCATTATGTAAAGTCAATATATTTGTCTATATGGCACTGCTATCGCAACGTGCACTGCCATGTAGGTTTGTCATATCATTTCAAGTCATTTATCGTTGGTTGACTAACAGTTTTCATCCACAGAAGGGCCATTTTGACCCAAAATGAAACATTGAGGGCTAAATTACTTTAAAAAATAAGGGTCAAATGACAATTCAGTTAAACGTTAAGGGCATTTTTTGGCATTATACCATAAATATACAACTACATCAACATGTGGCAACGACTTGTATGCAAAAAGACTTTTGTGTTTTTCGATCATGACTCTCAAGTCTTCGATTAATCAACCAATTAAATTTTGAGTTATGGAACGAGTCTTATCTGGCAGTTAGCCATGTCTCACTGGCAACCAGTCACTGAGTCATCCGAGTTTGACCATTCTTACACCGTCCATCCCATAAAGATAAGGTACAAAGAAAGAGGAAAGCAAGATTTTGAACTAGCTTCTCACTGCAGCCCCTCTACCAGCGAAAGTATTTGATAGACTTTCTAAACTACAAGAATTAGGCTCGGAGGAGAATCATCTTTCTGGTAAAACTTCAAATAGTTTATTAAGTGCAAAGAGTTTGACATACTTGTCATTGAATATAATATAAAAAAATTTAAGTACGTCAACTCTTTGCACTTGAATAAACTATTTGAAATTCTACGGGAAATATGATTCTCATCTGAACTTAGTTCATGCAATTTAGAAGGACTATGAAATATTCCCGAGTTTCTTTGCTTCTGCTGCAACATTCTCTGCTTCCATATTCATCAAACTTTTATCAGATTATCCGACACAATTGATGTTGTGATGTTTGTTGCGCGTAATAAGTGCTACGCAATTGTACAAGTATACACGTTGCAAGTTATAGTATAAAAGATATCGTCTCCACAGGGATTGGTGCCACTTCAAGAATCTAGTCTCTTGCACTGAAAAAAGTAAAAACACAAATAAAGGATTATAGGAGTTTTAACTAATAACTAATCTAGAAAGCAAATAAGTAAAAGGCGATGTAATTAAATGAGAGAGATAGGTCAGGTTATCGTGAGTTGAGGTGTGATAGCCGATTGGATCGTCTTGGTAAAAGAGTGCAAGGGCAACTCAGTTGCTGTGGCAACTTGCACAACGGGGTTGCCTTGGCAACTAATCGATGGTTGCCTGGGCGACTAGTTGGGCAACTACTTGGGCGTTTGTGCAGCAACCTTCAAGGTTCGGCAGAACATTCTTCAATGGTTTCTTTTTATCCCTAAGTCGAAACTCTAGTTACTTGTGCATGCCTTGATAATACATCCCTGTGTGAATCAAGGGTGAACAACAACCAATCTTGCGCTCCTCTTAGCCGTTGAAATCCTTAACTTATTCCTAAGCCGGATTAGTCTTCACCATCAATAGATTGAATAAAGATCATATTCATTCGTTTCTTGAATCTAACTCTCCCGATATTAGATAAATAGATGAAGTTACGAGATACTCTCCCAATTCACTCGCAAACAAGAATAAGAACCAAGAATGAATAAACCTTGAATAGAAAAGTGCAAACTCTTATTACCTAAACAAAATCCAATAGTTTCTCACAACCACAAAACACAATAACCGTAGCCAAATAGATTTAGTTCATGGCTAGGTTCCAAAGAAACACAAGATAAATAATCCCTAGCATGAACCTAATTGAACAAGAAAGAAAAAGATGAAGAATGAAGCTTGTCAAAATCTACTTGCCCTAGATGCTTGTCGAAAATTCTCTCCTCTTGCTCTTTGGAGTTGACGGCATGGCCTCTAATTTATAGGGCTAGGTCAAAGTCCTTCTTTGAGGAGAAAGTTAGGTTGGAGTTAAATTATCTTTAAAGAATATAATTCTTTATTATAATTTTATTCCTTCTAGAACTTCTCATATCTTCTTGGAATTTAATTCTTCTTTAATCTCTTCATGGAAATCAAACTCCTTTGGGATTTAGCTTTGCTCCACGTCATCTTGGGCTTGTCTAGCCATCAATTTCGACTACCATATCACCTTATTCTTTGTTGTCAATTGCCCTGGCAACTGGCTCGGCGTCTCCTTCATGCATTGCCCTGGCAACTAGCTCGGCATCTCCTTCATGCATTGCCCTGGCAACTAGCTCTAGCCTTGCTTTGGCAAGTGATCCTGTACATACACACAAAACACACCAAAGCAGCATCTTTTCCCACAAAAACTACCAAGTTATGTAATCAAGCTCAACGATGGAAGGAAACATGGATTAATGCATGAATGGCTAATTATGCAACTAATATGAGCCTAAGTCTAACAATAATATGAGTAAAAAGGGTAAGAAAAATAGTACTTTTGAACACTTACCAATGTTCACTTGTCTTAATATCTTGATTCCTATGTTTTGTTGCAAATGGTGTCTCACTCCCAAGCAGACATCTACTTCAAAAAAGGAAAGGTTTTTCTTCATGCTTAAAAAACTTTCTTTTATTTGATGAATCTTGGGATGAAGTTAATTTTGCGTTATTGCAAATGAGCAAGGTTTATTAGTCACATGTATTGTATTTCATGGTTTCATTTCATGGCCTTATTTGATGCCATTCTTCTTGCTATTTTAGTCCACCATGTAACAAATTTATATAATTTGTCTGACAAATCTTAAATCTAATTCTAATCTTACCTGGAGAGAAAGGGAAAAGGAGATTATAGGAGAAGAAAGTGGAATGTTTCTACAGAATAAAGATAAACAGTTTAGCCAACCGGCCAAACGTGCTTGATCATCATTTACCTCATTTAACAATGGGAAATTCCCAACTTACCTCATATGGTGTTTTTGTGTTTACTCTTAAATTGATAAAATCGATTAAATTTTTAATTTGAATCCTACCCATTTTCTTTCCTTAATCCAAAAGCTCTAGCTTTATTTAAAATATAAGAAGCATTATTGAAAATATTGAGAATAAGAAACACTATTGTAAACATTAAGAATCATACTGATTAAATTGTATATCAATTAGATCGATGAATACTAGAGAACGACAACTATTAGTGTAATACCCTTAACGTATACTCGTAAATCAAATATACATTAAAGATGTTACGGAGTCGTTTAAAGAAATCTTGACTTATAAATTTATTTGTACAAGTATTTACAAATTTTAGTTTGTAAATCTAACCCTTTCTCGGTTTTCTTGAAAACACAACCTATGTGCAGTTAGCTAGTTTCAACCTTGAATTAATTATTTTAAAATATATTTGGCAATTATTAAAAATAATAGTTCAATTCAGGGTGAAAACTAGATTCGTTATCTAGGCCCTTTCTTGAACTTTAAATTTTTTACGCGATTACCGATTATTCTTATTAGCAAAGTAATTATCCTTTCTACCTTAGCTTTATTCTGTTACAATGCTAATGCCTTATTTTGCTTTATCCATATACGATTCATCATCAAAACTGATTACTTATCTATCATTTAGTCTAATTTAATGCATCATACTCTACTAACAATTAAATAATTACATGCCCACTAGAGATTATCATAAGCTAGAATATCTTACTGATTTTTGCAGATTGAAGCTTGATCAGCATGTTCGACTCCTCTTCAAATCCTCCATCTTAATCTACGTGTGAAACAAACACACGCTAAGTACGAACTTAGTGAGACAAAACTTATAAATCAAAGTAAAACACTTTAATTTTAATAAAAATTTCATAATAAATAAAATACTGAATATAACATCTAAGAATTTAAAATCGTATAAAATGACTTATCGAAGTCGTTCCTCTGTCATGTAACCTGTAAAAATCAACATCTCATATATATATATATATATATATATATACAATACATGTTATATCAATACGATCCATTGTACTTTCAATTTCAATATAGCCCAATGTAAATATTAAGAACTTTAAAAAGTACTATTCTTTATTGCTTGCAGACACAATAAAGTGCCTATAACATATATGACACTTTAAAGTGCCGTTAACTTTATGATACACATTGAAGTGTCAATAACTTTATAATACTCTTAAAGTGTCATTAACTCGTAGAATGTCTTATATGGTTGATGGTGCCTTTAAACCAACTTATACGGTTGATGGTGCCTTTAAACCAACTAACCAACTTATATGATTGGTGATGCCTTTAAATCACCTAATCCATAATCGAGTAATATATTTTTACATTACCAAGGGCAACCTTAAAAACAATTCCTACAATTAAGGGCAAATAACACAATATCCATACATACGTCACGTAAAACATTTTATATTGGAGCAGTTCATACCCCAATATGCTTTATAATATTCATGATATACTGCCATAATCTGTAAATCATTAAAATAAAGTACCGCTAAAACCATATATACACTCACCTAGGCCATGTAATAGTATGCCTCACTAAATTCTACTCGATCTTTTCCTTTATAGTATCTTGAATCCTCTTTGATTCATGTTCGGCTTCATTAACCACATAAATATAAATAACACTTGTTAGATTCAAATCTAACAATACTTTCTTCATGCTATCAAAACTAATCATTCGAATATACAAAAATTTCCAAAACTTTTCCCTTCATTCCATATACTGTTCTAAATTCATTTTTGGTCCCTAATGACCATTTTGAACTTCAAATAATTCTTCCAAGCTTGATAATTAACATTAGATACAAAATATCTTAGTTCCCATTTTCTGGTAGCTTGCACTACCTTCAAAGAAATATTTATATAAAATAATATAAAACTCAGAATTCAATTCCGTTTGTTCTGAAATAAACTAGATTCAATAATATTTTCACCCATATAAATTAATAGCTCAAATTCAACTTGTACGATTTATGGCGAATTTTCAAAGTTAATTTCCAGTGCTGATTTCGGAACAGACTGCCATATTGTTTTCTGACCTTTCACCACTTAAAAATTCATATCTTTTTACTCGGAACTCGAAATCAGTTTCCATTTGTTGGAGGTGAAACTAGACAAACAAATCTTTACATCGGTATAAAATTCACCATCTAACCATTTTTGTAGAATTTATGGTGAATTTTCAAACTTACTGCCAAATCTAGTTTTCCTACACAACTGCCATAAATAACTTCAAACTTTATACTAATTTTTCCTTACTTTGCTATTTGTCAATTTAGTCCCATTATTTACTTTAAATCATCAACTTTTCACCTTCTTTATCAAATAATTATTCACAATAGTTTCTCCTAATTTTCCTTCTTAACCGAAATAGCTACTAAAATGCAAAGATAAGGATTTTAGCTTCTTAACTTTGCAATTTAGTCCTCAAATCAAAATTACTATCTTAATTCCATCATTATAACTAAAAATCAGATTAAATCATTCTCTAAAACCTCATTTCCGAATTGGTCACTTAACTTTGACAATTTGTCAAAATAGTCACTAACTCGATTTAACATCGGTTTTGCATTCTAACTTCAATTTCATATCTTCAACATCCATAATAACATAAATACACACCAATTCCATAAAAATCAGATTTAGTCTTTCAACTTTTAAACTTACTGAATTGGTCCCTAAACATTTAAATTAGGGTTTTGCTTCCAAACAACAAATCAAGCTTACTAGATCATTTATCCAACATCACAAACCCTAAATCAAACTTGAATCCATAAACCCTAATCATATTCATAATAATCAAAACATGTAGAGTTTAAATCCCAACTCAATAACATGATTTTAACACCACAAAAGCTTGATTTCAACTTGAATTTCAACATGGAATCATAAAATCTCAAAACCCCCAATTGAGTCCATAAACCCTAATTTCTTCTCATACAAAATTCTCACCAGTCAAGCATGTTTTCCACAAATTATTTACACCAAAAGTTAGAGCTTGATGAGTAGAACAACTTTGTAGTTCGAAAGATTACATGAAAATCTTGAATCGAACTTAGAAAATTTTTCTCTCTTCTCCCCTCTCAAATTTCGAATTTTTGGGATGAAGAATTGTCTTCATCTTTGTTATTTCATCCAATTAAGCCACTTGTAAAGTATAAATGAATTTTAAATTCATTTAAATAGTGAAATTACTAAAATGCCCTTTTCATCGAATGGCCAAGATTTAATCTCATCAAAACTCAATGACCAAGATCAAATCCATGTGTAATTGGCCTTTCAAAATTTCCCTTAAAGTTTCAAAATATTTCAAAAATGCCATTCATGGCAAATGTCCAATTTGCCCTCCAACAAGTCTTGAAAATTGCCATTCCATTAAAATTAAACCAAATTGGTTCCAATCCAACCGGCCATGTCCCAAAATATCTTATATTTTTATTTGACATTTATTCGATCCAAATATTCGAATTTCACTCAATACGATTTCTAAATTTTCTTCCTACGAACTTTAAAGCTTTATAACCATTATTATAAGTTTCGTACGAAAAATCCGGGTAACACGAAAGTGTCACTCTTGGGGGTGAAATATTCATTTACGGGGTTAACTTACATAACTTTTGGAAATTACACTTTGGTCCTTGAACTTTCCTAGAGTTTATATTTTGGCCACAAAACTTTCAAAATTTTCATTTTGGTCACTAAACTTCAATTCCCATTTCAATTTTCCTCAGATTTTTACAAACTTTGAAAATACCCAATACAACTCACTATCTATCACATGATACTTTTAAACCTTAAAAATTTCCTTTCATAAAGACTTAGACTGAAATTTCTTAACTCAGACTATTATTCCGATAATTATTGAAAATCTTCATAACGTAAGGTTTCTCGTAGAAAGCCTTTATTTGAAATCCATACGAATATTTTCTACTTTTATTGAGTCCAAAATATTAATCAGAAACACTTTTATGGGACCTTCCCAAATGTCATCCATCTTTGTATTTCCTTGGCCTGAACACGCTTAACAAATTCATTTGATCCAAATTCGGTACCTTTTTCTGCATATTAATTCTTAAAACTGATATCAAGGTACTTATTTCGATCCGATTCACTCTTCTATTGAATAAAATTACTTGTTGGGGAAATTTACACTTTAGTCCCCCAAACTTTTCCAATGTTTATACTTTAACCCCATAAAGTTTCAAAATTTACAATTTAATCACTAGCCAAAATTTGGGATATTACAATCAGATAGTTGATAATTGATAGCATGTTTGTTGACTGGTTGTATAAAAATGTTTTGTAAAATTAACTAATAATTTATAATTGTTTACTTATTTAAACAAATAAAATGACATATAATAACATGAATATATCAATATTTGTCACATATATTTGAAGGCAAAACAATTATTTAAATTATATATAAAAATATGTTTTACTTCAAAAGCTATGTAAGTTATTCAAATTCAGACTATTTAGTGAACACTCTTTGTAATTATGAATGATAAAAGAGACTTCACAACTCTTATATTTAATCTTCTATGCCGAAAACATTATTCCTAGTAATTTTTAAATTTTAAAGGATTCATCCCAACCCATTTTATAATCATTTGTTTACCAACAATTGAATTAATAAATTTAATTGATTAATCCTCTAAAAATAATACAAAATCTAATTTAGCTAAAAATTTCATTCACCAAACAAGTACTAAACTTTTTATTAGATTTTTGTTCATTTTTATCTATGGTTTTTTTATAAATATAATTTTAATTAGTTTTTATTTTTTAAACAGTTAAAATTAATTATCGAGCAGGTTTCATATTAAAAGTTAAACTGATTTAGAGGGTCTCATTCAGAGACCCCTTATGAATGTTTCGTAATTTTTTGTCTTTATTATTATGTATACTATTTTCTTTTGACTAAAATTAGAGAAATTTTTAATAAAGTACTTGGTAATATATTATTATCTATAAAAAAATAATACAGCTAAAGTTACCAACCACTAGATAACTCTGCTGTATTGTTAAGTATTAAATTTACAATTGAAATGGTACAAAATAGGTTTAAAAAACTTACAATTACATGTGGGCAGTGATGATCCGAGAGAGGTTGGAGGAGAAATTATTAAATGAATTCAATTTATTTTGTTATTTATAGTTTATCTAATAATATTCACCCTATTAGGATAATTTTCAAGTAATTACCTATTTTTTAGTTATATATAAAAAGAAGTGAAAAATTACTTTAAAAAAATGACATAAAAAAATATTATTAAATAAGTGAGACTGACCTATTTAATAATTTTTTTGGGTTAGAGGTACAGTCATCCCCTAAAATCTTGACTCTCAAGTCATCGAACAAGTCTTATCAAGCATTTAACAGGGCACCGCTCATTGAGTCATCCGAGTTTGACCATTCCTACGTCATCCAACCCTTAAAATAAGCTACAAAGAAAGAGGAAAGCAAGATTTTGAACTAGTTTTTTTCCGAGGAAAAGAATGGAACGAGTTTGGTTCTTGCCTTATGTGGCCATTATCTTGCTTCTGCTTGCTTCTTCTCCAACTTCCTCTACTTCCAGTTCTGGTATTCATCCAACTTTGTCGGATTATCCGACAGATTAGATAATGTGATGTTCACTTTGTCCTAATATCTTGATTTCCTGTGGTTTGAAAATGC
This sequence comes from Hibiscus mutabilis, assembly GCA_019671005.1. NCBI lineage: Eukaryota > Viridiplantae > Streptophyta > Magnoliopsida > Malvales > Malvaceae > Hibiscus > Hibiscus mutabilis. Next base: position 3,416,213 of record CM033743.1, read on the forward strand.
AGATGGAGTCTGGCTCTCAACTTCTCTGGGTTCTGCAAGCAGGCATCTGCTTCAGGCAAAGAAAGGTTTTCCGTTTTCATTATGCTTTAAAAACTTTCATGAATTTTCTTCAGAAAATGTATACAGATCGTGTCAGAATTCACGAATCAAAGACTTTTTAGTAGACAAATAAACTGAAACATGTTTTGGATCTTGGGATTCTGATCAAAATCATGTCTTGGTATGGCAGCTTGTCCTATTCAGTTGGAATTCCTGAACTACACGATCATCACGAGCCAATGCAAAGCACCCAAATACCCAGCAAACCGGTGCTGTGCGGCGTTCAAGAAATTCGCCTGCCCTTACGCAAAAGAGATCAATGATGTGACAACCGACTGTGCTTTGACCATGTTCAGCTACATCAACCTTTACGGAAAATATCCGCCTGGTCTTTTCGCTAGCGAGTGCAGGGAGGGGAAGGTAGGCCTCAAGTGCCCGGATTCTCCGCCCTCCGCAGATACAAATATCGCTAATTAATGTAATCATTTGCAGTGGCTAAAACTAGACGGGTCTACTTATGATCACCAATCTGCTGTTAAAAATGGTGGTTCCTATATCAATAACTTTGTTTGGTTTTAAGGGCTTCTTGTGTGATTCTAGGAGTTGATGTTTGTTGCTATTTCGTTAATAAAATAATGACAAGAGTGGAGCACAAACTTTTGGCTTTTAGATATAAGATTATTAAGGCAAAAATACGGACGGAACTAAAATTTAAGATGAGGCTAAAACATAAAGTTTAAAAGATTAAGGGGTAAATTTATAATTATTTTAATTTTATAAAAAAATAATAAAGAATTAAAAAGTAAAAAAAAAAATCTCCTGCTGAGGCAGCAGCACCTCCCATCAGCTAAAAAATAAATTGATAATTTTCAGAGTACACAGATTTAATCTAGTGTAAAAAAATTCAAAGGTTTAATTATTTTTTTTGAACTTAGGGCGTAAGTCATACTTAGCCAATTATTAAAAGGAAAAATATTTTATATATTGACGGTAGAAATTTTTTTTATAGGTGTCTAATTTTTAGGGTTTAAGGTTAAGATTTTATTGTTCATGATTAAATTTTAATGTTTGAGAATAGATTTTATGTTTTAAAGTTTAGGGTTTAAAATTGAAAGATTAAGATTTAGGGCCCTAAAAGAGATACATAACAACTTTAGAAGCCTGCTTATGAAAAAAAACTTAATTACTAATTTTTATTTATTCAAAATCGAGAGCTAAAATGGAGTTTAAATTAAATCTTAAATCTTAATTGCTAATTATTTTTTAAAAAAAATAAATGAAAAAAGTGAAATCCAATGACATGTTTGTAAAAAGAATCGTGAATTTACCTTATAATTTTCCATTTCGAGAGTTGAATCTTAACAATCATGTTTAATTGTTCTATTTAAAAATTAAATAATATAATTAGAGATCTTCAATTATATTCAAACAAGACTTACAAACTACAATGATTGACTAAATATATTACATATTATATTTTAATAATTACTTATAATTACATCCAAATCCAGTTATTATACAACTTTCTATATACATCACCAGAATCTACCAATCCACTTGAATTTTATCTTCAGAATAATGGAAATAAAAAAAGGTGCCTTGGGTCTGGCTCAAGAAATTAAATGGGCCTAAATTTGGCATCATCCTAAGATTCGAACTTATTCATATTCCACACATAACTACAATATTATATCACATGATGTGCTCATATGTTGTCTTCATGTCGTCGTGTAAAGCAAACCCCACAAAGCATATGTTGTCATATTAACGATACATTTGAGTCATTCACCAAATAAATGTTTTACCCCCCACACACACACACATATATATATATATATATTATATGCAAACGACCATCAACCCAAATCTCATACATTTCTTGCTCATTTCCCTTTTTTTCATTGATTTTGAAAAATGAATTTGGATGTTTTGCCATACGATTGTTTTGCACACATTCTTTCACTTACTTCACCTGTTGATGCATGTCGAATCTCGGTCGTTTCTTTATCGATTCGAATTTCGGCTAATTTGGACAATGTTTGGGAAAAAATTTTACCATCGGATTATCGAAAAATTCTCTCCAGGCTGCGACATCCTTTGATTTACTCGTCCAAGAAAGAGTTATTCCTCAGGTTATGTAACCCACATCTAATTGATGGAGGCGATAAGGTAAATCGATTTTAATTTTAATAAATGCAAATTTTTAGAGTTAAGATTTAAATTCAGCTCATACTCTCGATAGTTGAATATGAGATAAATAGTTCATTTAGGAAAAGAAAGAATATGAAAACTAAGCCATTTATATAATATGATCAATGTGACATGTTTAATATAATTTTTTTATGTTATCGATAGTTTTAATGTCTTGGTGGTTAAGTAACATTGAACATGATGTGCTTATATGTTGTCTTTGTGTTTAAATCCATTTCACTTAACTGAAATGTGTTATCGATAGTTTCATTGTCTTAATGGCCATCTAAAGTTTGAACTTTGCATTCTCCCCCAATTATCAAAAAAAAATTTATGCTATGTTTATATTACTTAAACCGGTATACAAATATGAAGATAACTAAATCAACTACTTTAATATTAAAGTAGCTAATTTACCTTCATAATTTGTGTTATATTTATTTTCTCTAGTTTACTAAAGTAGCTAATTTTCCAAGAAAAGCTTACTATATGTTTGTTCACACCATAGATACATTGGTGTAAGCAAATATATATGAGCACTTTTATTATTTCATAAATTTTAAGTCAAATAAAATTATTAATAATAATAAATAGTTTTATCAAGGTTGTTTTTGTGTGCACAGGTGGTGGATCAAATATAAGTTTTTTTTAATAAAAAAATTATATTTGTTCCACAACCTGTGGACGCAAAACATGACCTTGGAAAACTGTTCTATGCCCATAGTCAACTCATATGAGAGATTCATGACTTATTACTATGGATCAACAATCATGATTTCTCAACTTGGATGGCCATCGATGAAGTTACAGAGGCATACTTATAGAATATGTATTTAAATTTAAAGTAAATTACCTATTTGATATCTCATTTAATTTTTGTGTTTCTGTTTTGGTTACTCCAACTATTTTTTTGGCAGAATGTTACTTAATGTTACGTTTTATTTTTATTTTGATACCTTACCGTTAAAAATTGACAACAACTGACGTGACATTTTTTATTAGGAGAGAAAATAAAAAATATTAAAATGTCACGCCAACTTTGCTTAATTTTAACAGCGGTGTACCAAAATAGAAACAAAATATAACGTTAGGTACTATTTTGTCTAAAAGATAATTGGGTGACCAAAACCGAAACACGATGACAGATGAGGTATTTTTAAGAGTAATTTACCCTTAGATTTAAACAAAATCCGGAGCTTAATTTAATTGGTCCACACTACTAATAAATAGATTCAAACTCGACTTAAGTAACAATCCTTCACCTATCCCTAAACTATGGCCTCGATGGTAATATTCTTGAACACTCTGCATGCGTGCATATGTTAATGTGAGAGAGAACATAATGTACGAGTAATTTTGCAACATTGGACAGACATTTTCATTAGAGAAGTCAACAGGTAAAAAGCGTTACATGTTGAGTGCAAGGGAGTTGGACATTACATGGGCCGACAACCCTCTCTTCTGGTCCTGGAAACCTTTCCCAACATCAAGGTCTCACATTTATTCATTTCCCATCTTCAATATTTCCATTTTTATACAATATATACATAAGTTGTTTATATGTATATAACTTTTCGTTCACAGATTCCATGAAGTTGCAGAACTCAAAACCATATGGTGGCTTGAAATCCAAGGCAAGATCAATTCTCGTATGCTGTCTCCGACAACAACCTACGAGTCTTATCTCATTGTGAAGTTCGTCGACTGAGCATACGGGTTAGATTTTTTGCCATCAAAAGTATCCGTCGAAGTCGGAGGTGTGAAATCAGAAGCGAATGTTTATCTACGACGGTACGAAAGTAGGAAACAATGTTTAGAAACTATGTGGTTTTCGAACCGGGTCGAATTAGTTCTAAGATCAATGTCGTTTAGAGGGATAATGGAGGAAAGGGTTCCATGCAAACGTGAAGATGGGTGGATTGAAATTGAATTGGGGAGCTTTTATAATGAGGGTGGTGATGATTTGGAAGTGAAGATGTCATTAAAGGAAGTCGACGGAACGCACCTTAAAGGAGGGCTAGTTGTTGAAGGGATTGAGCTTAGGCCAAAGAAGTTGTGAACTTTGTTTATGATTTTGTCCAATTAATTTGGTTTTTAAGTCCTATGGAAAATTGTGGATTAAATATTAGTTCATTTTATATCGTTTTTATTATAACATTCATAAATAATTTCGTGAGTAAGATTTCATAACATAACCTCTAATTTAAGAGTTAAGGTTTATAAATAATTTAGGCATAAAGATTTTATTTCTTTTTTTTTTCTATTTTTTTCTTACGACACTAAACTTTAATTTGCGGTTGTTGGTGGTCATTAGTAGTTCGATTCTCTTCTGCGGTTAATTTGTTGATGCAGACAAATCTGTTTCGCAAAGCAGCCTGCAAGATTGTTGGTTTCGCTCATCACTCCTACTTCGATCCTTAAGCGTGTAGGTGGCTAGAGACGAGGAGTTTTACTTTCTGCTTCTTTTTTCCAGTGTTTCATCTCATCCATATCGTTGTAGCTCAGTGGACATGTTTTACTGGCCTAATATTTCGTTTTATAATTTTTTTTACCATGTTTTTTGTAATTCCTTTTTGTTTTATTATTTTTTCTTACATTATCATTTTTTAAGAATGTTTTTTTTTTACTTTTTAATAAATTCAACTGACATATTATTTAAATTTAAATAACAATTTAGGCATAGTATAGCTATCGAGAATTAAGATGGTTTTCGCATAGGCTTGGGCTTTACTTAGTCATCAATACACTGATCCGTGGGCCTACTAGTTCCAAAGCCCAAGCGGTGGCAAGGTGCTTCATTGAATTGTGCGGCGGATGGCTTGAACTTGGTGCTTGTAATAATAGCTGGTGTGAAAGTAACATCGCCTGTCTTGACCAGCAAGCGCCAAATGGAGAAGAATATATTAGGGATGGGATCTTAAAAGAAAGCATAACTTGGTCAGGGGAAAAGCATAAAACCAAGCTCGTTTCATAACTCAATTACGACATCTCCTTCATTACTAAGCAAACAATCCCTCAATTCTTCGCATATAAAAGTTCACCTTCTCTGTAAAAAGGGGGGAAAAAAAGAAAGACAAATTCCCATCCCTGCAGCTTTCTCTCCTCAGAAATGGCCTTTGCCAATTTCCTTCTCACAATTCTCTTACTCTTACCTTCCTTCCAAGCTTTACCTGATGTTAACCAAAACTTAAACACTCAACCTTTCATCGCACAAGCCTGTTTAGGCATTGAAAACAATAATTTATGCCTCTCAAATATTCAAACCGAGCTTCAAAAGTTAGGGCCTCAAACCCCATCCTCGGTTCTGCATGCTGCACTGACGACCACGCTTAATGAAGCAAGACGAGCCATTGAAACCATGACCACGTTCACCGGTTTGTCCGCGAGTTATCGTGAACAAATGGCCGTCGAAGATTGCAAGGAACTCCTCGATTTCTCCGTGTCTGAATTGGCCTGGTCTTTAGCCGAGATGAGAAAGATTCGTGATGGTGGTAATAGTGCTGAATATGAAGGGAACCTCAAGGCTTGGTTAAGTGCTGCGTTGAGTAACCAAGACACCTGCCTCGAAGGCTTCGAAGGCACGGACCGACACCTCGAGAGCTTCATCCGAGGCAGCGTGAAACAAGTTACGCAACTCATCGGCAATGTTTTGGCTATGTACACTCAGTTACATAGCTTGCCTTTCCGACCGCCTCGCAATACCACTTCCATGAATGCAGGCTCGGAGTTTCCGGAATGGATAACCAACGGCGATCAAGAGCTTCTACGGACTCATTCGCGTCACATGCACGCTGATGCCGTCGTGTCGCTAGACGGGAGCGGACGTTATCGAACGATAACCGATGCCATCGACGGAGCTCCGAGTCATAGTAACCGGAGGTACGTCATTTACGTGAAGAAGGGAGTTTACAAGGAGAACATTGACATGAAGAAGAAGAAAACCAATATTATGCTTGTCGGAGATGGAATCGGACAAACTATTGTTACAGCGGACCGGAATTTCTTGCAAGGATGGACCACGTTCCGAACTGCAACCGTTGGTACGTACCATACTAATTATCTGCAATTAATCAGGTTCGATTCTTTTTTTAATGGTATTTAAAAGCATTGAATTAGTCTAATTACATGAACCATAGGCTAAATGAAGCATTATTTTTATAAAGTGAGATTCCATTTTTGAATGCACACGCTTCATTTAGTAATATTCCTTGTGCTTTGATCTTGCAGCTGTTTCTGGAAAGGGATTCATAGCAAGAGACATCACGTTTCGAAACACGGCCGGACCTGCGAAGCACCAGGCCGTCGCTCTCCGAGTCGATTCCGATCAATCGGCTTTCTTCCGTTGCAGCATAGAAGGTTATCAGGACACCCTCTACATTCACTCCCTCCGCCAATTCTACCGTGAGTGCAACATTTATGGCACCATAGACTTCATTTTTGGCAACGGTGCAGCTGTTCTCCAGAACTGCAAGATATTCACCCGAGTCCCTTTACCACTCCAGAAGGTGACAATCACCGCTCAGGGTCGGAAAGACCCGAACCAGAACACCGGGTTTTCAATCCAGAACAGTTACATTCTAGCCACTCAACCGACTTATCTAGGGAGGCCGTGGAAGCCGTATTCGAGGACGGTTTATTTGAACACCTACATGAGTGGCCTGGTGCAGCCTAGAGGGTGGCTCGAGTGGTACGGCAACTTTGCCCTGAACACACTTTGGTATGGCGAGTATAGGAACTATGGCCCTGGTGCTTCGTTGTCCGGACGAGTTCAATGGCCTGGTTACCACATTATCCGAGATGCTTCCACCGCAGGTTACTTCACCGTTGGGAGGTTCATTAACGGCCGGTCGTGGTTGCCGGCAACCGGGATCAAATTCACCGAAGGTCTGACCAACTAGATGATTATCTATTTATATGTATGGTGTTATAGTAATTTTTTGGGTCTGTATTGATTGATTACCCGTATATTTACGTGAAGATCAGATTTCTGGCAGCTTCACTACGTATGATCCATTACATTTGATTTGTAGTAGTTATTTGATACTATAACTTTGTTTTCAGTACTTGTAAGTTCATTTGTGGACAGAAATAATAAAATTCCATAAATTTCAACAAGCTAATACGTGTATACATGTACATTTATTATCGTAATTTTATATATTCGAATCATATTTTTTATTATATTTTTCAAATCATATAATTATATTAAAAAGGTGTTCACATCACACGAAATCTTTTATCAAAACATAAGATTTGTGTTTCTTTAGGGATGACATACCATCTATAACAAATACTTCAGCTCCACAATTCACATAATTTAACGTTAATATTAGAAACAGAAGAGATTGATTTATATAGAATTGATTTGAATTTGACATAAAAAAGAGATTTTCATAAAAACAAAAAAAGGATATAAAATTTAGATTGAACACCATTTGGAAACATAGTTTCATTAACAATAAGTAAACTCAAGAGTAAAACAAAATAAAAGGTTCTTATTTATACATTTAAATCTGAAAAATTTTTTATTCTCATTTATTCGACTACTCCGTGGACATCCAAATTCGTTAAAACTCATTAATAATCTCACCCTAACCTTATAATTAAAATTATTTAAAACTCAAACGCCTATTAAATTATTTATATATATATATATATTATATTTTAATCTTTATTTTCAAATAATTGGAGTCAAATACCAACCAGGCTTCAAACATGAAATCCATAAATATAAAAACCTTAAATCTTTTTCTTTCAAATTCCTCACAAATGTTTTCCCATACCACCATTTATTGCCAAATTTCCAAATTAGATAATAAATATCCATAAAAGTTTTAAAATACAACAAACCCTAATTCCTAAATTAAAAGGATAATTCCCAAATTAAAACCCTTAGTACGCTGGGTGAATTCTTAATACTCTTCTCTTTTAGTAATATATTCACACATTTAGGATTCCTTTGAACTACTTTTTTTCTTTTATAATATGAATACATACTATAGGGAAGTAAGTGACAATCATAGAAAATATTTGTATTTTTACTACTCAAGACAACTCATGGAAAAATATTAATGGCCTCTGCTTCCTTCATCAAAACCCAAAACAAAGGAACATATGTACTAACCTTCATTACAAACCCCAAAACTTGATCCTAAACTTTGGTGCCTTGTTTGGATCTATTTTTTTCAAAGAAAGAGTGGAATTTCATTAAGAAAATGGTAAAGCTTTATACTAGGGTTTTTGTTTGGGTTGGAAAGAAATTAAATGTTGTAGAATGGATGATTGTAACTTTAAACTTGGTGTCGTAACGGGCTTCCCAACCTCCACCCAAAAACTGATCTTTGAATTTAGATTTTCCCTCTTTTTAAATCATAAAAATAAAAATGAGGATCACAATTTAAAAACCTTGCTTTACCTTAAATTTAAAACATAGTAATAAAACATCAAAAGAACAATGGTGGCCCATACAAAATATAAAGAAAAATGAATACATTGCCCTACAAATCTAATCCACCCATATTTACTAAAATCCCTGCATATGGCCGCAAACACACAAACAACCTAATAAAGCTAAGGCCTTAATGACAATTTCACACTGGCTAAAAAAACATTGGATACACCTATATTCTACTAACTTCCTCCCTTACATAAACATAAGCATGTTTTTCAACAATGAAGATTACAAAATCATGAATATAAATTCCATGGTCGACGCCTAAATTTGTGTGATAAAACATTTATTCAATTATTAGTAAATAAAAGAGAATTTGGGTAAAACGATTATGTAACAATAAAAGATTACTATCGTTAACACTTGATCAAAGATTTGAAAACAAAACAATATATATATATATATGAAAAAATAATTTAATCAAAATTTCCTATTTGACATTAATTATTAATTGTATGTTGAATGGTAATCTTTACATCATTAATTTAATGGTGTTTAAGCTTCTTAATTTATCCATCAACCAAATTATAGATCCATCCTTTAAATTTTAACCGTTTAAAAATAATATTTAAAGCTATATAAATGAGAAACCATGTGAAACTAGCTTACATAATTCTTCTTTTTATTCTATTTTATTCATATAAACCCATGTTCATTTTAAAACATTAAAAAAGGAATAGTATAAAACTTGTAAAAATTTATCTTATAAATAATCCACTGATTAATAATTTGAATAGTATATTTAAGAAATTGTTTTTATGGGCATCTTAAAATATATATAATTGGATACGTTTTAAAATTCAACAAACAAATAAAGTTGTAGAATTGTTTCAAAATTATTTTATTAAAAATAAAACCTACAAGTAAATATTTCATTTTTTTTACTTTTTTTGTTTCTCAACAAAAATACAATTTTCTGATACAGAGGTACAGTAGACTTATAGAAGTTCAAAGAATTTTTTTAATAAATAAATTGTAATCTTTACAACTTATTTTCATATCCTCCATTCGTATTTTAAACCAAATTATTTAAAATGGTAGATTCTCCAAGTTTAATAAATAGTTTATTAACAAGCAAAATGAGATTCAAAAAACCTAATTTTATTTTAACACTAACTTGACTGAGAGATGAGACATCTAAAAAGAGTGCAAAGAACAATTTTGGATTTCTTAAAAACAGAAAGTATTATATAATGCCCACCCCTTGCTTTTGTTAAAATGTCCTTCCAACAATATCTCGACTCATCTTTAAAATGCTCAAGGCCTATTTTTTGAACACAAAAAGTAAATCAAACTGATTCAAAAAACATATGAATAGTTTATTTTCAAATCCTGCAAATTTGAAAACTTGCTCAGCAGCTTGAAGATTATTCAAAAAATCCAGAAACCCACAAACTGGTATTGAATCATCATATGGAAGTTTATTTTGTTGCTTTTTATGAAACCAAAGAGAATATCGCAAAATCATGGATTTTGCCAGTAACACTTTCAAAAGACATTACAAGTTGGTATTTGAATCTAATTATTTGCAAATAAAATTATACTATTTGTCATATGAAAATAAAACGAATTGAAATTGTATTCCAAACCAACATGTTGAGTCACCAATGATTTTTAATTTATTTTAATTTAAACCTGTGCTTTACGTCTCTCGTAGTGATCGCGAATTCTGTTTATGCGTAGCGTGTTCCCCAGCGCCTTTAAATTTTAACTTGGGAAGCTAAAAATAATATTTAAAGTTATATAAATGAGAAACCATGCGGCTTCTCTAAAGCTTGAAATCAATTTCAACCTCGGTCATTTTAAACCAACACTTATCTTTATTAAAACTTGAAAATAAAATATAAAAACAAACAAAAAAAAGGTTCCGATAATAAACATGTTTAAAAAAAATATATCTTATAAATATAACTATAATTAGATAATTGAGTTTAAGGGTTAAGATGACAAGAACAATGGTGGCCTTTTTTTTGGATTGTTGTTGTTGGGATCAAATTTAAAAAGGATCAAATTTTTGTTCTATTTTTTTGCTTTTAAAAAATATATTCCAAAATATCTAAGAACAAAAAATTTTTAAAATTATATGGACTAAAAAATTTCAGTTTTTATTTTTGAAACAACATAAAAAGTAACTCAAGAAAAATTTAATTCTAAAAAAATACACATGTTGTTCCTTATATATGATCACAGTAATCAAACTTTGCTTTTTTTATTTTCAAGATAATATTACCAAAATTATGAATCCAGTTCATTTATCTTTATAATTTTTGTATGAACAGAATAAATAAACGATAATCAAGGCTAAAATACAGAATTTGTTTCTTTTATTTAAAATTGTTTATTTTCAAATTTTTTTATGAATAATAGTTTTTTGTATAAAAATTTATAACTTATGGTGTATAAAAATCTATTTAGTTGTGTTTAATTATTTATAAAATAATGCTCAATCATCCTTTATTTTATATTATAATAGAAAATAATTTTAAAGTTAAATTTTTAATACCCTATAAATTGGTTAAATTCCAAAACACTAAAACAAGTAAAACTAAAAAAATCGCGTATATTGTTATTGGTTTATAATCATATATGTATATTTAAATTTTTATATATTTGATTAATTCATTTTTATAAACCCTATAGGTAGGATAATATATCAAAAAAATTGAGGGGTTCGACTCGAACTTAAAAACGAATCAACCAATTACTTAAAATTTTGAGTTATTATAATTTTTATTTTATAACTCAAACTTTATTTGAAATTTTTTTGAGTTGAGTCCACTTAAAACGATTAGATTTTTTTGCTTCGAGTAAAGTCGGATAATTTAATAAAAATTTTGAGTTATTATAATTTTTATTTTATAATTCAAACTTTATTTGAAATTTTTTCGAGTTGAGTCAACTCAAAACGATTAAATTTTTTTGCTTCGAGTAAAGTCAGATAATTTAATTTTTTGAGACGAATAAAGTTTTGTCCACCCATAATCGGAGTCTCTAAGAACACGAAAGAATTATTATTTTAATATTTCATTTTAAGTACTTTTAATCTTCAACAACTTGCATGTGTGTGCATTCATGCAAAACGAAATCCAGAACCTGCAACAAAAGTTACAATAGTTTGCACTTGCAGGCAGCACAATAAATCAAAAGAGAGGTGGATTCAGAGTTTCCAAAGAGATTCGCTGCCATGTTTTTGTTCTTCCAAGGAGGACCCCCCCCCCCAAAAAAAAAAAAGACTTTTAGGCTTTAGCATGTGACAAAATCCTTGTTCAATGTATGTCTGGACATTTTTGCAGAAGCTTCGAAATGTGTGCATTTCGTGTCTGAATAGTACACCCCCAAAAGCTTTCATCATTTCATAGTTGTTACCATTGCTTGCATTTTAAGGTTCTGCAAAACAAGTAAAAAATCTTCAATTTTCCATCTCTTCACCTTATTCCAATTCCCAACATTCATTTGGATTATCCTGATGAAGCCCAGGTGCTGCCATTTTTCTAGCAGAAAACACTCATATTAAGCCTTTGACTGCCATTTTTATATAACTACTTGCGCCATCTTTGCTTTGCTTTTGTTTCTTTGAGAAATGGGACAGTCGAACCGAGCGTGTGTTTTCTCTTCAGCACCAAACTTCCTTTACATGCTCCGTACAGCACTCTTCCCCAAGTCAACAACGCAAAGTACAATCCCTTTGCATCATAATCCTGTTCTATTGGTCAAAACCTACACTCATTTCTTCTTTAAAAGTAAATTTGCAGCTTAGATACCAAATACCCTAAACCAAAACAGGAAATGCTGATTATTTTTTCTAAATTACTTTCATCGATTTCGTGCAATATATACATACAAAATTGACAAAGAGAACATAGAAGGATCTAACTGTTCATTTCTTAGATGTTGTGAACTGAATATAGAAAGTACAGAACTCATGATCTAATACTCATATATAAGGGCCATGCACATATGCATGTTATAAGAATATCTACCCTGTAAATTCATGGTGAACTTGGGTGCCTATAACCAATCTAACAGCAGCTTCCTTTAGGACCCGAATAATCTATAAATACATACATATTACCTTGTACTAATCATTTTCACAGGCGAGTTGCTCTTGCAATGAAGACTACGTGAGAGACTGAGAAAAAAGATGAGGAACTCATGGTGGAGAAGGGGAGCACGTGCAAAGTTCACTTAGGATAACCTGGGAAGATTGCTAAACATGTAAATTTGCACGTGCCCTGCTTCTCCAACAAGAGATACTCACCCCGAAAGCCATAAAAAGAGAAGATTTTCAGTTTATGAGTTGAGTGAGAAAGTAAAGCAAGTGTAATGCATTTATATACACATTTCTCCAGAGAGAGAGAGAAGAAAAGGGTGTAAAATGAGTTACTGAGAGATTGAGTCTAGAAGTGGGCATCCTTTAAAGACATCATATCTGCGAATTGGAGATCTAATCTAATTGATTTGTATATTTAAATTATGAGAATTTCAAGATGAAAATGATACAAACCATCATAATAATGCCTTATAACATGACGACCACCAAAGCTGTGGGGTCCTACACTTGTTGGAATTTCCAAAGCGATGAAAATGGTGTAGAGAATGGACTGTTTCCTTCATTTTTTTAACAGACATGACCTTGGATTTGACATAACTCCCAGTAAATCTTATTCTTACTGGTTTTGTAATTTCTTTCTGCCGCCAAATACCAGGAAAACCCAGTTCTTTTTGTCCAAAATTTGCTCATCATGTCATCACAAATCTGTATTGAAACTTTAAAATTCTTGATCTCATCATCAGTTAACTTGTTAGCCTAAACTTGAGTCTCCAAATCTTTGTTTAAATAAAAACAAGTCCTGTCTATTTAACTCACTGTCAAAGCTGGAGTTTAGTTTGCTGGTTTTGGCATTGCATGGGAGACACGGGTGGAAAGAAGGGTCCTTTTCTCTCTACCTGGAATCCTCTTTCTCATTAATTCATTTCCAGATGCTTAACGTGTGAAGTTAGATAGTAGTATTAAACTCTTCCCCTCTTTTCCATAGAATTTGTATATATTATAATACTAGGCCCCTTCGGCAACGATTCTTGAATTGTTGAGACAGAACACTCCTTTGACATTGTTTCTCCGTTTGGCGCTCTAACATGTTTAAATTTTGTACAAAGGGGACTGCAGAAAAAAAACATTGCAGAGATGGAAAACATGAACACGGAAATGCAAATAAGTGAAATTTCTTCATTAACAACATGATTTAACAAATATGGGAATGTGTTGCAATCAAACTTCAATATGTATGCAACCGCAATTTAAATCCGAGTATTGTTGACCGAAATGAATGTGATCGAATACTCAAATGCATCTCTGGATTGTGAAATTTGAAACAACTGGAATCCGGATGCATAAAATGCAGGCTTAACCCTGGATTGTGAAATTTGAAAAATGGAAATGATGTGATTTGAGGAAATGGACTGATGGGGTAGTGGGGGAGGAGACCTTAGCTTTTGGCGCAGGAGCAGGAGAGAAGATTGATAGAGAAATTGCACGTTGGAGGTTGCGTGTTGGGCCCAAGTTTCTTTATTCGTGCTAGAAGAGAGGAAAAGTTTTAATGTGTGCGGTTTTAGTCCCTAAGTAGATACGATTCCCTGTCTTATAAATGTTTTACCAACATCCAAAGAAACCATTTGAATGCAATGCTGCTATGATCTTAACATCCATCCCATCCAAACCAAAGCCTTTACTTTTAATTACTCCGCTTTGACTCACATTTTTTTCACACAAGCAGTTAGTTTTATTAGAAAAGAGTAAATATTCAATATTATAATGAGAATTTATAATCATAATCATAAATTAAACACATTAATTGAGTATTTTTCTGTAATCATTGACACTAGAAACTAGCTATTTGAGATCATACAAAAAAAATATTAAAAAAATTAACCAAAAGATAGATACGAACATATCTAACCGCATCGGCAAACGAACCACAAAAGATGATCAAACGACTAAAATACCATCGGCAACCATAAATTAAAGTTGTGCATCGTGATAAAACTATCTACGGACACAATCCGCGTATCCAGTCCGAGTGTCCAAAGCTGAGATGACTTCAAATCCGAACCTAAGAATAAAATAAACGAAAAGAATAACTGACAAAGAAAAACGAAAACGTACCAGAAGACAAAAAAAATCTGCAAATAAAAAAAAGAGAAACAAATATGAGAGATAAAAAAGTAAAGAAAAATAAAGAATACTGACAGCCGACAAACAACACTGAAATTAATGTGTATGCGATCAAAACAAAAAAAAATAAAAAAAACAGATGCAAAAAGAAAATATAATATCCCTAATCTAATTTAGTCGAAAACTAAGTAAAAAGTGTCACAATGACTAAACAGAAATTAAAAATCAGATCGGAATCAAACAATATTCAAACACCACAAACACACACTTCAAAGAAACAGTACATTTCATTATGAAGTACAACAATCATCATTTATTGAATAGGGATCAATTTAAAGTTTTTCAAAAAATCAGAAATTAAATAATAATTTCAAAAAAGCTTCGAGGTTTTATAAAACAATACATTTGTCATTACTCTAAAGATATTTCCAAGTTAAATTATAAAATATAGGCTTAAAGGTCAAATTGCAAAATAAAAAAATTAATTAAGTTTTTATGAATTTTTTTTATCAATTTAGCCTTCAAAATTCAAATTACACCTAATTTAATCTTTCTGTTATATTGATTGCGTTGACTGTCAATGTCCTCTAAGGTCAAAGATAGAAGGACACGTAACACACATTGAAAGTGCCATATCATTAAATCGTGAAAAAATTTAAAATTTAAAAATATTAAATTAATTAGTTTTTTATATAAAAACATAAAATAATATTAAAAAAACAAGTTTTATTTCTTTTAAAAAAGCTACCTAAATCAAGCATTGCCGCAGATTTACTCGCTGGCCACTCCCAGTAGCAGGAAAATTCCTCCTATCTTCGTCGCCCTACTACCGTCGGTAGAGGCAACTGTTGCCTTTGCACCCATTCTTATCGTTCGACACCTCTTGCATCACCCAACTTGTTCTCCTCCGATATTTTTTCTCACCAGCACCGTCGTCTGCCCCAGCACTAAGAACTTCCACTGTCGATTAAACTAATTTGGGAATGTAGGGTTAGGGTTTTGAAAAGTTTGGCATTTTGTAAAATTCTAAAATTTTGAGGGATTTATAATTAAAAAGTAAATTCTAACCAAAACCGTTTGGCCTTAACGATTCGGTTAATTAACTTATAAAATATAACGGTTATATATGCACACCCCTATTGAATCTTATGGTTCAGTCATTTTGATTTGTGAGGGTGGTAGCAAGGTATTTGGCAATTGCTTTACTTGATAGTTGATACATATCCTCGTAGTAAACATGTGAGCAAAAGCCCACCAAAACGTGGTCTGAGCAGGAGCAGGAGCCGAAGTTTGCTCCGTTCTCGTTCGCCATGATACCACGAGTATGTTTCTTACATCCGGTTTTGTAATATTTCCCAATCCTTCGCCTATATTCTTGTCCTAGTTGCTAACTACGGTGAGTTTTGATAGGTCGAATGTGACGGAGAACATCAGACTTACCTCTTGAGCATATTGCAATCTTGTTAGCAATTTCCGGCTACTTGCCAAACAACTGGTTTCATATTTGGACCTCTTGAGACCTTAGCTAAGATTAGCTTAAACTATGAACCACTTCATTGTTTCTAATATTATCGTTTGGAGCGAATGACTTCGAATTCTGGACTTGTCATTATCAATTAAATGGTATTAGCATCATTTTCCCCATGTTATGGATTGGATGATGTCAAGGCATTTTATGGATATAGATTCGAATATTATAAAATCTACGGATTTGGATTCGAATATTACAGGTATTGTGTTAATATCTGATTTGGTGTCATGCCACCTCTGGTTGAGATGGGAGAGTTTGATAAAGCAAAAATGGTGCTAACAGAATCTATAAAGCATTAGACACCATTTTTGAGAGAGAAAAATAAATACCAAAATTGAAAACTTGTATACTTGGGGACTAAATTTAGTACTAAAACCTAATTTCAACAATAAAAGTGAGGAGTTAATGCTCAACACTGAAACCATCTCCTTCATTACTTTATTACTTGATCAACACGTACACTTGACTATTACAAATCAGCCATCAGAAATGTAAGATCTTTCCATTTCTTTTTTAACTTAAATGTTCAAGTCTGGGAAAGAATCTAGAACGAGCGTATACTAAATTTATCTTGGTACATAGTAATGCTACAACTTCAAAATACGAGGAAAAAAAATACAAATATCAAGATTCAAACTTCAAACCTTGAAGTTTAGCTGAATGAACCGACTGATTCAAGTTCTAAGTTCGTATAACATAATAATATTAGAAGACATTGACAAACAAGATCCTCAAAAAGGCCAGAACTGAAATGAAAGTACCTCCCACAACAAATATTTGATGAACTTTTCTTCTTTTTCTTGAGCTCAATGATGTGAAGTGGGACAAAGCAACTTCCAAAATCGATTCACCATCTAGAAAATATACCTAATCAAGAAAAAAGAAGGTTAGACTAGTACAGAAAATCCATACACATGTCCTACAAATATATAGAAAAAATTATTATACAAGCTTTAAACGCATATTTATATCCGACACTTCCTCTCAAGTTTGAGCAGCATAAATGTTGACCATGAAGTAAAATAAAAATGATTCTGTAAGGAACTCTTCTACTTCGGTGATAAAATCCCTAATCTACTTATAGACCATAAAAATAAATTTGTTTCCCTAATCTGACAATTAACATTAACCTTCATTAGCAATTTATATCGTTGTTTAGTGTGATGAACAGCAATGCAATGACGGTGGAAAAGCATATGCCACAACAGAAGGGAAATTTTCTATGAAGTGAAAATGTGGTACTTACCGGCAAGCTGTTGAGAAGAACTAATGCTAAAGAAATATGGAATGTGCATATTAAGCTCTTTTCTAGCTTATTTGGAATATATTTTCCGAGAAAAAATCCCCACCGAGGCCAATATTCAGTCAACTGAACTGAATGCGACATCGATATCACATCACCAACAAAAACAAAAGTTCCACCACAGGTTTGTTCTACAGCATCAGAAGTGTTGGAATCTAAACTGGAACGTTTAAATTGTAAGCATTCTGTTGAATAGGGCCTTGAATATGTAATCTCGACCCACATCAAACCCGGAAACTGAACCGGACTTAAGCAAGACTCATCCTACAGGCATTCAGAAACAAGGTTGTGATCAATAATATACTCCTAGCATCATTTTGAAGCAAGTTTGAGGGAAAAGGCTAATTCATGCTTCTAAAGATAAAAGTCTACCTCAGAACACATACACCTGCTTCCGTTTTTCATTACTTTTCCCCCTCCATCACATTTTTCGAGATTGACAATATCCTTTGTATTCAAACAGAGCTCATTTTCTCTTCTTCCAAGATCACCATCTTCATCAACCACATTGACAGATTTGCTCGGAT
The DNA here is from genome assembly GCA_019671005.1 of Hibiscus mutabilis. Lineage (NCBI taxonomy): Eukaryota > Viridiplantae > Streptophyta > Magnoliopsida > Malvales > Malvaceae > Hibiscus > Hibiscus mutabilis. The sequence goes on from CM033743.1 coordinate 3,434,426, forward strand.
CAAAGCAGCGAATTTTCACAAATGCCGTGAAATCATAAGGATAAACAGATTGGTTTTTGGCCAATTGAACATTCTTGTTGTCTTCCAACAAGGCATTAGGCACACAGTATCCTTTTCTGCTATCTACAGCACCAAAACCTTTAAAATAATGGAAATCACTCGAATTCTGAAGTATCTTCTTATCCAATAGAACAGCCATATCAACCCAATCTTGTACATCATGGATGCCTGCACCATCCAATGAAACTATAGCATCCCCAGGAGACAAAAACTCAGATAACGGTGATGCTACGTACAAAACCTATTCAAGACAGTAGAAAGATAAATCATGTCAAGCTCATCAACATTCATGTTTCGAATCTAAGAATAAAATGAGTTAAACGAAATGAAACAAGCAAATACTTGCAGTGCAATACCAAAGGGCTCTCAGCGTGTATGTAAAATGGAAACAGGATCACCGGCTGCAGGAACAACAACAATCCACAAATTGCACAGAACTACAAGGGGGAGAATTAAAAGTTAGAGGTGCATTAAATTATGCTAGTTTCGCCATTACAGCAAGGTTTTCAAACTCTAATTTCGACCACAATGGCAATGCTATATATAAATGGATTCAAAATTTCAGTTTTGCACCATGGTTGGAAAAACCAGTGTTTTACAGCCCAACTACAATGCTAAACTAACCCTAAGCAGATCAATAACTCATCTAAACGTTAACGACTTAATCTTATTATAGATTTCTGAGATTACCACTTCATCATGCTATAGGTAAACAGATTCAAAATTCCAGCTTTGCATGGTTGCACCATGGTTTGACGAGCCAAAGTGTTTGCAATCCAACTACAAAGCTAAACTAAGCCTGAGCGACTGATATATCATCTAAACATGAAAGACTCGTTAAAAATTTGTGAGATTACCACTGCATTATGCCAAATACCAGCACAATATACACGAAGAGCAGTTAACCGAGGCAACGCCAGCAGCAAATCGTGATCAAAAGCAACTAGTGCACCGGGGAATAGAACCGCAAGAAAAACTGCAATGTACTCCAACTGTATTCCCTCACTGCTTTTTCACCTATAGTAACAAACATGAGAAAAACCTAACCTTGAAACTCAAAATTTCAACTTAAATCATCAATTCTGCTTTCAATGCAATCAATTAAATAGAAATTGACCTTGCAAGGGCAATGGCGTGGCCAAATTCATGGACGGAAACGGAGACCAAAGTGGAGATGAATAAATACCCGGCATCGGACAATGAGATCCCTAAAGAAGGAGAAAACCCGAACAAGAGGGAACCGAAAAGGTTGGTTAACCGGGTGTCGGAGCTAATGAATAGTTGCCAGATAAGAATCGAAGTGACTCCGACGAGTGCCGCTAGGCCGAAACCAGTCCCGATGGAGAACCAGAGTTTGAAAATCGAGGCGTGCTTTCGGCCGAACCGGAAGAGAGGTTCGTTGAGGGAGTAGATTTTTAGGTCGCAGTACCAGCAGGAAATGGCGTTGACGGCGGCCGTGACGCGGTGGATTAAAGGAGGAGGAGAAGCGCGAAGAGGAAGGCGGGCAGCTCCGTTTCTTCTCGCCCGGTTCACTCTCATAGCGGGGTTTCCAACTGCACCCTTATCCGTTAGTAGGATTGGAGGCGGCGGCAGTGTAGGGGTTTTCGCTCAAACCGATCCGGTAAATCGGACCGTCGGTTAGGTAACCGGGGACGGTGGAGCTATTTATATTATCCCCTGAAGTTTCATACTGGCTCCGTCCCTGCAGATGGTGGATGGGAGATTGGAGTTCCACGGCGGTATTTGGAGCCTCACTGCTGAATGCAACTGCTCTGCTCTGATATTCGTTGAATCGATTGCTACAGATCAAACTTACCTATCAGCAAGGAACAATCCTCTCGCATATTCACTTATTAGCTTGATGCAGATGCAGCACCCTACCTTGGCCTTTAACTTGTATGTTCTGCGTCTCTTTTTGTTGCTGATTATCCAAAGACAAACAAAAGATTTTATTTTAGGGTAAACTACACTATGCTCTATTTTTTTATTTTTTTTGTATCAAACTGGTACTTAACTTAAAAAATAATAAATTAGTCTAACGTTAAAAATTTAACAATGATGATGTGATAGTTAATATAATTATATAATTAGTCCTCAAATTTTATATTTATTTTAATTTGACTCTAATTTTAAAAAATTAATTCATATAATTTTAATAATCTATTAATTTAGTCTATCTTCTTTTCTATTTCTCCTCTCCTTTAATTCTTCAATTCATTTTTACCTAAAAATTTATTTTCCTATACACTCACGGCACATGGCTTTTCCATTTCCTTTTAGCCACAAAACACGCACTGCCTGGGAATCAAATTTCCCCAAAATTAAAATCTCAACACCCACATCGAAATACGCTCACCCATGGAACCCATACCAAATCCTTCTTTATTATTATTATTATTGCCTACAGTTGACACACACCGAACTTGGCAATAATTGCCACAAAATCGGTAGGGCTAGAATCACAAGGGAACTGCGGTAATGTCATTGCCCTGTTCGAGCCCTGCTTCGGCTACTCCATTTTTATTTTGTTACGTGCAATTCATCGAACATAATCAGTGCACTCTAATATGGGCCCTTAAATAGATTTTAGGGTAAAAATAAATTGAAGAATTAAAGGAGAGAAGAAATAGAAAAGAAGATAGACTAAATTGATAGATTATTAAAATTATATAGGTTAATTTTTTAGAATTAAGGTCGAATTAAAATAAGTGTTGAACTTGAGGGCCAATTATGTAATTATATTAATTTATATTAACTACCACATCATCATCGTTAAATTTTTAACGGAATCGAACTAATTTGTTACTTTTTTAAAGTCAAGGGACTAGTTTGTAACTTTTGATAGTCGAGGGATGCAAAAAGAATTAGAGCATAGTTGAGGATCATTTATGTATTTTACTTTTATTTTATTTTTTGAATAGAAAGATTTTATTTTTTTTAGATATTCCTAATCAAAATATTTGATTATTATATTAAAATAAAAAATTACAAAATTAAAATTCAAGCCTAAATTAAAAAAAAATTCTATCTCTTTTCATAAAAAAACAAAATCTATATAAAATGAGACATAAATTTACGCATGATTTTTTTGAATAGTCTTAAGGTGATTATGTAACAACCCGAATTTTCGAGTCAACAATGGGCGTTGACCCGGGCCTTGGACCAACACGTCGGGTCGAACGTTCAGTTTATGTTGGGCCTTGTCGTTGGGCTTTGTGGGCCTCCATGTGTTGTTGGGCTTAGGTGTTATGTTGTAAGTTGTTGGAATGAAAGAGATGTGAGGGCAATTGAGTAAATTCCATTATATAGGACAAGAGGGTTGATGCCTCTTTAATTTTTCTGTATAATGTAAGGGGTGAGATCATCTTCTTCTCATCTCTATTCTCTCTCCCCAAAACACCCACCCAACTTAAGGTTAAAGGAGAAAACTTGTTGTGAGAGAGTGTGAATCTCGGATTGGTCATCAATGAGGAGTTTATCAGCAAGCAATGATCTCCATTTTGAGTTAAGATCGTTGGAATTGGTGGAAGTTGAGCTTGGAAGTTTGGATCAAGAAGAGAGGTGACAAAAGCTTGGTGGGAGCTTCATTTCGGGATTTGCTTGCTTGAGGTCAGTACATCTCTGACTCCTACATTTCATGAGCATCATAAGATGAATGTCTTGCTTGGTTTTATGTTTATGGGTTGCATAGTTAGGGTTCTATGAGCTTTAAACCTCTCTAATGGTAAATCACGATTTAGGTGTTGATAATGGGTAAAATTGGTAGAAAACCACCTATTATACTCTAAATAACTTGTAATAACGATTTGAGACTTAACCATGGAGGTTAAGGGTGGGATTGAGGAAATCTCGAGCTCTAGGTTTTGAAATCTGGGCTCAAGTACTAGTACGGGGTGGTTGCGTATCGGTACTCATTGTAATATTGAGGAACAAGTTGTGAGGGGCGTACCGGTACGCCTTCCCATGTATCGGTACCCCTCGCTCAATTAGGATTCCAATAGTGCTTCTGCGTAGCGGTACGCTAGGGGCGTATCGGTACCCATTGTTCTATCGCCTAGGGAGGCTTTCGCGTATCAGTACACTAGGGTAGGGGTACCGGTACGGATTAGGATAGGTACGGGGTGATCCAAGTTTCGATACTGAGTATTGATACGGGGGAAGAGCGTATCGGTATGGGTAGTCGTTCAATTCATTCGAACCTGAGTTGAGTACCGGTACTCGAGGAGGAGTACCGGTACCTAGTGTAGCGATGTCTCTTTTTAAATCGCTAAATAAAACGAGGCGTGGTTTTCGAAGTGTTTTTGAAAGGTGTTTGTGATTCTTTTGGATATAAAATATTTATTCCATTGGGGTTTTAAAAGAAACCGCATTTAAAAAATGGAGCCGCCACCGGCCACTTAGGTAGGCCGGACACCATAAAACCAGAGATTCAAAAAGATTGGGTTCAGGAGTCGGTTACGGATGGGGAAGGATTAGCACCCCCACACCGCCCAAAACTGGTACTTTAATAATTACCGCTTTATTAATATTGAATTTTTCGGATTAAAGTGACAATTATTTTAAAATTCGGTCATAATTGCGAATAAATTTTAAGGGCCCCGTTATCCGAGAATAAACGCCCAACCACTATCACTACGCCTGATACTGGCCCCGTTTACGCTCGGATAAAAGGGCACCGCATTGACAATTTATATCTCGATATGCAATCTTAGTGGGCAAAATATAAAACATGGCAAATAATTTAAATGCAATAAATATTAACATAACAGAATACTAATCTAACATAAATAAAATGATAAACTAAAACATACATATATACATATTAATCTAACTCATAAATAAAAACATATCTAGCATAAACAAAATACTAATATTCATAAATATTAATCTAACATAAAAACAAATTCAACATAAAATACTATTCTAAAACATGCATACATAAATATTAATTTAACTCATAAATAAAAACATATCTAACATAAATAAAATATTAATATAAAACACAAATTTAAAACATATTAAATATTAATCTAAAACATAAACATACAAAATAAAAAAATAAGACCACAATTTTAAAATAACTAATACTTCATTAAATTATAAAAATTACAACACTAATAAAAAAGAGAAGAAAATATACCTAACTAGGAGCTCAAATGACGAACCCTGACTGCACCCCACCGAGATCTACCGTGACCCCTCCAAAAATATTAACTAGATCGGACCTAAAATAGGACCCCGATCGAACCGGTTAGGACCGAGGATATTACCCTGGTCCTGGGCTAGCCGAATTGGCCTGCCCTACCGATTCCAATTGCAATTGCTCTTGCAATTGCAATTTTCTCCCTTTGCTTTGCTGCTGCCTCCTCTATTTATAGGGGGAGGAGGGTGACGTGGAGCCTTGTGCTCCACTCCCCTCCCCTCCCCCTTTTTTTATTATTATTATTTTTTTTTTGCTTTTTTTGCTTTTTATATATATATAATTTTACTATTATAATAACACTAATAACACTAAAACCCGGTCAAAAATGAGTGATTACACCTAGTGAGGCGTACCGATACCCATGTAGGAGTATCGATACTCGTAGAGCAATCTGCCCAAGAATTTCGAGGTTGTGTTCGAGGGCTCTATAATTCGTGGTAAAGGGTCTGGTGGGTCCTTAAAAGTATAAAACAAATCCTAAAAGTATGAAATCAAGGTTAGTACCCATACGTGGATAAATGACTAATGACTTGGTAATTATTGAGTGGATCGCTCGTATTAATCACCCATAAGGATCCATGGTGGATCGGTTAATGCTAATTGGAAGATCAGGGTCCTTGTTGTGTCATGAAGGTCGTTGCCGCGAGTAGTAAGATAATTTAACGAGAAAGGCGTAAATGAATCTTAAAGACATATTATTTATTGTAACAAATGAGTTATGCCTTGGGGCATTGGTAATGGTTGGCTGGATGCCTTTTGTCTCTTGGTGAGACGTTTTGATGCTCGGGGGAGCATGTGTTATCGTATGTGTCTTGATTAGGAATCCGGATGTCCTAAAGTCAGTGCAAGGGCACTTATATAAAGGGATGGGTACTCCGGGCTATGTGATCGAGTACATCCGACGCATCCATGGGCTATGTGATCTGGATGTGGTTAGAAACCTATAATTGGGCTATGTGATCAGGATATGGAAATACAACTCGGGGGTTGTGTGAGCTCGAGTAACTCGAAGGGCTATGTGATCTCAAGTAACCTGATTGGCTAAGTGACCCCAGGTAAAGACTGCTTGTGGCTATTGTGATCCAAGTATGTTTAGGACGTATATGTGGCTATGGTAATCCGAATATGATCCTTACCCGACGGCTATGTGATCACGGGTAATTCGACTACTATTTGAACACGGGAAAATAGTAGGGCTTCGTTAGCCATTGTAGGGAATGTATGTTATTTACATTGTTGTATGGATAATAAATGTCGGCTGATTTACCCTTGGGCTATGTGATCAGGGTAGGGTTCTTAACTCGACGGGTTGTGTGAGCTCGAGTAACTCGATGGGCTGTGTGATCTCGAGTATGGGCTATATCACCCTTGGGCTATGTGATTAGGGTATGAGACGTAACTCGATGGACGGAGTGGCCTCGAGTATGGTAAGCCTAGTATGGCTTGGTAGTCTTCTTACATAACAATGGTATCTTGAGACAGTTGTAAGCTCTAGCTAGGATAGGCTAGAAGATGATCCTTAGATGCTGAGAAGCCTTTCTGTGCACTCTTAATTATATTATCATGCATGATTGTTTTATGATATTCATAAATTGTGGTAGAGTAGAAATGTACCGCTTGTTAGCCCAGCGTGCAAAATTGTGGTTTTTCCGTGCGTAGGTTGGCATGTCACTTTTGGAGGAGCACATCGAGGAGGATTTCCCAGCACCGAGCCAGTTTCAGAGTACAGTACTTGATGTTTAGTTTGGACTGATTGTATTCATAGGACCTTACCACAGTCGAGTGTATATTTATTTTGATTTACTACTATTTGGTCAAACGGTGTATTTTAATTGGAACTTATATTTTGTAAACCTTTTAATCTTATTATTTATATGGATTTTATGGAAATGGATCGTTTTGAGAATTGTCAACTTGTGGTTTTAAATGAGAAATTTTGATGGGTCGGTTTTTGGGTGACCCAAATCTGATACCTCGAATCCAGGACGAGATCAAGGTATTACAAATTATAAGATTGTATCTGTTTATATATATATTCTTAACCCTTTGATAATGCAATCACACTTTGCAGACAAAGCGATTTAAACAAGTATCACTTAAGATGAATATCTTTTTTAACTGAAATCACTCTTTAGATTCATCTACACATGATTTTAATATTAACGTCCAATACAATAATCTAATTAATCTAATATACTTTTCTTTTTTAGAATTTTAATCTCATCACTAAACCACAATACATTATATTATACAAAATTAAGATAAAAATTAAGTACATAATTGCAAAAAAAAAATGGATACCACTCAACAGAAATGGCAAAACTAAGGTCCGTTTGATTCTAGAGAATAAAATTCGTTATTATTTTTATTTTCTTAAAAAATAAAAAATAAAGTAAATATGTTAGATTAAAAAAATTAAAAATAATTTTTCAAAAATAAAAACAAAAATAAATAAATATTTAAAAACATAAAAAATATTTTCATTATTTTTATTGAAGATGTTATAAGAAAGTAAAAATATAAAAATAAAGATTATTTAATTTTAACTCAGGTTCGAATCCTTCTAAAATCAATTTTTAAAATCTTGATTTATTTACTCATATTTTATTTATTATTATACTAATATTTTTCTAACTATATTTTATTTTAATTATTTAATAATTATTTTTTATTTCTATTTTGAAAAGTTAGATACCAAACACATTTTTATTTTTTTATTTTTAAAAACAAATTTTCATCCCTATTAACCAAGCATATTTTCTAATTTTCAGAAACTAATAATGAAAACGAAAAACAAAAATAAAATATTTTTAAAACCAACCAGAAATTTTGATACCGAAACTTACATTTACCTTTTTTTCTGTAGCCGTTACATATGCAGCCATCCCTTTTAATGATCACAAGGTTTTTTTCTTCTTCAGAAAGCAAGTGTAAAAGAGTTGTTGGATTTCAAGATGTTTTGACTAAATTTCTTATTTATTTATTTTTTCCAAACAGCGTCGAGTATAACAAGATTCAAATAGAACCATATCAGTTTTTAAAGACTAAAACAAACTGCAAACGAAGTAAAAAACTAACGCGATACAATTGGGCAGTGTCAAGTAACGCATATCAACCGCAGCATTATGCCAGTGAAATGCTCTCTGATCAAGCATAGTAATTTAGGCTTGCCTTCTTCTTTGCTTGCACCTGAATGATACCTTCATTGAAATCTTCATGATTCACCTATCAAACACACACAAACCCAAATTATTTACAAGTAAATCTAATACAACCAACTGCAAATCTGCTCAAATATCCACTATGCAATACAATATAGGTTTCTATTTGTTTCCTCCCCAAAAAAGAAATTTAAGTACATAAACTCCTAGAAGATTAGAACTGCACCTCGGTTGCATCACGGCGAAGTGCTAGCATGCCAGCCTCCACACAAACAGCTTTCAGTTGTGCTCCATTGAAATCATCTGTAGATCGAGCAAGTTCTTCGAAACTGACATCCGGATGAACATTCATCTTCCTTGAATGGATCTACAAAACCAATGGAAGTATTCAGTAAAATTCAGCCCATGATAGAAGCAGCCGCACTGAAAGTCATACCTGAAGGATTCGAGCTCTTGCTTCTTCAGTAGGATGTGGGAACTCAATTTTACGATCCAATCGACCAGAACGCATCAGAGCAGGATCAAGGATATCAGCTCGGTTAGTTGCTGCTATGACCTACAATACATTCATTAAATTAAAACAGATCACTTGTGTTTTAGCAAATAAATAACCAAAAAAATCATGCTACCTTAATGCGTTCATCACTGCTAAAGCCATCAAGCTGGTTGAGCAATTCCAACATTGTTCGCTGAACCTCCCTATCTCCACTCACCTCACTGCAAATGATAATAGGCATATCAAGAATCAGTGGTTCTATCAGCAAATAAATGCCACTACCAGCCTCAACAAATCTGCTTCGGAAGAAATTAAGATATGGCATTACCTATCAAAACGCTTTGTGCCAATTGCATCAATTTCATCTATAAAAATGATGCATGGAGATTTTTCTTTTGCAAGCTGAAAAGCATCACGGACAAGTTTTGCTCCATCTCCAATGAACATCTACATGCATTGCGATTTGGTTAATATAGAGCATAAGCAAGCTGATATAAAAACACAACATAATGCTGTTAAATAATAAACTATTTTGCTACAAATTTTCTATAATATTTTACCAACCAAGAAGCGAGTACGGCAAAAAAAACATTTGCGATGTGAATTTAAGGGAGTAGACAGGGTCCAAATATACAGTAGTAGGTTCAAAAGGATACAACCCTTCATACCTGAACCAGTTGGGGACCTGCTAGCTTCAGAAACGTGGCATTTGTCTGTGCTGCACAAGCACGAGCCATCAATGTTTTCCCAGTTCCTGGAGGTCCATACAAGAGCACTCCCTTAGGGGGACGAACACCTAGCTTTTGAAACTGTTCTTTATGAGTCATGGGCAACACAATGGCCTCAACTAGTTCTTGGATCTGATCCAGTAACAAGCATCAGGAAAACAGTATTAAACATTAGAATAACAGTTATGAAATGATATTCTCCGAAAGGGGCAGTGAGAATTAAAAATAACTTGCCTGCTTCTCCAAGCCACCGATATCATTGTAGTCCTCAGTTGGCTTCTCATCAACCTCCATAGCCTTTACTCTGGAGTCGTACTCAGATGGTAAAGTATCCAATATCAAGTAGCTGTCTTTGTTGACCCCAACCAAATCACCAGGTTTCAATTCATCAGGGTCAACAAATCCAACTACAGGTAGAAAGATGGCCTGTAGTAAATTAAAAACAACTCGAGATGAAACCAATTATCGTTTCAATAATATTCAAAAAATGTTGAATTGATATTTGATAACTAATTTCGATAGGGAAAACATAACAGAACATCGAATTCCCTTACAAGTAGAAGATAAGAAATCATGGTCTGCCATTACCTGACGGGTAGAGGTTTTCAGCACAACACATTTACCCTTCCTTTGTGAGTCTAGATCAATGTTGGCACCATCCTCCTCTGCCTCATCTTCAGGATTCATCTCCAATATCTGAAAGAAAAGAATAATTAAAATTAAAGCACCGAAGCAGACCATGTTACTCCATCCAAGTAGACACCGTGCGACTCCTACTCTTCATTTTACTGGTATAAGTACCGGTGTCAGACATATTTTCGGATATGGGTATGGAAAATGAAACTCCATAAAACTTTTTAAAAACCCTAAAAATCACGTCGGGCACATTTCCATATCCGGAACTCACATTGTAACATAGGAAGCATATGGTTGCATATCTATGATAAAATTACATCAGTAATGGCTCATATTCATCTGCTACCCCCTTTGAATACTCTTCAGAGAATGTTTAAATTTAGAATCATATATACCAGTACAAAATAAATAAAAGATTACTGGAACACAAATATAACACAGAAGTTCAACAGGGTTAGAGAAAAAGAAAGGAAAGGAAAATGAAGCAAATTTTACCTCAACAATGTTGCCAACTAAATAAGGCAACTGCTTGTTGAGCTTAATCTTCTCCTGATTCTCCTTAATCTTTTCCTTGTATGAATCCAACTCGAGGTTTGACCTTTGCATCTCCTCCTTTAATCCCAAAAACCAATTAAAAAATCACAAAATTCACGCTAAATATTGCTACATTCTTCCGAAAGAACAAAAAAAAACATCGGTGCAAAAGAATATTGTCCAGCTTCAAGCATCAAGATTTCTCAATCTAATAAAACCATAAAATTTACCATTAAACTAAAGAACATTCCCTTATTTCTAATAATTAATTAGGTTTAATCAACATCCAAAACTAAAATCCAACAAACATCGAGTAATTGAAAGACGACATTTATTAAAATTTATGGTCGAGGATTAAAAAGCCCTAAATCCGGAACAAAACCCCTAGAGAAAAACGGAACAAATAATAATCAAAAGAAATAGCGAAAGAGAGAGATCAAGGCTCGAGAAGAACCTTGAGAATTCGAATCTCGTTATCTAGAAGACGGGAAGCTCGGATGATATCATCGGTGGTCATTGAAGCTAGCTGGTCTTCTTCAAAGCTCGAATCTTCTACCATAGCTGTCGCCATCAGTATTGAATTGTTTTTTGACATTCTTTTTGTAATCGAATGTTCATCAATATTGAATGGTTTCTCCGTAGCATCTGTCAAATAAATCTTATTTGGTTTAGATTTGATTGATGTTAAATCTTATATGTTCATCCCTTACATAGGCCTCGTTTTTGGTTGATTTTAGCCAACCAAAAATATTTTTTTTACCGATAATCAACCTCAAACAACTACAAAAGTATAGAAAATTTACGGTTCAAAATCACTTTTTCACCCAAATCGAGAATCTAGTGAAATGGAGCTTTGGCGTCTCCAAAATATCGTTGAATAGAATAATCCAAAAATGACCTTAACAATACTTTTTCATTTGCAATAGCCTTGAACCCGGGGCTAATAAGCAATATTAATGTAATGAAATTTATTCTCTTTAAATATTATATTATTTTTTCTTTATATTATTCAAATTAAATTTGATAACTAAATTATATTAATGTAATGAAATTTATTCTCTTTAAATATTTTATATAAAAATTAACAAAAATTATTTTTTATATTTTAAGATTGATGTATTTATATATCATAATATTAATAAATTTAAATTAAAATATTCAAAATTTACAACATGATTTCTAAAATAGACATTTTGTCTTTACAAAAGCACTTCTTGACAACAATTTCAAACACTTAATTTTTAAACTAAAATTTTTTTCGTATCACTTTTTAAAAACATTCTTCTATAAAAAAATTTTAAAATCACTTTTTAAAAGTAATGTTAAACTGACGTATGAACCAAATGGATAGGTGGTACACATTCATGTTCTACTCAATGCTTCAAACATGTGTGATGTGCAACTTGGTGAAAGGCGTTACAAGTCAAATGGAAATGGTCGAACCTAATACTGATGGCATTGCTCACGATGATAAGGGCATAGACGGACCATGTGAGTTTTAGAATGAGCTCCTATTTTTCACTCACGGAAAAATCTTTTTTACTTTTAATTTTATATATATTAAAATAGGTTAATTATGAATTCAACAAACTTCATATATCGAAAGAATCAGAATTTAGCAAATCGTATACTTATCTTCTGGTTGCATCTGAGGCATCTTCTACATTGAATTTGAGCAGATGATAAAAAAAAAGTGCCACCTGCAAGGTTTTATTTATTTGTAAAAGAAGTGGTTGACAGGAAATCCCGATATAAGCAGCCGGCAATTACCAAAATGCCACTCTCAACGGAACAATGAATAAACATGTTGCAAAGTCAGCAGAGATGATAAAACTTTGTCAATAGAATCTGTTTTTTTATTTATTATACACAAATTAGCTTTGACATCTTATTTTACTCATACATAAAAACTTTTCTTTATTAAATTAATTTTATTTTTTAAAAGGATAAAACTTTGATACATTATAAAAACTCAAATCCTAAATTCCTAACCCTAACCCTAAAAACTAAACCCTATACACTAGATTCTAAACATTAACATTAAATTCTAAAACTAAAAGACACATGTAAATTAAAGTTTACACAGACTGCGTATCAAAGTTTTTTTTTCTTTTTTTAATTGATAAACTAAATTTGGAAAGGAGCAATAGATAATTAGTGCTTCTAAGCGACAAAGAAAATGGTAGTAAAATCGTTAGTAAACATTTATGGCGGAATATAATAGTTATAATATGTAAGGTTATATTCGGGTAAATTACAACTCACTCAATTATAAGGTATATATTGCTCACTCAATTATTAAAAGTTATATTTGAGCCACTCAATTATTAAAAGTTATATTTTGGTCACTCAATTATGAGTAAGATAACATCCGGATCACTCAATTATTAAAAGTTACACTTTGATCACTCAATTATAGGTATAGTTACATCTGGGTCACCCTTCATATTTAATATATATATATCAATCTGTGTATTAGATTAATTAATAATTTCAAATGAAGTAATCTAGTGTTTATGAGGGTATACAATTGATTTGGAAGGAAAATGACTAAATTAATATATTTTTTAAATATAAAGGGTTACCCAAATATAAACGTACTGTAATAACCATTTTCTGAACAGGCCAGCCCAAAATTAATACCCAAACCCATAACAATATTAAACTCAAAACCCAGCAGCCCATCTACCCAATACAAACAAATTAACCCAAATACCCTTTACCCTAAAAAAACAAAAACCCAAGTCCTCTTAAACTCAGTAGCCGCCGCCGCCCCTCACGCCCAATCATCACGTGCGGCGTTAATGGCCACGAGCGCCACCGCCATCGGCCAAGTCCGACTCCACCGCCCATTAAGCCGCTTTTCGAACCTGTAAAAAGAATAAAGAATCAGATCTGGAAAGCAAGAGATCAAGTGGAACAAGTTGTAATATTATATATATAATTTCGGGTTATATAAACCCATGAAATCGCATGTAAAAAGGGGTTTTTTGTATTCGAATGTAAAAAAAAAGAGACGGTTCGGATTCGAAATAAAAAATGGGGATTTTTAGAGATTCGAATAGAAGCAAAGGGTCTGATATTGTTTTTGCTCGAACACAAAAAAAGAGAGCAAGATACATATACAAAATTTTCGAATCAGTTTCAAAAAGGTAAAAAAAAAATCAATCTTACCTTTCTAACTCAGATCTACGCGTTTTGAGGCTTCAGCTCAAAAATCCGACCTCAGATTTGGATCCAGCACGTCGAAAGGATCTGAAAAGGTGTGCCCTTTCGACATTCCGGTAACCCCGAGTCGTAGCAAGCCGAGCTCGTTTTTTTTCCTCCAACGAATTGCCTCATATTTTGTATTCTTTAATGGACCCCCTATTTTGAAGATTTTACTTACAAGAGCGGCAAGAAGATCAAGAGAAAGCTCAGAGAAGAGGCGGTGGCAAGAAGAAATAACCCAGATCGACCGAACAAAAATTGTTACTCTTTAATCTTTGCTCTATTCATGTTACACAGCAATGTGCAATGAGGGGCAGATGTAGTAACCATTTTCTGACCAGGCTAGCCCAAAATTAATACCCCAAACCCATTACAATATTAAACCCAAAACCTAGCAGTCCATTTACCCAATACAAACAAATTAACCCAAATACCCTTTACCCTAAAAAAACAAAAACCCTAGTCCTCTTAAACTCAGCAGCCGCCGCCCCTCACCCCTAATCATCTGCGCGCGTGGCCACCACGCGCGGCGTTAATGGCCACGTGCGCCACCGCCATCGGCCATGTCTGACTCCACCGCCCATTAAGCCGCATTTCAAACCTGTATAAAAAAGAAAGAATCAGATCTGGAAAGCAGTAGATCAAGTGGAATAAGTTGTAATATTATATATATAATTTCGGGTTATATAAACCCATGAAATTGCATGTAAAAGAGGTTTTTTAATTCGAATATAAAAAAGAGGCAATTTAGATTCTAAATAAAAAATGAGGATTTTTAGAGATTCGAATAGAAGCAAAGAGTCCTATATTGTTTTTGTTTGAGCACAAAAAAGAAAGCAAGATACATATAAAAAATTTTCGAATCAGATTCAAAAAGGTAAAAAATTTAAATCAATCTTACCTTTCTAACTCAGATCTACGCGTTTTGAGGCTTCGGCTCAAAAATCTGACCTCAGATTTGGATCCAGCACGTCGAAATGATTTGAAAAGGTGTTCCCTTTCGACATTTTGGTAACCCCGAATGGCGGCGCCTCCACCGGCGGTCCGTGGCTGCAGAGGCAACCAACCACCAGCTCAGGCAGAGAAGGGGGAGAGAATTCAGAACCTTTTTTTGTTTTTTTTAGAATTTGGTTCAAATGAAATTTTTTTTATTCATTTTTAACTTATATACTAGTACTAAAAAAGGGAAAAATTACATCATAAATCCCTCCTTACCACCGTATTTTCTTACAATTTGTCTGCCCATAGTACAATTACATCATATATCTAATATTATTTTCATGTTTAATGTTATTACTATTATTATTATATATATTATTTTTAGTACATATTTTTAGTATATATTATTGTTTTTTATATAATTATTTTATTATATATTATATTATTATATTTATCATAATATGTACATTACTTTATATTTAGCATATTATAAGACATATGTACATTAGTTTTTATTATCTTTTTTATTTATTACATAATGTATGTTTATTATATTTTATGTTATATTGTCATACCTATATATATATATATATATATATATATTTTATTTTATTTTATTTCAAATATAATTTTAAAAAAACTCGGTAAATTTAAGGGAATATTTTCCACTTTATTTCGGAATCCGGCTAGGAAGCGACATCCTGACTCATTCAGGTGTCATCTTCCTCGATTTCGTAAATAAGGAAATGTTCTCCTTAGACCGTTTTTTGGGATTAAATTTTAAAATTGTATTTTTGTTTTCTTGCAACGGCAACACTAAATCAACGCAGTACCAATTTTGGGCGTTGTGGGGGTGCTAATCCTTCCCCATGCATAACCGACTTCTGAACCCAAACATTTTGAATCTCTGATTATTTTTACAGTGTCTGGCCTACCAAAGTGGTCGGTGGCAACTCCAACCATTTTTCATATTTGCCACTATTTTTCTTTTTTAAAACATTTACGGTGTTCTATTGGGAGCGTCATCCCGGTTTTCGGGTGACGTCTCCTTTGACGCCGTAGAAACCTCATTTTTATATTATTTTTCGTAAAGGGTAGAACGCCTTACGACACTTACCTATAATTGAGTGGCCCAAACATAACCTTTAATATTTGGGTGACCCAAATGAAACTTTACCTATAATTGAGTGACCCAAGTATAACTTTTAATAATGGGTGACCCAAATGTAATCTTGCCCATAATTGAGTGACCTCCGTTATAGTTTACCCATGTTTTTATATTCTTGTAATACGCTTTCTTTACTCTTATGACACGTTCTCTTTGCTCATGTAGCATTTTTCCCTTTTTAAGGTTAGATTTGACGTAGCCTCTCCATTTGGTGGTTATTTGATTTTTATGTTGTTCTAGCCTTATTTATGACCCCTGGACTAGTTCTCTTGTATTGATAGATGCTTGCAATCACCAAAGATAGTGTTGATGATTTTATCATGTATTGATAGATGCTTGGACTGGTTCTCTTGTATTGATTTTTATGTTGGTGATTTTATCTTCATCAACGACAAAGATTTTGTTTATTTATTATTTTTCGAGTTGTTTAGTTTGATCTTACAATTTCTTTATATGCTCATATTTTACGTTTTAGTGGCTAATTTGTACATTTTAATGATTCTAGGGAAAAACATCAATTAATATGATTACTCTACTCTAATTTTGTAATCTTTTTTATAATTATATTGTATTTTTCTTTATTCAATAAAAGTACATCCTAATATTAAAAAAAAAACAAAAAATTGACCATTTATACATTTGATTTTACAAATGTTAGTAGTGTTGTTAGAGCTGGGAATAATGAAATACTTCAAAACTTCAAAAGAAAAGAAAATCAGAATCAATGATTTATCAACTCAAGCTGAATATCCTCTTTTACATTCCCAACAGCCAAAACAAATATCATGTAAACTTAATTGAAAAATATTCAAATTATACGTCTATTTATCTTAAATGTTTAACGTTTTTTTTTTAATCAAAATAGGTGTTTAATATTTTATTTTATTATACTTTAAGGTTTATATATTAAATATAGTAAAAAATTGTCATTCAATGAAAAAATGACACATTATACATTTTTTAATTTGTTCTATATTTAAAAGAAAATGATAAAAACTTTAATTTTCTCAAAAATACTATAAGTTTTTCGTAACTTAAAATTCTCAAATCTTTAAATACATCATATGTCACGGTTGAATCAACCATTATCACCTGCTTTCCGTCGTCGAACCCCTACTAATTATCTCATTTTTCTATCGCTGCAAATTAACGAATGAAGTGTCAATTGAACGTCCAAAGACAAAAGTAAAAAATGAATCTCGCAAACGATGAACGGACAAACAACTATACTTTGCGACTCTTACAGCAAGAGAAAAAGATTTCATCGTTACAATGACAACGCGTAGTGTTTGACAATGGAAAAAATTAGGGATTTAAAATTTTGTGTTATTTTTTAAAAATGAGAAATTTTTTGGATTTTTTTCAAAAATTAAATTTTTAAATTTTGAAAAAAAATTAAAAAATTAGTCACATGTCAATTAATAAATTATGATAATTTTTTTAATAGATCAACTTTAAAATATTAACAAAATAAAATGTCATGCCCTTAAAATATAACATAATAAAATATTAAACATATATTTTAGTAAATAAAACTTTGAATACCTAAAAAAATACGATTTAAATATTTTTTTCGATTAAGCTTTAAAATGTAAAATCACTACCTCAAGCGTAACCGGCTGCCATACCTAAATTACAACCCCCAGCGACCGTGCTTTGGAGGTCTACCGCCGTCTCCCTGTGACGGGTGTTGATATCCATAGCCTGAACCGAGTCCAGGGGCCTGTTGGTAGTAACCATATGCCGGCGGCGAATATGATCCACCGAATGGCTGCGGATAAGCAAACATGCCCATCCCATGCGGCGGAGGATAAGGATACGGAGCACTGTGTTGCGGCGACGGAAACGCAAAAACAGGGCTCCCCCTTTGCATTTCGTGTACGGACCTTGAGTCGTGCCACGGAAGCTGAGGGTACGGAACGGGGCTATGGAGATTCCCGTCGAACTTGTACGAGAAACTCAGGATGCCTCTGGATTTGCCGTCGGGCAACACCACGTTGTAGCTGACGTTAAGCTCGGCCACGTGATTCCCGTTGGTTTGGTCCAGCAGTTCCTTGACGGAGACCTGGACGGTGCCGACGTCCCTGTCGCCGAAGATGCGGCTCGTTTTGAGAGCGAACACCAGGAAGATGTGGTTCTGGTGGACGTCGGCCTCGTCGATGATGAATTTCATGCAGCAATTCCACTCTGGGTTGGTCCCGTTTTCTTTGTCCACCGGAGTTTTCTGGTTCGTGTTGACGTTGCCGTTGATTGAAACGACGCCGTAGACCTTCATTTTGGTGATGAGATTGACTTGTTTGAGGTCTTTGGCGTACATTAGATTGACCCTCAGCTCCATTAGAAAGAAACCAAAAGAGGTCGAGAATCTAATGGAGCCGATGTGGTGCTGGGATTTGGGTTGAAATATAAAACAAAGCAACGAAACAGGGTTTGTATATATAGATTTTCAGACGATAATGTAAAATAGAAAAACGGAAAGGAACAGTAAGCATCCACATAGCAGATTTGTTTAGGGGGAAGAGTTTTCACCTTTAAATTGTAGTATAGCTTTTCCCGCGTTTATTGGATAATTATGTTCAAAATAGTCTATTTCGCTGGTCTTTTTTCCAAGAACTTGGGGACAAAATTAAGACGGTTAATTATAGTTTTTTTAATTGTCAAATCACAAATTAGATGAAATTTCAAAATCAATAATCACCTTTTACACTTATTCTCAAAAGCAAACAATTCAAAAGGAGATCAAATTTTACGTGACTACAGACAAACACGAATAAAAATAAGCGTCGTGAGAATCACCGTACGAACACAAAAAATCCTCAAAAGTAATCATAAAAACGTATCATAAAGACAATAAAACATGCCACACAGATAAAAGAAAGCGCGACAAGGTGTACGAAAAAAACAAAATAAATAGAATCAAATAAAAGAAAACGAAAGAAAATATAAATCATCGACAATCGACAATCAACATTAAAACTGATATCACTGCCGGTTAAGCAAAAGAAAAAAAGTATCTTGGTGGTTTGGAGCGGGAGAGGCCAGAGTGTTTTTAATAAATATACTGAATATATATTTTCTAATATCAATTTACTACTCCCTCTGTCTCACGAAGATTGTCCCTTATTGACTATTTTTTGTCAAATTTTTTCAACTTTGACTCGTGATTATTTAAAATTT
Source organism: Hibiscus mutabilis (assembly GCA_019671005.1). Lineage (NCBI taxonomy): Eukaryota > Viridiplantae > Streptophyta > Magnoliopsida > Malvales > Malvaceae > Hibiscus > Hibiscus mutabilis. The sequence goes on from CM033743.1 coordinate 3,453,738, forward strand.
ATTATTGATAAAAATATGAAAAAATATATTTTAAAAACCTCTAATCAAGTAGATTTTAAATATATATTTTATAAAATTTAATTATTTAAAAATTTAATATAATTATAGTCAAAGTTTAAAAATTTTGACTTTCAAAAAGTCAATAAGGGATAATATTTATGGAACAGATAGAGTAAAATATAATAAACAATATATGTGATAATATTGTGTTTTTTTAACAATGGTATCTGAATTTATTAATCATCATAAACGATATTATAAATACAATGCATCAAAAAAAGAGAAAAAAAGAATTAGTCAACTAAAAATCTCATATAAAACTGCAAAAAAAAAAACAAACTCTTCCATATAGATTAGCATGTCATCAAAATTTATAAACATTTATGAATTTTTTTGTCTCTAGCCAAAAAAGACACTTTACGGGATAAAAAAAGGAGTGACGAGCGAACCAAACTATCAGGCTAATTACTCCGCTACACAATTTTGATTACATCAGCTAACAAACCATCACACGAGAGGGAATCGATTTTTTTCTATGATCACCGACAAAATCAAATTAAAAAATTAGCGTCGTGAGGATCTCTATACGAGCACCAAATGACCGTTACAGTATGTTAAAATTGTGACAAGCGACAGATGAAATGAACCACAAAAATAATAAAAAGTGCTCCACAAAAGCAAAGGAAACGCGTGCTACAAGAGCAGAGATTTTTATTAAAATTGAGAAAAATAAAGTATAAAAGAGTAAAAAAATAATGAACACCGATGATTGACAACCAATACTAAAATTAATTGTTGCACCGGTTAAGTAAAAAAGAGATAAACAACTATGGATAAGAAATTAAGTTTCAAAAAAATTAAGTTTTTAGTTTATAAATTTGACGATATTGCTTTTTAATAATGTAACGACTAAAAAAAATTGGGCTCGATTGGAAAACCCGTTTTTAATTAAAAAATTTGAGTATGAGGGAAAATTCTTGAAAAAGCTCGTGTTTTAAAACAAAACTTGGGAATCGCCTTAGTCACTTGAATTAGGTAGATCAAACACCGAAAAAATAAAACCAAAGATTTACTAAGTTCGATAGTCGATTACGAGTGGAAAAAGGGTTCGCACTTCTGCCACGTCCAAAAATTGATACCTAAGAATTTGTATAAAAAGTGAAATTCGATTTAATTTAATTCTTAATCCCTAAAAATACATACATGCATGGTCATGTCATTCAAATATAAAATACAACCTTGCAACCTACAGTACTAAAAAAAAAACGCACGAAGACTCGGTACTAAAAGAAGATGACGCTCGGAGACCCGAGACGATACTCCCAACTGGATACTGAAATCCCAAGTAACTAAACTAAACTAATGCAACAAATAAATATTTTTTGATAAATAATGGGCCTCGTTAAACCCCCTTCATAACCAATACCGAGTAGGGAACTTAATATTAGACAACAAAAAGGAGGAAAAGAGCACCCTAGATATTTTATTATTAGATAAACTTTCCAAATATGCAATTACATAGCAAGTATGAATAAACACCAATAAGTATGAGGAAACCTCAAAAATGCCTTGTAGAATCATTCTTCCATTTGACCCTTCAGCCGATACCTTCCATCAGCAAATGAATTTTGCTTTCAATCCCTCTTTTGGCCAGCGAATCTGCCTTGCAATTCCTTGCTCGCGGAATTAACCTTATACAAATCCACCCATCTTCGCAACAACCTGCTATCCACTCTATAGTCCTCAAGAACGGTGGAGGAGATTTTGACGGTTCTCGAATCCAATCATAGACCACTTTGCAGTCCGTTTCGACAGCTGGTTTCATTTTCCCATTCCATTTTGATTCTTTGAAAGTCTCAATACCGTGATGCACAGTGAGAATGATAGTAGCCGCAGCCCATTCTCATCCCGTAATATGCCTCCAATCCCACCTCTCATTCCATCGGTTTTTATAGCTCTATCCACGTTAAATTTAACCCAACCCGGTGGAGGGAGATGCCACGATTCTGGGGATGCGGCCACAACATTCCTCATCAGAACATATTCACATATAAAGCAATCAGCAATGAAATCATTAATTGACATTTTAGCTTCCGGAAATTTTGCTTTTAATCACCATGCCAGTCTTGTTTTAATTATGAACATGAGTTGTAACAAATCATAGTTCTTCCCATTGAAGATAATTTCATTTCGGAACAGCCAGATTGACCATAACACGGCAAAAGGAATAGATTTCCATACCATAGCTTTGTGCGCTCTTGGCCAAGTATCATTCCAATTGAGAATGAAATCTAAGGGGTTTTCATGCAACACTACCTCCACCTTCCATAAAGAGCAAAAATGGCACCAAATGAGCCAAGCAGTTTTACATGAGAAGAAAAGGTGTTCGATCGTTTCTGGTTGACTTTTGCACATTGGGCATAAGATATCCGAGTTCAAATTAATCCCCCTTTTGTTGAGTTCGACTTTGACTGGTGCTTTGCGGTAGAGCAGTAACCAAATGAAGGTTTCGACTTTTAAAGGTGCGATACCAAGCCAAACAAAATTCTTCCAGTCTACGGTTCTATCTTCCCCATTAACTCTATATTGACCAGCCGTTTTGACTGAGAAAACACCAGCACCTGATTTTCCCCACCAGACCCAGTCTTGTTGAACATACGAACCAGTAAATTTCTCTAAAAGATGGCTAAATTTGTTCCACTGTATTACCTCCTAATCGAACATTCTGCGTCTTAGATTAATTTCCTACTCCCAGCCTGAGTTAGTTCTGACACCAAAATCTGAGATTGCACCCTCCCTATTAAGAGATAAGGAGAAAATGTGTGGGAACATTTCTTTCAAAGATTGATCCCCAATCCATAGATCCTCCCAAAATTTGATTTTCGAACCATCACCAACTTGAAAGACCATTCTATTTCTCATCGCATTTCCAAACTCATCCTCTTTGAAGAATGAATTTAAGATGTCACGCCAGCCCCAAGAAGATCTTCTCGGAATAATACTCGGAGGAAGGAGAGAAACCTGATTTTGGTAATATTTACTGTCAATGATCCTCTTCCAGTAACTGCCATCTTCATTGCTATATCTCCATATCCATTTCCCAAGAAGAGCTCGGTTTTTGACTTCAAGATCGACAACTCCTAGACCACCTTGATCAATTGGCTTACAAATTTCTTGCCAATTAACCCAATGTATCTTATTGATTCCATTTGATTTGCCCCACAAAAAACCAGACATCAAACTGTTTAACTTTCTTGCGACCGTGACTGGCATTCGAAATAGAGATAAGAAGTACATTGGGAGGGAAGATAAGACTGATTTTACCAATTTTAATCTTGCCCCAAAAGACAGAGAATTAGCTTTCCAACTAGCAAGTTTTCTGTTGAAATTAGCCAAAACAGGCTCCCAAAGGACCACTGTATTTCTTTTAGCTCCAAGTTGTAAGCCGAGATAGTCTGAGGGAAATGCACCAACCTCACAGCCAATTGACCTTGCCCACTGATCTAATGCCATTTTTTCTATATTTATGCCGAAAATCTTGTTTTTTTAGGTTGATTTTCAATCCTGCCGCTAGCTCAAAGACTCTTAACACTCGTTTTACATTTTTAACTTGCTCCTCCGAGGCATCACAGAATATCAGAAGGTCATCAGCATATTGTAAGTGTTACGCGGAGATTGAATTAATACCTTCACCAACTAAGAATCTCGAGAATAAGTTGATCGCTTCTGCTTTCTTTAAAACCAAATTAAGCGATTCTCCAACTAAATTGAATAAAAGAGGAGATAGCGGGCAACCTTGCTGTAGTCCTCGAGAGATTTTAAACTTTCCAGAGAGAGATCAATTAACAAGAACTGAGATTGAAGCAGTCGAAATACACTGCGATATCCATTTGCACCACTTGTCTCCGAAACCCATATGCCACATCACACAAAGTAAGAAATCCCAGTCGACACAATCGTAAGCCTTACTAAAGTCTACCTTGAAAGCCGCTTTGCTTGTGCCACTTTTACACGCAGCATCGATAATTTCATTTGCTATCATTGAGCAATCCAGGATTTGACGACCCGGGGTGAACGCGAATTGCGATTCACTTCATTTATAGTTCAACATCGGTCGCAACCGATTAGCAAGAGCCTTTGTTAAGACTTTGTATACTCCCCCTACTAAGCTTATCGGCCTATAATCCTCCAAAGATGATGGATTCCGTTTTTTGGGGATTAAGGTGATGAAAGATTCATTTATACATGCCTCCCAAGTTCGATTTTCATAGAAATTATTGAAAAATTAGATGAAATCCTCCTTTAGAATAGACCAGTAGCGCTTGAAGAAACCTGAGTTAAATCCATCTGGGCCTGGAGCATTGTTGCTGTCAATTGCGCATATAGCCCCCCATATTTCTTCCTCAGAAAATCTGACTTCCAATGCCTTAGCTTGCTGCGGTGCTAACTGCTGAAAATTTAGATTAAGTTTTCCCATTTTAATCGTTGTTTTCAGATTATAAGCTTTCTTGAAATGATCATGAACAGCCTTCTTAACCCTATCAGGATCTGAAATATACTCTCATTCTAATAAAATAGAGGGGATCGAGTTTATTCTCTTGCGATTGGACGCAACTTGGTGGAAAATTTTGGTATTCCTGTCCCCATCTCTAATCCACTTTACTCTGGATTTCTGATTCCAAGCTCGTTCCTTTGATCTATAGAGTTTCCAGAGTTTTGTTCGTAGAATCGGAAGCTGCCCTGCAAGGTAAGAATCTGCTGGGTTTAATTGAATTTTCTTTTCGGATTCACTGATTTCTTTCTCTATTTCTTCGATGTTCTTTCTAAACTCAGGTCGATTGGTCTTGTTCCAGACTTGAATTGCTTTCTTCGAACCCTTCAGAATACCACTTATACCTATTCGATGATTTCCGTGTTTTATCTTCTATACTATTTCTGCAATGAGATCATCGAAACCCTCCTCCTCAAGACAGTAATTGAACGGTTTAAACAGCTTAGTTCCCTAATTAGATATATCTTCGACCAACATAACTGCGTTGTGATCTGAGAGAGATTTCGGCAACATTTTTTACAACAGATTCAGGAATGCTAAAATAAAATTCCCCGAGGTTAGAAATCTATCCAACCTTACAAAGGTCGGATGCTCTCGATTGTTGCTCCAAGTGAATCTTCCTTTCAGCATAGGAAGATCCAGAAGTTCTAGATCCTTCATAAAGCTCCCGAAGATACCTATGTTGCCGTAATTAACTTCTCCGCCTATTTTTTCCTCTGGATAGATGAAGATGTTAAAGTCTCCCCCTATACACCACGGCACATTGAAGCTTGATAGCACAACAATAAGCTCAGAGAAGAATACTCCTTTTTCAGAATCAGTTGAAGGACCATATAAGTTTACTATACCACACTTGAGATTTGACTTCTTAATAATCCCTATAAGAATGATCCCTAAGTCTATATCCTCTCCTCTTTCTCACTCGCTCACTCGACGGCGCCGCGTCTGGGAAGGCCTCCATGCTCGGCCGGCCATGATATACCGTTCAACGGCGGCTCGACGTCACGGCAATGGTCACGGCGGCGCTTGAACAACTAGGTATGGTTCGAACTCCTTTGATTCAAAGGTTCTAAAAATAAATCTAGGTTTTGTTTTTAAAAAAACTCTGATCTCAAGTGGATAAAAGAAACGAGATTTTGATTTCGAAATATTTATTTCATCCAAGAAATCTTACAAATTTTTTCTTCTCGATATGAAAATTCCCCTTTTCTCTCTTTTTTTTCAAACTTCAGCCTCCTTTACATTTTTTCTATTCGGTTTTTATAACCCAAAAATATAAAATAATTACTCATATTTCTTTAATCTGACATGCAGATCTGGATTGATGGTGCCGGATTTTCAGGGAAATGGGTCTGAAATAGGGTATGGTTGAAGGTATGGGTTCGGCCAGATGGTAGTTTAGACTTTGAGTTTGATTATATTTTTTTTGGATTTTCTGGATTTTGTATAGATTTTAGGGTTTATTTGGTTGCCGGCGAAGTGATGGCCGAAGTGCGACGGCGGCAACTAGTGGAGGTGACGGCGGCGGCAGTTAATGGTAGAGGGTTAGGGTTTTTTTTTTGGTTATGGGCCGGGTCGGGTTAAGTTTGGATCCGGGTCAGATCATGGGTTTGAAAACGGGTTATTACAGTTGCCCCCTTTGCTCATTGTTGTGTAACAGCAATAGAGCAAAGGTTAAAAATAACCCGTTTTGTCTGGTCCGGCTGAGCTACTTCTCTTGACATATGTCTTTATTCTTCGGTAGATCTTCTTTCTCTTCGGCGCATGTCTTCTTTCTAGACTTGACGGATCTACTTTGTCACTCTTGGAGGAAGCAAAATCTTCAAAACGGGAGGTGGTCTATTAGGGAAGCAAAATGAGTGCGACTCACTACATTATTGATGACGATGTGATTCCTAAAAAACTTGACCCAGCTGCATCACCAACGAAGAGGTAGGGTCTGCAAAACTTGATCCAGCTGCAACACTAACGAAGAGGCATGATCAATGGATTGAAGTTCTGATGTCTGATCCAGCTACAACTCTGACGAAGAAGCAGGATCAAATGATTGAAAGCTCATTTTGATTAGATTTTTTCTTTCTTTTTCTTTTTCTTTTTTTGTTTTTTTTCTTCTTTTTTTGTTTTGTTTTTGTTTTGTTTCTCTTTTTTCATCATGGTAATACGAGAGTAAAAATGACCTGGCTACAACACTGACGAGGAGACCGGGTCGAAAGATAGATGTTGGACCCCACTACTCCATCAACGGAGAAGTAAGATCGGAGAACGTTGGTAACATGGATTCAACCACCCCATCAGCGGAGGGCTGGATCGGATAATGGCAACCTAGGACCGGCTACACCATCAGCGGAGAGCAGGATCAGAGGACGACTGCAACTTGGACCTAGCCACTCCATTAGCGGAGGGCTAGATCGGGCAATACATTTTTTGAATTTTTCATTTTTCTTTTCTTTTCATTTTTTCTTTCTCTTTTCTTTTTCTTTTTTCTATTTTTCTTTTTTTTTTCTCTTTTTATTTTTTCTCTTTTTTCTCTTTTTCCTCTTTTTTTTTTACTTTTTTTTTATTTTTTCTTCTTTTTTCTCTTTTCTCTTCTTTTTCTTTTTCATTAATAAAAGGGACTTGAAAATCAATAGAGTTGGGTCTATCAACGGAGAAGCAGAACATTATCTGGAACCCTACTACACCATCAGCGGATAAGTAGGATAGTAGTAACTGGGACCTAGCCACTCCATCAGCGGATGACTGGATCGGATAATGACGACCAATAATCGGCTACACCATCAGCGGAGGGCGAGATTAGAGGACGACTGCAGCTTGGACCTAGCCACTCCATCAGCGGAGGACTGGTTCGGATAATGACGATCTGGACCGGCTACACCATCAGCGGAGAGCAGGATCAGTGGACGACTACAGCTTGGACCTAGCAACTCCATCAGCGGAGGACTAGTTCGGATAATGACGACCTGAAACCGGCTACACCATCAGCAGAGAGCAAGATTTGAAGACGACGGAAGCTAGGACCTGGCCACTCCATCAGCGGAGGACTGGATTGGATAATGACGACCACGAACCGGCTACACCATCAGCGGAGAGCAAGATTTGTAGATGACGGAAGCTTGGACCTAGCCACTCTATCAGCGGAGGACTGGTTTGGATAATGATGACCTGGACCGGCTACACCATCAGCGGAGAGCAGGATCTGAGGACGACGGGAGCTTGGACCCGGCCACTCCATCAGCGGAGGACTGGATCGGATAATGAAAGTTGATAAATTTTCTTTTGATTTTCCTTATTTTTAATTTTTTTCCAATTTTTTATTTTTGATTTGATTTTTTCAACTCTATTTTTTGATAAATTTTCTTTTTCCTTGAACTATATAAAGAAGTAAGACTCGAGAAAAAATTAGGTCTGGTTGCACCGTCAGCGGAGAAAACAAGACCTGAATAGAAATTCGATCTGCTTGGGGAAAGGTTCGAGATCTTTTGGATATCTATATTGTTGCACCATCAGCGGTAAAGCAGAATCTGGAAATTGTTGGCCTATCAACAATGACGCAGGCAAGATCTGGAAAAGTCTACTTCTGTTGCTCTACTGGCAGAGAGGTATGACCTAAAAATGAAAAAAAAACATTAATCAGTAAATGTTCACAAAATTTGTCACTGTTACCTTTTACTGATGTTTCAGCATCCTCTTTGTGTTTGGCCTCCTCTAAGACTAAGGTTGGCCTTCTTGTCATTACCCCCATAGCCGAGGATGTTCGGTTTCTTTTTGAACCTTTTTGTAAGAAAAAATACATGATTTTTATGCCTAAATGCATGCGTGTATCCTAAATGCAAGGTGACTTTAGTGTATGCATTGAACATAGATGTATGACGTATGCAAGGATGGTTCAATGCAAGATGAATACAGCTAAATGTATGAATGCGACATAATTTGATTTTTGGTCTTCAAATGGATGCCCCTAACTCTCGATTGGTCATGTCGGGATCTTGGTTTTTCATGCGGTAGTGCCCCGACTTTGCCCTGGGTTCGATCAGCTTTCATTTGAGTGGATGCCCCGAAAGTTCATTCATTACATGACATCATCTGACACTGTTCTCGTAGTAAATTTGAAACTTTAAGGTGATGTATTTTGGATATTCAGGACTCAGATATGAACAAAAGATGTTTGCATTGCTACTTGTAGTTTTGATCCCTTACAAAATACACTCACCACTATTGTACTTAAGTCGGTGAGGTTGGTTTACAAAATGTATTACTTTGAAAGTGATAAAAACTACAAGGGGACCTGCCACGGTCAGGACAGTGCAATACTTAACATGGTCCAGTTCAAAAACCTTCAACACCCTCAGTTGGCATATTCATGCTTCGGAAAAGGGTTCCCACTTGTGGCTGAACTTATAGGGTTTTCAATACTTATGACACCGAGCTTGAGGTACTTTTCTACCAGCCTCTTGAAGCCCCAACAATTTTTAATCGTGTGGCCCACCTGTCCAGCGTGATATTCGCAACTCGCGTTAGGATCATACCACTTAGGGAATGGGGGTTGCGTCGGAGTCTGGTGGAAAGGTACCACTATATGGGGTTTTAGCAGTTCCTTGTACAGATCTCCATACGACATCGGCAGGGGAGTGAATTCTATCTTCTCAGTGTTCTTCCTCTGACCAGAACCTTGGCTTGAGGCAACGTGTGTACTTGGCACAGCCTTAGATTGCACAATTGTGTTGGGCTTGGAATAATTGGCAATGTAAACTCCTGAAGAGTTCACTTCCTGGTCTTTCCTTCCATGGTAAGGCTTCTTATGGGACGAACCTCCATCATCAATTTTGCCAGTCTTGAAAGCATTCTCGATGAGCTCACCGGATAACACGAGGTCGGCAAAATTGGTAGTCGCGTTGCCTATCAAGCGACCCAAGATCGGACCCTCCAAAGTTTGTACAAATGTGACCACGGTCTCTCTCTCATTGAGCGGGGGTTGGACCTGAATTGTTATATCCCTCCAGCGTTGAGCGTACTGCCTGAAGCTTTCATTATGTTTTTGTTTCATCTGTTATAACGTTCACCGGTCTGGCATCATGTCATTGACGTGTCGGTATTGCTCCAGAAAAGCTTTTGCCAAGTCTCTCTAGGATTTGATATGATGTCGGCTCAATTGATTATACCATCGGGCAGCAGATCCCGATAGACTGTCTTGAAAGCAGTGAATAAGTAGCTTGTCATCTCGGCCGTATCCTATCATCTTCCGACAGAACATAGTGAGGTGAGCGCGAGGACAGCTTGTTCCGTCATACTTCTCAAACTCTGGGACCTTGAATTTAGGAGGTAAAACTAAATCTGGGACAAGACTGAGTTCATTGGCATCGAATCCACTGAAGGTATCTTCTACTCCCATAGCCTCTAGCTTCTCTTCAAGTCTCTTACATCGATCTTCAATTTCCTTTGAAGCTTCTACCTTCGGTTTCTCGCTCTCAAACAGATGATCCATTTCTAAGATAAAATTTTTAGCTTGATTGCCCCCGGTTTTAACTTCTGATGCAGATGGATGATTTATAGGGATCGAAGTACCGGCCTGGTGTAGATGAAACTTTCCCCGTGAAATGATCACCTGGGGTTGAGTTTCTGGCCGTATCCTGGTTTGAACGGGCGTGAACCCCGGAGGATACATAAGATCCTCGTCCCCGGCAGTGGGTCTAGAATTTGCAGTGGGATTTACAACAGAGGCCTCTCCAGGCTCGAGAAGCTTCAATCCCAGCATTTGTGCCATTTGGCCCAGCATGTCTTGTTGTGACTTTGCAAGTTGTTCCCTCATATCCTGTTGGACTTTCGCCAACTGTTCCTCAACCTGCTTGGCTATGTTCGCTTGCAATTCTTTTTGGTCTTGCTCGATTTTCTTCAATCTTTCATCGTTCGCCATCTTTGTTTTGTATCGGGTCCCGTATGGATGCTGAGCTGACTGATCTTCTACTTTATCCAGTATCACTGTCATAGGGCATCCCTAGAGTCAATTTTCTTATTTTGAAAATGAATGTATATGCATGCAAAATGCGTCCTAAATTGATGCAATGCAAAATCAAGATTGTGATGATGTTGTGCAGTGATGCAAGTGAAATCAATGCGATGAGAATAAAATGCAACGAGTTAGCATCAAATAAAATAATTAAATAAAACAAATAAAAATAGAGTAATAAAAAATTGTACATAAACAAGAAATAAGGCACCAGAGCCTAAATAGGGTGACCACTAATAGGGCAGAGTTTCACATGGCTCTAAAGGGTTGGCTCCTACGGCTCACTATATGTAGTTTTGGTGCTAAGAGGTACCCGAATTGTCCTTGTTGTCCTCTACTAAGAGTAGCAAGGCCCCCGATCATCACCCATTATAGGCTCCTTTCAACCGGGTTCAATTCAGGGGGACCCATTCGCTTATACTTGCACGAAGGAACGATATCCTTATGAAAACATAAGGTACTCGAGCCCCGAAGGTACTTGCTAGGCCTACACGGGAGAACGATATCTCCACGAAAGCATTAGCGTTTTTCCCCCACTTAAAAAAATACGGGTTTATATGCCAAATTTTAAATGCGTTAAAATAAACGCGCAATTATAACCGAATGTTAGTTTAATAGTCACTTAAATCCAGAATTTCTGATATTAATAAAGCGGTAATTATTTGAAAAAAGCTTGACTCTCATTTGTTTTTGAAAAACAAAAATTTCCCCAGCGGAGTCGCCATCTGTAGCGATGTTTTTTTTCGCTAAAAAATGATGTTTTTTATTTTTTTGTTGGAAAATATTTTATTTCGCGGGGAGTTTTATAAAACTCGTGTTTTATTTAAAAATGGAGTCGCCACCGGCCACTTAGGTAGGTCGGACACCGTAAAAAAAACCAGAGATTTCAAAATGTCGGGTTCGGGAGTCGGTTACAAATGGGGAAGGATTAGCACCCCCACACCGCCCAAAATTGGTACTTTAATAATTACCGCTTTATTAATATTAGACTTTCCGGATTAAAGTGACAATTAAATTAAAATCTGGTTATATGTGCGGGTAAATTTTAAAGGCCCCGTTACTCGAGAGTAAACTCCCAACCACTATCACTACGCCTGATACTGGCCCCGTTTACGCTCGAATAAAAGGACACCGCATTGACAACATATATTTCCGAAATGCAATTTAAAACATGGCAGACATAAATAAACACAATACGATAAAAATATAAATAAATGCTAACATAATAAAATATTAATCTAACATAAAAAACAAACCTAACATAAATAAAATACTACTCTAAAACATACAAACATAAATATTAATCTAACACATAAAATATGATAATAATAACAATAATATTAATAATAATGATGATGATGATACTAATGCTAATGTGAATGCGTGGATCATATTAATGTATGGAACAATATAAAATATGTCATGAAACTAGATGTTAACGATTAAAAATGCATGGATTAAATGTGGCATGAATGATACACATTAATGGACTAAACTGAAAAAAATGCAAAATATAGGAGAAAAATGCAAATAAACAGAAATAAAAAACTAAAAAATAAAAAGAAGACAGGAGGTGACCAAATTGAAATAAAAAAAATAAGATGCGAAAATTAAAGTGAAAATGGGACGGAAACAGAGGCGGGACAAAGGGCTAGGGACTGAAATTGGGATTAGACCATGAACAAAATAAAACATGGAACAAGAAAGAGGGACCATAATGGTAATTTTCCCATCACCCGAACTCGCGGATCATCCCCGAATTCGGGTCACCGCGCGGGTCATGCACCTGAAACGACGCCATTTCAATAAGGGCCGGTTTAAAGCTTATTATAGGGCTGGTTATTATTTCGAATCGATTTAACTAAAACCAACAAAACCCTAAGTATATATCCTCTCCTCTTTCTCACTCACTCACTCGACGACGCTGCGTCTGGGAAGGCCTCCAGTCTCGGCCGGCCATGATATACCGTTCAACAGCGGCTCGACGTCACGGCAATGGTCACGGCGGCGCTTGAACAACTAGGTATGGTTCGAACTCCTTTGATTCAAAGGTTCTAAAAATAAATCTAGGTTTTGTTTTAAAAAAAACTCTGAATATTTATTTCATCCAAGAAATCTTACAAATTTTTTCTTCTCGATCTGAAAATCCCCCTTTTCTCTCTTTTTTTTCAAACTCCAGCCTCTTTTACATTTTTTCTATTCGGTTTTTATAACCCAAAAATATAAAATAATTACTCCTATTTCTTTAATCTGACATGCAGATCTGGATTGATGGTGCCGGATTTTTAGGGAAATGGGTCTGAGATAGGGTATGGTTGAAGGTATGGGTTCGGCCAGAGGGTAGTTTAGACTTTGAGTTTGATTATATTATTTTTGGATTTTCTGGATTTTGTATAGATTTTAGGGTTTATTTGGGTGCCGGCGAAGTGATGGCTGGAGTGCGACGGCGGCAACTAGTGGAGGTGACGGCGGCGGCAATTAATGGTAGAGGGTTAGGGTTTTTTTTTGGTTCTGGGCCGGGTCGGGTTAAGTTTGGATACGGGTCAGGTCAGGTTAAGTTTGGATCCGGGTCGGATCATGGGTTTGAATCGGGTTGGTTTAGTTTAGGGTTTGGTTAAAACGGGTTATTACACCAGCTTAAATGAGTTGATTTAAAATCCTTAAAAAAATTGCATTTAAATTAAAACTTTCATATACAGTAAAGAGTTTAGTGTAAAATTCTTATAGGAGTTCGACTAAAATTTCAAAAAATGAGACTTTTAAGGCTTTTGAACTATTTAGAAAAAAAATATTTGAAACACATTAATAATATTTTCAAAATTTCTGAAGGGACCAAATAAAAATATTTGAAATTTTAAAGGGGCTAAATGTGAAGATTTTAAAATTTAGGGAATTATGGCCCCTACTGGATTTGATGAGGATCAGCCTCTACGTCGAGTTACACCGTCTCTGACTCTGACATATGCCTCATCGTCAAACTTCTTTCTCTACTTATCTTCTTTTAGCCCAAACGGATACTATAGCATTATCGCTCCTAGTATCACAGACATTTCTCCTATCTCGAATGTCTTCTAAATTGGACCATTCTCGAATCAACACCATGTTATGGTGTGGTATGAATGCAAATAAATGTGTTAATTTCATAGATGGTCACCCTAGAACAACTTTCATCGAATATAAAAAGGTTCTCATTTCGAAAGATAAAACATGTTCTTCTATAGGCGGGCTTCGACTCTTCTAACTCCTCGATTGGTTCAAGCAGATGAAAAGACTTCGATCCCTCTTCCATCTTCAAGTTGATAAATGGATGAAGAGCTGCGGCTGACATCTTTATTCAGCTTAATCACTTTTTGGTACCGATGTTGTTCCCACATGTTTTATCTTTGCCTTGAGACACTTCCCATTCGTGATAAAAAATTTCTAATTTAGGTTATCAACTTGAGAATCAACCCTTTATTATATAATGCAAATGCAAAAATGTAAAACAAAAAAAGACATAAAAAATAAGTTAGTGCCAGATAAAAATATGTAAATAGAGAAATAAGACTGAAAAATTAAACAAATCATCGAATAAACAACCCTAGTTAAGATCTAAAACACCTAGGGTATCCACATGGCTCTAAAGGGGTGAGTTTTCTATACTCTCTACATGCAGTTTTGGTGCTAAAAGGTAACCGAATTGTCCTAGTTGTCCCCTACTAAGGGTAGCAAGGCCCCCGATCATCACCCATTATAGGCTCCTTTCAACCGGGTTCAATTCAGGGGACCTATTCCTTTATACCTATACGGGGAAATGATATTCCCACGAAAACATAGAGTAGTAGAGCCCCGAAGGTACTTGCTAGGCCCATACGGGGGAACGATATCCCCTCGAAAGCAATAGTATTTTCCCCTCACTTAGACAAACGGGTTTATATGTCCAATTTTATATGCGTTAAAATAAACTCGCATTTATAAACAAATATTAGTTTAATTGTCACTTTAACCCACAACTTCTGATATTAGTAAAGCGGTAAATTTTTTTTGGCTTAACTCATTTTTTGTTTTATTAATATTTAAAAAAACAAAATTTTGTCCCCAGCGGATTCGCCATGCTTTAGCGACTATTTTTTTTGGTGTCATTAATACGAAAATAGTGAATAAATTATATTATATGGGGTCCGCTTTTATTTGAAAAGTTTATTTAAAAAAGGGAATTTGTGGAAAACTCGTACATTTAAAATTTTCAGAGTCGCCATCGGTCACTTCGATAACTCGGACACCATTAAAACAAAAAACCAGAGATTCTTTTTTTAAAAAAACTTGGATTATGGAGTTGATTACGGGTGGGGAAGGATTAGCCCCACACCGCCCAAAATTGGTACCAAATAATTACCGCTTTATTAATATCAAATTTTACGAGTTAAAGTGACGATTAAATTAAAATTCGATTGTATGTGCGAGCAAATTTTAAGGGCTCCAGTGTTCGAGGGATAAACGAAAAACTACCATCTACGCCTTAGACTGGTAGCCAAGTTTACCGTTGAAAAAGGGAGCACCACATTGACAATTAAATATATCGAATATGCAACTAAAAATATAATAAATCATACATAAACATAAATAAAAGCATGAACATTAATATATCATAACATTGAAAACATGCATTAGATTTAATTCAACATACAAAAATATAAAAAACATACAAATATTAAACAGAAAACTATAGAATCCTATTTCTAAACTAATAAAATAAATACAAAAATAAAGATCGAATTTTTACCCTACTCGAAGTTTGAATAAAAAACTTTAACTGACCCCACCAAAATCTCCGTGCTACCTTGTTATAGTTCAAAAAAAAATAACTAGATCGAACTTAAAAAAATCCGATCAAATATTAGATCGAACCAACTAGGGCCGAGGGCACTGCCCCGACCCCTGACCAACCTTGCGGCTGACCTGGCTCCCAATTTTGGGAGCTGATTGCTTTGCTCTTTGTGGGTGCCCTTTGCAAGCCTCCCCCAAGCCTTTATATAAGCAAAGGGGTGGGTGGTGAGGTGGAGCCTTGAACTCCTCGCAAATTTCCTTTTTTTGTTTTTTAATATTTTTTTACTTTTTCTTTTTTTATTCAATATTACATATATTACTATATATATATTACGTTAATAATATTACTATTAAAATAATACTAATAATATTACAACCTGGACAAAAATGAGTGACGACAAATTACTTAACTAATTAGGCCATTGAAACTGAAAACATATATACACTATACGTACATACAATTATGATATGTGATATGCAAAGAAAAGGGAATGTACATAATATATCATGAAGAGAAGTGTGAAGATGGTGGGGGTGAAAAATGAAAGGTTTTTTTAGGAGAGTGTGGCAGTGGTTATGGTCATTGGGGTGAAGGAGTTGATGAGTGTATATGGGAAGGGGCGATGTTGAGTATTTGGGTGAAGATTGAGGGAAAATAGATGGTTATTTGGAACGATGGGGAGATAGTGAGGGAGTGGAGAGTGTGATGGGTTGCTTGCTTGAGGTGGCGGTAGGGAATGGTGTTGGCAGGGCATGGAGGCATGGAGATAGGGTACGGGTGGCGTGCAGAGGGAGGGGCATGCGTCACCATCCCCTATTGTCTCTCATCTTTTATTTTTTTAATTTTTTTAATAATAATAATAATAATACCCCGAACAAAACTAGTGCTCGCATCATGCAAGCAATCGGCTTAGCTTAAATGATATATTCATCTTCATTTAAATACCATTTTGGCACATAATATACATGTGCACAAATACACACCCTTAATTAAATGAAAGAAAGAAAGAAAGAACTAATTTCCCTGCTTGGTATTGATCACTATTATAAATAAATAATTTATGCCAATCATTTCAATCAACATTTTACTCTAGCAAAATGAAGAGCATTTCGTTAACAGACATCTGTAACTATATAAACTCAAACTCTCATCTATAGGAAGGTTCATTTAGGCTAACTACATAATTTTATTCTCGTCATTGAAACAACTACCGGGTTAAGTATATCGGAAAAAATGGTATGTATATATATACACGTATATGACTCAAAATTTGGATTCATAATTGTAGGAAAATTCAAAAAATAATTTTTTGATATCTAAAACAACACGCACAAAAATAAAGAAAACACTTAAAGTGCATTTTCGCACTTAAAGAACATAAAATTTTGATTTAGTTCTGTTAATTACAAAGTTATGAGTTAATATCAGGATAAAATCGTAATTTTGACTCATAAAAAAAATATAATTTAATTTTCGTTTCATAAAAAAAAATTAATTAAATTTCTATCAACTAATTAGAAAACTCCACACGCAATATTAACCAACAATTAGTACACTAACTAAAAACACATACAATATGTTAGGATTCTAATATTATTTCAAAATTTTAAATTTAGTCTTTATACTTTATTTTTTTGTTAGATTGAATCCTTATACTATTTTCTATTAAAAAATTATGCTTCTTTCTTATCTTCTATTCAATTTTATTGTTAATGGTTGACTTAACAGCTATATAAAAGAGGATAAACTAACTTTTTAGTCCTTACATTTATAGTTTTTTTTACAATTTAAGGGCAATTGATAAGAAAAATGCAACTGTAAAGGACTAAAAGAATTCTTTTACCTTTTTATAGTTTCCCTGTCAAAAGTTAATGGTCAAATTGAATAGATGTTGGGTGAGAGACCAAAATTTTCAAATAAAAAATATGGAGAATTTACAAAAATATGGCACCTAACTTTTTTTTTTCTCAAATATGGCACAAGCCATTTTATTTCCGTAAATATTACATTTTTTACGGTGAAAGTGAAGTCAAAACCATTTCCCACCGTCTTTGAACAGTAATTTAATTTATCGAATTAAAAAAATATAAATACAGTTCAAAGTCGGAGCCCCTTGCCATCGACTTTCATGTTTTTTACTGCTCATAGTCGGATTCTAATGGTTCCGACTTCACTTTTTTATTCGAAAAATAGAAATACTGTCCATAGTCGGATTCTAATGGTTTCGACTTTACTTTCACTTAAAAAGTGCAATATTTGTAGAAATAAAATGGTTTGTGCTATATTTGGGAAAAAAGTTCGGTGCCATATTTTGGAGAATTTACAAAAATATGCCACCCAACTTTTTTTTCAAATATGGCACAAGCCATTTTATTTCCGCAAATATTGCACTTTCTACAGTGAAAGTCAAGTCGGAACCATTTCCTACAGTCTTTGAACAGTGATTCAATTTATCGAATTAAAAGAATAGAAATATTGTTCAAAGTCGGAGCCTTTTGCCACCGACTTTCATGTTTTTTACTGCTCATAGTCAGATTCTAATGATTCCGACTTTACTTTTTTTATTCGAAAAATGGAAATATTGTTCATAGTCGAATTCTAATGGTTCCGACTTCATTTTCATTGTAGAAAGTACAATATTTGTGGAAATAAAATAGCTTGTGCCATATTTGAGGAAAAAAGTTGAGTGCCATATTTTTGTAAATTCTCCTTAAAAATAGTACATAAACTCAATTTTTCAAAATATATAGAGAGAGAGACTAAATTTAAATTTTTAGAATAATACGTGAACCATTAACCTATTACATTTTACATTTATATTTTCTAAGATTAATAAACAAATCTAACTTCATATTTTCTAAGATTAATAAACTAATGTTAGATTTGTTCAAAGATTCGACTAGTGGTCTGAATGTGATAAAATATTTCATATAAACAAGATATTTAGATGTGGTTAGTATTAACTGGGTTGATATTGTTATTATTGAAACATTCAAAATAACGTAGATTCGAGTGTAGTTAGAACATAATTACATCTGATAGTAGAGTTGAGGGTTATGCCCAGTTTAATCATTGTAATTTGTATCTTCTTTACAAGTATCAGGAAATCTCCCCTACTTGCAATACTGATCTATGCTTCGTATAGGGTTACCCTCCTCCTCGAATCTTATCGGTTTAAGAATGCATCTCGATCGTCCAGAAATACATCACTGCTGAAACCCTCCTTTATCACAGATGTTCAAGGCGTCCATCGGAGATGGACCGGCAAAATATCAGTAAATGAATACATCAGTTTGTTGCTGATTACAAGTTCATGATGTTGTAAAACATCAGTGAGCCACTTGAGGAGGTTGGTTCATAATGTCTTTAGAAGAAATAAATGCACCATCTGGTTCTTTCCCGTCATTGGCATCTGCAGTTTTAACAGCAACGTTTGCATGCTTTGATGCTTTGATCACTCTTCCGCGTGCCCTCCGGGAAGGACTCGAAAATTGGACTGCCGGTGCTTGAACATCTCTCACTTTCTGCGTCTTCTTCACGTTGAAGAAGCCGCTCTCAAGAGCTTCCAACACTCTAGTGGTCAGTGGTCTACTTCTTTTGCTTTGCCTCCGGGGATTCACAATAGCTTGCTGCTCTTCCGCGCAAACATTAGTAGCGGTTTCCAACAAATCAGCAGCATAGCTATTCACAATGGTGAATCGGCTGCCATCAGCTTCGGCGCATCCTGGTTCATCATTCCAAGAGTCCGGTGGAAACAGCGGTGAGTCTGAACCAATTATTGACAGGGATGGAAGCTTCTCATTACTCCCTCGAGAAGTCTCTGCACATTCTGGATTGCCTTCAGCAGAAGAGTTAAGAAACAATACTTTTTCTTGAAAATGACTCGCATGGAGGACGTCATTGCTGCCTTCATCTTGAGAATTTGAGGCGCGACATACCCCCGTTCGTTCATTAATGCCAGCGGAAAACTTCTCGGTCACATGACTTTCCTCTGTCTTAGTACAAGCATTTAATCTCTGTCTCTTCATCGGAGAAATTAAATTAATTGGATTACTAGAGATATTCACAGCAATATCACTTCCCTCCATCGTAGCACAAGCAGTTAATTTTTGTCGTTTCGTTGGAGAAGCTACATTAATAGAGTCAGCAACTAAATTCTCGGTCAGGCAGCTTTCCTCTTTACTAATACAAGCAGTTAATTTCTTTCGTTTTTCCGAGGTAACCAAGATAACAAAAGGACTTGATTTAGCTCTTCGACTGAAATGGTGCTTTATTATCCTCTTTGACCTGGCAGCTTCTGATGTATCGGTCTTCTTCTCTTGGTGAATTGACAAATTCTTGTCTGCGGTACATGAGTTCTTCAGATCTTGATTCGAAATGTCATTTTCATATTTACCTTCACCTTTCATGACATTATCAGCAGCAATTGGCTCAGTACTAGGTTTTGTATCAGGGCAACTGGACGATGACTAGATAGTCTGTCCTCAGTTTTTTGCTCATGCTCATTGGAAGAACTATCACCTGAAAAACTATTAATTTTGGAAGAAATTTCAACCTTAACCGGTAAATATCTGAGTTCTCTGACCCGGGATGATTTTCCTCCGTGGAGCAAACTGGTGTATACGATGGTAAATTTTATGTGCTGTGCAGTAGAGCTAGCCATTATACCCTCACAATGAGTAGCATTTGTAACACATTTATCACCTTTTGACAGCATACGATTAGCATTTACCTGCCGTGAATCTTGAGCATCCTTGTGAATTGGTTTCGAACTAAATGTCAAATCAATTGGTGAATATCTCAGTTCTCTCATCTTGGATGCTTTTCCTCCATGGATCAAGCTGGAATCAACAACCATGAACTTCATATGGTTAGAACTGTAAATAGATACTCGGGGCTTGAGATAATGAGGCTTATTATAGGCAGGATCATCTTGATCTGATGACTCCCCGGGAAGGCACCCATTTTCTTCATTGCAGCTCCTCGTACATTTTCCTTCAGAATCAAGCTCAATAAATGCTGGTTCAGATGCAACTTTGCTCAAAACATCGCTAACAGAATTGAAGTAGTGACTCCCTTTAACAAGTTTCCTTCTCGAGAACTTCTTCACTCCCGGCATAAAACTAGATAATGTTTGGAACCGACAGAGCATCGATTCTTAGGCTGCTCAGAGTGCCACCCTCGTGCAAGCAAACGTGGCCAAACAGCTTCCCAAAATATATCGTTGCAACGAGCTTTGCTCAATCGAAAGCCTCCGGTTAAAAATCTGATGATGTCACTAGATGTGAGAGATGAGCAAGCCTTCCCGGATGGTATTTCGGGGGAAACTTGAGTCACCCTCGAAGGTTCCACGGCCAGGCCTGTAAGGTCTGCCTTCCCCTTACCAATACCTACGGCTTCTACAAGTGCAGATAAGCCAACAATAATCTTCAGATGGCAGACATAATTTTCAAGCGAACTTTTCCCCTCTAAAAATGACTTAGATACCTGCCAATAGACGATGCAAAAGCAAAGTCCGACATCAATAAACAGCAAAACACATTAGGCACCACCAACAATAAACAGCAAAACACATTGAACTTCTTTCTAAATGAGATCTGAGTGATAAATCATGTTTACCTTCACAAAATTATTTTGTAATTAATCCGGGACATGGGCAAGCAGACTAGATAACAATTCCTGTTGCCTCCAGCCAGTAAAGATTTTCCGTCTGTATATATTTTTTCGACGACTTCTCTTTTGGCCATCTGACCATCTACAATATCCATCAGACCTATAAAATGCCCCATAATAAAATGACAATATATCCCCCATGTCCTTGTTCTCGATGAATTGTTTTATCTGCACTAAATTCTTCCCGAATATATATAAACCAAGAAGAAAACCATCCACTTCTTCATTGCTCCAGGAGTCACCTGCTACGCCAGGAATTAGCTGAGAGCTTCTAACTTCAAAAGGTCGAAATATATTGGTTTTACTTCTCATTCCATGTTCAAGGTTGTCTGCTTTTGATTCATTTTCATTGACCATCCTAGCATCGGTCTCTTCAAGACTTAATTCGGAAGTTTTCTTCCTCTCGGAACTCTGTCCCTTTCTGCACTCCCGAGATTTGACAGACTCGTCCACATTAGTTTCATCATCGGGCTTACATGAACCTCTTTTGCCTTCATCCTCGCGATCGATATCTTCATCACGTGTCCACGTGACAGGCAAGGGTAAGCCTAATAGAAAGGAATGGGCAAGACAAGGAATGCCATCTGAGTCAACAGGGTCCATCAAAAGAGAAAGATGCTCAGTTCCAGTTACCATGGGAGGAATTTCCACCAGGTATTTGTCGCCAACTCTCGGACTTAATTGTGGATCACCGAATATATCACTTGTATCAGGAGAATTTGGGGGAAGCAACAGCTCGGGAGATGTTTCTTCAACGAGGTTGCAGTTAGGATCCAACATTACTGTTTCCATCTGCAAAAAGAATACGAGTAAGAAATTTAAACCATAAGTGTGAAAATGACAACATAGATCAGTACTCAGGTTTCAAATGAAAAAATGCCTATCAAAGAAAGTGAAATTAATCAAAGCATTAAAGGATGACAATTTAAAAGCGCCAATAGACACAGTGTTGAGATATAGTTCAAACAAAGGGATGCGTAGTTCATGAATCATTTGCCCTCCGCCAATGAAGAAAACGAAGATAGTTAGGGATTCAAGCAGCTTAAAGATTCAATCTTGAACCAGATGAAAGAAAAACTAATCAAAACCCCATTAATGCTCCATTCATATACCGCAACACGAACACGAATTAACAAGTCACCAAACAAAATGCAGATATGGGAAACATAAACAGAAAAATAAAGAACCCCACATTAAATAAACACATAAAAATGTTGATAATGTCAATGCACTGCAGCTTACAACAGGATCGCCAACCCCAGACCAATTTTCCACACACAATTCACCATTCAAAGCTAATTTAAGCAACATCTGAAAAAAGGAACCCGAAACATGAAACCAACCAAAACAAGCCATACAAAAGAAAACATTTGACATAGGGGGAAAATCACAGTAAAAAATTATTTAAATTCCTTTTGCTTTGTTCTTGTTATTTGTTCCATTAGGATCATGTCAGAATTTTGCTTATGATTGTTGGGTTACTTGTATTTACTTTGGATGTTATTGTTTTTTTTTAGGGAAAGAACAAAAAGCTTTGAAACGTTAAAAGTAAACGTGAAAGAAGGAACCAGGGCAAAAGGGTAGTTATGTTTTGCATTGATTCATAGCTATTTTGAATCAAAATATCTATATAAATCGGGAAATAACACGAACATAAACAGGAAAACTAAACAAAAGCAACAAGCGGTTTGTCTATGAGCTTTTAAACTAATATCTGTAACAAATAAAAAATTGAAAACGTATAAAGGAGATTGAAGAGTTTAAGACAATACCTGGGTTGAAGAGATATTAAGGCTTTGTTTTGTTTCACATGGAGTGGTGAAAGAGAAGAATTCGAAGTGTATGTGTATGTGTATGTGTATGTGTATGTGTATGTGTATGTGTATGTGTATGTGTATGTGTATGTGTATGTGTATGTGTATGTGTATGTGTATGTGTAAGTGTAAGTGTAAGTGTAAGTGTAAGTGTGTGTTGGTGGTATACAAAGCGAGCGAGAGAGGGTGGAGGAGGTAAAGAAAAGTGTTATTTGTCCTTACAAAGCTTTTACTATAAGTTATAAATAAATGAATAAAAATATTTGAAGGATAAATAATTTGTGTTTAGGAAAATTAAATAAAGAACTAACGGATTAGTTCAAGTGTCAAGCAGCTTGATATCATTTAAGTAGATTTCGAGTACGAAGCCTAGCGTATGCAGACAATCTCCGCTACAAGATTCACCTATCAAAATCAGGTGTACAACGTAAACTAATTCGGATTAGTCCGAACAAATTCTTAGAGAATCGAAAGGACAACAATTTTTTTTAAATAAAGAATATATTATCTTTTAGGGTTTTTTATAAGTATCAATGACTGTTTTAAGTGTTTTTTAATAATATGTATGCCAAGGCAAATTTCTAAGTAATAAATATTTTACAAATTTATTCGAATTTAACTCAATTAATTTATATAAACAATTTTAATATGAAGAAATTAAGGAAATATTATCCTTTGGAAAATATATTTAGGAAATTTAAGTTTTATTTTAGAAACTAGGCAAAATGAATAGTGGGGGTGGAAGACTCCACCTGCAAGTGGCGTCCGAGTACTTACTGTTTATTTTACCGTAGAATGGAACCAATTGTGAATTGAATAAGGAAGTGAAACCCCCTTATCCCACATTGATGGGATAAATGGAATGAAAAGTGTTTATATACACTTACCCACTTTATTGTCATTGAATGATTTGAAAGAAAATTATGCCTCATGCACAAGGGGTGCAAATCCAATCCCTTATTGTTAAACATTTCTTTTTTTTTTTATGAAAAAAACATGATTTTGGATTTCATTTATTTTGATGACGATAGAATATCTTCTTCCAAATTCCAACGGTGAGATGTGGAGAAAGAAGAGATGAACTATATATCATGATTCCATGTTGATTGAATGGTAGAATTTGTAGATCATGAGTGGTTTAGGATGTTGTGAGTTATATTTTTGGATTGAATTTTGTGAGTTTTAAAGAGATTTTGGAAAAATATAAACTGATAAAGTGCAAGAGAATGGTGAACGAATTCGTTGGTTTCTTGTATGGTCGGAAAAAAAGTCGAAGAATAATAATTTTAACACCGACATGACACATATATAAAACTGTAAACATTTCATCTTTAAGAAAAGAAAAAAAATGTTTGTGGATTACATGTAACTACCACATAAATAAAAAGTAATCCATATCGGCGCATATGACTACCGCATCAATCTCTATGTCTGATTTAATGCACGAGTGACCAAAACAGAAACAATTTAAAAGTTCAATGATCGATGTATTAAAAACAGTGATTAAAATAGAAATGCTAAAAAATATGAGTGGTAAATATTATAGTTTACCCTAAAATTTATACAAAGTGTTTATCCAAAATTTATAAATATATACTGGTTTTACTAAAGAGAGTCACTGATGTGAGAAAAAAACTGGCACTTTCCTCTGTCCCAGCAGAAAGTCTCTCGACAAAAACTGAAAAATCCAGGTAATTTTTTTATGAATGATTCTCTAGTAATCTTTTAGCGTCTTAATTGTTTCTAAATCAGGGTTTCTGGTGGGGTTTCTTTTTTAACCTTTTTTCCTGCTCATTTACAGAAAAGTAGAGTGTATTTTCCACATTTCTTTTTTTAAGAATTAAAATCTTTGATTCATGAATTTTTGACGTGAATCTTATGTTTTTCTTGCCTAAATATTTTTTTTTTGGGTATTTGCATTTTTTTGTTAGTATAACTGTATTAGTGGTTGGTGAAGATATTTGTTTATTTTTCTTGCCTTATATCCGGTGTATTTTAGACGTTTAGTTTGCCGTTAGCAAATTGAAAGTTTTATAAGATGTGGGAAGTGGAATTTTTTTGATCTTAAGCCGTGAACTTGATGGTTTATTCAGTCGTTTCTTCTTGCGATTTCTCAAAAGTTCAGCAGAATACAGTGTGTTTTCGATATTTCCTTTTTGAGAACTTAACTCTTTGATTCTTGAAATAAATCTTATGTGTTGCTTAACTTTTGGTTGTGATTTCTGCTTCTTTGGGTATGTTTTAATTTTTTTTTTGGTTATTTCAAATGGTTGGTGAAGATATTTTGCACGTATATCTTTTTCTTGTTACTTTTTTCTTGGCTTATTGCTGGTTTCTTTTAGTATTTTACTTTTGCTCTTGCAAATTGAGTGTTTTAAAATATTTGGGAAATGGAGTTTTGTTCTTATGCCATGAATTTTATGCGTTGATTCGGTTGTTCGTTCTGGTGAGATTTCTCAGAAGTTTTCTTCTTCTATAGTTTTGACTTTATCTAAAATGGCGGGAAAGGAAAGAAATTCAGTTTACAATTTCAAGCTTTTGTGTTATTCTGGTATTTTAAGATGTTACTAACTACATTTAAAGTTGGTTGACACTATTTTCATGTAAATAAGATTTACATTATTGAGATTCATGTGTTACCTTTTGTTCTTGTCTATGTTATTGTTTTAACGAATGCGAAGTGAATAGTATGATTTTTGTTTATTGATTTTCGATATTTGTTGCTCGAGTTCTTGCAAATCATATAAAAACTGTTGAAACGACCACTTCTAGTGCTATTGGTTAGTATAATGTGGCAATGATAATTGTGCGGATATTTGTGAAGTTAAGGCGCAAAGAACGGAAACATGATTCTAAAGTACATACCGCTAGATGAAGGAATGATAATAATGGACGAGGCGATCTTGAAGGCAAAGAAGATTATTGAAGGGTACCCCGAAACAAAGTTCTCTGCTGAAGAATACCAGAGGTTCTATCAGTATCTTTTGTTTTATGTTGGGATTTACTTCAATTAAATTAGCCTTCTTCAATATCATCCTACACAGCTTAGGTTAGTGTTGTTAAGACAAAAATGCCAACCTTGACAGTTTCTGTAGATGTGTTTATTACATCTGCACTTACCACACCTCTAACGAGAAAATGATGCAGCTTTACAAGAAATTCCGAAACAGCTTGAAGGAGATCATCTTGTCAACGGTGAGACAGTTGAGATTTCAACTACTTATATCATGCTGGTTTTCTTTAGTTTGTTCAGTTGCATTGTGAAGTCATCTTATTAGCTTTCCCGGACTTGCTTTTTGCGGTGCTTGTATTCCCCAATACAGACCTCTTTTTTAAAACAGCTAGGGAAGGTGTAGAACTGCTATGTGGATGTACACAGAACTGTTGACAGATGTCGCATTGAGTGTGTATTTATTTATGCCTTTTTCTCTCCTTTTTTGCTCTCAGGTACTGCCAAATTTAATCAATAAACAAGGTGAAAACTTGTTGAGAGAATTCGTAGTCATATGGTCTAATTATAAGCTGATGGTAAGATGGTTATGTAGATTCTTTGCATACCTCGATCGCTTCTTTATCCCTCAACATATTGATCTTGAGTCACTAGATGGCACCTCTTTTAGTTGTTTCAGGGAAATGGTATATAACAAAGTTTATTCTTGATATACTTTGAGCTGAATTATGTGTGCTTTCTTGATGAAAATTAAAAGTTCTTTGGCGCAATTATATTCTTTTTTGGTTCTAATAGAAATCTCAGGTCTTCAAGAAGTTATACTGTAGGTTCATTGAGGCGGCATTAACTTTGGTAATTTCCGCGTGCTTGCCTACACTAAAAGTCTTAGGTTCCTCGGTGGAATTTGGCTGAGTTCAGCTTTACATGCAGATCAATCAGGAGCGAGAGGGACTACAGATTGACTCTGTCTTGCTGAAGAACGTCTTGGATATCTTTGTCGAAATTAGTGACCACAGAGGGGTTAACTATTATCAAGATTTTGAGCAGATCTTGCTTACAGAAATCTCTGGTTACTAATTCTCGAGTGGCGTCAGAGTGGCTTTTGCATGACTCATCGGCTGAATATGTTCAAAAGGTGTGTTTTGTTGAATTAAGCACTTTTCTTATTTTCATTTAAATATTAATTACAATATTAACCGGTATATGATCTCTTAAAACTTTCTAGGTTTCCTGGTGCTTGAATAGGGAGAAGCAAAGTGCTCATCGGTACCTACATCCTGACACAGCAGCTAAGATACTGCAGGTGCAGTAAATGACTTCAAATTGAAGAATTCTCTTTTCTGTTTTTAATTGTTATATTCGACTGCGCTTCCAAATGAAATAATGATTGATGAACATAATGCGGTTGTACTGGAGCTTCTGGCTATATTCTTGGACGTATCTGCATAAATCGTATGCTTGAGCTTGTTTAACAATGGTGCCAGCTACAAATCCATGTTCTCTCTTCTGTGTTTCAATCTTTAGTAATTTGGAATGTGACCATTTTCCTTCTCTGCAATCTTATCATTTTAATTCATACTTGTCATGGCAGTTGGTAACTGTATATGACAACTGAATTTATTTGAAAGTTGATAAAATTGGGGATCGCCATTTCATAACTGATCTTGAGAAGCTATATGTGTTATATAGAAATTTATTTTCAGAGAGAAAAGAGATTCCGTCACTATATAGCATTAGATATTCCTAGAAATGTGAATGATTTATCTTCTACGGTTTCTGCAGGCTGTTAAGTATCATTTGCTGGATCAAATTGCAATTAAACTGATGGAGAAAAGGCAAGCTGAGAAGTCTGGCCTCACGACAGATTATCAGGTGCCACTAATCTCTGAAATGAGTAACCTTATCGTTGTTGCTTATGTCTACCCTATTATAGCGTATTGTAATGCTTGTGGGTGTACATAGTTGCTCGAAATTCTGATAGTGGCCTTTCACAAAGCAATATCTTGGATTCTTTGGCCTACTGCTTTTGATTGAATTGTTGCTTGGTTTCGAGGAGATCCCAAGCCAATTGGATGACTGAAAACCTAATGACGTGTGTTAAATTTAGTTTTCAAGATTGCTACATCCCATTTAGGTATGGTAGCATAGTCCAGGGCATTCATTCTCACTGCACCAGAAGCCCCATTTGAGGCCAAAACGCCACATGTACTTCATGGACCAATGTTGTTCTGGCCCCAAACAAGGCTCTGGTGTGGTGTGAATGAATTACCACCAGACGGACTATTCCACAAACTTGGACCTTGATCTGCTGAATTATCATTAAGCCAGAGAACCATGGACTCGATGCTCCTAAAAAAACGGAAAGAAACTATTTTCAAATGTCTCATTGATTAAGGCATTCGAGAACTTGTCCATAATTTATCCTCTGGTTGCCTGATTTTCTGCGCTGTTTATTCTTCTGATTCATGGCATATATGTATTTCTTGCAGGAAATATTGTCGAAATGTGCCGGCATGTCTCTTCAAGAGAGTTCTTCACCCGAAGAATGGCTCTCAAAGTTAATGGCAAGTTCGGCACATATATGCTAAATTCGGGTTGGGAGCATTATCAACAGATGTTTGTACAGATTACTTTGAAATAATACAGTTACCGATAGTCGACCTAGTTTTACGACCTCGTTTCTTTTATGTTTTCCCGAAAGGCGAAATTAAACTTCCACTGTTCATTAGTTGATTGGTTGAATGAAATTGAGCTGTTGGTATTTTGTTTTTGCCGAAAACTAATGTAGACCTTTTTAATCATAATCTGTGTGCACTGTCATTGGCATTTCTTCTCGAATATCAAGCTAAGACTTCTATATTTTCAAGTTTTCAGTTTTCAAGATTATTGCTCTGAAATTCTCAAGTGAAAATTTCTCTTGGCGTTTTCATTTTCAGCTTTGTTATTTCAGTCAATGCATCTTATATTCTTGTTTCTATATTTTATCTGATCTCAGTCAACTCGAGTGGAATATGCATTACTCAAATGACGCATGTTAACTTGTTGGTTAAATTTCTCGTGTTAGGAGGAGCGAATCCGGTCTTTAGTCTCTCCTTTTATGCACGATGCAAAGCGAGAATCCTCAATGAGGTCCAGATTAGTTTCCAAATCGTTGTTTTATCTCACTTTCGGGCAAGATGATTGCGTGTTGGAGAGTCAAGAGACGTGAAAACAAGCAGACGCTTCTAACAGAAAATGGAGGGGTTTTATTACAAGAACTCGTTGCCTTCTGTGATGGCAGTCCACCCAAATCCGCCATTTCTGCGATAGAAACGAGATTATCATGGAAGATTTTCGTACAAAGGCTCTTTAAAGGAGCGTCAAATATGCGTGAAGAAGTTTGATAGCTATTGCTATCGACTCGAAGATTTTGCTTACAAAAATCTTCACACTGCATTTTCTACACAAGTAGGCCATCGTGACATTAAAAGCTCAATTATCATGTTGGATTCCAACAATGTCCCCAAACTCATTGACTTTGGACTATGTATTTCTATTCCTTGAGGGTAGGGGTGCAATCTGGCGGGGAATAATCAAAAATTGTGGGAATTTAAATCGGTGGGACGAGAAATAATCGAAATCTTCACTTACAAAAGTGAGGATGAGAGAAATATTATCTCCAAAACTCAAATGGGGATGAAAATTGCTATATCTGCATCGTGGGATACTTAAACCGTACCAGGATAAATCTCGTGGGAAATTTGTTTTAATGTATTAAAATTTAAATATTTTTAAGTGTAATAAATATATAATTTGTAAACTAAAACTAACCCAAATATTTTGACTAGTAAAATAATAAATCTTGTTATTTTTGGATGAGAATTCCTTGAAACTCACGAGAATCTGGACTAAAAGTGCATGGAAACAAAAAAAAAATTCCAAAAGTATTTAATAATTTTTCAAAAATTGCTCCACAAATATTGAGGACTGAGTGACTAATTTAAAACAGTCCCCGCCCCATTATCAATCCTACTTGAGGGGAATCACATGCGGAAGTGGATGAAATTATAGGGAGTGGGCTCATGGCACCTGACCATAGGGCCAGAGGTGATGACTGATGAGGGGACATAATACACAGGATACTGATGAGAAGCACTGTGTTGAAAGTTTTCCTTTTAAAATTTCTGGGTCAACAAATCACTTTAGAATGATCTTGAAAATATTTCAGTATTTCGTGTTAGCTTTAATCTGGATAATAAGAAAGAGAAAAACTTCAATACACATATCTTTTAATTTTAGAAGTTATAGGTTTAATTTAAGGTTTAGCGTTTAGGGTTTTGAGGTGTAAAGTTTAGAATTTAAGGTTTGAGTTTAGAATTTAAGGGTCAAGTTAATCAGAAAGAAAGAAAAAAATGAAAGGATCCCAACATATTTACATGAAAACAAAGCATCGTATTGGATTCATTATTCAAGTTGGTATCAAAGCTAATATTTGAGTCTTAATTCTACCCATGCACCTTTGTATTTCTCGGTAAATCCGCAGGTTCTCGGTAGACCATGGATGCAAGCTTGAAACAGCCGAATCGATAATTTGAGCCACATCGGCCGGAGGATATTGTCGCTCTGTACATGTCTGTATGCCATAAGAAAAAAAAAAGAGATTCAGCACAAGATTGCAACAAAGATGCAGGTAAGAACATTCTTGCTCATCAAGCGGGTGAAGAGTAGATATCATCATATTCGAAAAGAATTTCCCAGTTACCTGTATCATGAGCAAAGTAGCGACACATGATGTGATAAGCTCAGAAGGAACTTGTTCGTTGTTTTGAGGTAATCCGGAAAACAAGTGTTTTTGATAACTGATACTGCCATTCTCCGGCTCTGTTGACTTAATCAACGGCATCCTAATGTCAGGTGTAAATTGTGGCTTATCTATGGAGTCCAAAGCTTCTACAACCCTCATGAATGCATCTTCGTCATCCTTCGTAGATGACATGGCCTGAATAATAGTGCACAATAAGGGTGTCATTAAACCATAAGGTAGAATTTAAGTAAATATATTACTAAGAGAGAAACTTGTACCTTAATAGCAGCATCTACCATGGAACCCGCTTTTAGTCTTGAGTCTTCGACAATTTCACCCACGACAGAATCTGATTCTTGTGAAACAGGAGAACAGTCGATAGAACTTGCCAAGCCGCCAATGAAATTGGAAATAGGTGGGGGTTTCTGCTGTGGTGATACGGGGTTTACAGGGTAAGAATTACATTGTCTCAAGTTATGTAAAGCAGAAGAAACCTGCATGGAAAATGATCAATTCAAAGTTATTGAAGAAGAGATTTAGAAATTGAAGAAAAGAATAAACCACTTCTACATCAATTCATGGAAACCACATGCCTGGCCATTGGCTTCCTTTAGTCGTACAAGTACTGTTGCAATATGCTTCTTAAAAGGCTCAGATCCTTTTAAACAACTTCCCTCATTTCTGTTTTCCAATTTGTCATTGTTCGTATTTCTGAGCTCCGTCAATATAGCTTCCTGAAGTATGTGTAATTGTGTATATATTATATATTGAAAACATCGGCTATACTAACGTAATTGTACTAAACTTTGAAACCAGTAACGCAAGTTGACACGAACAACATGAACATATTTTGATTGAATATATCATCTCAAATCACCAAAGAGGTAAATGCAGTAATGTTAATAAATTTGGGATCAACGTTAAAACAGATAACTTTTTAAAGAGGTTAATAACTAGCAAATCGGTATGAGCATGCAAAACAGTATAATCTACGCCTAACATGAAAAATACCGAGAAAATTAAGATGTATTCAAATATATATAAACAATTACGTCTATCAAATAGTGGAATAACCTTTTTGTCCAGGGCACGGTTAAATTCAGACATAACCTGTATATCAGCTTCCCTCCCTTGGATATGTTCCATGGCAAGGGGTTGATCATTGGCTGTTTGATGTGCACTAAAAACACTAGGAACAGCTGTCTTAGCATTCAAAATGTCACAGCTTGCATCCACCTGGTCAAGATCCAAGTATATTGTATTGGTTACTAGTAAGTATTTAACATGAGGGTATAGAATTTCTAATCTAGAACCAATTATAACTCCCAGAATATCTGATCAAAAGAGATAATTTGGGAGAAAGGCAGAGAGTAAGCAAAAGAAGCAAACAGCTCTTGAATGTGACGCTAACTCCAAAATATGCCAACATTTCTCAAGTTCCATAAAAAATAGAAAAAAAAGGATACATTTGAACCCTAAGAAAGAAGTGTAACAGGCCAAAGCATCCGCAGCTTACTTAAGTCAAAGTTTGAGATAAGGACACAACGAGATTAAAGAGAAAACATATCAAAAAAGTTGTGACGAAATATTGAATTAACAAAAGTACTTAATGTTTGCAATTCTAGGTATCCTAACCTTTATTGGATTGGCCAGCATGTTAGCAGGGCTCGTTGCATTCTCCGGATGCACACTTGGAGTGTGTACCCCAGATCCACCAAAATCTGAATGTCCATTCACTTGATGCTCATTGGGTGTCGCAGGGAATTTATCAAAAGCAAGATTTTGCTTCCTAAGAGTTTCCGGCAAATTTTCCAAAGGGTTTAATGGCATACAATCAATATCCTGCAATAACAGTCTATGTGACATCCATAATGAAGATAAGATTAATGAACTGAAGAGCCTATATTGAAAAATGCACTTACCATCACAAGTTCAACTCCTAGTTTGGGACAATCAAACTGGACCCTGCAACTGTCATGCTCCACACCAATTACTTTTCCAGCATTAACTTCCCTTGTTTTGGGATGAATGGCAATTACTTGTTGTCCAACTAATAAAGGACATGCCAAATCAGTTGGAAGTCCTTCCCTAGGGCTAATGCAAAGTTGAGCATAATGCTGTCTCACAGACTCCCGATACTGTTTAAGTTTTTCCCTCTCTTCATATGAAAAGCGTTCAGAAAACCTCCGAGGTTTGCCAAGGGAACTGTAATAACAAGCAAATGCATTGTAAAATCTGTTTTTTCTTTCAAATTTCATAACTGTAGGGATACTGACAAGCTAGCTAACCTTCTTATGACACCCCACTCAACACGAGTAAGCCTTGGAATGTGACCCAATCCAACATGATTTAAGTACTCCACGAACTCCTTCTTAGCAAACCAAGGGTAATCAATAACACTGTAAAACCATTCAAAAGAGCACCATCTTCTTGCCAGACTAGATGATAAGCAGGAAGAGAGGTTTTCCTGGAATTCAAAAACATTCATAAATTATGCAAAAAATGAGCAACTCTTTTGCTGAAGGGAAATGGAGGAATATTAGATTCTACCTTCAGTCTGTCTTGTGACAGAGAGTGCTTATTTGGTTGATTTTCTAAGGTGCACTTGGGAGAATTTTTATCTCTTGAAACTAACGCTCTCTTCCGGTTCATTTTACGTCTACTTTGATGCCTATTTGGTAAGCTAACAAGTTTAGGTTCTGCAGGAACTTGTAAAGTTGATATCACTGGATCAGTTTCAGCAATTTTTGAATCATTAATACTGGGGGAATCCTCTGGCACTCTGAATGATTTCCATTGTCTTGATTGAACAGAAGATTCAGGGCCGCATTTACCTTTAGTTAGACTTTTGTTCACTTCTTCAGCTATGGCCTACAAGACATAAAAACAGCATCAACCCTGGAGAGAATATATACTATTAAAATAATATGGTAGTGACTTGCTGTCTTACGCACAGTAATCTAGCAAATAGAAGGTTAAAAGATTAACCTACCTCATTATCAAAAGATTGTATGAAAGGAGGATCAATTGGGGCTTCTGGATTTGAAATCTGCAGCTTGAACAAAAGATTGCCATGAAATCAAGATTAGAAGTACAAGAAGCAAAATATTTGGTGGGTACCTGTGAAGTACTGAAGGATTTGCTATTTCTTTTCTTCAAGTTATTGATAGGTTCTGGCTGTTGCTTTGATTCAGAAACAACATTGTCAACCGTAGCTGAATACCTCCCAACTTTTGATTTTCTAGAAGTATCATCTTCAGCTTCAGGGATTAATTTAAGCACCTTTTCTTTAGGTCTTAGGTGCTTAGTTTTATTGCTATGATGAGCTACAGATGCAGCTTCAGATGCGCTGGACTTCTCTTCTGTTTCACGTGTAGTTTTGTCCTCTTTCAATTTAGCAGATGATTCTAAGGAAACATGGAGACAACAAAAGGAATGAGAAACTAGAGCAAGACAAGTGACAAGAAACCCTATATCATAGACGGCACTTAATCAGTAAAAACTGAAGTAGAGAAGCAATTGACACCTACCAGATTCTACCGTTGATGTTGGCAACATTGATGTAGACAAATTGGCTAATGTCAGCAGAGCATCTAGGGAATCACTCTCATCTGCATATAAAACAAGAAAAAATTGAAGTTGAGCATGTATGTAACTGAAAAAAGAACAGTTGCTATGAATAATTAAGCAATCCTTTTGCATTCCCCCCCCCCTTTTCTTTTGCTACTTTTTGTGCCTCGTATAGGCAGAATATCATTTTATTCAATTCCAGATCCCAAGTTCATACCTCCTGAGACAATCTTCTTGTTTTTCTTCCTCTGACTCCATGGTGAAAGTTTATTTTTTGCACTGGAAATCTCCATATCAACTTTTCCTTGGACAGTATTTGTAATTCCTTCTTCCGTACCGCTACATGCTTCTCCACCATCATCAGATAAATTGTTCATGATCTCATCAGCTTTCACTTTCTTCTGGTAAATGTTTTTCCCCTTTCGACGAACTTCACCAGTCGTAGCACCTTCCATACCCACCATGGGGCCTGTACCTCTTTTATAAGTTCCAATGACAGGTTCCTTGCCCCCAAGCCTAATCGCCATCCGGCGTTCAAAGGAAGAACTAGGATGCTTGGCCTTAGTTGTCTCTGGTTGTATCAACTAATCACAGGTCAACAGAAAGAAAGAAAAAAAAAAAAGCAAACATAAAATTAGATAATGAAGGGAAGAAAACCATAATACTATAAATTCAGATCGGTGGTCTTATACCATATGATCATAACTTTGAACAGGTGTGGATTTTATGCATTCAGCTTTGTTATAATGTTTTTGAGAAAACTGAGGGGATCTTCCGCTTTGCAATGCCCCTGCCAATGTCACTGCAGTGACATGTTCATTATCATTATCATCAGCCTCTGACTTCTTAACTCTCTTTTTTGGTGGATCATAACTTTCAGTGTCGTCTCTCCTATATGAATATGAAACAGGGACCCGAGGAGTCCTTCTCCTAACTGCACGACGATTTATACCTAAAAGGAATTCAAACAAATAAGGACCTCAATCACAATTATGAAGATTATTATTATAACATTCAGACAGCAGCAAGCCAGCAACAGTTCCTATGCTTACTAAACATTATATTAAGTTGACATTGTTAAGAAAAATTATGATTCCACGAGCACAACCAAATAATATATCAAATTCCCATGGACACTAAGGAACTTTCCTAGTTAGTGAACAAATGGTTCCAATGGCTCTTTGAACTAATGATGCTAATTTCAAACACACAGCTTTCCCATAGATAGGCAACAGAACATGGATTGCCAAAGAGGACATTAATGTAAGCTTCCCCATATATACACACACACGCGTCCACGGGGAAATAAAGCTCCAATGTAAACTTGTCAATTATCACCCAAATGAGGGATCCTCTTAATACAATTTTGAATCATCAAAGCATCCACACATCTTCACCTTATGGAATCGAACAAACAAGTTTTTGTTTCCTCTTTTATTTTCATTTTGGAGATTGAAAGATCATTGATGGCACCTTTTATTTACTTTTCCCCCTTCCGGTTAATAATATTTCTTCCTGATATTATAATATCTCTCATCTCTGTGACATTATAAAAAAAGGTTCCAGCACTAGTCTTTGATTTGCTTCCCACATAAATTTGGACAATTTCAACCACTTTAACTCTCCTTTTTCAGTCTCTTAGTTGCATCTATTGCAAAATAAAAGACAAAACTATGGAATGGAAAAATTAAAGACTTGTGATAAATAAAGGAACCAAAATGAAGAAAAATCATAGATGGCTGCTATTGGGTGCTAACAAGGGCAACAAATCTTACCATTAAAGCCTACTCTTTCCAACAAAGGCAAGCATCCCTGACTAGATGCAACTGATTGGGGCAGAAAACCATCCTCTTTTGAGGAACCAAAATGCGTCTTTACCCGCTTGCGCTTTTGAGATTGTTGAGGTATTTCAGAAGGCTCATTGCTCTCTCTTTCCACATCACTTCCTCCCTGTAAATCGACATGATACAAAAAAAATTCAACCCTTGATCATTGATAGAGGAAGAACATTAAGAGTTCAATTTATTTTTCAAACCCAAAATGGAACAGATATAATTAGGCAAAATAC
Organism: Hibiscus mutabilis; assembly: GCA_019671005.1. Taxonomy (NCBI): domain Eukaryota; kingdom Viridiplantae; phylum Streptophyta; class Magnoliopsida; order Malvales; family Malvaceae; genus Hibiscus; species Hibiscus mutabilis. The sequence continues at coordinate 3,489,959 of CM033743.1, forward strand.
AATCTAAAAAGGAAGGAATTCACTTCATAATGGAGAAAAATATACTTCCGAAAAATAAAGCAGACTAAATAGCTTTCATTGATATGAACACTGGATGCAAATATCAGACTCTTACAATTATTTCAAGATATTAAATCAAATCTCACCAGGACACTATAGTGATCAGTCATCATTGCTATAAGGCCAATCACAGAAGCTACTCCATCTGGCAAGGATAGATATGCCTGAAAATAAATAAACAACACATTAATTTAACTAATAGTATTTACAAACAAATATAGTCAAACTAAAGCAACTCTCAGGTTTCATCCAGCAAATGAAGGCTGAAAATGCATCTATATTCAATGCCCTTGAAGCATGTGATTCCACACAACCTCTTGAAGACTGTATCAACGAAGACAAAAATGCTTATCTGCTGCATTAAATTTATAGCAGTGCTAGTTGAGAAGCGACAATAAAGTTTGGCAAGTTAACTAAAACAGAAGTTCCCTTGTTTCTTTTTTCCATTTTAATATTTTAGAATAGGTGATCTATCCTCGGGTATTTCAAAAACTAACATCATTAAACTCTTAAGCATCCAAGGACAGGATTTAGCAACCAAAGACGAATTGGATAACTGATCAGTACTTAAAGCTACAACGAGACCTGAACATACCCGATTCATACCGTAAAAGGCCTCCACCATTTCAGTGGATCTATTACGCACAGCAGCAGCCACCTAAACATAAGCAACACGAAGTTAAAAAATAACATATTAATTACTTAATTATACTTATACAGTTCCTAGATGTAATATCATCACAATACAAAAGAATGACAAATCGTAAAGCTTTTCTATTATAGTTCTCAAAGTATACCTTCTTCCAGTCTTTCCCATATGCTCGATAAGCTTTATAAAACAGCTCAATCTCACCCTTGCTCCATGGAGATCCTAACTTGTCAAATAGTTTCTTCTATAGCATAGAATACAATAGCACATGCATTAAAACGACCCACAATTAGCATATGATAATACCGAGTAAAACAGAATATTCGCCAAACCGCAAAAGAAAAGAAAACAAATTGATCTTTAATCAAATAATCAATGATAAATGACTTAAAACGCCTACCTTTGGGTTACTTTTTCTTGAAATTCCAGCGTCTTTAACAGGAGAGACTTCATATTTACTCGAATACTGTTTCTTCACACTTTTAGATTTCCTTGTTGGGGCCATCAATGACTTTCTTTATCTGAAGCATTTCATCATAAAACATAAACTTAAAAAAAAACGGGAAATTGAAAAAGAAATTGCAAATACAAAATCGATGTTAACAGTTAAGAATGTACTTTAAAAAAGTTGTGATTTCTTTAAGAACCAACAGAAAGAAGCACTGCAAAATCTCAATCGCACAGTACGGAATTTTGATTCAGAATTGAAACACTTCAGACTTTTCGAATTAAAAAAAAAAAAGACGATTGCAAAGAATGCTGCTCTAAACCACCTGAAAGGCAAAGCCAATTTGGCTTAATCCACAATCTCACCTTGAAACCCGATTCAAACCCACTAAAGAAAACAAAAAATACTTCTAAAAAAAATTAAAATTTCAAACTTTTAACCGAAATTCCCTTAAAAAAATCGCAAAATCTTAGCTTTTAAACCCTAATTCACAGATCGGAGACAATCCTACTTACCAATTTCCGGCCTTTCCCAGCTGAATCAATACATCTAGGAAATATAAAGTTAAGAGGAAGAAAGAACAAAAAAACAGAAAATTGAGAAAGAACAACTTCGAGAGAGCGAAAAGTGGCGTTGCCGCGAAACTTGAATATAAAGGTGGTTTGGCCAATGAGATTATTTTGTTTATTTTCTAATTTATTTTAAAATTTTGGCCTTTTTTCTTTTATTCTCAGGGATGATGAATAATTGTTAATCACCGTACAAGTACAGATAATCCTGTGATCTGGTTCTGGTGTTATATAGGTTTGGGTTCTGTGTGGATGATAGTAGCAGATTAGGTTTGAAATTTTTAGGCTGATTTTTCAAACTAGTCCCTACTTTCATTGGTAATTTCTTTTAGTTCCCTGTGAGGTTTTAAAAATTTAATTCATTGGTTTAATTTGCTTGAAGACGAAATTAAAATTAAATTAATCGGTTCAGTTCTTTGATGTTTCTAAAATTAAATTCAGTTTTAATTTGTTTTAAGAGTTTTATAGGAAATTAAATTCTTAGATTAAATTCCATCATGATCATATGTATATAATATCATTCCATTACAAAATAATTATTCAAATTATATTTTTAATAAAAAATCGATAATATAGTACGTTTTAATCTACAGTGTTTTTAATTAATTATTTAAAAAGTTATTATTTCCTGCCCCATAAAAAATATTTCACAAAATATTTAATTTTACTTAAAAATCTAAGTTTTAAACCCTAAAATTCTAACTCCTAAATTCTGAATATAAATTCTAACTATAAACCTGAAAAAAATATTTCACAAATATATTTAATTCGACTTTAAAAATAAAATCTAAGTTTCTAACCCTCAATTATTAACCCATAAATTATAAATATAAATTTTAACTGCAACTCTTAAATTTTAAAACCTTAAACCTAAATCTTAAATTGAGCTCATTTGTAAAAATAAATATTTTTTTACTCGTGCATGAAATATTTTATTTTAAAATACATATAAAATAAATACTATGGATTTATTAGACTATAATAGTATTTATTTTATTGTATTAATAAATAATTATGATTGAATTTTTTAATTTTTATTTATTTTAATTTTAATTAATATATTCTTAATATGTAATTTATTAGTTTTAAAAAAATATTTTTCACTCACGGAATGAATATACAATAATATTAACTAATGACCTTTTTTTTCATCAATTAATATTTACTTGACGATTCATAATTTCTCCACTATTCTCTGTTCTTGCCAAGTTGTAAAAAGAACAATATTTTACTCTGTAATGGAGTCCTTGAAGAGTACAAGGAAACTACAGTAACATCAAATTTCTTACAATATTATAGACATTGGATGTCTATGAAGTTTTATTTGTTGCAGTAATAACAAGCATTTATTTGTTTACAGACCGTATACTTAAATAACATAACTTATTGGTCTTTGTTAAAGAATTTGAAGAAAATCATCAGATTGAGACACTATTGGGAATTCCCTTGCCTGTCAGTCCTCCTTCACTAGTTGGATACAACAACATGTATGGCACATTGACCGGACCGACACGGTTCTTCAACTGCCTGTCGTTGTTCATCCCTACAATCCGTTCCTCTATCCCCGAAAGCCGCTGTCCGAATTCATCGAAAGCTGCGAGCGGTGTTCCGTCAGATGTCCATTCGGTGCTGTCTCTTTGCCCCAGATAAACCTCATCTGATGAATGCCTCGACAGGATTTCTATCAAGGAAATTCCAAGGAGTGTCTGCAGTTGAGCAGTTATTGTTTTCAAGAATACCTTGTCCGGGTTTGACTTGAGTTCGTCGTACTCCGGAGTGCCTTCTTCGGGCATGAACCTACGGCTTATAGTCGGGCGGTTCGGGAGGTATCCTGCATAAGGATATTGGCCGAAGTTAACCGCTGCATGGAGAGCCGAAGCCACCCATATGATAGTGGTGCAAGAATCGATCAGCTCTTGTCGAGTCTGCATTTTAGGCCACCACAGCTCGTCTTTCTTGTCACCGTGGCCCTCCTCTCGGATTTCTTTCCACCAGGCTTGAAGCTCGGGGTCTTCTTCGACCATTTTGTCGGTCTTGTAGTAGAACGAGCAATAATCGGTAACCCATTTTTCAATTGCAAACCAAATCTCCAATCCATCAACAGCATACGGATAGTCTTTTATCAGTAGGCGAAGACCATTTGGTGAACTCTCATCATCAATTGCAACTCCTCTGAATAGAGAAGATGAAAACATGTTATTTCCGTGACCAAAAAGATATATAAACCCGTATCCGTCACGTATTTAAATACTAGAACGAGGATATGACCCTAAACACATAAAAGAACCTATCAGTATCCGAGCTAAATGTACCTTTTCTTGAGTTCTCTAGGAAGTGCCTGGTCAACCAAATTCCAACTCTTATAAATCAGTGATGACATTTCCATTGCATATTTTGCAGGGAAAACTGTTAATTCCAGAACTCCACCTCCATTAATCAGAATCTGCCTAGCAAAGGCATTGATGTTCATCGTGTCGCGGAAGTGAGGGTGGAGGAGTTTATAAATCGGATGAACCACGCTCAGCTGCCGATTCGTAGCGATCACGAATGGCTCCATTGTTGCATGAGTGTTCAACCTGTAAACAAAACAAAAACCGGAAACATAAATGTAAGCCCTTCCCTTATATCAAAGCGAATCAATATATAATGGCTAATTTTTATATCCATACCAATGGCTTATGAGTTGATGAACACCAGAGTCATTTACAGCAACGTAAGCTTTAGCCAACTGCCATATCGAGCCTTCAACTCCATGTTCTGCAGGTGTGTAAACCTTGCTAACAGCACCGAGTTGATCCCCATTCGGATGTGGCAAGCTCAACTCAATCACCAATGGCTTCAAAGTCCCGTCGTTACGTAAAAGCAAGATGGTTCGAGATGCGTAAGTCTTGGTCGTCGTAGAGTTTATCCTCCGCAGATACGGCATAAGTGAATCGTGATGATCCAATATGAATAACCTGTTGGTTCTTAGTGCCTCTTCTATGGTGAGTCCCTCAAGGTTGTGCTCAATGTGTTCCTTGGTTATGGAACTGTTTTGATTACCATATTCTTTGGGATTTAGCTTGCTTGTTGGAGGAAATTCCTGAAATTGAAAAATACCGGAAATATAATAAATTTACAGAGTTCAAATAGATTTCCAGATAAAAAATGAGATCCGAAAGTTTGGTACTTAAAGCTTACTTCGAGAAGACGAATTATAACAGGGTTAACTCCGGCAAGCATTTCTCTGCCGAATTCTTCATCAGTCCTCCATGCAGTCTTACTGTCTGCTCGAATTCATTAAAAATATGGAAGCATGTGAGACAATGTACTTCAAGCAATCAAATAATAACTCTGAGATTAGCAATGAATTGAATGCAAACCTTGAATCACTTGAGGCACAGGAAATTTCAAAAGTTGTGCCCCATCAGTCCGGAAAATCTCTTTGAGCATCTCCAAGGGGATGTTGTTGATGATGTTATCAAGCAAAGGTCCAGAAGGAAGCTTAACTCCACCGTAGTAGAGCTTAAGAACATCCTCAAGCGAGTCGAATTCGTTGTGAGTTTTATCAGTTAGATCTTGAAGCTCGGGTACAATGAATTGAACTATAGATTTCAGTGCATAAGCCAGAAAATCCGACATCTTCAAGTGTCCGAATCGTTCGTCCCTCGGAACATAAATGTTTAAGCTCATCAGTAGTGGTATCCTACTCTCAGTCTTGGGATCTGTTCAATTATTACAGCAACCATGACACAATCAGGACATTGTCTGTTTTGATAAGAAAAACTAACTGCATATGAATACATATATCATAACGGATCCTCACCTGTTTTTGAGGAGGGTCGGCCTGTTCTTCCTCTACGAGGATACGGATACTTGGCGGATCCACCGAGAACCGGGCGAGCGTATTCGGGACCCTTGTCGGGGTTCCCCAGATCATTATAGTAAGCATAGTCATAGACACGATCCCATTCTTGAAGCTCTCCTTCGCCACTGCCTCTCAAGGCCTCCATCTCCTCTTCTCTGTATTTACGCAGCGATTCCGGCATCTCATGGGGAAGATATGTCTAAAGAAAAAGAAAATCAAACATGTTACACTATGGTTTTAGCAAAGAAACACACTGAAATTAAACCCTTTGAGTATCGAAGGAGTTACCTTGTTGGTGAAGAAAACTCTAGGTTTCTCATATCTCTTGTCCGGATAAACCCAAGAATTGCAGACAAAGTGAATCCGACCATGGCCTGGAACATGTTCGAGAGTGACGGTTTTGAGGTAGAACTCATTGTGATGATTGTTTTTAATCAGAAAGGCTCCGGGTTTTCCGATTTCTTCGTCGAAATCAAAGTTAACACTGAACTTAGATTCCCCGCCGGCCACGGCAGGAGTTTCAGTAGAGTTCCAGTCCTCCAAATATGCTGGTTTCCCTAGCTTTCCTTGCAACCCATTGGCTATAAAAACAGAAAAATAATTAAAATGCCAAGTATACATTAGAATAACATATACTGATTTCATAAAAAAAAAAAAACATATACTGAAATTGAAATTTGTGAAATAAATTTAACTTATAAAAAATGAAAATACTTTCGGACAGCATATGTCTATAATTAATTAATAAGATAAATCCCTTAGATTATATTAAAAAATAAAAAAATAATAATTATATAAATTAATTTGGACCAACAAGTGTTAGAATATTGGTAAGTCACATTGCACTCGAATTCAAACTTTAGAAATTACCTAATCAGGAGAGGTAGCATGTTAAAAAAAAACTAATTCGGATATTATTTACATCATAAACTTTTAAGATATTTAATCCGAATTAATGAACTAATATATCAGATACTAATAATTATATGAAAGAAAATTTCTTTCCCTTTCCAAATAAACAACATCCTCAACAGTATTATGATCCGAAGAGTTTAAAGTTTTTGTTTTTTAGGGGGAAACTACATCTTGATAAAAGAATATAAACGTATGTACGTACATATTTGTTTTGTTTAATATGTCTGTATGTAAGTGTATGTATAAAAGTGGGAAGAAAACAAAGAACTATAAATTAATAATAATGGCAGCCTTTCGTTTTCGCTTTAAGAGACATAAAAATAACAAACATGCTTCCCTGGAATCGATTTTTTTTTCTTTCTTTTGAGGGGAAAAAGAAAAAAGAAAACTCACCGGCATCGGCGTTTTCAGCACTGATGAGCTGAAACGAAACTCTTTTCCCCAGCAACTCGTGAAACCCATCAAGAAAAGATGCATGGAAATCATTGAAATCCAGAACATTTTTCTTCATCAGAACGACAATGCCCTTGATCTTCTCCGGTTTCATCTTCTTGTTTCCATTGTCGTCGCCGGCGACGGCGTGGAGTAAGTGGCTGAGCATCTCGAATAACAAACAGGATAAAACAAGAAAAAAGGAATATTAGGACGATGGCGGTGGTGGGAGAATGTGTACCAAACTTTGGCTTAATTAATCGGATAAAAGTGAAGATTTTTTTTAAAGTAAATGTGGGGATTTGAGATGATGGGGTTAGGGTTTTGGGAGAGAATTTATAGAGAAAAAAAAGTGAAGAGGAGACGTGGAATTGACTGGGAAGCTTCAGTTGTGCTCATATGGGTGAATTTCTGTTAAATTTCCCTTTTTAAACGAAGGCTTTTTTTAAATAAATAAAGTACTTTTGTATTTTTAAGCTAATCTTATTTGATATTCCACCTTTGAAATCAACTCTCCAACGAAGCCAAGTCTTTTTTTCTAACCACGCTCTGACAGATCAATTGAGTATTGAGGATGTTTAATTGTTTTAATCGTGTATTTTTATATTATTAAAGAAATTAGATACGAAGGTGAATAACCTGTAGAGTAAATGGTTAAAAGCTCTCAATTGACATATTCATTCTCTTTAGTCAGGGACGAAGCTAGGATTCAAGTGTGAGGGGACAAAACATAAGTTTTAAAAGGTAAGGGACAAATTCACAATTATACTATTTTTTGAAAAAAAAATATAAAGGACCAGAAAGTAAAAAAAAATTCTCCCAGTCGAGGGCAGCAGCCGCTTTTAGAAGCTTAATAACTCCGTCCCTGCCTTAGGTTGTGAGTTTTAAATCTAGTAGGAATAATTTTTTTTCCTTTTTTGGGTAAGAATTGTTAAAAAAAGAAAATACGAAATTAATATTGTTTGATAAACTGAAAAATTAAAGGTTGAAAACAGTCTTCATTAAGTAATTTTTTTTTTCCAAATCATCTAGTGATAATTAGATTATTGTTTCTCACACTTTTTTCATTGAAAAGAATCTAACCGATGGTTTTAATTTAAAATTATCAAACACACTTTAGATATTAAATAATCGGAACCATTAATTTTCAATGAATTATCTAAAATGCTCTTAGAACATAGTTTAGATATATGTAGAGATACTATTAAAAATATGTAGAGATAAATATTTATTAATTGATCAAATGATTAAGTATGTTTATATTATTGTATTTTATATAGATTTAAAATTCAGCGAGAAAATATAATAACTCTTTATTTAATCAAAAAAAATATGTAGAGATAAAATTATATTTGGTTTAAAACATAAATATTGAAAAAGGTGAGGGCAAGAACCGGTCCCAAAATACACGAGTTCGTCTTCGGTCCCCCGAAATAGGTATAACGATTCAATTTAACTAATAACGGCAATTAAATCCAAGACTTTACTGATATTATATTTTAAAAATAGTTACATGAATCAATTGAATTAATGAATTTTAGTGACTGTATCTTAAACTTTTAGGTTATATGAAAATACAAAAACAAAATTAGTGGCGGAGCCACATATATATTTCGGTGGACCTGTGTTCACCTTAAACTTTTCAAATTTACGACTTTTCTGATATTATATTTTAAAAACAGTCACACGAACCAATTGAATTAATGGATTTCAGTGACTATATCTTAAATTTTTAGGTTATATAAAAATACGAGAATTTAGCCAGTGGCAGAGTCACATATATGTTTGGGTGAGCCCGTGCCCACCATGAACTTTTTATAGTTTATATATTTAGCTTCAATTTTCTTAATTTTTATAAATCAATCCTTAAACACTATAACTTGTGTCTACCCTCAAATTTTAAATTTTTTATGATTTGTACTTATTATCAAAAATATTTTAACTAGTATTTACTCTTAAAAAATATTATAAATCCGCCGAACAAAAATTAAATTAAATTTGATAAAAAAAATATTACATTATGGTCGTCTTTACGGGGACAGACAAAGTCTTCCTTTAATATGTACACATTGTTTTATTCAATCAATATTTTCTTGAATTTTGAAACGTCAACTAAAAATGTCTTTAAAGTAATTTAACTATTACAAGAGGGCCAGTTGTAAGTTTGGATTGATCCTGATGAACACAACCCTCTCTAATGTCAACATCAAAGGACCGTGTCAGTAATGTGCGCTGCTTGACCTTTTCTTTTTTATTATTCATGCATGTGACATATTATGAAAAATTTTACCGTAAATATTATATATAGTTATATATTATTCTCCCTCCCATTTATTTTGTTTATTCTTAACTTTTCACATAATTTTAAGAAAAAAATTTATGTAAAAATATATAAGAAATATAATGTAAAATAATTAAAACGACAATTTTATCTTTCAAAAGTTAAATTTTATTTTGTTAGGAAACTAAACATAGGGTATAAAGGGAAATGTGCATTATAAAAGCAATGAGACATTTTAAGTGAGACAATTTCAAAACACAAAAATGACATATTAAATGAGACATGAGAAGTATTTTTTTATATATATATATATATATATATATATATATCATGATATATTATTAATTTTTTTAATTAATTTTAAAATTTTAAAGATTGAAAGTGTTATTATTACCTTTTATAATAAATTTTTAAAAAATAATTTTTATATTAATTTTTCAAATTTTCTTTTATTTTTTTAATTCAAAAAATAATTAAATATTATTATAATAATTCTTATATTCACTTTAATTTAATGGTAAAATTCACAAATGGTCACTAGACTTTTATCAATTATTCAATTTGGTACCAAACTTCAAATTACTTCAACGTTACCATTAAACTTTTAGTTTTATTTCAATTTGGCCACTGACCTGTTATCAACTATTAAAAGGGTGATATGACTATTAAAATATTTTGTATAATAACACGTTTAGTCTTTTACGTTTACACATTCAAACAATTTAGTCATAATTCAAAAAAAAATATAATAAATTTAACCCTCGTTATTTCAATTTGACCTTATTTTTAGTTAGAGATAATTTAATGTTTTATTTTGATCCCTAAATTATAACTAATATTATCTTGCCCCTCCCAAGTTCCAACCATACCCAATCCATCTTTTAAAATTAATTTATAATGTTTCAAAGCTAGAGTGGTTCAAATCTTACCCATGTTTAAATAATGTGTAAGTATAAAAAAGATTAGATACTTTTCTAAAAACTTAAATTATAAATTTAAAAATTACAAAATATAAAAAGATTAGATACTTTTTATAAAAAAAATTAAATTAAAATATATAACTTTAAAGAAATTTTGAATATATTGTTATTTTATATAGATTTTTTATTTTTACCGAAAGAAAGTCAAAAACCAATGTAGGAGAAAAAAGTTCATGTATCAAATTGTACGGAAGTAATAAATACAATGTTCATTTGTGTATTTAAGCCTTTCTTCTTTGATATTTAATATACAAATTTAGAAAAAAATAATTTGGTTTCGAACAAAAGTAACATTAACGATGATTTATTAGAATTTTTCTCAACCCTCCTCTTTAAGAACCTCACCACCTCTCTCTACTCTTAAAAAAACATAGAGTTCTTACACTTTTAGTTTTAATCATAACATTGAAGAAGTAGTAGGGGGAAATGGCAATGAGTTTATTATGCATTTTGATGTTTAGTTATAGTATCTAATCCTCTGCTTCAATCCTAAATTAGATTGTGTATGCTTGGTATTGAGAGGGACAAGATAACATTAGTTATAATTGAGTGATTAAAATAAAATATTAAATTATCTCTAATTAAAAATAGGTCAAATTGAAATAATGAGGGTTAAATTTATTATTTCTTTCGAATTATGACTAAATTGTTTGAATGTGTAAACGTAAAAGACTAAACGTGTTATTATACAAAATATTTTAATAGTCATATCACCCTTTTAATAGTTGATAACAGGTCAGTGGCCAAATTGAAACAAAACTAAAAGTTTAATGGTAACGTTGAAGTAATTTGAAGTTTGGTACCAAATTGAATAATTGATAAAAGTCTAGTGACCATTTGTGAATTTTACCATTAAATTAAAGTGAATATAAGAATTATTATAATAATATTTAATTATTTTTTGAATTAAAAAAATAAAAGAAAATTTGAAAAATTAATATAAAAATTGTTTTCTTTAAAGAAACAAAAAGGACATGTTTCAGTCTTTCGACAGGAATTGGATTCTTTAAAGAAACACGTATTCTTTTCTTACAATGGAATTATGGCGACAACGTACGTATCTCTTCTATCTTAGATAAATGTTACAATCTCTAAAGAGAAAGTAGTGAAAGGCTGCTTCGACCAATATAATATAAGACTTCATCCACACTACCTACAATTTGTTTCCTTCTTGGATAGCAGCCTTTGAATTTTCAGAATAAAGAGACGTGAAACGAACATAACATTGCTCTTGTTGAAACCATGGGCGACTCATATCGGAATATATGTATATATAAATTACTTTCATCGAAATTGAACCGTAATTATTATTAAAAATATTATTATAACTCTGCTTAATTAAAAAAATAACCGGGAATACGCAGACATCACATGTATTACCAAAGACATAAAACTGGCAATAAATAAATGTTGTAATAACGCTACTTTCTTCGGAAAAAAAAAAACTAATGGACCAGAGATATAAACCCATAATAATCATTACATTAGAAGTAGGAGTGTAAATGAATCGGATTTGAAAGAACACGACTTTATTCGTGTTAATTTATTTATTTATTTTTGAAAGTGTTCATATTCGGTTAAATTTTTAACATGTTCGTTTTTTAAGGTAGTTGTGTTCATTTTCTTAGCATTCACGAACATGTTTGTTTGATATTCACGAACATTTTCCTTTATATGTCAAATAACATGCTTGTTTATATGTTCAACAAAATGATGAAATTACACCACTAATACTTAAGTTCCTTAGGTTTCACAATTTAAACTCAAAGTTCACATGTGTTCAATTTAGTCTCTACCTTCACCAATATTTAAAATATAAAAAAAGAAAAAAGAAAAGGAGAACCGAGTAAACGAGCTTGTCCGTAAACATAAACGAACTGAACACACCTCTATTTGTATTCGTCCGTTTATTTAACGAACATAAAAATTGTGGTCATACTTATTTATTTAGCTTAATAAATGAACATTGTACGAGCAGTTCATTGAACGCTCTGTTCATATACACCACTAATTGAGAGTTTAAAAAACTATTAAAAATTACATATTTTGATTATTGTTAATAATTGCATGGTGGATTTGTTTCACATTGGAAATAAAATAAAATATCACTGTGTTTATAAGTGACGGTATTTACCCGATCAAATATATTTTTATATAAAAAATGATTATATGACAAAATTACCCTTCTACCATTCAGTTTCACATTGAACGGTCCAATTAGGTGAAATAAGCAGGTTGGACCAATCATAATAGTGACCTTTGATGAAAGTATCATAAGATGGAGAACATAAACTAGATTAATGTGACGAGTTTTACCAATGGATTCATTACGCGTCACATTAGAGAATAGTGGTCATTTTTTAATCAAACCAAGAGAATAATTTCTTAATTTAAAAAATAATTTGAATTCTATTAATTGATCGAATGGTTAATAATATCTATATCATCTTATTTTTATTTTACATGAGTTCGAATCCTAAAATTTATTTGGAGAATATAAATATCTCCGCTTAAAAACAAGGGTAAAACTTTGATACACAGGCTGTGTAAAATTAATTTTACACAAGCCCGTGTATTTACACTATAAAAAACCAAATCATAAATTCCTAATCCTAACCCTAAAAAACTAAACCTCACACTCTAAACCCTAAACTCTAAATTCTAAACACTAACATTAAATTATAAACCCTAAACTAAAACACTAACCCCTAAAATTAAAAAGTACGTGTAAACTAAAATTTACACGGCATGTGTATCAATGTTTTTTTCCTAAAAACAATTATAGGTTGGTATTTAAATAATATTTGATCATATCTACTTGGAGAATATAAATACCATGAAGTCAATCTAAATAAAAACGTGAAATGTTAATCATTGATTAAAAGATGGAGCTTTTCATGTTTAAAAAATATTTATACAGTTTTTCTTATCAAAAGATGAAGCTAATTTTATGCACGTATGGATAGGAGTTTAACGTACAACAGGTTTAGGGTGCGACTAAAAAATAGTAAGTTTCAAAATTCCTCTAATAATTTAAAATGTTTGACTTTTAGATAATATTTTAGGTTGTTTTTTTTTCGTGATTTTTGACAAGTATCGATACTTACAAAATAAGTATCGATACTTTGTCCAATAACTTAAAATGTCATAAAAAACAAGTATTTGTTTGTAAGTATCGATACTTGTCAAAAATCACGAAAAACCCAACCTAAAATATTATCTAAAAGTTTAACATTTTAAGTTCTTGGACAAGTTTCGAAACTTGCCGTTTTTAACTGTGCCCTAGACCTGTTGCACCGCAGACTCACCCTATAGATGGATGGATTTTTTTTAGTATTATAAAAGTGTTAAATTGTCGTCATGTGTCATATTTATTTATTTAATTATCTATTAATAGATAGTTTTTTTTAATAATTCCTATTTAGGGGAGGGAGAAGGGAATTTACTTTTAATGTTTTAGAACCCACGACCTAATAGTTATTATTGATTCTTTTACAAATTAAATTAAAATAGTGAACCAATATTTCATTTATTACTTTTAAAATTTCTGAAATATACAAAGGAAAAAATAAATAGTAGTGTATCAAATAATAATACTTCCAAATAAATCATGGACTGAAATTCTAACTTTAGATATTTTATGCTCAAATCTCGAAATCAAATTCCAAAATTTATACGATAAGAGAAATATATATACATTTCATTATGCAAGTAAAAATTCAATAATATATATTAATATTTTTTATTTAATCACTAGTATTTAACTCATTGACTAACTAATCTGGATCAGACACTGCAGAAGTCCATCAGTCATTTATTATTTTCGGTGCCTCTGTGTATGTCGCAACTCAAAAAAATAAGTTTAGGGTTAATATTAAGATTTTTTTAGTATTTAAGATGTTCCTATATGTCGTACTAACAACGACGTTATCGAAATTAAAATTCGTTGAACAATGAAAGTATAAAGGTAAATTTTGACAAGTTGTTTTAGATGGGATGTAATTAAGGCACGTGGTTAACAAGTGGATCTAAACATTTTGAAAGGTTGATTTAGCCATCAATTAGATTTCCATAGATATAGTCATCAATTAGGTTGCGTGGTGCTCCATCTTCCCCCTTTATGTTCGAACGTAGTGGTCCACTCTTATACGTAAGATTTAGCCACCATTTAATTTTTATCGATAAATTAATGTTAAAAGAATAATCACAATGATAAAAGATGAGGTGTTTTACTCGAATGATTTGAGTTCCAACAATTTAGTTTATATGTGTTCAGAAACCTAATTAAAATTGATATTAGATACATATATTATTTTGTACTTGAATACCAGATAAATGTCGTATTATCGTTACATTAACATTTGCCGGTAGAAATTTAAAAATACATTTTTTTATCATTCTAATACAATTTTAAAAGGTAATATCTTAGTTCGATTTTAAATTTGAATAAACTTATGTATACTTACCTGCATACTATACTGCTCGAGCTCAAATCACTTTAAAATTAAACAATATTTAAGTGATATGGTATTTGATTGAAATAAATATCCACAGTAGATGGGAGTTTTAAATCTTGTACAATGCGACGGAGATACATTTATGGTGTGAGTGGGTAAGTTATGCTTTAAGTCCCCTTAATTTGTAAGCGTAAACTATGAAAACGTGTCAAGGTTTATGAGAAAAATTATTAGATGAACCTGGTTTATCAAGTCATTCGTGATTTTAGTTAATAAAGTTTATCAATGTCATTTTTTAATGGTGGATTTTCATCTCTTTCGTACACATAAATAAAAAGTTAGTAGTTACTTGAAAGTTAAAGGTAATGCAGATGGCACGATTGATTTATAAGATGAGATAGCATTAATTGGGGGTGTTTTGCGAGTTTCGAATGCTTTTAGTGCTTGAAATTTTCTCGTAGTTTAGGTTGGTGCTCAATTCTCATGGCGAAAAAATACGGGCTATTCATGATAAGCTAAAGCACGCTTGAAACCTTAGCTTTCGAAGAAGATTAAGGGTTTGTTTTTTGTTGTGTTTGGCTTCTCAAACTATCTTTTCTGCCCAAAAAATTATAAAAGCAACAAAAAACATTTAATTTTTGAGTGTCAAAACTTTGGTTTGTCAAAAATTAATTTTTCTAATTTTTGCAAAGCCTTGGTTTGCCCCAAACTTTGATTTTACCACCACAACTAAAAACAAAACCTAAGATTGATAGTTCGGATGCTTTCAAGATTATTACTGGGAGCTCAATGGTGTTGCATGGTAATTCTGTTGTGGATGCTATCCACTCTTTGCTTGCTCTTGATTGGGAGGTTCGCCTTCGTCTTATTGGCAGTGATCGAAATATAGTTACGGATACTCTTGCGGAATTAAATCGCGGACGACCGGTTGGCGAAATAATTTTTGACTCTCCATAAGAAGTATTGCATAATCTAGCTATGCTTGAAAGTTAATTCGAGCTTATTCTTATGTTATATCCAAAAAAATTAAAATAAAATAAATGGATTTTATTAATTAGAACTACTTATGCATAATAAGTTAGATCTATATAATAATTTCTCTTTTACGAGAGTAGATAATTATCTGGAGATATAATTAATATCAAATTTTAATTTATTGGAGCATAAAAAAGTAGTTTACCTAAAATTGTATGAATAATAAATGAGAGATACGTGGAGGAGAGAAATGCTACGAATTTCTGCTGAATTTCTTCCTTCTTTTCCTGTTGAGTAATCAGGGGCGGATGCATGGGCCTATCTAGGGGAGCAAATGCTTCTCCATTTTTAAAAATTAAATTAATATTATTTTTTTAAAATTTAATGTATAAAAATATTTTAGACTCTATTTTTTAATTTCTAGATCCATCACTGTGAGTATTGTTGATTTTATTCTATATTAAGTGGTTGATCATTGCTAATTATTGGTTAGTTTAGTGAGATGAAACGCTAGATTTTTTAATGAAAGTTATACGTCGTGAATATAACAAATTGAGTTAAAAAAATTATCTCTATAATGAACCTTTACACTATTCTATATTGATCAATTAAAGAATCAAATACCAATCGATATTTTAAAATAATTAATCATTAAATATTTTATCGTCACCTCTCGTTTATACTGATTTTTTTATATAAATGTTTTATATTTTATTTTTATACTAATTCAAGGTTCAAAGTTAGGCACAAAACCATTAAAAACTATACCTTCACTCGAGGAGAGACCTACGTATATTTGGTGTAAATTTCCTGCATATCGGTTTTTATATGGTACGTATTTTGTTAAGATCAATTGTTTGGTTGCACAATATAATTAAATTTTTCATATGCATGAAGTTTTAAATCAATATGATATTTCAATTATATCGATTAAGACTATGTTTTTAATAGTTATATTAATTTTTACATCGTTAGATTTTTTTACTGTACTTGAAACTCGACTTGTACAACCTATGTTTTTTTTTAAATTAAGGTGATTACAAAGTAGTATCCGTACATATATATTTTTAACTCTTTAATATTATATATACTTTATATACAAAGCGATTTTAACCCGAGTATTCTACGATGAACTTAGTTCTACAAACTATGTTAATTAAATACGAAATGTGATAGTTGAATTTGACGGTATGTATTAGCTAATAAATGAAAGGGTAAATTACAATGGATGTCAATCGATTATGGGTAAGGTTACATTTGAATCACCCAATTATTAAAAGTTACACTTGGGTCACTCAATTATGGATAAGGTTATATTTGAGTCACCCAATTATTAAAGGTTATATTTGGATCAATCAATTATGGGTAAAGTTACATTTGGGTTACCCTTTATATTAAAAAAATATATCAATTTAGTCATTTTTCTTCCAAATCACTTCTATACCCTCATTGACGCTAAAGTACTTCATTTGAAATCATTAATTAATCTAATACACAAATTGATATATATATATATATATATTTAATGTTAATATTTAGAATTTAGAGTTTAATATTTAAAATTTCGTCCATTTGAATAATACAAAAAATAAATAAATTATATAATCAAGTATTCAACATTGCTACATTCCCAAAATCTCAAATGTAAACTCATGACTAAATTGAAACAATCTACACCAGTTGATCAGAACGATAAATGATGTTTAATCGTCATATTTAATACTTATTTAAATCATGTAAATTGAATTTTATGTAATTTAAGAATTTTATTTATCTATTAGCTCTAAATATTGAATCAATTCATTCCTCGTACGTGCAATGTGAATACAAAATAATATAATGAACACATGCAACAATGGTGTGAAGCTGATTGAGTCTTCAATTATCTTTTTATATGTGAGAAGATGATGTTAAGAGAATAAATAAATAAATAAACATATGTAATATTTAAAATGCTAATGGCTGCTACGCAGAAAGGGTAGGTATGAAAGTGCAATTCGAAAACAAGTGTCATATTAGAAAAACAGATGATATTCATCTTAAGAGACACATGTTTAAATCGCTTTGTCTACAAAATATATGTCAATTGTCAAATGATTAAAAATATGTACGAATAGATACTATTTTGTAATCACCTTTAAACTATTTAAAAAAAGTACGAAAGTACAACCACTTCAATGAGAAAGATGTTTAAAAGTAATTAAATAAAATCCCATGCAATGACCTACTTAGTTTTGTGTACGTAAGGTCGTAAACCATTAACGGTCAATGCTTCTAAGGAAATTTTTTATTATTAAAGAATATCAAATGGAATTGTTATTCTTTATTTTTTAATATTTGATGCAGGCTACCTCAAATCAATGGGTTCAGCCGAAAATGACCTAATCCAAAGAAGAAGAAAATAGGGCACGTTTAATTAGGAATGGACTGATGGGGTGAAAGGGTGGTCACCCAACTTAAAAATTTAAATTTTGTATATGATTTAAAAATTTTTATGTATTTTTTATTAAAAATTTATTTTTATTTTCATAAAATTTTATAAGTTTGCCTCTAATATAAAATTTTGTGTCCGTCCATGCTTTTAATGACCACTCGTGACTATTTATTTATTTATTTATTTATGTCTTTTTTTTTGGGGTGGGGGGGGGAATCAATGGGCTAATGTAATACTTGACCATTTCAATATCAAAATTCAGCTGACCTAACGTTCTTTTGAGGCATTAAATTATGTAACAAAGTATAAGAGGTAGTAGATAACTACAAATAAAGTATTCTACTTCTCAGTTACGTATGTATGATTAACAACACCTCTACATATTATATTCCTATTTGCTCAGACTTTCTCATTTGATAACAAAATTATTACGTTAATTAGGTATGGAATAATTTTATGACAAAAAAAATGGCGTAATTGACAAATGTTAAAGTTTTGTGTAAGTCTTAGTTTCAATTTCTGTATGTTGATTTTTCTAATCTAGTTTTGTTAAGGCATAACCACAGATAAATTTAGTTTTTAATCTTCACACCTTTTATCAATCTGACCCTTATTTAATTTTTGAGCTAAACGACCCTTCTTTTAATGGCGAAGTAGTCGAATCATGTTATTTTTTTTAATTTTTTTATAATCTTTAAATTATTTGTTGACGTATTTTATGTGATAATAATGGCATGTTAACGTGAAATACCTATAAACTGTCATAAAACTATCATTTTAGCACTGTTGAATATTTAATGTTTTAATCAACATTCCAATTGAAAAAAACAATTTAGTTTTTTTTAAAAGAATGATAGTAAAATTTAACTAAAAAGAGAAAATTTTGACAAAAAAAGTAAACACTTGTTAACTTAGTTACTGAGTTATTTATACAATTTAATGTTTATAATGATTATTCTAAATATAAGTGTTGTTCTAGTTTTTTTTTTTTTTTTAAAGACATTGTCAAAGACCATCAAGAACAACAGCCCATTAAGTAATTTTGTTGGACAACTAAACCCAATTTAATAGAAAAATATTTTGGGTCTCATTACAGTACTTTTACAGCTGAAACCCAGGTTACTATTGAGTAGGAGATTACTATCAACGCTTATCTAAAATAAGAATTATATAATTAAAAATATATATTAAACTCACAAGTTACTCAAATCAAGTTAAATTGGAAAATACACCCCCCCCCCCCCCAAAATAAAAAAAAAAAAAAAACCCAGCAAAAGTTAGCACAAGTGGATGATGAGCATGACCATTACCACGATAAAGAAAAAAAACATTATCTCAACTGTCCCATGTGTAACCAAGCCCGTATGCATCCATGAATCCAGGTGCATGATCATGGCCATGGCCATGATGATAGCCAGGGTCTTTTGCTTCATCAAACATCTTCTAAATATGCTCAGGAATGGGTTCTTCCTCAACTTGTCTAACTGTTTTTGGTAATGAAGATATAAACTGAGCTACATTCTCGGCTACTTCACCAGCAACACTCTCCTAAACATCACAAACACACAGCAAACATGAATTCAGAATGGCAGCAAATGCATGTAACATCGACTAACACATGGAAGCCATCTAAGGAACTTGTTGACGCTCTTGAACAGGAACTAAATTCCACAGGGTGGATGGATCCATGCTTTGTTGGACTTGATTAATGGCGATTGGAGTAATTATCTAACTTGTGTATGCTTAATTTTTTCTAAGCTATATATATTCAGAGGATCATATTATCATGTGTCGAGCACAAGTGTTTAGAAGTTCAGATAACACAGCACCTACAGTACTATAAGTTTGGAAGAATGCAGTTACCAACTGACGGGCAAAGGGAGAACGGTATCAATTTGAACAATGAGAACATGAATCGAACTGTATGCAAAAAACCAACCTATGTTGCTCCAACTCTTCATATGTTTTGAAGTACCCATGTCCAACACTAACATCCGGCTCATACCCAGAAATGGCTATGGGAATATGACCATCCAAGAACCCTCCAAATATATGAAAACTAGGTAAAATTTTATCATACCTATGTAATACACATACTTGTATCCGCATTTACACTCTAAGAAACATAAGAACCAAGAACAGAAGTCGAGCAAGCTTAAAAATTTCTCGAAACTGAGCACATGTCCAAACTTACTAGGTCAGTTTTTCATCTAGTCAATTACAACCTTGCTAATTTGGAAGACATTATCAGCAAACTTATTAAGTTTGGAACACATGACTAGCAACAGATTTCCCTTTTTTAAGTAATTCAGTCACCATATTACAATAGCCTATCCAGTGTTGATTGCACTTTCCAAGAACTCAACCAAACAATCTATTAAGGACATGCATATTAATCAATAATATACATGAATTAACCAGCAATAGAAGTATAGAACATGACTGCATATGAGAGCAACATCAGAGGTCCAAATCTTAAGACACACAAGTTGGAAGAATGTTATGGGTATATCTTACTCGGACTTGGGCATGAGTTGGGTATGGGTATGTGTCTGAAAAATACTCAATTTTTTAGTTCTTTCCATGTATTTTGAATGTTCATGTAAGGTCATATCTCCGTATCCATATCCAAAAGTGTGCAGGATACGGGTGTACGTCAAGTAAAATGAAGAATCAAAGCAACATAGCTCTTGGTTTAAATTCCACAACCTAAATTTGGAGGAATGCAGTTACCAAGTAATGTGCAAATTTAGAGAAAATGGCATCAATTTGAACTAAGAGTAAACAATTCAAAAGGCGTGCAAAGAACACAGAACAAAATTTATGCAAATATAAAAGGAAAACAATCTATCAAAGACATGCAAACAATCAATAATACATGAATTAACCAACGGTATAACATGGCTGCATATCTTTGGAACATATGGTAGCAAAAACCAGAGGCCAAAATGCACTTAAAATCTGACATTTCCTCATTGATAATTTGATTCAAACAAGCCAGAATCAATTACAAACTCAGTCAAGAGCATACCTAAAAGCAGCTATATTTTGATAATTCTACTATGACATGTAATTATGTACCGAAGTAAAAAAAGAACAACAGAAACTAATATGTCGAAAGAGTTAGTGAACCCTTACCTGAGGCCATCTCCCGCCAGAATGAGTGACAAATTTTGCCCCAGGAAGTGCCTCAGCAATTCGTTTTCCCTCATAACTCCATACATCTGACCAGTTATTACACCAAAGTACCTGCATTGGCAGACCTTTTATACCATCCAAACCTCCCCATTCTTCTACATTGAAACTATAATTCAGCTTCTTTTCAATCCCCACAACGGCTTTTCTCGCCTCCCATCCCTTTAAAAGTGATCTATGTGCCTCCAACTCCGACCAGTCAATCCCCTTTGTGCAACACAAGTTTATCAACCTTGCATACACAAATGAAAGCCTCAACACAATCTCATTAACCAGAGGTATGTTCAAAACCCATGTAGGTAAAGCTGGTTTTAGTCCGGTATCAATAAGAGTTATGCTTCTAATGAACCTTGAATTCTCAGAAATCCAATTTGCAGCCATAAGAAAAGCAGAATCATGTAAAACCAAATGCACCGGAGCTAACCCCATTGTTCCCATAACTTGCCCCAGAACGCTCCCCATCTCTTCATTTCCAATCTCAATCAACTTAACACTCTTTTTAACCAAAACTCAAGATTTTATCTCTTCATAAGGCAGCTCACCAGTTTCAACCATTTGATCAAAAGCCCAAAACACACCCTTCTCTTGAATCAAGCTATAAACTTCCTTGAACCTCCCCAAAACTCCATTTGTCCCTTCTTCGATCTCTACCCTAGATTTATCTGAAAACCCATTTCCGGGTAAATCAAGGGCTATAACACGAACTCCTTTTGAGACTAATACCTTAATCATTTCCCTATAAGAATAAGAACTCAGCCCCAACCCATGAACGACCATAACATTCTCAGATGACGAAAACTGACCATTTTCAGAAACAAAAACTTCAATCGGCGATTGGTTTGGAGACGTTTGCACCTTAATGGTTCTGCCATTCGAGTAGTGTTGGCGTAGGGAGTTGGGCAAAGAAAGGAACCAGGATTTGGGGTCTTGTGGGGACAAAGATGAAAAGAAGACGAAGAGGAAAGTGATGAGAGATATACCGATGGTGAAATAGAACCAGAAGGCGAAAGGATTTGGGGTTTGGGGATTTATGTTAGGCTTTGGAGTGGATTTTGAAGGTTCTGAGGTTGGATTAGAAGTTGGTTTTTTGGGGATTTTCTTGTTTTCTCTGGTTTTGGGCGGTGATTCTGGCTCTACCTCTTCTGTTATGATCGCCATTACAAAAACATCAACTGTAAACTTCAACTTCAAGATCTAATCTAAACAATCTTTCTAGCACAATGCACCTTTTTTTTTAAAAAAAAGTTAGGAAAAAGAAAGGGGTAAATTTTGAGATTTGAGATAAAGCTGGATGTCCACTTTAATAAAGCATGCCTTTTTAGTCTCTTTCTTCATTCTTTAACGGCAACATTTTATTCTTTCTGGTTTCTTAGAACCGCACCCTTAGCTTTCGGGTTTATAATCGTATTGCCGCGAAACAGATAATATTTTTTGGTGAAAATACCTTAACTCCCTCTAAATTTCAAAATTAGACTGATTAGACCCTCTAAAAAAGAGCACTTTTATCCGTATCAATTTTAAAGTAAGCGACCAACTTAGTTAGTTCAATTAGTAAACAGTTTGATATCGTTTAAGTATATTTATTTTTTTAAAGTGAGCGGTTAAGGAAAATTAATCCTGACTCTAATATTTAATCAATTTCACATAATTTTGATTGACATAATTTATAAATTATGCCAATTTAATATAGATTAAAAAAATCAACACAGAATTTACACTTTTGTTAAGTTTTAAAAACTAGAATCACATTAATATGATGTATAAATATAAAGTGTTAAATGTATTGTTATATCAATCAAAGTTATAGAAAATTTATATAGATTAAATTATTCCTCTTTTTTGATAAGGACCAGCTTACCCAATCAGGAATCATGAATTTAGTGATCTGAAAATGAAGAAAGACGAGGAAATAGAAGAAATAACCTGGTTACCCTTAGATGCAGCCCAACCTCTCAAGACATCAGGTTCCGCTGCAACTATTGCTACTAAAGATGAATTAAAACTATCACCTGTAAATTTATTAAGCAATCAGGAATTAAGGATGATAAGCGCTATTGAAGATCAAACAAAAATATTTTTTATAAACTATCCGCTTACCGTATATAAAACACTGCAAAATGAATTTGCATTTTGCGTATACATTCTCAATCTTCTCAGGTGCTATGTACTCACCCTGTGCCAACTTAAATATGTTCTTTTTCCTGTAATGAATTAAAAACCATGGCCATGAAAATGTTCAGTAAAAATGAGTGGAAATAATGATCCATACAGATGATTCTTTACAAAAGTTGAAAAATAAGAACATAACATCGTTCTCTAATGTTTGAAAGTAATCAATCTTAGGATTGTACTCTCATGTATAATGTCAGATACAAGTATCAGATGCTTATGTTATTCAGACTTGGATGTGGATATTAGATATAAGTATATGTTTGACATGAGCATGTCTAATTTCCCCCCCAAGTTTTTGTGTTTGAAAGATTCTTGAAGAGTTATATCCTTGTGTCCAATACCATTACTTATATGAGATTAAGGTTAAACAAAGATGACCTATCGATAATCTTTAGACGGCCACCAGGTAACAATGAACCAATGTCTCCTGTATGTAGCCAACCATCATCATCAATTACTTCTCTCCTGTTCAACCAAGTAGGTAGTCAGATCGAGTAGAGGTTTGCAGATACATGTGGCAACAAATCTAATAAGATTGTGAAAGAATTATTACGTTTGGGCTTCGTCCTTGTAGTAGCCTTGAAAAACGGTAGGACCTCTCACACAAATTTCTCCACGAGGATATGGCTCATCGTCAGAGGTATAATTCATTTCAGGAACGTCCACAAGTTTTACTTCTGCAAATAAAAAAATGATGTGCAGCACAAACATAATGAGGTACTTTGCGATCTAACTTTTCCAAAATCAAATGAATTATGTTAAGTAGTGTTATCCCACATCTGTTGATATTGGCTATTGCCAATTGGTTTTAAGTTGGACATTTGACAAATTTCAACAAGATTTTCAGCTTAAAATAAATGGCGTTTAGAATCCAAAATTCGCAGCTGTTATTCAACTATCCCTGCATGTTGATTTAATCAGCTGGATTTAGATTTACAGCTAGTGGACCTATTCAACTGAAAGAAACCAAGGCTACTACTCACCACAGGCAGTACTAGGAGACCCAACATGACCAGTCAAGCTATCCCCTTCATCCACCAAGGATATGATGCTAGAAGTTTCTGTCATGACATATCCCTCAACTACCATACAGCCAAAACACCTACAAAATGCACAAGTCAAAGACTGAGGATTGTAAAGCTACGGTACTGCATCAGACAGATGTTGCTTATCGGATGGTTTGGAGACCGATACAGTGTTAGCAAAGTGCTCAGATACAGCAATCATGTTTAGTTGCCTCGTGTAAGAAAATCAACTTACACTCTCAATAACTGAT
Organism: Hibiscus mutabilis; assembly: GCA_019671005.1. Taxonomy (NCBI): domain Eukaryota; kingdom Viridiplantae; phylum Streptophyta; class Magnoliopsida; order Malvales; family Malvaceae; genus Hibiscus; species Hibiscus mutabilis. The sequence goes on from CM033743.1 coordinate 3,514,649, forward strand.
ACTTCAGGAGAAAGAGGGGAAGCACCTGATGCCATAAAACAAACTCGTCCTCCAAGCTTTTCCCTTATTTTGTTAAAAACCAATCTGTCCCAAATTGGCGATGCATTTTTCCCTGAAACAATTGTAGGAAGCACGAGCAGTTAGATTGTAAGTTATCCGAGAAGTGTTGAGCTTGAGGGGAGTGTAAGTTGACGACGAGTGTTAGTTTTTATTTAATGTGTACCTAATCAGTAGTTTAGATTTACTAGAAGTCATATTTAAACTAGGAATAAATATTATTTAAATTAAAGATAAAAGTATAGTTTTAGTTATATTAAAACTCTATATCAGCCTATTTAAAGGCTTACTCTGAATAATTTAATAATTAAGAACAATAAGAAAATACAGAAAAACACATTGTTCTCTCTGAAAAAATATTCAGTTAATCTTCTTTAAACAATAAATCCCTAACCACATCACAAACCACCATCATTCATTGCATCTTCGGCCACCATGGCCCCTTTCTCACATAGATAGCATAACAAGAGGCAAGCACACTGCCACCATGGCCCCTTTCTCACATAGATAGCATAACAAGAGGCAAGCACACTGCTAGCATACACCTTTTTATAATGCTCACACTAATTGGAAATTTATGATATAAAGAAAAAGAAAGCTTAATTATTACCAAACATATTCATGATGGCTTGCTTCTTGGAATTGTAGGCTACTGCAAATAGTCTCTCCTTTATGGTGCCAGAAGCCTTTACAGCGTTAGTGATTCTATGAAAGTGACGTGAACTGAGTAAGAATCAACAAACATTAAAAGTTGCAATCAATTTATTCTATGCAACTGTCAACCTCTATCATACCCGGCATAAATTCGATTGTATAATCGAGGCACACTGCAAAATATTGTTGGTCTAAGAGCAGCCAAACCATCCATTAGTTTCATGGTGTCCTGCCAACAGCAGGGGAAATCATTTAGAAAATCAGCATAGAATTGAATTTCTAAGCAGAGGATGGGAAGAAACAATATCTGTTTTCATTCAATACTATGAATACGATAGATGTAGTACTAATACTTTAGCATGCCTTGACATATATTCAACTGTTCACTTTATATTGTGCAAAATACACTTGAAACTTATAAATTTTCATATCATCAGTTTAATGGAAAGCTACATCAACATGCAACACAAGAGCTTGCTACAGAGTTTGATAGTCACATACCCCCTGGGAGAAGCAAATCACCATGCCGTTGTAGAGGCAGATGATTTGGTTCGTTTGTTCATAGATGTGAGCCAAAGGAAGATATCATATATAACTATCAAATGAGAACATAGATCAATATAAAAACATAAAGCAATTTAGAAATTAAAAAAAAACATAAAGTTTTCATTATAACAAGCAACAAATTGAACACTGAACTCACACATCGGGGGGGATAGAATTTCAGAACTCGGCAGAAAGCAGCAACATTTGCAATTAAATTTCCATGTGTCAAGACAACACCCTATCCAGTGAAAGCCAGAAATAACGGTAAGTGCTAGGCAGAAAATAAAGGCATGAAAAAAATGAAAGTAGCTGGAGATGCTCGGTATCAGAGTTCAAACATCATAAGAAACTTACCTTTGGCTTTTTGGTAGTGCCAGTGGTGTAGCATATCGTTGCAATATCTTCAGGCTTAGGAGAGCAAAATGGCTGCAGGTTACATTGGCCCTAAAGGAAAATCATATGGAATAAGCTGATATAGAGTAAAAGCAAAATTAAATAGACAAATCTGCAATTTCAATTGCATTTGAGTGTTGGATATCTAAAAATACCTGACTACCTAATGTTGAATATGATATGATCCTGACACCAGATGTTGAGGGAAGTGAAGGCAAGTGGTCATCAGCTTCTCCCACCACCTGCATAGTAATAGATGCAAGGAAAAACATAAGCTTAATGAACATAAACAACTAGCAAATGTATAGCTTTGTCATGATTTTGTAATGAGATTCTACAGGTACATACCGCTATAAGATGTACATAAGGAATCAGAGATATGAAAACAGCTGCAATTTTAAGAAGATAAAAAATGAGATGAGGAGTATATTTTAAATCAATAGCTAAAACAAGATACAAATAATTTTTCAAGGTCTGCAGCAAATTAATTACTAATACTGTGCAAAACATAGACCCACAATTTTGTAGGAGCAAAGATGAAACTCACGGAGTTCAAAGTTTGTCGAACACAAAAAATAGCCTGTATGCCGGAGTGATTAACCACATACTTAACCGCATCAGGTCCTACAAATTAATGAGCAAACATCTATTAGAATTGAGCTACAAGAGACTAAAAGAAATTATTTATCCAGTCAAAGATACACCTAAAGTATCATATAAAGGAACCAAGATATATGAATATGATGCACAAGCATGATCAACGATCAGCCACTCAGGTCGGTTTATAAAATAAAGTCCAACACAAGCTCAATGTTCCAGCACCCAAAAAAAAAAGTTAAAAATGCCCTGACCATATCGATTCTTGAACATTCAAACATAAATATTATAAGTGTAGGCAAGCTAACATATACTATCAAATCCATGGTTGGATAAAGATGGGGTCCTAACATGAGAATCCAAGTTCCTCAAACCTACTTACTTCTTTCAACCCATAATGCATAAGACCAGAACCGATTTCCTCCCGAGCTGTGGCTGCTTCTCCATATGTCATCCATTTATACCTTCACATGCAAAGCATATTAATGTAATCTCACACTTGAAATCCCATATTATTCTCATTAAAATTTAATTATAAACTTGTTAAAATCACTGATATAACTCACTCCCCAACTGTTCCATCCACCCGAATTCGCGTTCCCAAGTACTTGTGGTCCCTATAAGTCTCAGCAGCATGTCTAAGTAACCGAACAAATGAAAAGCATAGAATAATTAGCATATAATACTCAACACTTGCCAAACGAACAAATGAGAGATAGGGAGATATTCTCACACAAAGGTATCATGCAATGTCCCAATTTCGGGATGATCATCAAACTGACTCAAAAGCTTCAATGGAGAACGAACAGATCTGCATAAGAAAATACAATTTTAAAAAAAGAAATGGAATGCACAGCAGAATCTAGCAAGAAAAAGAGACCTGTGAACATTCCATTTTCCACTTTGCAATTTCTCAGGAAGACGCACACTGTATTTTTCACCTAGAACAAAAATTATAAACCAAAAAAAAAGACACAGAACGATTAATGGAATAAAAACAATCAGATTAATCAAATTATATAGTATGATTGATCAAATCAAAATAAGCAATCAGTCAAAACAAATATTGAACACTTTCATTTTTATGAATAGATAAAAACACCGATACGAACTAAAAAACTAATATACTCTATTAAGCAATCAGTGATCAGTCAAAAAAAGCTACTGAACACTTACCGTTTTAATGATTTTTTTAAAAAAGTAAACGAACTATTAACGTTATAAAAGGCGATAAGATTAATTAATCAAATATATACTTGAATGACCAAACCAAAATAAGAAATCAGTCGAAACAAATTATATTTTTATGAATAGACAAAAAAACACAAACATGGACTTAGATAGTTCGTATTTTATACATGTAAACCTTAAATAGTTGACGTACCGTTAAGGAAATTTGAAGAGGAAGTGAGGTTATGGCGGAGAAAGGAGTCACCCTCGGCGTTGAAGGAAGGGAGGAGGTGAGATTGGATGACGTCGAGACGGCGCTGAGCCGGAGACTCCATTTCCACGGCGTATTTTCTTTTCACGACGGAGTTGTTTGGATGAATCTCGGGAAAAAATGGTGTAAAATCATAGGAAGAGGAGTTTGAAGAAACGGAAAGCCGTAAGCGGGAAGAACTAATGTAAGCTGGACGACTAGAATTTATATTGGCGCCATGGTTAAACGCGGCGTTTCAAAGTACTTGGTTGGTGGAAGTAGGAGCGAGCATTCGATTGAGTCGAGTAAAAAAAATCGAGTTAATCGATTTAAAGACTCATATTTTATAGCTCAAATTTTATTTGAAATTATTACTATTTAAGTTAAGTTGAGTTATTTAAGTTTCTGTTCAAATTTAATTGTTAATATTTTATAATTTTATTGGTACTAATTCGTTCTAATTTAAACAGTTTTTATAACCATATACAATATATATATATATATATATTTCTTCATATTTGATATATACATACATCAGATAGAATTTAAAGACTCGACTTATACTTGAAAATTAACTTACTAATTACTAAAAATTTTGAGTTATTTGAATTTTTATTTTATAATTTAAAAATTATTTAAATTTTCTTGAGTCGAGTCATTTTTATAAAATTACAAATCAAAAATTTTTATATTGAGTCGAATCAAAATAAATTGAATATTTTCATATCAAATTGAGTCAGAATATTTGCATACCTAAATCAAAACTCGTTTAATTCTATATTCAGAGTACTAAAACTTGCTCGTCACGTATTTGTTAGTTAGAGTACGAGTCGTATCACACAAAATATTCTTTCTTGCTTTTTTTTTTTTACAGGAAAAGGAAAATTATAGAGCGATGCTGATGATGATGGATGGAGGTTCCATTGGATCTCAAATATATTTATTTAATTATTATATAACATAAAGATAATATTTATATATTTTAGTATGTTTCTTTTAATAATTTAAAGGTGCTTATAAAGTAATATTTGTTCATATATATTCTTAACTCTTTAACAATGCGCACACATCTCGCAAATATTGCGATTAAATTTAAGTTTTATAAAATAAATATCACCCGTTTTTCTATTAGAATCACTTGTTAAATTCTTTTAATGAGTTTTAAAATATTTATATTAATGAGTTGTCACATCTATTTTTGCATAATTTATTATAGGGAACGTGGTACAAATACCTTATAGTTATAAACAAGGCTTTTAATATAGGATTACAAAATTAAGACACGCAACACCAACTTTAGTACTAATTGTCAATTATCGGTGATTCATATTTTTTGTTTTATTTTATTTGTTTTGTTCTATTTTCTTTGCACATTTTTTTTTATTTGTGGCACGTTTTCTCTGCTTTTATAGTACGTTTCTGCCTTATCGCATGTTTTTATGGTTATTTTTACGGGATTCTGGTGTTTCGTACAATGAACCTCACATCGCTTGTTTTCGATTTGTATTTGTCGGTTGTCACGTAGAGTTTGATCCCCTTTTGGGTTGTTTGCCGATGTAATATGTAGCGAATCGTTGATTTTGGGAATAAGTGTGGAAAATGGTTGACGATTTTTTAGATTTCATCTAGTTCGTGTTTTGACAACTCTCATAGACCCTTCATATGAAGGACCGTAGAGATTTTTTTTAACGAAAAGAAAAAATATCTATCTGACTGGTGCAACATTTATCTTTTGTTTTTAGATTTATTATTTTATTTTTAAATGTTTAAAACCCCTATTGGATTATATTATGATTTTATTTTTGTTATCAATAAAACTGTCTGGTTAATGTGTCAAAAAATTAAGACACCTAAAATAAAATTATTGAAAAATAACAAAATTATTTTATGAACATGTGTGTGGATATAATATATGTTCATGTGCTTCATGACCCCTAATTATTAAAGGGTAAAATTTCGATACACATACATGTGTATTAATACTATAAAAACTCAAATCCTAAATTCTTAACCCAACCCTAAAAACTAAACCTTAAACCCTATACATTAAATTCTAAACACTAACCTTAAATTATAAATCATACAACCTAAACCATTAAAATTTAAACCCTAAACTAAAATCCTAACCCCTAAAACTAAAAAGCACGTGTAAACTAAAGTTTACACGACATGTGTATCAAAAAATTTTCATTATTAAATACATACATTTTTTTCTCATTAACTTGATAAAACTTTGTGAGCATATCTCAAAGTAAGAAAAATATGGATTCCAAAGTATTTTAATATTAAAGGAAACTTGAGTTATTTCTAGCTTCAAGTCGTTGTCTGAATAAAACATTTATCATTTGATAAACATATTGTGTATTTTTTGTTTTGCATTATAGTAAATAAATATAAATTATTTTTTTGGATATACATAAATATAAATTATTAGTGTTGTTAAAACTGGACCAAAACGGTCGATTTAACAATTCAATCATAAATTAAAGAATCTCACTATTTAACAAGTATATTATGTAGGTTCCAAATAAGCTCTCCAAACTTTCCCTTTTCTTCCCCACCCCCTAACCCTAGCGCCGCTCTAGATTTAATTTTTCTTTCTGCGGCCAACTGTCGTTTTGATGGCTGGCCTTCCTACTTCCTTTGTTTTACCTTCTTCCTTTGTTGTAAGTCGTTTTTTATCTTTTGTAGTTGATTTTTACTTCTTAAGCTTTATCTGGTGTTTTTCGATGTGTGTTTTGAGCCTCGACCACCACGGTTCAAGTTTAGGCACCAGTTTTGGAAGAGGGACGATCGGTGTTCTTTGTCGGCTCGAAATGAGAAAGAATAAGTGGAGGAGAGGCTCTGGCCATGCCATCTCTCTTTACTCTATATATTTTTTATTTTTGGTTAGATTTTTTTTTTGCTTTTCAATTTTGCAGGTTCAAAAAATGTTGGTGGAGGCGGTGGCTTTGACAACTCCCCTCTCCAGTGTTCTCTTTGCATGTGGCCGTTGATTCTCGGCATTACATTAGGCTCTCGCTTGAAGAAGTCTGTCCATTCTAATGAAACCTTCGCCGTCTTGGTCAGCCTGGCTTTTGGATCTCTCGTCGGTGTCTTTGAAATCTGTCGCCATGCTTACCGTATGCCCTTTGTGGGTGCTGAAGGTCGGCTTTTATTTTTCGCTCGTGTTGGCTAATGCGACCTGTTCCTCCTTTCTCCGCTCGTTTGTAGCGACTCTTCCCTTTTGCTCTTGGTTCTGAGTTTATCGGGTGCCTTTCTTTTTTTCTTTTTTGAATGTATATTCTTGACTACTTTAGTTATAGTTATATATTTCTTTACGATTTAATGAAACTTTGCATTTTTTTTAAAAATAACAAGTATATTATGTAACCCATTATTTTGATTCGCTTCAAAACAGTAAAAATTTTAAATTGAGAATAATAAACTGCAAAAAAACTGTTTGAACCAATTATTATATATTAGAGTTAAATATTCGATTGAATTGAGTCGAAACAAAAAATTTGGATTCAATTGAGTCCTATTTTATAACTCAAGCTTTATTTAAAATTTTTTTGAGTCGGTTCAAGTTGTTTTAGTTTCTATTCAAATTTAATTGTATAAATTTATAATATTATGATACTAATTGGTTATAATTTAAACGCTTTTATATGACCATATACGAGATACATATATATTTTTTTATATGTGATATACATATAACAAGTAAAGTTGAGGGACTTGACTCGAGCTTGATATCTAATACACTAATTACTAAAAATTTTGAGTTATTCGAAGTCTCATTTTATAACTCAAATTTTATTTAAAATTTTTCGATTCGAATTTATGAAATTATGATACGAATTAAGTCAAGTTGAGTTTTATTGCGTCGAAATGAAAATTTTAATTTTTCGAATTAAGTTGAATATTGCTCACCCTTATTTATTATATACGTGTCATGGTTTCCTTAATAAGTTCAGAATAGATCCCAAAATTATGTTCTTTTGTTGCGTAAAATTATAAATTTTGATTCAACGTGCAATGCAATTTTTTGAGATATGTAAATGTGAAAACGAGCATCAGTGGGTTATTTGTGCATATGAGCATTGATTTTGAGTAAATTGCACGCACAAAATTTTAGTTTTGAGTCAATAGAATACAATGTAAATTTAAATATGGGTAAAATTTTAATATACATGCTGTGTAAAATTAATTTTATACAAGTCTGTTTACGCTATAAAAATTAAAATTTTAACCCTAATTTTAAAAAAGCTAAACTTTAAACTAAAATTATAACCCCTAAAACTAAAAGCACGTATAAACTTTACACGGCTTGTGTATCAAAGTTTTTCTTTAAATATATATATATATATATTGCTAATACTGGAACATAAAGCTGATTAGCTAGAAGAACAGCTCTCTTTGTGAATTAACATCGCTACTTCCGGTGGTGGCGTTGTAAAAACAGTCTCTCCAATCGGAGCACCCCTGCTCAAGGATGCAAGCTTGTCCGCAACCGAGTTTAGCTCCCGTTGCACATATCGAACCTCAACGATCCAAATCCAATGACGATCCAGCAATTCTTGTATGGCCTCAACCAGAACATTACCGGCCAGGGCAGCGGATGAGCAATCAAGGATCTTTGTCACTTCATGATTATCAGTTTTTAACTCGACTTGACGATATCCTAGGCGCCACACATGGAGGAGCGAGTCGTGTACAGCCCACAGCTCTGCAGCAAGAACCGAACCCCGGCCGAGACTTCGAGTAAAACCAAACAGCCATCCACCCTGGTCATCTCTAAGAACTCCTCCCACAGCTGACATTCCGTCACTCGTTCGCCTTGCGCCATCGCAATTCACCTTCACCCAGCCTGTTGAAGGACAACGCCAAGATGCAATAGGGGAAATTTGCTCTACTAGGAGTTTCAAAAGCCCTCACATATTCAGACACTAGCCGATCGCCCCAAGTAAGTCAGTCCTCCCTCTGAATGTAATCCGCATTAAAATGACGTTGCAGCGTTGTTTCCAAAGCAGCCAGCAGTATACCGCAAAACGAATTGGCCAATTTGCATTATCAACAGAAAATTCCTAAGCTGCAGTAAGGTTTTGCTGCATCCATATATAATACGGCAGAGAGAAAAAATCATTCACCTTATCACGCCTTAGAAGTTTCGGCCAAAGACGTTGGGCTTACGCGCAGTGTAACGCACCGTTTTAAGTAAAGCATAAAACGGTGCCGTTTTATTATGCTTTAGTTAATGGGTGTTGGTTGCTTTAATGAAACGCTTTGTACGGGCTCATTGTAATTACATAAAACGGCGTCGTTTTATTTCACTAGGATTAAAAGGTTTGTTTGGTGTTTGTACCAAGATATCGAATGAATGGTCTATTATCTTCCCCAAATTCTCTGTTCTTTGTCTCCCTTTGCTCTCTCTATTCTCTTAACCCCTTTTAATTCTTCTTTTCAGTTTCGTACTGTTACAAAGGTATTAGAGAGCCATCGATCCCGGCCATGGATGAAGGTTTTCAGTCATTTTTGTCTAAGTGTTGTGAGGATTTACAATCTCTGTTCGATAGTTTTTTCAGCAATCAAACCCTCTTGGTTACAATCCACCATGCGATTTGGCCTATTACTCAAGATGTGTTGTATCAGGTTTTCTCACCTTATGGGTCTGTGCAAAAGATTATTCCGGTTCAAGATTCGATTGGCGTTCAGTTCTTAGTCCATTATCAAGGTTATGGTGCGATTGCGGCTAAAAATTCTCTTCACGGCCGTAATATTTACGATGGGTGTTGCCAGCTTGATATACAGATTTGTAACAAAACAATGTTGTCAGATGTTGCTAGGATGAAACAAGACTGTTTGGTGGAAGCCATGAAATCGGACGAACCATCGATGATTACAGATGTTGTTGAACCGAAACTAGAATCGCAGGTGACAATCCCTAAGGAAGACAAGGTGTTTGACAAATTGCCTATGACAACGGACAAGGAATCGGATAATTTTGATGACTTGGCTACAGCTTGGTTGGAAGATGACTTGATTAAGGGTTCGAGTGAAACCCAACAGTGTGATGAAATATTGGTGCCAACAGCTGAAAAGATTAATGATTGGTGTGAAGGACATGAAAGCAAAACTTCAAGTTCAAGTCGAAGAGGACTTATCCGCAGCAGTCACTGGTTTTGCTAAAGTACCATGTTCATCAACTCTGCCAAAAACTATGTCTGAACTTGTACCGACAAGTTTCTTTGAGGATCACAAAAATGCATTTCAGCATAAAGAACAGAAGATACAGGTATGGTAATCATGGCTACTGATAATTTTCAATTAGCTATCAATGTTTTTGATGATGGGTATCAAATTGGGTCCGTTGAGGTTGTGCAAATTAAAAACACAACTAAGCTCCCGTTTCTTAGTAGAATGTATACTGGTAGAAAATTCGATGAAAGACTTGCATGAATCAATGGTGCACTACAGGCTATTAGGGAATATGGTAATTTGGAAAGTATATCTTCATCTACCAACTGTTTATTTGGTGGAGGTAATGGGTTAAATGAGTTCTTAAATGTGTTTAGTGATGAATGGGTCGGTGAGTACAGTCTTCCTAGGGCGTTAATACCTTCTTTTGATCCGGGGGGAAGTGACACTACAATAGGATTAGTTCATGGCCATTTTAAACAGCCTCAACTATCGCTTGTTATGTGGTACTTTAGTGATACCTTAGTTTTTCTAAGTTATGGACATATAGTTGGAACATGGTACTTGAAAGGGAGAGCGAATGATCGAGGAAGGGTTACAATTGATGTTGAAACAAAGCAAATTGTTTTTTATGAGTCGTGTATTATTATCGGCAAAGATCATGAGGTTTGGGAAGGTGTTGGAGAAACATGTATGCATTCAACGGCTGCTGTTTCATTGGCCCTTGCATGTTTGAGCAATGTTTATGCCAAGAGAAAACAACTATCACCTGTTATCCAAGCTGATATGAAATTAGAGGCTGATAGATGGCTCTTTAAAGCTGGTTCTCTGCAGTGGCTAGTTCTCTTGATTATAGGAACTTACGATAAAGTTGAATCATCTTACCTTGCTCTTGTTTGGCTTGTTGCACCAGCATTTGCATATGGCCAATGGGAAGCAGCAACTCAATCCCAAGAGTGTGATGGTTATGCAACTCGCAACAAGACATTTGGCCAAAGGCGTGGCCAATGGGAAGCAGCAACTCAGTTTCAAGAGTTTTTAGGGACCTTGCAACATTATTATAGTGAGGCATTCATGGATGTAGAGAAGCAAAGTGCTATACCAGCAATGTGGGAATTGGATTCAGACCAACCATATTGGGTAGGAAGGCTTAGTCTTAATCTTTGTACTGAGAACTCTAAGCCATCTTTTAAAAGATCACTGTTTGATGGCAACATTGTTTCTGAAACGAACTCTCCTGGGGATGATTCAAATGTTGGCCACTGTGATCCATTGTCTGCGAATAGAAGAGATTTACATGGGAGAACAAGTGATATTGTTTATGCATGGATTATAAAACAGTCAATGAATCAACTGTTAGGGATGAAAATACCGAACGATTTTGCAAATGTAATGGGGAGGGTACTCACAGATGCCGACACAGACAATAAAGCAAATGGCGTGGTGAAATCAAACGCTAATCCGAGAATGGAGTCAAATGGCTATGAGGTCAAGGAGTGCACTGCAAAAACCTCAGTCGTCGAGAATGGTCATGAGAAGCAAGAACTGCTGGGTGTTAAAAGCACTAATTTTGGTACTGACATCCCTGAAGAGAAAAGAGAAAAGAGAAAAGAGAAAAGAGAAAAGGTTGAAGATCACAAGTCCATAGACAACAAGTTTGGCACGATTGCATTGACATTGATTGGTGCAAATGGCAGTGCAAATGTCAAATCTACACTCTCCCCTACTTTTGTAAGGTATATTGACTCGACTTTGATTATGAATTTTATTGACCCAGTTACCGGTATCTGGATAGGCGAATTGAAAGTACACCCTATTGGTAATGTTAAACTGAAATTGAACATGAAATTAGATGAACTGGTCCATGGAAGTTCAAATGTGGATACTAATCTGTTTAGGGAATTTAGTGATTCAGTTTTGAGCATGGTGATTAGAAAAGCTTTGGTGGTTGAACCGAAATTGTCTTGGATGGATGCTAATGAGTTGATTGGAAATAATACAAGTTCTGGGTTTATTGATCAGAATTTGATTGATAATGTGAATCCATGTGTTGTTGAACTGATTTGGGAAATCTTTGATCCGGGTGGGAAACTACTTCCAACCATCATGAAGACCTTATTGTTGGTGCTTGAGCCAGATGTAGCTAAGAAGAAAAGAGCGCTGGGAGATATTTGGTCAAACCATTTAAAGAAAAATAAGGATGATCCGATGTTGCTCAAGACTGTTTCTTCGAAGACCTTGGATGATTGTTTTTTCCTTTAATCCCTGAGGACAAGGATAAATTCGAGAGGGAAGTTTTGTAACGCACCGTTTTAAGTAAAGCATAAAATGGTGTCGTTTTATTATGGTTTAGTTAATGGGTGTTAGTTGCTTTAACGAAACGCTTTGTACGGGCTCATTGTAATTACGTAAAACGACGTCGTTTTATTTCACTAGGATTAAAAGGTTTTTTCGGTGTTTTCACCCAGTTATCGAATGAATGAATTGTCTATTGTCTTCCCCAAATTCTCTGTTCTTTGTCTCCCTTTGCTCTCTCTATTCTCTTAACCCCTTTTAATTCTTCTTTTTAGTTTCGTACTGTTACACGCAGTAGCGAAAGATATGGACCACACTCTTCGTTCCTCTTCGACAAACGGAGCAATCCGCAGAAGTCGACAAATGCCTCTTCACTCTTTCCACATTCGTAAGAAGGCGTTGCTGCAATGCTAACCAAAGGAAAACTTTAACTCGTTGCGGAACATGTAAACTCCAAATTCTCCTCCAATTGAAGGTTCGAATGGATGCATCGCCAACATCAAGAGCAACATAAGCGGATTTAGCGGTGAATCGCCTATCCGTTTCCCATCTCCAACCAGGTAAATCATCCCCCAATAGTGGTTGAGGAGGCTTAACTGCCGCAAGTTTTTGCAGCACATGTTCTGGACAAAAATGAGATCTCTCCCAATCCCAAGTACCCGTAGCAGTGACCATCTCGCAGACAGTCGTGGGGGAAGGGGTCTCGCCTGCAATACAAGAGAAAACCAGTCGACCCTCTGAATCTAGTCAATGATCGTACCAAAAATCTGTATTTTTACCATCACGGATTGTCCAACAAATGTTCTCCTTGATGTCCTCCTAAAGACCACTCAAGCCCTGCCAGAGCTTGGAACAATTACCACGTCACAAAGTTAGGGGCACCACATCCTCCCATATATATTCCGCCCGCATTGCTTAAACCCATACCTTGTCATTGACCGTTACTAATTGGAAGCTAATCTTCATTAAAAATGCTTTATTTTGACGATGCAAATTCTTCAATCCCATGCCACCGTCATCAATTGGCTTTTGCATCATCTCCCACTTAACAAGGGATAATCCAGAGCTACCGTTGGTAGCCTCCCATACAAACCGCCGGATCATTTTCTCCATTTCATCACACACTTTTTTCGGAATTATCATAATTGCATCACATAAGCCGGGATTGTCTGTAAGACTGCCTTAGCAAGCGTGATACGTCCTGCTAAGATAAAATTTTGGCTGCCCACCCTAAAAGTCTGTTGCTCATATTCTCAAGCAAATATGAATATGTTGCCTTGGTGACTCGACGGTGAAGTAACAGTACACCAAGGTACTTTCCCAAGTCATCAACTACCGCAAAGCCAAAATTATCTCCAATATTAGCACGAATACCGAGCAAGCAAATTTTAGAAAAATGAATCTGAATTTTTGCAATACTAACTCGGTGGCCCGAAGCTCTACAAAACATCTCTATTACTCTCTTGATGACATCCAATTGATCCATAGAAGCCGCAAATAAAACCAAATCATCTGCAAAGAAAAGATGCGACAGATCATGACCGTTCTGGCCAAGCCATATCGGTTTCCATTCCCCTGTGCCAACTCTCTCCTCAATAGCCTGGGATAAGAGCTCCATACATAAGACGAAAAGGTAAGGAGACAGAGGGTCGCCTTGCCTGATTCCTCTCGTAGGCTAAAACTTTTCAGTTAATTCTCCATTCCTAAGAACTTGAGGAGACACTAATCTGACACAAGTCATAATAAGGTTAATAATTTCAACCGGAAGACCCACTACAAATAGTGTTTCTTCAATATAATTCCATTCTAACCGATCATACGCAATTTTCAAATCCACTTTTATAGCCATCCATGCTTTCCTTCAAGATTTTGTGGCCATAGAATGCATCACTTCTTGGGCTAGAATGATATATCCGTAATATGTCGCCCTGGCACAAAACTAGCTTGAGTTGGCTCTACCCACTTTGGCAAAAAAGGTTTTAGTCTACAGACGAGTAGCTTAGTAATAATCTTATAAAGTACCGTGCATAGACTAATCGGTCTAAATTGACTAATGAGTTCCGATCCATCAACCTTCGGAATGAGCACAAGTAAAGTCTGGTTCATCCACTCCTCCAAGTTGCCATCATCAAAGAAATGCTTCACAAAACGGAACACCGAATCCCCCACTGTCTCCCAATTCTTCTGATATAATGCAACATGTAACCCATCAACACCCAGAAACTTTAATGGTTCTATGCTAAAAACCACACTACGTACCTCCAATGTTATGTCCTTAACAAGAAGCTTGAACTCGTCATCTCGGAATCAGAAAAAGTTACTCGCCGTATCAATCAAATGTGACGGCCCCGGTTTACTAGCAAATAAGGACTTGAAGAACTGAACCGCATTGTCCTTTAAGGTGGCAGTATCACCATTCCAAGAATCATCTGAGAGCCGTAACATTCGAATATTATTGCGTTTCTTCCTATCCATCACAGCCGTATAAAAGTAAGTAGTGTTTTATCACCTTTTTGAATCCAACTGATGCGAGATTTTAGGTGCCAGAGGCTCTCCTCTTGAGCTAGGACCAAGTTTAATTCATTCTTCAATTCAATCTCTAGTTCTGCCTGGTAAGGAACATTCGAAGCCTCCAACGCTTTCTCTACACCTCTTATACATGCAAGAAGAAGTGTTTTATGGCGGCCAATGTGCCCAAAAACTTCCATACTCCATTTGTGGCTCTTGTTCCGAAAGTCAAGAATGTTATCACCAATAGATTTGTCTTTCGCCCAAACATCATTCAAAAAAGAAGGAAATTTTGGGTGATCATTCCAAGCCACAATGTATCTGTACGGACTCTCATATTTATCATTCCGGCGGTTACCCGTGTCTAAAAGGATCGGGCAATGGTCAGACCCCAATTTTTTGCAGATGAAAAACCTCCGAGATAGGAAAATTGTCATACCAAACCGCATTACATAGACATCTATCCAAGCGCTGAGATAGCGAGCCACGCTGCCAGGTGAATTTGGGACCCCTAAAACCCATATCTAATAGACCAACATCAAACATGAAATCACAAAATCGCGAACAGACTCCATTCCGCTATTGGAAACCTCCTTGACTCTCCAAAATGCTCCCAATCACATTCAGATCACCCCTTAGAATCCACGGGCAACCCATAGCTGGTTCAAGAGCTTTTAATTCATCCCACAATTGACGACGCTTACCACCATCCGGATTGGCATATACAAAGAAAACAAAGAAACTGCGGTCACCATTAGAATTGGTACAGAGGCCACGTATATACTGCTTGGAAACGGCAAGAATATCCAGATAAACTGAATCCCGCCGCATTATCCATATGCCTTCAGAGAACCCTCTTGCTTCCACTCTATAAGAGAATTCAAACTCAGACTTCCGAATAACCTCATTCTCCAAAGCACCACTCACACACGGCTCCATCAATGCTACAATATATGACTTATGATTCTTAAGCAAATATCGATTAAACTCAGGGTCAAGAGCACCTTGGATATTCCAAAAAATAATCTTAACCATTAAATAGAAAAAGGAAAAGATATGATATGCTTAGACCTGTATATCCGCGACATTCGGTTGCTCAAAGACAGTGTTCGGCCACCACAGAACATGGGACTCTTCATTCTGACTAGGCACTGATGCTTTTGCCTGATCAAGTTCCAAAACCAATGATGTTACCCTTGCTGTGAGAGACTCGGTTTGGTTAGCCCACGATCATCCATCTTTTTAGGTTTTAGCCCAGTACGTTGCACGCCCTTAAGGCCTACACCGTTCTTGGTTGTACCCTTCACATTCGTGCCTCGGATGGAACTTGGTAATACACGACCATTTTTTTCCCAAAGCACATGACTCTCCTTATCAACCACCTGGACCACTACATGTTTGTCTCTACTCAACAATGAGGCTGATGGGACAACCCTTTCCCTTGATGCTACCGGAGGACCGCCCTTTGACACTGTTTTATCGGAAAGCTTCACCTGTTCTTTATCAGAGGGCGGGCCATGTACACGTTGTGGTTCCACATCAAGCAAACATGTGCTCTCATCAATATCCTTCGATGCCTCCTTCGAACTCCCTTGCCTGCTTGACTCGGCAATGACAGGTCTCGCACCTTTCGCTTTAGCATGGGATGATATGTTAAGAATGACGTTGCTAGAAATCACCTGAGCAGCATGCCCCTCAGATGCCAGATCTCTCTCTTCCTCCTGATCATCCTCTAAGACTAC
Source organism: Hibiscus mutabilis (assembly GCA_019671005.1). Taxonomy (NCBI): domain Eukaryota; kingdom Viridiplantae; phylum Streptophyta; class Magnoliopsida; order Malvales; family Malvaceae; genus Hibiscus; species Hibiscus mutabilis. The sequence continues at coordinate 3,531,041 of CM033743.1, forward strand.
AAACCTCGAGCCCGAGATGGGAGCATCATTATTGGCCACCGTTCATGACACTTTTCTATTTCCTCCAGCCTTCCGTCTCCGATTCACCATCTGCATCCAGGGATCATAGAGTTCATCAGGTTTTCTATCCTCGCGGATGCCCATCGAGTCTCCTTTGGTGATCAAATCCTTCCCACACAACTCTTGAAAATGCCCGTATTTTCCACAAGAGTAACAAATGGTCGGCAGTCCCTCGTATTCAATATCTTGACGTTGGCCATCAATCATGATTCCAAAGATTAAAGGTTTATCAAGGTCCACAATAACTGCTAGACGAGCGAATCTCCCATGTTTTCCTTCAGACGTATTGTAATCAATACAGACTACTTTACCGATAGTTGCAACAATATAGCGGAAGAGACTCTTCGTATAATAGCGTTAGGGCAATTTCGGCAGCTGTACCCATACCATAATCTTTGCCAGATGGTCTGCTGAAGTGGAGAAATTCCTACTCCATGGCTGTACGGTCAAGTAATTCCTATATATCACCCATGGTCCTTCCGAAAGGACATGATAAAAATCATCTTCCTGCGCAAAACAAACTAAATAATTCTCCCTCCGCCTCATTATTGGTATCACATGTTGACTTTTTTTTAGGGTTTAAGGCACGAAGATTCCAGCTCTAATATTCCAAACACAAACTTGTAATCAAGGTTAAGAATCCTGTTTTATTTAGATTAAAATTTATACTTAGTATTATAGATTTTTTATATATTTACATTTTATTTAGAGTTTTCCTACAGTTCAATTTGTAATAAATATCAGGATAAACTATATTGATAATCGCTTAATTTTGGTTAAGTTTACATCTTAATTATCTAACTATAAAATTTTGTAATTTCTCAGCTGCACTATTGAACCACTACCGCAGGAGCTGTTAGTCCATTTTCTTTCCGAGTTCAAGTGACTCAGTTTGTCAGGTTCAAAGCCCGGGTTCTGAGATTGCTAGCCAAGGGTACAGTACACAAATATGATCATTGTCTACAGAGTGGCTTTACATGTTCGATATAGGCCAAAACGATCTTACGGGTGCATTTTATACTAAAACCTTCGATCAAATACTTGCCTTAATTCCTTTGATCTCGACAGAATTCGAAACCGGAATATAACCAGATTTGGAACCGATCCATCAAGCCTCAATGAGCTAGGATGTGTCAGCAAGCATAACCAAGCTGCTAAAGTCTTCAATCTACACAATAAAATCCAACCTTATAGCAAATTGTTCTAAATTTGGTATGTCCGATTTAGTATTTTCGAGAGTTTTGATTTCATTCTCAACAAAACAAGTCTGAAATGGAATAAATTCGAGAGCTGACTGTTTTGCAGGTTTCGAGCAGCCGATAACGGTTTGCTGTGGGTACAGAGGTTCACCGTTGAATTGCGACAGCCGGATTGGTTGTGGGAAAACAATAGTCTTGAATGGAGACACAATGACAGCCAAAGCATGCGGTGATAGTTCCGAATATGTTAACTGGGACGGAATTCATTATTCGGAAGCTGCCATACTACTGCTTGGCAATAGCAAGTTTTCTCATCCAAGGGAAGGGATTTGAAAGACAAGTTCTATGATGCAGAAAAAACGACATGTTTATTTCCAAACCTATAGTTAAGCGACTTATGGTATATTATACCCTTTCCTTTTTATTGCTTGAGCTCGACTTTCCAGTTGAAACTTTCACATCTTTCAAGCTAGTTTTGATCATGGCAAGTTCTGGTCAGGTAAAAAGAAAAAAACTTGGTGCTTTCTTCTAGTAAGAAAAGAAAAGTATTTCTCCCAAATAAAGTTCATTACTTCCAAGCAAAAGAATCAATTTAACCTTCCCTTCATTCCCATACAAAGAAGAGATTCTAAAAACAATCATATGCAATGAAAAGTGTAACATTCGGCCATAGTTCTCATCAGGCTTCAGATCGGTTACCTTCCCCTGGTACTGCATCGGCTATATCAAGCTCCATGGCTGGCCCAGCACCCCATCAGTTACCTCATTTTTCTTGAAGTATCTGTATCTGATGCATACCCGGATTTGGATATAGTGATATGACCTCCCAAAGACATGGAAAACTTGAAAAAACTGAACATACCCGTGTCAGGCTCGTACTTGTATCAGACAACACCTGAGCTCGAATAACATAGCTTCTGTACCAGCAAAGGATAAAGAAGCAGTCGTGTCTGCAATTGGGTCTGAAGTTCGACCTCCAAAGAAAATGGTTAGCATAAATGACACGGTAGAGGAGATGGCAGAAAGCAAAAGAGCATAAAAAAATGGACTCTCTGATCAAGAAATAGAACGATTCAAAATCCCTTAATTCAAAAAGTAGGCTCTAAGCTAGATGAGAAATTATACATGAGTCATAGGAACAGTCTCGAGTTTAGCTAAATTTACCTTTTGGTTTGTTCTTTGTAAGCAGCTCGTTATGGAGATAACTCAGTTCCCAGTGCCAGCCGATGTTGAAACTTCAATTTGGTTTCTTATTTCTCTCAAACAAAACATAATGGTGAAATTCTAAAAGAACGAAAGATAAAAAAAAGACTAACAGATTAGTGATTTACAAATAATGCGTTTCCAACAGGTAGTTTATTACACTGCTTTTGAACCCTTAAGAATCGGTATCTATAAATCTTTGGACTCGTTATCTGAATCCATATCTTCTTTGACATCTTCGAATTCATTATCTGAAACAATATCTCCTTCTTTGACATCTTCATCCGAGTCTAATTCTTGGTCAAAAAACGAATTAAGATACGATTTACATTGATCGTGCAAATCGGTTTTGTTGGCCTTGATTCGCCATTTCTGGTCTTCTATCATTTCGGGAGAGAGTCCCCATTCTCGCAACTCTTCATCAGTATGATGGATTGCCAAACTATATTCTCCACTAGGTCCCAACTCCATAACTCGAATCTCACAATTTCCGGGATTATATAGCTGCTCGAATTGCTCGACTGTCCATTTGAACCACTTCATTAAAAACACCCGAGAGGCTAAACCGTGTGAGATTATTATCAGATTCAATTCTTGAGAAGGATCATTGTTAAGCCTATTCAGGTCTATATCTCTCCAAAGGGATTCAAGAAAACCTGTAAAAAAAAATAACACTTTCAATATCGCTTTCATCGACCCAAATTATAATCAATACAATTTGATTACTGATGCTAATTCTCATAGGACTAAGATTAAAAAAACAAGAAATATGTATCCCTTATATCGAACATAGTGATTCAAAGCCAATCTCTTTTCAAGTAGATTATGATGGTGAAGCAGTTTGTATCTATTGGAAACGTATCTCTGGCTTTGAATTACTATGTCCGAGGAACATTTTTGACCCATTTCGTATATCCAAACGAGGCATATGATTTCCAGAAATTAACTCTCAACAAGCATACACAAACAATTTTAGAACCAAAACTTATTCATGATGTAGAATTATGTAATATTTTAGCGTGTAATGCCACCATTATCATCCAAAAAAAATATTGATTGTAATGGCACCTAATCCAAAAGACGTATCAGAGAAATTTGTGCTCATACATGAACAAGGAAGTAACAAACCAGAGTTTTGTATATGCAGTTTAACAGTATTTTAATCTTTCATTTGTCTCAGCATAAACAAAACAATAACTCAATTTTTATTCAGAAGTTTTTTTGCTTTCAATGTTTCAAAAAATCCATAATATCATTTCCAGAAGTATTTTTTTCAAACAAGAGAAAAAAAATACAGGAGAAACAGCCAACAAAATATATCAAAATCCATTCGGTATCCCATTTCCAAATCACCATTTTCTAGATAGAAACCAGATTTCCTAAGCACTCTTTCAAGCAAAATGCAAAGTTTCCATTAAAAAGAAATCAAATTTGAAGAGGAAGAAAGAACATACTGGAAACTCGATCAAAAACATCTGCAGCAGATTCACCTTCAGGGAACCTATAAAAAAACCTCCCAAATTTTTCCCTTGTTTCTTTCGTAATCCTCATCCTTTCCTCCACCTGAAAATTCCCAAAATCCTGTTCCCTAATCCTACACTCTTCCCTCACCCCGATCACCCTTTTCTTCGAGAACGATTTCCCAATCTCCCGTAGCGTGGATCGGGTGCGCTCGTAAGGAGATACGTAGAAGTAAACCCGCCAACCTTGGGAAGACCCATTGCTGGAAACGAGGTCCCGGAGCCGGGAACCGGCGAGTCGGGCTTGGGCTCGGCCATGTTCGGTTAAGGATATCTTGTGGTCGGGGGTCGTCGTGTAGGCCGAGGGGTCTTTGTTGCCTTCGGACTCACCATGTCGTACAAGGATGATGTGTTTCGGTAACAACCGGTTCGGCATCTTTTTTCAATCGTTTGCTTCATTTTCAATCACGAATTCCACCATTGTTTAATCGTACTTTCTTTGCTAATGCTTGCTATTCTTAGGCCAGTTTCATTTGTTGGGGAAAATTATAAACAGGATTGGCTCCACTGGTCCATTTATTGGATGAATGAACAAGGTCAAAACAGTCATTAGCATCACATCATGGGAGCACTTAAGGATGACAATAGATCGGACTTGAATCGAATTGTTTAGAGTCTAAGTCTAAATCCGATTACAATCGGAATCGGAGATTTTTTGGATTTGGATTCAAATTATTTAATCAGATTTGGATCAGACTATTTTAGATTGGATTATGATTAAATTGTCATCCCTAGTGTTAACCCAAATTAGAGGGGTAGATCCGTAAATTTTAGCGTTTTAGGGTATATTATGTTCTGGCCCTCTAATATTTTTATTTTAATACAAATCAGTCCATAATTTTGTGTATTTAATTTCTTGCATTTTTAATTTATGCCATTTTAATTATGTATTTATTCATTTTCGTCCCTTGTTTGTTTTCTATATTTAAATTTTTGTGTTTATTATTTATGCTTTTAATTTGCTTCCTATTTTAATTCATAATTTTAGCATAATATATCTTAACTTTATCTTACAATTTCACATCATTTATTATTTTATTCACCAATTTCTTTAATTTTCAGTAATTCATTGATATTTACATTTATTTATTTATTTATCCTTTGTGTTTTTTATTGTTTGTTTGTCTATGATTTTATCTTACATTTATTTATTTTTTCATATATATGTATATATGCATAATTGCATATGATATACGTAGATATATTACACTATATTAAGTTTAGTTCATAGATATTGTCACAATCCGGGCTTTGAACTCGAGTATCGGGTTAACCCGAGGCAAAGGCCTCATGTTTAGGCCAATGTTATTGGGCTTTATGAACCTTTTTGGGCTTGGGTTTTTAGTTTGAGTGTGGGCTTGAGAATATGACATGGGGGTATTTTGGTAAATGCCAAAATGGGGTGAAAAAAGGAAAAAGTCTTAATTTTTCTGTATTATGCAGAATTTGGTGATATCACTATCTTTATATCTTTTTCCTCTTTCCTAAACCCGTTCTCCCCTTCAAACACCATCACCAAAGGTAGGATTTTAAAGTTTAGCCTCTTGAATCACATTGGGCTTGTAGAGGGAAGCTTTATCAGCATTCAATGATCTATAAACAAGGTAAGAATGTTTTAAAATGGTGAAGGTTGAGGTTTTAGTGGGGGTTCTTGAGGAAGAACGAGAGTGTGTTTTGGGGAGCTCCATTTATGGTTTAATGTGAGTTTTCAGCTTCTTAAAACTTCTCCAGTAGTGTAGTAATCCTTTGACAATATTCCTTGTAGTGAAAGAGGTGGGAGAACCTTCCAAAGTCTTGGGGAAAGAGAAGGCTTAGAGGAGTGCCAAGCGTAACCTCCTTAGCCTGGCCTAGCCGAAACCGGACTAAAAGAGCCACATTAGGTTTACCGAAGCAAACCAAAGCTAAAACCTAAATCGAGCCCATTTTTTTCTTTTTTATCTTGTCTAAATACAAATCATTAATGTCATATGTAAACATCCTTCATCGGTAGTGATTCATTATGATCAAATTACAAATCAAGGTCCAACCGATCAAGAATTCATATAAGGGACCAAAGCGTAAATATTTCAATTTACATATTCACAATTATGATTACCAACCTTTGATTAGTCCAATTACACGCTTGTAGGTTTATTCCCATTCCAAAACAACCATATAATCTCGATGAATAACATTTACAACAAACAGGGACCAATTTGCAAGATATTCAAACTTTAGCACAAAATAGCACAAATTCAACGGGGCGTACCGATACAGTGGAGTCCCTTATCGATACGCACCAACTAACAAAATAGCTTCCCGTATCGATACACACATGTTCGTATTGATACGGGTTATTGACCAAACCGTACCAATACGGCTTTGTCTCGTACCGATCCCCTCTTTATAATTTTAAAAACTCAAATTCTAGTGGCTAAAGATAGTACCGATATGGTACCTCGCGTATCGATATGGCAAGCTTAAATTCAGGGTTCGTTTTGATACGTTATTCCATGTACTGACACCTATGCTTGTTTTCCTTCAAGGCGTACTAATACGATGGCTAAGTGTATCGGTACGCTAGGCTTATTTTTGACAATTTGAGCCTCGCACAGACCCCTCGTACCAAAACTCGGGGTACTTGTACCGGAACGCAGATGCCTGTAGTGACCTTTAGGTCCAACATATGACACTTTGGCTCATTCCAAACAACATCATCACATAGTTAAACATCACATGGTCTCAACACCATACTTAAACATTAGCACATCAACCATATATGCCAACCTAGCTTATCTAGCATACTCAATCACCCAATCTAGAGGCATGCTTCCTAATCCACTTTCAAAACATCAAACCAATCACATCTCAACCACTTAAAACTTATTACAAGTCCAAAACAACCACCAATACTAGCAACAACATGGAGTTCATCAAAACCTCTCCCAAAACCCCAAATGACATATTGCCATTATTACACTATTCAATGTTCCAAACCGTACTTCAAAAATAAGTCTTTGGAATTATTTTCCTTGCTTCCTCCCTGCCTCGAACCTTAATTCTTTGCATTGATGGAAAAGAGAGCGTAAGCACACTAGGCTTAGTGAGGGATGCTCAAACAGCAATCATCATCAATGCAAGTTAAACCATTTTGCATATCTTTGAAAACCACTTTTCAAAACTCTCTAAAAACATTATCGCATTATCAAGCCTTAACAAAACTACGCACTTAACATTTCTAAAACAACATATTAAACCATATGCAACATGTATCATGAATTCAACAGTAAAATCTCATTTGCTACCCTCAATTTAAGCTTTCTATGCATACTACCAATGCAAGGCTTAAAGAGTAAAACATGTTTAATTCACACTAAACAACATAATCCAGTTCATGATACATAACAATTATATTAGCTTACAAGTGAGCATAACCAAGTTCCAATTTACAAATACAACATCGGATACACGGATTCACCAAGTGTTCCCTCAACACTTAACAAACAATCTACCGATAACACAAGGTTCACACACGAGAGTATTCGGTACACATAAAACCCTCTACCGTTGTGACACCCATGGTGGAGTATTCGATACACATAAACCCCTCAACACCACTCATCAGTATGATATTTAACCCACTAACGAGAGTCTTCGATACATATAAACCCTTCTACAGTTAGGGTACTTTGATGGAGTATTCGGTACACCGTATAAACCCATCGACATCCAAGATGCCTTTTTATAGTGCATTATCAATCCTATGGTCGGCCAACTATATCCAATTTCATTTACAAACCTTTTCATAACATCACTTGCCAATATAATACATTTTAACATCAACAATTCACTGTTTTCATATGCATCATCAAAATCATTTAACTAATGCAATAAACCTTGCATTAACCAACGTTCGTAAACATTAACAAAATATGCATTACTTCCAAATGCAACATCATCATTTTGAAACCAATTTACAGCATTAAACCATGCTCAACACATGGATATACAATTAGTAATTAAACCATGAAAAATAAGTGTATCAAACTATTAGCCAACCTGAGTTCGAGAGACTCTTTACTTACTTCTGAGCTTAGATCAGCGTTTCAAGCTCGATCTAAACCCCCAAACACAACTTCCAAACCTTTGCAAAGTTAAAAACATGTTTCCACTCACCGACTCGCAAAGCCTCGCTTGCCAACGCGACAACTGCGCCTCCAAAGCTTCCAAAACCAACGCTCAAGCTTGAGGACCAACTTCCCCTGCTTTTATCCACATAAAACAGAGGTACATTGCATCAAAATGCAATCAACATCACAACAACACTAAACCTCAACATCCTTTACCCAATTTCCTTCCACAATACCCAAAACCAACAACAAACTCATTCCAAACTTAACCCAGCCACAATCTAACGTTTCAACACATCAATTAACATCAAACAACTTTTTAAAACACATCTCTAACATTCTTATATCTCCAGCATACAATTAACTATCACAACTCCTCAAAAACACATAACTAACAACCTAGAAAATTAGAGATTCACATAGTTTCAGGATTCCAATGTTAAAACCAACTTAATTACATTATAAAATATCAAAATCCTGATTATTACCAATCAAGAACTAAGCAAAATAGATTTGAAACGAAAATCATCTAATCTCATCAATGAAACCTTGATTTAATCAATTTCCACAATTAAATCATCAAAACGCATTGGAAAACATTAAACAAGGATCAAATACTTGAGAATTTCAATAAAGAACCATTCATTAGAGGAGAAGAGCAAACCTTACCTCTAATGAGTGAATTTCCTCTCAATTGGATGTTTACTCTTGAAAAATAAGGAATAACAATGAGATTTTGGAAAACAAGATTGAAGAATCAATTTAGAAATCATGAGTTCAAAAAATCAAGAGCATTACCTGAAATCTTTGATGAAAAAGAGAGTGTTTGGCTGGAGAAATTTTAAGAGAAAATTTGAGAGAAAAAAAGTTACGTCAAAGTAGTTTTTAGGAGAATAACCATCTCTCCTTATCTAAATCCTTTTTAATTCTTTAATTAAAACGTATTAAAATAATCCCAATTGAGAGAAAAGTATGATAAAACATTTAGGTAAAATAGCTCCTTAAAGATTCTAAGTTTTGACCCTTTTCAAAACAGTCACTAAAATTAGTTTTGAAACTTTACATTTTGGTCACTAGCCAAAACGTCCACTTTACAAACCCTTTTTTGTAAAATTGATTTCACCAAAATCATTTTCATAATAAATAATGATTTTAGATAATTTTCCATATTTATAACCCTTTCAAAAATATTTAATCCAATTTAAATATCAAAATTGACTCGAATCCTCTAATCTGATCCAACAGACCGTCTAAACCAAATCAAGAAACTCCCAGGCCCAAAACTAGAGCGTTACACCAAGATCTTTTTCCAACCTATAATTTGAGGTTAGTACACTTCTAACTTCTGTGTGTTCATGTGCATCATCATTTTGGTATGTTTGCTTGAAATATAATGTTTTGGTCAAGTTAAAGCTTGGTTGATCATCCATGGTAAAATCTATAATTGTTGTTGTTTAGGGATAAAAATTGATAGAAACACACATAAATAACTCTTCATAACATGTAGAAATAATTTGGGGCTCAATGGTTAAGGGTAAGGCGAAGTCAAGGGATTTTTGAGCTCTAGAGCATTAAATCTAGGCTTGAGTATCGGTACGGTTCCTACCTGTGTCTATACGCCCTTATGGAATATGAGTCTTCCAGGCGAAATTGCAAAGTGGTATTAGTACTCCTAGGGGAGTATCGATACCAGTGTTCTATTGTAATTTTTAGTGACTAAAACGGGTATGGTACGCCAAGGGGTGTATCAGTACGAGCTTCGAGATCGGTACGCAAGGTAGGCGTACCGATGTTTGGCTTCGATAAGCCACATAGGCGTTTCGATATGGGCTTAGGGATTGGTACGCAGGGTATGCGTATTGATTTTGGGTTTTGATACGTCATGATGGTGTATCGATACGACTGGCTAATAAACTCTTTTGAACCAAAGTTGGGTATCGATACTCATAAAGGCGTATCAATATGGCCTGAATAGTCTGCCTAAGATTTTTTGTTTTGAGTTTGGGGGTTTTATAATTTGTGGTTAAGGTTCCAATGAATCTCTTATGATGTAAAATGAGTAGTAAAATTGAGAAATTACGTTTCTAACTTCTTATGTGAATTATTTAGACAAGAATGTGTTTGTATAAAAGGGATTTGCTTGTGTTAGCAAATCTTAGGGATCCTTGGTAGATCATATGTGGTTGAGCTATGTGTGGGCACTTGTTTGGTTATGTGTCTTTGTTCGGTGGGATCCAGATACCAAATGAGTGAGTATTGCAACACAAGAAGGTCACTCGATGTGAGATTTCGAGTGATGAAATGAAGGTCATTTGATGTGAGATTCTAGGTGATGATATTTTCTCAATGCGAGATTTCGAGCCCTACTCGATGTAAGATTCTGAGTGAAGACTCGATGTGAGATTTTGAGTATATCCGCTCGATGTGGGATTTCGAGTATATCTGCTCGATGTGAGATTTCAAGTATGAATGGGTTTCCCAGTATTGTGTGACATTGGGCCTCACTTTTGGTTTGTTTATTGATGTGCTTATGTTATTTGAGATGATGTATTGTGCTTAACATGTGTTTAAGCGGTCATGGTAGCGTCATTGCTTTATCTTACCTTGATATTAATCATCTAGCATGCTTTTAATTATCATTCACCTGAAACATGGTCAAGTGGTTGTGTATCAATTGAGCTTTGTTAGCTCAGCGTTCATAATTGTTCTTTCCGTTCGCAGGTAGATAGGTTGATCGTGTGTTGCGGAGCACCATCAAAGTGAGGAATTCAGTATTGGCCTTTGTGGTTGAATACAAGTACTTAGATGTATTGGGCTATGTATTCGTAAGACCCTTGTATTTACAACTCTATTTGAATTAAATGTTTTAAATATTGGTTATTTGGAGCTCCTTACGAATATTTAAATGTTTTAAATATTGCTAAACTTAATATTTTGGAAATGTCATGGTTTGGACTTGACGAATTGTGTTTATTGGATTTACCAATGAAATTTTTTATGGGAGTGGTTTAGGCTTGTGGCCCATATATAGCATCCGGGTTTGGGGTGTTACAAATATAAATCATAGTAAATATTATTACTATTTAACTTTCATTTTTAATACATTTATATTTTATTATCACTTTTAATATGAATATGTATATATGTAAGTGAATTTTGTTTTTACCAATATTCTAAGTTACCTAATATATATCTATGTTTCTTTTAATGTATTTAGGTTAACTTTTTTACTTTATATATTGTCTTATTATTTTAATGTAAATATTATGAATTATATTTTGTTTTAAAAAATTAACAGTCATAAATATTTTGATTCGAACTCCGATATAGATCAAACTCGAATCAGATTCGAATTAGACCATGACAATATCCATATTATATCCGCCTCATACTAAGACTCGAACCCTTTTTTGAATTCAAATTCGAACTTTTTCAAATCGAATTTGGATTTTTTTCTTTAGATCAGTTCGGATTAAATTGCCATCCGCAGAATCACTGATCTTGTGGGTCCCTAGAAATAACGTGGGGTAAACTAAAAAGTTGTCTAAAGAGCATTTAATTATCCCGAAAATACCCATTTATGAGGAACATGTGTTTAGGGATGTCAAAAATAAGATATTTGAATATTTGATTCTCTAATGATCTGATATGAATATTTAGATAATTAATTTGATTTTTTAAAACAATTTTAATCAAGTATCTGATAAAAATATTATACAAGAGGACAAAAGTGAAAAAATGGGATGGAGCAATTGTCTCTCCTTACTCCTTTATAACTTTGTCTCTGCATACGATCACGACTCACACCTCACTCTTTTTGTCTTCCGATCCTCCTCCCTCAAATCTCAGTCTACGACAAATCATAATACACTGCACCTTCTATTTTATTTTGGTTCAATTACATGTTAGTGTACATGGACGGAGCATAATGAAGGCTCAAGGGGGCCTTGGCCCTGTCTAACGATTTGAAAATTCTTAATAAGCCTTTTATATTTTTAAAAATTATAATTTAGCCACTCAAATTTTTAAAAATTTATATTAAATATTAAAATTTTAAAATATTTTAAAATAAATCCTCTAAAATATTAATTTTCCCCCTACAATTTTTTGGTCTAATTATATTATAGGTCCCTATAAATTTAAATATTAGATAAATTAGACATTGTCGCCCAATTTTGAGTTTAAATACTTAATAAACTCTTATATTTTTAAGTTTAATAATTTGGCCCCTCCTAATATTCAATTCTGACTCCGTTCCTGTTTGTAACGACCCAAATTTTAGAACCCGAGCGTCGGGCTAACCCGAGGTACGAGCCTCGCGTTTGGGTCATGTTGTTGAGCCTAAAACCTTGGTGGGCTTGGTTTAAGTTTTGGGCTTGAGTTATGGGATTATGGAGAAGGGCTTTATGGTAAATTCATAGTTGAAGAAAAGATGGGGGGAGTTATGAGCTGCAGATTTTATAAGTTGATAAAGTTATTTTGTCCCCCAAAAGCTCTCCCCAGCATCTTCATCTTCTCTTCTCTATGAGTTTGAAAGAAAAACTCCACCCTTGTTAGTTTTGTGTTGAAATCTCGGATTGGTGTATAAGGGAAAGTTGTTAGGCATCCAAAGATCTACAATCCAAGGTAGGTTTTCTTGCAATGGTGGAAGACGGGTTTTATTGGGGGGTTTTAGAGTGAGAATGGGAATGGTGTTTTTAATCCCATTTTTTGTTGTTGAATCGTCTTTTGAGTTTCTTTCAATCTCTTAACAATGTTGTAGCTCGTTTACAACAACTCCTTGTAGTTAAAGACGTTGGAGAACATTCAAAGGCCCAAGGGAATAATAAAGTTTGAGGTGGAGGTTGAGGTTCTTTTTAGTTTGTAATTCGAGGTTAGTACATTTTTAACTCATGTGTGTTCATGTGCTTCATCCTTTTGGCATGTATTGCTTGATATATGATGTTTTGATAATTTAGAGCTTGGTGGGTCATCAATGGTAAATCCTATAATTGTTGATGTTTAAGGGTAAAAATGGCTAGAAACTCATCTAATGACTCCTTATAATTGGTAGGAACGTTTTGGGACTTAACCAGGGAGGTTAAGGTTGGGATTGGTGTAATCTCGAGCTCTAGGTTTCGAAATCGGGGCTCGAGTACCGGTACGAGGTGGTTGCGTATCGGTACTACTATGTACCTTAGGGGATGTACTGTGAGAGGCGTACTGGTACGCCTCTCTGTGTATCAATACCCCTCATTAGATCAGAGTTCCAGTAACGCTTTGGTGTACCAATACGCTGGGGGCGTATCGGTACCCACTGTTATATTACCTGGAAAGGTTTTGCGTACTAGTACGCTAAGGTAGGCGTATCGGTATGGGTAAAGATCGGTATGGGGTGATCCTAGTACCGATATAGAGTATCGATACGGCAAGGAGCGTATCGGTATAGGACAAGGGCCAATTCTTTCGAATCCAATTAGAGTATCGGTACTCATTATGAAGTATCGATACCTAAAAATGAGTATCGATACTCACTGGGCAATTTGCCCAAATTTTTACGTTTTAAGTTCGGAGGTTCTATAATTGGTGGTTAAGGTTCTAATTGGTGATATAAAATGGCTGGTAAAATCGAGAATGAGTGTTTCTTCTTGCTTATATGGATTAAATGGCTAATTAGGTATTGAAATGAAGGTAAATTGCTTGGTAAGCGAGTCCTTAGGGATCATTGGTGGATCAATTATGGTTGTGCTAGGTAAGGGCACTTGTTTGGTTATGAGTCATTGATTGATGGGATCGGGATACCCAGTGAGTGAGTGTTGCAACACATGAAGGCCATCCGATGTGAGATTCCGGGTGATGGTACTTGCTCGATGTGAGATTCTGAGTCTCGCTAGATGCGAGATTTCGAGCGAAGACTCGATGCAAGATTTTGAGTATACCGCTCGATGTAAGATTCCGAGCATGTGTGGGTTTCCCAGTGTCGGGTGACATTGGGCCTCACTCCTGGTTTATTTATTTGTTTGTTGATGTTGTTGAGGTGTTGGTTGTTCTATAGCATGTGTTTAGGTGGTTATGGTAGCGTCATTACTTTATCCTATCTTGACATCATATTTCATAGCATGCTCTTAATTATAATTCATCTGAAGCATGGTTGAGTGGTTATGTATCCATTGAGCTTTGTTAGCTCAGCGTTCAGAATCGTTGTTTCCGTTCGCAGGTTGATAGATAGTTCGAGTGTAGCGGAGCACCATCGAAGTAAGGATCCAGCATTGGCCTTTTGGTAGAGTACACGTACTTAGATATAATGGGCTATGTATTCGTACGACCCTGTGTATTTGTAACTCTATTTAATTTAACTTGTACTTGGTCAAATGTTTTATTACTGTATTTGGAGCTCCTTTAACTATTTTGAATGTTTTAAGTAAGCGTGGATTTTAATGTTTTGGTTATGACATGTTTGGATTTGAGAGATTGATCTTTATTGGCTTTTAAAACTGAAAAATTTTATGGGTGTGGTTTTGGGCTTGTGGCCTAAATGCAGCATCCGAGCCGCGGGTGTTACACTGTTACTGTATAATCTCTGTAATCACCAATTTTTGTCTAGGCTGTAAATATTATATTCCCTCTGTCCCACTCAATATGTCCATTTTGTGTTTTGAAATTGTCCCACTTAAAATGTCTCATTAAAAAAATCAACAACTTTTATAAGGCACATTTCCCTTTATACCCCTTTTTAGTTTCCCAACAAAACAAAATTCAACTTTTCAAGGATAAAATTGTCGTTTCAATTATTTTACATCATATTTCTTACACATTCTTACACAAACTTTTTTCTTCCTAAAACTGTGTGAAAAGTCAACAATGGACAAAATAAATGGGAAAGAGGGAGTAGTAGTACTAGTTAATTATTATATATATTAGTATATATATGTAGTCGTATGCATTATTAGTTTAATGTATGGGCATTTATAACAATATTTATGTTATATGTATGTATATCATATTATATGTATGTGTGTAAGACGTATGCGTGTCTATGATTATGTGTATGTGAGTATGTATATAATATATGTATATGTGATTTTCATGTGTGTTAATATGGTTGTATTAGGTGTATGTATCATTGTATATGTTGTTATTATTGTATATGTATGTCCGTATAGGAATATGTATTAATGTTTGTATGTTTATGTAAGTATGTATATGTATACGTTAATATGAGTATATTTTATTATTATCTTGATATTTTAATTGCATGAATGTATATATATATATATATGTTTGTATAAGTATGTATATTATGTATGTGTTTATTATTATTATTAACATGTTAAATGGGTTAAAATAGAAAATAGATCAGATAAAAATATAAAACCCAAATGTTATTTAAACTGTCTAGTCCATATACAAATATTTAAAACCCCAAAAAATGTTTACATAGGCCCAAACCGGCCAGGCCCTAATAACTAAAAAACCCTAAAAAATATTAACCCTAATCTAATATCATCCTCTTTTTGCAGGCGGCTGAAGGAGAGTTGTTGGATCAGATCTAGATCCAACGACCCAGATCAAAGGAAGAACACCCCTTCATCTGTCGCGTATGATGCACGCGAGGACTATCCGCATTCTCACTCGCGCGTGCAACGTACGCGTGAGACCGTTCAGTTGCCATCTGCCACGTGGCACGATCCAGTGCTTCCACGTCACCCCACTATATGCAATATGATCCATTTATCATCAAAATGATCTCAGCCGTTGGACCGTGCCTCCACGTCACCCCACCAGATGCAATCTGAGCCATTCATCATCAAAATGATCTCAGCCGTTGGATCAAATCTGATCCAACTACCGAGATTAAATTTGGTTGAATAATCTCTTATTTTCCCCGCCACGTGGCTGCTCCTCCTGTGGCCTCTGTACGCCCCTTCACCGGCTCCCTCACCAATCGGACATGTGCAAGACACAGAGAAAAATCAATCAATCAATCCACAATAATAGCATTTATTTTGCTAAATCTTGTAACCAAAAAAAAATCAGAAGAAACATGCATATAAATCAATGTAATCTCAACACATGATGTACACGGAGAGATTCAAAATCAATAAAAAAAACAGACCTTCAAAGGTATCATCTTCTTAATTTTTTATTGCATGTCCATTTTCGAAAACAATAACAAAAATAAATACAGTAAAGAAGGGTAATAGTCTACCTTCGGCCGTCCAAAATTTTCCTCACCGGTGACAAACCCTCTTTAAGGGTGAATCGACTAAAAAAGGGAAGGCAGAGTGGTAAAGAGAGATCTTTTTCCTGGTTTTATAAACAAAAGGAGTCTTGAGTTTTTTTTAGATCTATGTACTAAGGGGAGTTTTTGGGTAAATCGAAGGTTATTTCTGGCTTTTAGGGGTGAAGGCGGTTGTTTGGAGTTTGGTTTTGGGCCTTGTCGGTGCCGACTAGTAGTGGCCGACGGCGACAGGGACGGCGGATACTCATCATTTTCTGGGTTTAATCCCAGGTGGGGATGAATACTAGGGAGGTTTTGAGAGAAAAAAAATGAAAGGAGGTGGGGTTATATTGTTGGATTGAAGGAAAATGACCAAAAACCTTTTACAGCCGGGCAAAAGGGTCTTTTATAGAAAAGAAATAACTTTGTATGGTAAATACCTTATTTAGTCCTTCCGCCCTAAATTATTTTCAAAACTAAGGACCTCCGCTTTTCTAAATTCTTTCTTCAGTCCCTGAAGTTTTCGAAATACTTGTAAATTCGTCCCGAAATATAATTAAGTTAGACTTTAATGGTCAAATTACTCCTCAGATCCTTCCGCCCTTCTTTATTTTTCAAAAATGCTCTGCCGCATGGTTTAATTGCAATACCAGTCATCCTCTGTTTTAAACGGTTTTCAATCAGGCCATCCAATTAGTTAAATGTTTTAAGTGGTTTATTTACAGTTCGGTCCCTTCTTTTTACAGTTTTTCACTTAAGCTCCTTTTCTTTTAATTTTACCCCTTTTATTTATTTATGTTTTATTATTATATTCATGATCGTATGTTTCTTATTTATTCGATACATGTTACTTATGCTCTTCGTGTTATACGTATTATTGCTTATATATTTATTTGTTTATTCGATACATGCCATTTATTTCTTTTGTTATTTATTAAGGTGTATATATGTATCCACGTATGCTTTTCATTTCGTATGTATATCCGTGTAGAATATTTGCTCAGCCTACTGTTTTTACGTGTTCATGTATGTATTATATTAGTATGTGTATTATATTTTAGTATTATTTAGTTTTTTTTAAATCATGTTAGGTATATGTGGTTCTTACTATTATTATGAATATTTATGTATATTATATACGTAATATGCATGTATGTTAGTCTTTAGTAATACTCATTTATGTTTTCATATATTAATACGTAACGTTTACGTATATGATGTATTATATGTTAGATTCATTGGATGTTATAATCTTATTTTGTACATGCATATTTATTTATTTGATTTTAGTTATTGTCATATTTATGTCATGTTTTTTTGTATACCTTTTTAATTTTCATATGTTTTAATTTATCATGTTTATATTTTATCACGTGTAGTGTAAGCCTTTTATCCCGGTATTCTAGTGGAAGTGTCATCCCAGTCTCCGGGTGTCATCTCCTTTGGTACTGTAGATCGAGGCAATTTTTTAATATTCAAAACCTTGTATTTTAGGTATTAATAATTAAATTAAACCGATTTTTTATTTTTCTTTGCAAATACGATACGAATCTTTTTGGTACCAATTTTGGGCGTAGCAGAGTGCTAACCCTTCCCCGTGCGTAATCAACTCCCGGACCTAATTTGAATCTCTGGTTTTATTTTCGGTGCCCGGTCTACCTTATCCAAGTGACCTCGGGCGACTCCATTCTTTTAAAATACGAGTTTTTCTAAAAAGTCTTTTTTTTTATATTTTTTCAATAAAAACGGAAAATACTCCCCAAACACGATCTTATTAATTTTTCGTAGCAGCCCGAAAAAAAATAGTCGCTACATTTGTTTTAAAATTTTCAAAAATATATACACTGTATAGATTATGTTGCTCGAGATCAAGTTAGATAGTTGAGTACTTGCTTTATGTTAGTCCAACATCTATCAATCCCCACGTAAGCTGCTCCGGTACACTAATCCTGGCTAATTGCATTTGTCTGCCCTATCTTGGACACCATTTGAACCCAAATCTTTGTAGTCACAAAATTTTCTTTCTTCAAGCTTTGTATAGTGTTAAGACAAATATTCTTTTTGGAGGATTGGATTGAGATATTCATACAAATGGTATATTTAATTATCTTTAAGATTAAAAGTAAAAGAAAAAATTATTTATGATATAAAACATTTAAATCTTAATAATTTAGTTGGAAAAAAATATACGTGCGAACTTAAATTTTTAAAATTATATATATACCAATTGAACAAATACTTGATCATCGAATTTCAACTATATCTCAACTATTGTTACCATTATATATATATGACAAACATGAGATCAAATATGTTTAAATATTCAATACTTTTCTATTTATGTATGAAGATTAGAGATAGCCATTTGACCATACTCAATGAGTTTTGACCCGACCTGATCTTATAAGACCGGGAGAAAATTTCGAATTATGGTCTGATTTTTTGATGATGAGGTCGGGTCAATTTTGGGTTTAAGGTGAAAATACCCTACCCGACTAGACCTGAGATAATAGTTTAATTTTATTCTAAATATTTAGATATAATCGCTAAAATGTCTCTCTCTTTATATATATTTCAATAATCCCCCTATTTTGTTTAATAAAAATGGAATAATTATTATAATGCTCATTCTTTATTTATATTTTTACGATTAGCTGCTTATTTTATCAAATAATAATGAAAATTAGTAATTTTTTATTGGGTAAACTACATAAATGACCACTGAACTATGGGGTTGGTCTCGATTTAACCATGATATTTTTTTGAAGCAATTAGACCACTCAACTATTAAAATGAATTCAATGTGACCACTTGCAGTTAGAACCTAACGGAAGGAGTGATGTGGCAGTTAGTAAAAATTTGTCTGATTACACATTTGGTCCTCGTTACCTATACATTTTATCAATTTGGTCCTAATTTTAATTTAATAAAATAAATTAAACATTCAATTAGGTGGTGACACGTGTCATCACCTTATTGGAGGAATTTAGTTATTTATATTTGATTTAATAAATTTATTTTCCTCCTCCAATCAAGTAGTGACATGTGTCACTTAATTGAAGGAGAAAAATAAAATATCACCGCTTGAATGGAGGAGAAAAATAAAATCCAACAACTATATGTTACTGGCATGGTTTGAACCTAGGTAAGCATGGAAAGAATGATAACACTAGGCCAAATTTGCTTTTATGATATGATTTGCGAAATATAGTATATGTCTCAATATGCAACTAATGCCCGAAAAAAATGAAATAAATATGGATTAATGAGACTCGAACATCGTACATTTGTGATACATACAAAATTTAAACCACAAAAATAAATCTATTAATTAAATTAAATTTGATACACTTGTATTTTTAAACTAAATTTTTATATTTTTTCTTTCCACAATTATTTTGTATAATTTCACGTATATAATCATTGAATTATTTTTCTAACTTAATTAATAATTTTATTTTTTATTAATGTTTTAATTAAATTATTATATATGTGAAATTATATTAAAAAATTAAAAATTATATTAAAACTTTATTTAACAAATTTAAACTCACAAACATAATTCAAATAAATTGATGTAACTTTGAATTTTTAATATAATTTCACATACATTAAAAATTTAATTAAATATTTTTAATAAATATCAAAATTATTAATTAAGTTAAAAAATTAATTCAATCATTATATATGTAAAATTATAGAAATAAATGTAGAAAAGAAAAATATATTAAATTTAGTTTAAAAATACAAAAATTTAAAAAATATTTTTATTTTAAATCATGTATTTAACAATAATTTAAAAAATATATAAAATATTGTTAATATTATTTTAATTAATATATTTATTTCAGTGGTTTAAATGTTTGCATGCATTTATATTTTAAGTCCCTTAATTTATATTTATTTCATTTTTTTCTAGCATTAATTGCATACTGAGACATACTATATTTTACAAACCATATCGCAAAAATAAACTTGTTAACAACATTCATTCTATGCTTACTCAGGTTTAAACCACGCCAGCAACAAATTATGTTGAATTTTATTTTTCTCCTTCAATTAGGTAATACGTGTAACCACCTAATTATAACATCATCCATAGTACATGAAAATAATATTGACACACCTCATTTGAAAAATATTCAACACCAATATCCCAATAATTTTGCCCTATTTGAGAGTCCATAAATCTAAACTAAATATTTACAAAATTTTAATTCCTTTATTTCATAAACAATTTAATTCCCATCCACTAAAATGCAATAAAAATATATTTTTCTTTGCATTTACTCTTAAACCCCACTCTCTCCAAGCTCTTGGGTTTTTGGCGGCTACCCCTTCTCCATTCATTTCTTCTGTTCTTTCCCCAACTTTCCTAGTGTTTCCAAGTCTAGGGTTTTTCATTTCTTTTTCTTGCTCTCCTTACTACTTTCTCTAAATCTACACCCTTGATCTTTGATCATGGCCAACTCTGATCGTAACCTTTCTAACTTTGCTCCTCTGGGTATGCTTTGTTTTTGTAGATTTGTGGATAAATATTTTGTTTTACTTTGTTATCAAATACTGGTTCTTAGTATTTTCCTTTTTAGTTATAAAGAACTTGCTTGTTGTTTTGAGGTGTTAACTCATTAATTTATGGAGTATATATTATTGGAATACCTTCAATAGATATTTGATTTTTTTGTGAGGGTTTTAGTGGGGTTTATTCAAAAGTCTATATTTTCCTATTGGTTTATTCAAGATTTTATCTTTGGTTCGTTGCTATTGAGATTTGTATGTGTCTTTTTGGATGGGGTTTAGTATCGTTTACTGAAAAGTTCTTTCAACTGGTTTATGCTTAATTCTATGTTCTTAGCTAAACTTTTCATCTTCATGTTTGATGGATTTGGATGCTTATGAATTTAATGTTTTTTTTTTAATCTTTGAATCTTTACTTGATGCTAGTTGTAGATTAAGATAATTTTACTGGATGTTTATAATGTTTATAGATTAAACCTATTGTTTTGTATTGATTCAAGTGATATGCTTTTGATATATCTGAAAATCTGTAGAGTTCAATTTTCAATTTGTCGGTTTTGTTTTTATCCTTTACTTCCACAATCACAGAAATTGCAGATTCAGTGGAGAACCTGTCTCTAGATTCACAAGCAATGGCCAAAAAAGGTCCTGAGACCGTCGATAAGGTAGTGCTTTGGTTATGAGATGATTATTTCTTCCTCGTTATTGATAAAAGCTGTAATTTTTATTCGCAAGATATAGTAGTTGGATATTAATCCGATTTTGTGCAATTCAAGCCCTGTAATTGAAGTTCGTTACATGGTTACTTGTATACACTGGTTTTCGAGAATAGCCCTCTTTGCACGGGTAAAGATGTTTGCTGTTATCCTACTATAAGTTTCTTAAGACTCCGATGGGAGTGTCGTATACGGATGAGTGTCCAATGTGGGTATGTACCATTTTTCTTCTAAGTTTTCCATGTATTTGAAGGATCTCTAGAAGGCCATATCTCCATAATCAGGCCTGGATATGCATCGGATATCGATTTTGGACTTGGATACTTCAAGTAAAATGAGGATTCCTGCTGCATACCATTACATCATGATTTGATGTTTGGTAAGTGGTGATGACTGATGAGACTAATTCGAAATCTTTGAGAGAGAATGAATTTATGCTGTAGCGGATATCACTGTTATTTCCAGAAGGAGGCTAATTCTTTCATGAAGTTGCTTGGAGATTTATCATTGACAATTTGATTTTCATATGATGTTTTTTAACATTCGGATGGTGATAAGCTTAATGTTTATTGACAGGATTTTTATGATGATAATGGCCCGTATATGTACCAGCAAACTTATGGTTATATGCCATATGGGGCATATTCCGTGCCCAGTTCACCTCTTCCTGCTATGGGGCATGATGGTCAACTGCATGCGCCGCAAGAATACCACTATCCAAGTCCCTATTACCAACCACCTTTTCAAACTAGTCAAGCCAATGCTTCTCAAGGCGACGTTTCAACTTCTGGTCTAGGTGATCAGGCTACCTTATCCACTGAAACAAATAAGGGAAATTTAAGTACCATCCCAAATGGTGGGGGGTTTGAGTGGTAATAATGGGTCAGGTTCATTTAAGTCAGCTTTTAAAAGCTCCTCTCTAAATCCGAATGCTTCCTACAAAAGAAGAGGCTTGCCAACAGGTAATCTATCCCAAGGTTCTCAGGATCCAAGGTTTAATTATGATGGGATTCAGTCAACAATTCCTTGGATAGATATGTCGATTTCTTCTAATGGGCAATCCAAACATGCTGCAAATAGTGGGTTCTCTTCGTATACAGACAATGTTACATCGGGCAGGAATCAGAACCTTCACCATTTCCCTCATGTTATGGTATGTTCAAACTGCTTCGTTGCTTATATCTGAATCCCTGCTCTTTTGATTTCTAAATTCTAATCCAGATATATGCATTGGTATAAGATCTAGGTGGATATTTGATTTTCTTGTTTTATTTCATGCCAATTGACGTGATTGTTTTAATAATTTGAATCCAGAATTTGCACAATGCAAGACCATCATCGGGTGTGGCCCAAGCATATGGATACATGAATCACATGTACCCTAACAACATAACTTACGATCACTATGGTAATGCCATGAGAGGCGGTTCTGGTCTTGGATCATATGGTTATGGTGCTTGGAAGAAAGAACTAGGTTGGTATTCTGTTGGTTACAACAACAAATCGAAGGGTCGCAGTTATGGAAAAGAAAATATGGATGGTTTAAGTGAGCTGAACAAAGGGCCCAGAGTAAAAGGGTATAAGAATCCGGATGGTCTCGGACATGCAACAGTAGCTGTCAAAGAACCGAACGTTGCACTGACTGAGAGCAATAAGGATAACAGTTTTTCTCTTATTCCGGATATTGGTCAGTATAATAAAGAGGATTTTCCTGAGAGTTATTCAGATGCGAAGGTCTTTGTCATTAAATCCTATAGCGAGGATGATGTTCACAAAAGTATCAAATACAATGTGTGGGCCAGCACTTCTACCGGCAACAAGAAACTTGATGCAGCTTTCCATGAGGCCAAGGAGAAGCCTGATAGCTGTCCCGTGTTTCTACTATTCTCGGTAAGCGTGATTACCATTTATCCACTGACTTGATTTAGTGAGCATATAATTTGCTTGAATGTTACTTGGCCTGAACCTTTTCCAGGTTAATACCAGTGGACAATTTGTCGGGGTAGCTGAGATGGTGGGCCCGGTTGATTTTAACAAAACTGTAGAATACTGGCAACAAGACAAGTGGACTGGCTGCTTCCCTTTGAAGTGGCACGTCATTAAGGATGTGCCAAACACTTCACTGAGGCACATAACACTCGAGAACAATTAGAACAAGCCTGTTACTAATAGTAGGGACACCCAAGAGGTATTCTCTCTCTTTCACCTTATGTTTTACTTGTACTCCGCATGAGTGTTGGATATGGGTATGCACCTGAAATTGGTTGATGTTTCAAGTTCTTTCATACATTTGGAGGACCATACCCTTGTAAAGTTGTACCCATATCCTAGTATGTGTCAGATATGGGTGTTAGGCACTAGCACTTTAGGGAAAATGAGGAGTCAGGGTAACACAGGTCATAGATTTCTCCTTTTCGTGATTTTTGCATCCTTCTCATTGTAAAACGGCCGGTGGCTGCTGTAGGTTAATTTTGAGCAGGGGGTTCAAATTCTCAGAATCTTTAAGGATCATTCCAGTAAAACGTGCATTCTCGATGATTTTGAATTCTACGAGGCTCGTCAAAAGATAATTCAAGAGAAAAAGGCTAAGCATCAACGGTCACAGAAACAAGTATATCCGACTCTTGGTTGAATCTTGTGTACTGGTTTTGCATTTTTTCACCACAAATCACTTACAATATGCTTTTTATCATTTTAGAATCTTGTAAATGGTTTATCTGCATAAATATTAATTACTTTATATTCTTCTGAATCATGTTTCGAGTGGGGAGCCTAATGGTGATGCTGTGACTGATAACAAAGAAAATACATCGATGACAAACAAGAATTTGGAAAAATCTGTAGAGGCAGCCTTGATGGAAGAACCAACTGTTCAATCAGCGGACGGTTTAGCCAAGGCGAATGGGAATGTGAAACCCGCAGAAGAGAACGGAACAATTGCCGCAACTGAATGAGACTCTTAGCACCCTTTCTGTCTTGGGAGTGCTTGCTAATTGGCATCTAAGATATAGAATAGGAGTGTACTTTGGGTTGGTTTATTAACAAGATTAGCTAATTCATATCAGCTATTGCGACTCATAGCACCCTTTCTGTCTTATAGCAATTAAAGCATTTGCATGGTGAGACAATCTTGACTGCTCTAATACCCGCCTGAGTTGTTCCGTTTTGTGACCGTTGAAGGGGATCTAATCTATCAATAACCTTCCAAATGCATGAAAATATTGGAAGAACTTTGAACCCTATACTTGTGTGATTAATATGAGAAATCTAAATGATTTAACAGTTGGATATAATATAACACAGGCAAGTAAGGAAATACAAATATTACTAAATAAATAAATAGAGGAAGACATAAGAGGAAATAACTCACATTGTCATTGTCACAGTCACAGGCAATCATATCTCCAAACGACACCTACGTAAGGTACAAAACAATTCTTCGAATTTAAAAAAATGCCTCTAAATCACGAAGCAATGAAAAATAATAAGTAAATCAGTAACGAAAACCTAAAACAAAGGCAGAACCTGATGGCAGACACAATAAGTAGGTTCATTTGGACCAATGGGTTCATCAACATCAAGAGGGGTAGCAAAATCTTTCTTATGGCTTCCTGGAGGAGGCATGAGCTCGAAATCCCTATCATGCTCTCGATCCCAGTCTCTATCTCTGTAATCCAGCCTCTTTGATTGGGGTGTAAAATAAATGAGCTTGCGTTTCTCAAGCTTAGGAACAATAGGCAATGGAGGAAGAATTGCAGGCTCATAAGGTGAAATTTTTCCTTCTGATAAAATTGCAGGAAGAAAAAGCATAGTGTCAAATGTTAACAACCTGAAGCAGCATTTTGTCCAATTAATGATGCTAACTTTTGATTTCTAATACTGTACCGTGCTTTAGATCTTCATCAAAGCAGGTCAAATCCTCATACAGACGTTTTACATGGCTATCCATCTGAAACAAGTATCAGGTATAAAATTTGGTGAGCTTTTAATCAATATGATTCACATAATGACAGCAGCTCGAGAAGGTGTGTATAAAAATAACACAGGATGGTTTTGGACTACATTGCATCCATAAATGCGACTGCACAAGATGCAGATAAACTTCTCTTAGAGAGGGAAATCAATAAAGTACAGGCTATCTAGTTAGTCACAATCGAATTGCTTCCAAAACTATGCTGTTATTTAGCTTGAACCAGATTTCTAGTCCTCTTCACTCTTCATTCAAACATTACACTGACGAAGCAAACACACTTATAGCTACTCGGTACAAACAACTATTTTCAATTTGTTAACACTGATGATTCGAACAAAGATATGCCGATTTCATGGCGTTCCACACTATCATACCGCAAGAAACCTCAATCCTCGGTAACAGCAGATTAATTATTTACAAAGAAACCCATAGCCGGTTGCAAATACTCACCAAATCATAAGCTTGTCGTGCCAACAAAACCTTTTCGGTGCACAAACTCAAGGCATTTTCTTGACTTGCCTCCATATCTTTCTTCATTTTCTCAATGGTCTCCTCATCCTCATGAATATTATTCATATAACTATTTCCGTTCCCTCTTTTAGCCACCAATCCTAAACATTACTTAGTCTGCTGTCTCGTCTGATTAATCATAGCTTCGGAAAAAAAAACTATAAACTTTTAATCAAAATTCCCCAAGTTAGAAACTTTATTATTGAGAACCAAAAATTTTATAGGCTTACATCGAGACCTTTCATCAAGTTCGCGGATCGTATTGAGGAGTCTCTGAAGCTCAGCAGGTAGAGTGCTGGCGTCTGTTGGAAATTAAAAAGAAAAAATTGAAACTTTAAATTAGATATGAAATTGAAGCTCGAAATTAATTATAAAAAATCATAAAAAGTTCAAATTTAAGCAATGCGAGGATTGGAACTTACACTCCAGATAATCGTCGACGTAGACGCCGCTTCTTGCGATTGCCATTTTTATCAGAGATTTGGGGGTTTAGGGGTTTGAATCGAGAGATTCCGCCAATTTGATTTCTAGGTTTCGGGGTGGGGATTAAAGAAGTAGAGGTAAACAAAATGACGTTTTTTTACCGTTGTGAAAGCGGGAAATGTTCAGTAAATTTTCTTCAGGACGTTATTTGTATTTTTATAATTTTATAACAAGTTAATTGCATCATATCTCTCCAAACTATAACTTTCATTTTAACTTGGTCCTTAAATTTTTAAATTTTCTAATTTCATCCTCAAACTATGTCTTTGAACTGGTCCCAAACTTTTGAACATTCTAATTTCATCCCCTAAATATAACTCTCATTCTAAATTGGTCCACAAACTTTTGAACATTCCAATTTTATTCCCAAAAATTCTTAAATTATTAGTATATTCTAATCATATCCCTTGTTCATAAGATCAATATAAAAATATTAATTGTCATGTAAACACATTTATATTATGTAATATTATGATGTGTCATAAATGATAATTTGAAGATGAAATTTAAATATTTCAAAAGTATAGGGATCAATTTAAAAAGAGAGTCATAGTTTAAAGATGTAATTGAAATGTTTAAAAGTTATTTACGAGTTAAACCTAATTCATTTCTCTTGTTGGGTCAGTTCCACTTATTTATAGACTTAACCAAAGCCTTATAAAAGGACCTTTTCAAACGTTTCCTCTATTTCCCCCTCTCTTTTCTTCATTTCCCTAATTTGTTTTTCTAATTAGAGTTGGCTCCAACTGTTTTTGTTTCGGATATTCTGTTCACTTCCTCCAAAAGTTCTTGTTTTCTCTGTTTTTGAAACCCTATTTTATTTATAAAGATGTTGAATTTGATCAAATTTTAGTAAAATACGATCTTGGCGGAAACTTTGGACGAGAAACAAAAAAGGAAATGGCCGAACAAGGTGGCTTGGAAGGGAGCCAACCAGTAGACGTAATGGAGACCAGATGGGAGCTTAGAAAGAACAAAATCCTCTGTCCCTTCTTTGTGGTCATATGTATTTAGTATTTTAGGGTTTAAGATGAACGGAGGGTTTTGTTTTTAGAGTTTAGAGTTTAGGATTTGAATGTAGGGTTTAGGGACATATACAAAGAGGATTTTTTTTTGGTTATTTCTAAGCACCCATGTGGTATTGTTCCCATTCTCCAGGGAGTCTATATAAGAGTTTATTAACTGTGAACTTAGATTGCAAGTTGGATCTTAGTATTAGTATTATTCTGTTTTTAGTAACATTGTATCAACTGTGAACTTAGATGGCAAGTTGGATCTTAAGCAAATTGCACTGCGAGTCCCAAACCGAGTCTGGATATTATTCCGGGATTGCAGTGCAATTTGCTTAAGATCTAACTTGTATCAACTAGTATTAACACCCTTTCTAACAATGTCGAAACTGAGCTTTCATCTGGTTAGTGAACTGCCTTGGAAGCATGGATATTTTGGGCTTGGAATACTTAGGTTTAGCTCCTTTTTGCTAGGAGTCAAGATTGGTTTGCTTGGGTCAATGACTGGGACTTATCTTAATGATGTTTTATGCAGTATGAACCAGAACTCGTTCCCGGCCTAATCTATCGAATGAAACAACCAAAGATTGTGCTTCTTATTTTTGTGTCGGGGAAGATTGTGATCACTGGGGCTAAGGTAATTATGTTGAACTGTTGTTCATCCGTTATTGATAACTCCCACAAATTTACTAATTCACTTTGTTTGAGTGTCTCGGGTGAGAGATGAGACGTACACAGCCTTTGAGAACATATATCCTATCTTTACAGAGTTCAGGAAGAACCAACAATGGTTAGAAACTTTACCTTTAGTCCTCTTCTTTGTAGTGGTTAACTAGTTATATTATTCTGACTATATATTCCATGAAGTAACCATGTTCCACAATAGTGTCCAACACATATTCAGACATGGGTGTGGGTATACGATATTTCAAATATATGAAAGAAGAAATAGAAAAACTTGAATATGTTCATGTCGGATACATATTCTAATCCGACATTCGCACCCAAGCTTGAGCAACATAGTTGACTAATGTCCATTTTTTCTTTCATCTCATGCTTGGAACTGCATCTAACTGATCCATAATTTGCTGGCAGATATACCTTTGGATGGGACTTTGACTCTGTAGGGTGTTGGATTTGAAGTGTGAATATTTGAAGAATGGGGGTTGGAACCTTGCTTCTTTTGGCCATGGTCGTTACAATTTTGTCTTCTTTTTTCCAATTGAAATCAGTGTGGTGCTGCGCTTAAATTGGTGCAAAAGTCAAAATGGAAGAGAAACTGAGAAAAAGAAAGGGATGGTTCTGGGTTTTCTGTTGTAGATATTTTGCTTTTAATTAAAATTAGCTATGTTAAAATTTTGACCTTTGATCGTTCCTGTTTTTGCCATCTCAGACTCCAGAGCTAACTTGATGTTCCTAAAATGATGAAAATATGTTATTTTTGAGTTTCAGATTGGTTGAATTTATGGGTCATGAAGATGAAACAACTGGGTTAAGCTTTAAAAGTTAGCAATTGACACATGTTTCTTTTGACTCTTACTAATCTGGATGAGGTGCACAATCTTTGCAACTCAACTTAGTTTTTAAGGATCTAATCGTAGAATCATTTGGAATTACAAATATGATTGTTAATAGATATACTACGATTGCAACAAGGGGTGAAGCCAGAAATTCACCTCATCCAGTATGAGATGTTAGATCTACATTCTGATCTAACCCGGGTCAGAATGAGGGAAAATCTAATTAAAATGGATTAGTGCGGATTCTCCTTTTGATCTTAAATGTTTGGATGTAACATTTTACACTTGTTTCCTAATGTTGAAGAAAAATCTGAAAACTTATTCAAAAGTTGAACCGTAACATTTGTTAGATTCGATTTACATTTTCTCAGGAATTATTTACCAGTATGATTGTAGAGTCCTTGTTTTATCGTCTCATATGGTAGCACAAATGTTGGTGTTGGGTTAATTTCAATGATTGACACGGACTTCGGTGCAAATGTTAAAAATGATATGTATTATTATTTGAGTATGTTTAAAATTTAAAAATTCTTTTATGTATTTTTATATCCATATTCAATTACAGCGGACAAAGACTTCAACAAATCGAATTGCTTTCGAAAACTGGCGAACGGTGTGCCAATCAAGCAGTTATTTAACGTTTGACGTTCAATGTTTGGCTGGCACGCTGTTTGTCGGTTTCTGACGACGTCGAGTGAAGAAAAATGGTCGGCTGAGTCTGGCGACCAAAAGGGTGAGGCCGGGGACGGCGACCGAGGGCAGCAGCGGTGAAAATTTGGGAATTTAGGATTTGGGGACTATTTTAGAAAGTTTTAGAATTTTAAGATTTTTTTGTAAAAATTTAAATTATTAAAAAATAATAATTTATAGAAATTAAAAACGACATGTGTTAATTTTGTATTGGTTAACGTTTTTTAACGGTAGTTAACAGCCGACCACCTAAAATTATAACTTTTGAAACTTTAAATACCTATTTTTTCAAAAAAATTCTTTAGACATCTAAAGTTCAAAAATAATATACTTTGGGCACTTATTTTCTGTCTTAAATGTTAGATGTTCAGATAGAAAAACAAAAAACAAAACTGCATCGTGTTGCAGGAAATATCTATAATGTTTATGTAGTTGTTGCAAGTTATTCAATTACAAGGTCGAATAGATTATGATATGAACTTGAATCACAAACAGCAGCATTTCTTCACCGACGTTTAATCCAAATTCTATTACAATATCATCAACTTTGCCTTCTTCACTTTTCTCTCATCATGAAGCTCAACAAATCTTTTCAGCTCCAGCTGAGACCGTTCAGATCGAACTCTTTACACCTCGAACCTATGTCGTTTTCCTCCTCAACATTTAAATCAAGCTTTGTTGCAAAGTAATGGAGTCCATCTTGTTCATTTCTGTTGTTGTTGTTGCTGTTGAAGCCATTGCTTTTATCTCCTTGTAGTCCTACGTTCATAGACAAATCACTGCAGCTGGAGCTTCTATCTGCAAAAAACATGTTTTTTTCTGCAATTTTGCCTGTGGAAGATTGGACCATTTTGTTCTCTTTTATTTCTTCGAACGACTTCAGCTCGGTTTGGGGCAGCCATGGATCTTCCGTTATAAGATTGTATGGTCTTAAACAAATCCCGTTGTGGTGTATTTCGTGTTCTTTCTGAGATCCTTCGAATTCGGTGGAGGTCAAACAACTATCAATCGAACAATCCGCCCGCGGATTCGTTTGTGTTTTCTTGTGGCACAAGCCCTGCAAATCTTTCAAATCCAAAAGTGTTGGATTCAGGCATTGGTTAGACACTTTCGACACCAGTTCGGATAATTGTACTTTGGCTGCTTCAACTTCGAGTCCGATGGAACCCGGATTTTGTCTTCCAAGAGTCTCTTGAGCTTTCTCCAACACCGACTGTAAGTACTTCCCTTGAGCCTCGATCCGAAGCTGTAGATGTCGCTGCACCTGGTTCGTTTGCAAAATTTTATTCCAAAGGAAAGAAAAGTAACTAGATTAATTACAATTTCCATATTCATTACATTGTTTATGTACCTCAAGCTGTTCGTGCAGTCGTCTCTGGACTTCGATTTGCATTTGCAGTGCTTCGCCGATTTGTAAGCCTCTGGTTATTTCATGAACATCAAAATCAGTATATAAAGAACTATAAGGATGACTGAAATGCAAAACTGAAACGCCATGAATGTTCTTACTTGTTTGTTTGAGGCCCAACAGTTAAGTTATTCATTTGAATCCCATTTGCTTCAGACATTTTGTCTGCCGCAGCCATTGCCACCGCACCTATATCATTGAGTTACAAAACATTAATCTTCAAAATGAAAGCTCTCAACAGGAACCCTTGTCTGGAACTTGGATTTGATTCAAATCCGGACACGAGTATAGGAATATGATCCTACAAGGACCCTCCAAATACATAGAAAAATTGAATTTATCCATGTTATACAGATAACATTTACACTCAAATTCGAGTAACATAGTGGAAAACTTATCCGGACAGAAAGAGGAACTGTTTTCTCACCTATTCTGTTACTGCCACTATTAACTTGCCCATGCGGATTTTTACTGAGCCTGTATTTCTGCAACCAAAATGTGAGAGTTTACTTAGCAATTATAAAATGTTTAAGTTACCGGATTCTAATGTGTGGCAAGTTGGGAATCACCACGACATCGTGGCAGTTCCGAGTTCAGATTGATTGGGAGGATTCAGTAGACAATGAGGCAAGTTGGGAACGACCGAGACATTATTACAGTTCCAAGATCAAACTGATAATTTGAAGGGTTTAGCGGATAGTGGAACAAGTTGAAAACCAATCAAAATAAGACAGTCTAGTAGTTCCAAGATCATATTGAAAGGTTTCACTCGGAGAACTCGTCGAGGGCATTGCTTTGGGCTGGCCGGCTGGGAAAGATGACAAGGGATTGGTGAAGACCGGTTTTAATCCCACAAACTTGGTGCAAGCTAAACAAGTTGGCTAAGTTTCACCAACACTTTTTTGTGTGAAAACATGGTTTATCCATCTAGTTTTTTTTCCCCATAGAATGACCTCTAGATTTTATGAACACAGTTTTTATGACAATTTAGATATATATTACCTGAAGGTGACTCTTGAGATGGTATAAAGTAAGGCCTGGAATCCCCATTAATTTCATTACTGTTTTAGGAGTAGCCTCTGCAACAAAAAGACCAGTTATTTGTAGCAGCCTAATGCAGTTTATGTATCAGACACTTTTATCCCTGTCGAATCAACATAGCATGAATTTACTTACTGTCTGCTCCTCCGAGCTGATTGACAGCTTCAATGAAGCGTTCATGGAGGTCAGGCGTCCACTTAAGTCTCGGCTTCGCATCAGTTGAGAGGACAATACCCGAATCTCCGGTGACTTTCCCACCTTGCAGTAACAAATGCCTCTCTGGAATTGCCATTCTCAAACAAGCCTGGATGTTCTTCCCTTGTTGTTGTTGGTACATTTTTGATCTCCAAAACGAAACTCAAAACTCAACTTAAGCTTGTTTTCACCTATGAAGCAAAAGAAACAGGACACGTACTACGGGTTACGACACAGCACGGACAAATATCGGACTCCCCTAATGGCCAGTTCTTACAAGACAAAGGTGACCCCAACCATGGCTTTTATAAAGCAGTTTTTAGAAGAATGGAATCTGGGACATTGCTAGATGGGAACACCATGACCTGATCCATTATTAACAGTGACTTGAAAGAAAAAGAGATTGTTAAACTATGAAAACCATTTTGAATTCCAGCAAAACAAAACCAAATTTCTAAAATACTTGAAGAACTTGAATTAGGTACTGGGAATTGATCCACCATTTTCCCCTACCCCACTGTCAAAGCCAAAAGAATCTTATTCCCCAGGGGGGGTGACTTGCATTAGGGGAATCCACTATGTTTTTGCTCGGAAGTCTGCTCGAAAATCTAAGGGTTTCGTTTCAGAAAAAGTCTCATTCGAATTTGAGTCTGTACATGTATATCATAATGGAACCTCTCAGTTTTACAATAACTAATGAGATTATAAGCAAGTTTTAGTTCAATGTTAACTATGTCAAAGGGAGTTTAGATGGAGACATGTACATAAAAGAAAGATTTTAACTGGTTTATAAATGCAGAATGTAAGAAGAAGATTCTTTTGACAGAAGCACCTTGAAACTTTGGAATTTGATACATAAAAGAAGAAATTAAAATGGGGGCAAAAATATGCTTTTCCTTGGAGATTGTTTGGTGGCAAAGGAATGGAATATGGAATACATCCCATAATTTGTCTGCTACACCAAGTTTGGTACTTTGTTCAACTTATATTTTTCTTCTAAACATATATATGGTTCTCCAAATCTATGATAAAACTAAGCACTAATTGTACAACACTCAACTCTAAGTCCAGGTAATATAGGTATGATCCGGAGAAGGTTACTTCGGTTAGCCCCCTTAGCAGCAAATCTAAGCACCTTAAAAGACTCAATGGACTGAAATTGGATATGGGAATGAAAATAAAGTTGTTCGATTATATGAAAATAATTAAATAAAACTAGGTATACTAGTATGAGACACTCAACTTCGAGTCCAAGTAACAAAACTATAATTTAGAAGATGGAGAAGGGGCCCAGATCCTTTAGCTTTCTTCAATGGGAATAAGACAGCCGGCCCCTTAAATTGCGAATCCTAAGCACCTCGGGGACCCGATGGGCGATGAAAAGGAAGTTTTGTACTTGCATTTGTTGAAAAACATGGCATGACAAACCCTGGCCCTGAAAACGACAACTTGACATTGACCCTAATGCTTTTGTCTGTTTTTTCTTGATTCTCTTTGTGTGAATCTATACGCTCTTCTTCCTCCATTTTCATGACTTTCTTATGATCTTATCTTAATTAAACTGTTATAAGTATATCATTCCATGTTGTTTATATATAGAAATGTCAACTGAATATATATACAAATCCATAAACGCATCCAAATTGTTCCTTTTTTCTTTCTTCTTCCTGCATTAACTGGCACGTAGAAAACATGGAATTATGCAGTTTTACACGTGACCATGCTTGCCAAAAAAGTTTTATTTCACCACAGGGTTTAATTGCACCGAACCGAGTTCGAGCTCAATGGAGTCGGAGATAAAATCAGATCATTTGAACTCACTTGATTAGCCTTGTGCTATATTGTACATGATATATATATCATATATTATTGGTGGAAAACATAGAATTTTAAGTACAGTGCTTGCTTCCAATGATTCCTGCCTTTCAAAATTTTTACTTGTTCGATAACTCAAGCTTGCCTGTAACTGAGCAGAGCTTAGTTTTTTTTCTTGTACCAAATTCGAGTACTTTACGAGTACAAGTGTCTCCTTTACACATTTACTTCACAACCGAAATATTTCAAATATCAGTTGCATTTCCTCTGTTATCCTCTCTGCAGTCTGCATATAAAAAAAGCAGAAATACACATGCTTAATTCAGCTCTCTCCGGATGTTCGCCATTATTAACTGTGATAATATTCATTATGTCTATAGTCTCTGGTGCTAATGAAGGAATTATAATATACCTATTTAAAATAAAAAGGAATATATAATATTTGCATGATCAACAGCTAATGAAGAATAAATTCGTAATATTTAGTTATAGATACCAAATCTGGCAAATCATATTAACCAGCCAAATAAAGAAAATTAAATAAAACTTGTTGAAGAATATGGATATATATGTATGCAGATACCCCATTAAAATGAGTGCTTGAAAATTTTTATAGTAAACAAACAAAAACTAGATTTTTAGGGTCTGTTTCACAGCAATTATAAGTTACATATTCTGCTATAGTTCTAGGGATATATATTTTAAAATGACTCTTCAAATACATGAGACTTTTTTTAAAAAAAAAAAATTATCTGAGATTTTTATCCGAATTCGAATAACTAGAATACCAATAATGTTTTTCACATTAGTTTCAACTGGCCTTTTTAGAAAATCAATTGATTATGATATGTCAGGATATATTTATGCAGTTTGAGAGAATCTATAAATGCCTTGTCTCAAAAGTATTTAATGCAGAATCCTAATACAGTTTGCTGGCATGTGGATTAGGAATATAATTGCAGAATAAGCATTCTCTGCTGACCCGAGCTTTTTTTATTAAATAGAGAGTGATTATAATCTAAAACAAATGCCGAAAAACACTTATGTGACAACTAAAATCCTTATTAGTTGAAACCTTTATATAACTGTCACAAGTTACATATCAGCTGGTTTTTCAAAATATCACGATTCGAACTTGGATATAATATATGTCTGATATAAATATATTTAATTTTTTTTAAGTTTTTTATGTATTTATAGGATCCTTAAAGAATTATATTTTCTATTTATATCTAAGTATGTATGGAACACGGATATTTTAAGAAAAATGAAAAAAAAAAAAAACAATTAAATTGCCATCACTAAAAGCATGTGAGGGAATCTAAATCATGATATGCTCTCTTTTAGTTTTGAGATTAATTAAAGATGTAAAACACTACCAAACAAATCTAAACCATGTCTTTAGATTGAACCATTGTTCTTGTTCAAGTTTTATGTCACTTTTCCATTTATCAGTTAGTATTATGTTGAAAGACCAAAGTATTTTTGTTCAGACAAAACAAGTTCTTCTGCATTTGATGTACAAAAAAAGTGCATGTAAATAAACCATTTGTAGGACCAAAAAAACAAGTTTCCAGTAACCTCACTTTATGCCTGCTAAGGACCCAATCATCATGTTTCCGACATTTTAGTACATAAAATGTACTTAACAGTCTGTTGTTTTCAAAATTAAAGTTCAGTGCTTGATCCAAGTCTTTTTTTCCATATATCCAACTCCGACAATTTTACACATAAAACACGATATGAATACGACACGGAACGCTTCATAACTTTACTCCATACGAGAATATAACGTGAACAGTTTACTTCTGCATATTGTATCTGGATTGTTATTGCATTTTTGATCTCTGCACTGGTCTGTTATTCTTTTCATCCATATATCTAACAGAGCAAACTGGTCTTAAACACCTTTCATCCTTAGATGTAACTCCGACAATATCATGCATTAAAATATAACTAAAGAAATAGTTAACTTTTTGCATACAGTTTGTAAACTGTTATAACTTCTGAAATCTGAAATATGTTATTCTTCACTTGCAAAGAAGGGATATTGAACTTGTTCTTCCTTGTACTAAACAATTTTCCTTTTCACGGATTCTCTTTGTTAATATAATTTTACTTTCAAGACTACAGAATAAGCTTTGAAAAGAGCATGTATAGCAGAGAATATGAGATTAAAGGGGCACTAGTTTCAATCATAAACCAGACACGTGTAAGATGCTTATTGGTCAGTGACGAGCATTGGGAGAAATGAATAGTGAAAATGTTATTCCATTGTTGAAAACAAGCCCAAGGAATTGGAATGTAGGAATCTTAACTCAAACTGACGCCATTGAGTCATATTCTCAAGTCAAGATTTTTTATTTTCATTTTGGGGATTATTCCTCTCTGCTAAAAGCCACAGAAAATGGGTTCCCCCACCCCAATCTTCTCCTTTTAACTGATTTTGTTGGATGCTTTTCATCATTCATGATTTACTGTTTATATATATTCTCATGCATAATATTAAAAAATTTTTTAGTCTTTTAATATCTTTTTTTTTTTAAACTGATTTATCCATCAACATTTTATTTTGACTCAAAATAACCCTTCTATAGATAAAATCAACTGACAATAAATAGTTTGAAATGACGTGACATAATATCAAACCAATCAAAAAATATTTATATAAAATTATATAAAATATAAAATATTTTTTCTTCTGACGCGTCAATCTGTTAAGTCATTTCAAGTTGTTTATCGTCAGTTTAATAATTTTCATCTGCAAATAGACTATTTTAACCCAAAATAAAACATTAGAGGCTGGTTCAAAAAAAAGAAAGCTAAAATGACTATTTAGTCAAACTTTAGGGGCATTTTTTATTTTATGTCTTATATCATATATAATATATATTATCGGGTCTTCATTTTTCTTGAAATATCACATTGAAACATATGTAGGGAGATAGTCATTTATAGATCCTCCAAATACATGATAAAAACATCATAAAATCTAACATTCGTATCCGACACTTCCATACGAATCCGACTAGCACAATATTATATTATATATATAATATGCTTATTAGAAAAGTATTGATATTAAACAAATTCATTGCATCTGATACATTTTTAAGCACCAAAGAATATGGTTCCAACTCCAACGGATATACATAAAACTTAGGGTAGGCATACGATTTAAGTTTGAACATACAATCAGCCAAAGATATGAAAGAAAACATACATGGTGGCAGAATCATATGAGCAATAACCACCACTCGATGAATTGATTGCATAACCTCTATTAAATACCAAAAAACCCCAAACGCTTTGATATACCTCGATGTATTACTGTCTGTTGAAGGTGGGTGTTTATCTTTCTTTTTTTCCGGGTTAAACTTTCTGTACAATACTCAATCCAAAACCCTTCACAAAATAGCTGTCAATCCCATAGTTTCACCGTCATCGATTCTATTTTCCGGAGCATTGAGTGAACTGCGTGGCCTCGCTGAAAGGTGGAACATAATATAATTAGTCAGGACATGTCATAGACCTTACTCAGAGGTTCCTCCTAATACGAGTTAACAATCTAAATGGTTAAACATGAAATAATAATTAGAACAACCTTTACTCGGATTAGAGGGAGAGAATGCAATATGATGAAAATTGAGAGAATACCTGTGACATTTGTTATAATGTTTACACTTTTCTGAGCAGCAAGAGCTTTTAAGTTGTTCCCGGTAGCTAATAAAAGAAAGCTCTTCATATGCTGCTTTTGTTCTTTTGGACTAGCTGTCTTTGTTGAGGCTTCTTCGAGGGCATGTAAATCATTGGGGCTAATACAAGGAAGGGATAGTAAAATCTGGAATAGTCCGACAAAGACATCCTTCAGTTAGCGTTTCAAGACACTTGTTCAAAAAACTTGTATGATTAGAGTGTGTCCATTTAATACTTATGAAGTGATTAGATCCGAAACTAACCTGCCTGGGAGCTGGAACTCTGTCACATAGATATATGAATATTTCACGACAGAGGTTAACAAGATCAGCACTGATAAAAGCGTTTGACTCGAGGGCCAGACCTCGAATAGCAGCAGAAAATAGATCTCTTGAAACAAATTCCAGGAGATCCGCATTGTTCGTAAATATAGCAAGAAGAACCACATCAGCTGAGAAAGAACAAACTTTGCTCACTGCTTCACTGTCAGTCCAAGAAAATGCTTCTAGCAAAATCTGCAGGACTGGGATTGCCAGGGTTTTGTGCTTTAAAAGGAAACTGCAATAAGAAGTAACCTTGAGAAAACTAGATTTTACGGAACAGAACAAATAATCAAGTTGTAGAAGTATAGTCGCATGTCAAGAGTAAAAGAAATACTAATGACTATTTCATACCTGACCATAGAGCCCGGAGCAAATGCATCCAAATCTTTCAAAGATGATGTGTCGACACGGCCAACATGGCCGGAATGTTCCAACGAAGGAAGGCTGGCATTTAACCCAGGTGATGCTATAGTAGAAAGGAGCGAACATATCTCACGAGTTAAATCTCGAAGTAGTTTCTCCTCCATTACTTCCACTTTTAAGTCTGACCCAGTGAGAATCCCATGATTATCAGGGACCTTTGCCCGGCCTTCATGCAAAAGACTGGACCATGAACAGCTCAGAGCTTGCTGACAATGAACAAATAATGGGCGCAGTAGCTTTTCAAGCCATATCTCCCACATATCCAGAGGGCAGGACTTAACAAGTGGAATCAAAATAGAATGAACAAGCTGCCTTATATGTCTGAACTCCATTGACTGTATATTCTCAACTAGAGTTAAAGCAACAGAATCAACGTCCATGCACTTGAAAAATGGATCTCCAATGGTTGTAGATAGACCCAATACATTGTACCTATGATTATGGAAGACGGGTTAGCACCGACTAGAAAAGACATGATGAGCAGATGATGACTGAAGTATTAATTTGATTCAGTCAAGTAGCTGCTCTATGTTGGTACAACTCTTTATTTTGCTTGAAGTCCATGTCCGACACATATTCAGACATGAGTGTAGGGATATGACCCTCCAAGGACTCTCCACATACATGAAAAAAAGAGGAAAAATTAAACATACCCGCCTCCGACACTCCTACCTGAGTCCGAGTAACAAAGAACAAGCTAAAATCTTGATTCTAATACATGACCAATTTCGTAAGTTAGAAATGTACAAAGATGACATAACTTACCCACTATCTCGGATACCCTTTAGCCAATTTCGTATGTCAGCCTCATTTGGTTCGGTATATCCTTCTGTATTCAGATCAAACTGAGGTCCATCTACGAAGGTTAATGTACCCTTTGATGATTTCAGATTACTAACACCAAGACCAGATCGCTCCACATCACTCATGCTCATTGCAGCTTTGATTTCTCCAGGTAACATTTGGAATATGGACGGTGACCAAAGGGAATGTATACCACGAAGCAGCTGCAGATGAAAAACGATGTTTTCCTGTTATCTCCTAGATGAGATTCAATTAATACCACATGGTCCTCGTTTAAGAAGCAATAGAACAAAGAAAAATCTGTAAGAAAATATAGGTTTGTTCTTAAACACGATAGCATACTTTTAAGAGAGGAGGAAGCATCCATGACAGATGTGAAGCTATTGGATGTGGCGTAGAAATATCTGTTGAGCTGTTTTGTAAGTTAAAGTTGCCTTTCCGTATTCCACTCCTCTTAAGTGCTTTCTCGAAGAATGTCACAGTGTGGAAAACTGACCACATAAATGCTCTCTCAGAGCATAAACGAACTAGACCAAGAGGTTCAGACAAGTAATTATTTTGCCACTCTATCTGTATCCACTGTTGGCTCATGGGTTCGAGTAACCACGCCAACACTTCTTGCTGCTGTTGACTCCTGCTCCATTTCAAGAAATTTTTTATAATAATGAAAAAAAGAAGCTGGCATTACAAGATGATTGAGATACTTTAAGCAAGTAATTACCCTGCAGCAGAAGCCATGATAAGAAATGCTTCACCAAGAAGATTATGTTCACCACGAAGCAAACGACCTTCTCTTTGCAAATATGACATAGTATCAGCAATAGCCTGCATAAGAATATGATAGCCATAAAGCTTAATTATCTAAACGTCTGTGATGGATTATCTAAACGTCTGTTTGATGGGATTTTTCTAATGGATTTCCTTATACAAGTCAAAACTGCTCACTTTTGGAAAGAAATGTTGGGAGAACCTTAACAAATAAAAATTATTGAAAATGTTCGTTTTAAGGCACATGATTATCCTAATTTATCTATTTATCTATTCCATTTAAATTGAGGGAAGGGGAGTTTGTATTTAACAGGTTTTTAACCATAGTGACAAGCTACAATCTCATTATTAATAATACACAAAAGTGGTCTAGTTGAGTTTTATGCAGTCTGAAAAACGGCAATCAAATGCTTCTGCATCTGAACCTTTCATTTCAGTTTGAGACTAAGTCAGCATTTCCAAACTTCAAAAAGTTTCAATTAAATATATCATCATCTTGCTCTACAGATAAAAAAGAAACACTGGTCACCTTCATGTGAGGCAGAACACTTTTATCAGAAGCTTTTGCTATTCGAATAAATGATGTACAAATCTGCAACCTTGCATGTCGTGCGCTGCTTGTTGAAGGATCCTACCAAACAAAAGATTCAGGTAAAAAGACAATTCTTGGTCGTTATTGCAAGCAATAGGGTGAAACAAAGATAAAATCACGAGAACCTTAACAATAAAAGGAAGTGAATTTAAGAGCTCAAAAAGCTTATTGATGACACTGGCAACTGCATCAGGAAAATATTTGAGGAAGGGACCCATTGCATCTAGATAGTGGCCAAGTACTTCCACAAGGGCCGGCTCAGTCCAGTTCAAAGAAAGAAGTTCCCGGAGTAAACCTTCAATTCACAGTAAATAAAATTGTTAGTAGGCATCATATGATAAACTGAGAGCCTCAGATGAAATAAGAATTTTTTTAGCAAACCTTCAAATATTCCACATAAAGCCAACTGAACTTCTGAACTACCCCCTGCAAACTGATTCGATCCGTCAAAAATAGAGCTAACAACACTTTCCAGAGCCAGTTGCATGCTTTCCATCACAGCCAAATCCTGAAAGTTAGAAAATATATTAACGATGAAGCTTCTAAGTCTCAACATGTGGACAAGGTATCACAGAAAGGATGGAAATGAGAAGGGGCCGCAACAAAACCTGAGCCGGCATCGGAGAATTCAAGAGGTTCTTAATGATCATAATAATTCTTTCAGAAACTTTAGCAGCAGCCACAAGAAGGCTTGTTGGAAGCAATAAACTTGATTAACTCATGCTGTAATCATAAAAGTATGCTTTAACAATCAAAAGTAGTTAATCTAGATCTAGATATAAATAAATCCAAGGTTAATAGAGCCTACCAGTCTAGAACGGTATGAGCCAAAATCACCCTTGCCTTCAAAATCATCACTCCACAATTCCAAAACCCCCAAAGAAAGGGTTGTTCCAGTGATGAGCTTTTCTTTTTTAAGCATGCGTTGGAAAGATATATCGAGAATTGTACTACAAACATCGTCATTCAGAAAAGTTAAAATCTTTCTTTTTTCATCGTCAACCTGAGCTAAAGCGGAGTCTGCATTAGTAGCAGCCGATCCATCTCCAGATGAATGTACTAAAAGCTTTGGCTTTGACATTGCATCCCTCATTAGTGCCTAGAGAAATAAACCACCATGAAATTTATTTGAAGTTAGCTATTTGTTAGTCATGCTTTGCTATTACAAGTTACAACAATTTATGGAAACTTCCACATACCAACCAAAACTGCAGGGACTGATAATGAAGAGCTAGCTTAAAATGTTGAAAAAACCCGAGCATCTGAAAAGATATAAAAGTAGGTAGTAAGAAGAAGATGTTATTCATTAAACAAGAGTAGCGGAAAATTAATTAGCAAATGAAAATGTCTTGAGATCTAGGTGTATATACAGAAATATATCAATGTTAGGAAACTTGTTTGTAAACATACACTTCAGTTGAATTGAAGATAAAAAAAGTAGTAATCTTACAAAACTATGCAGTAATCTTTTGAAGTCATTACCTGCTGTATATATAGAGAGAATGTAGTGCTATCTCCAAGAATACATTGCAAGTTTGAGGAACCCAAAGACACCATACTTTGACATACATATTCCGCAAACTCACAGGCATTTTCATCTATAGCCGCACCAGCTGAGGTAGACCTAACCAAAAATTCTCGGGATACATTCATTAAGATTTGAAAGATGTTACTCATTGCAGAATCAAAATCGGAAGCAGAGTCATCCACAGGTCTCTTTCTGCACGTCAGAATCGAGAGTTCATAATGTCATGCAGTAGTCTTCAATAAGAGAAAATCTGTATCTTAATCATGCAAACCATAAAGCATACCTCGGAGAGACAAGTTTGAAAAACTCACAAGCATGAAGGCGAAAATCAGGAGAAGAAAGTAGAAAACAGCACCTGTGAAAATAGGGGGAGTAAGAGAAAGGAAGGGATCACATCAATGATTAAAAACCATCTTTTGAGAAATGAAAGAAGAATATCATACCCGTGAATGATGCCATATTTAGCAAGATCGGACAAAGGAGCCCATTCAGCATAGGCATTTACAGCATTTAAAGTAGCTGTAACAGCAGCCACATGCTGTTTTGCAATATCTAGTTGTTGTCTACCCACCTCATTCATTGCTGCTACAAAATGCCTTTCCAGTAACTGTATTGAGAGTTAAGGAAAATAAAATAATGCTAAAAGAATCAATGTATATTCTAGGAAAAGATGGAGGCATACAGTATACAATAGTGGCAAAATTTCTGGCAAAGACTGAGTAAGCCCACATAACAGAAACCTACGCTGATCACCTGAATGAGAAATTAAATTTTAGAGGGAGAAGCAAACACCAGTACAAAAACAAAAGAAGCTTGAAACATCATATGATATATTGATATATATAATATCACCCCCTCATAATAGAAAGTAAAGAAAAGAAGAGAAAAGAAAAGAAATGAGCATTCCATTTGCAATGTTTCAAAGAAAGCAGCATCGTGAAATCTTGGGTGCCGGAAAATGAAATCATTCAGTTTTAGAACAAAAATAAAATTGAAGTCAAGGTAGAATATAAACCTTCCAAATCTTCATTGTGGACTGTAATATCTTCAGGGAGCCATCTCAGCATCATGGAGACCAACTCAGCCTAAAATGGAAAAAAATTGGCAAATTCATCCAATGCATATACAAAAATATCATGACTACATGTAGGCTACAAAGAGCTTTACTTGTACAGGGCCTTTGCTAGATAGGGAAACTAGAGAGGGCAACAGCTCTTGCCAAAGATTTACAAATTCTCTTCTAACAATCTGTCAAACAGCAAATATATATAAATACACACACACATATAGTTATATAACTAAAAAATGATAACCAGATACACATAAAATAAGTCAAAAGCCAAGGCAAAGTGGTGAAAACCTCAGCAACCAGTGCAGCAGTTTGACTTTTCAAAGCCCATTCCTCACAAGTGTCTGCAATTTCAGACATTAAATCGAAAGCAGCATTTGCAAAGTTTCTATGTTCTGAAGGACCAAATTCCTCCCACCGAAACCGAACCAAGTGCTGCACAGAGATTAATATGATAAGTATCTTATTGTCAAGACATTTATCATCATAATTAACTTATTGGTATCCCAAAAATTAATCTTTCAAAGGGAGCATGCAGCATGAACAGAAAGGTAGGAGAAAAAATAGTGAGTGAGCTTGAACCTGTAGCATTTTAAATGCATGTAACCGAATCTCAGAAGACCAATCTTTTTTACTAAAAGGAATGATGTGTTCGCCAAAACCCGTATATCTCCTGCTTTAATCTGCAAATATTTTAAGAGAGAGAAACCACTTTGCTCATGATGTGGAAGTAAATACTGCAGCAAATTATATTTTGCAATGCTTGCAAGCATCATTTGATAAACTCTTTTCATAATAAGGCTTTAGCTCCTTTTTACAGTTTATTTTGTTCATAGTTTTTAGAGTTCAATTTTATTACCAATCACAAGGCAAAAGATGATCAACTAAACACTGTCATAAAAACTTCAAGATAAAACCTAAGAACTGATTGCTTTCCTGAATCATAGTTATAAATTTAAGAAGGATGCATTATTATTTGTCTTAGTTGCTAAAGTCCTAAAATCCCAATCATCTTACTAATGAAACATCAAAATGTTACAAAGAGGAACTGTTTCTAAACAGTTAAAAATCCATTCTAAGGAATCAAACAGCACAAACTTATAGAAAAAACCCAAACCCGATCACAGGTAGTCAAAGCTCAATCCAATGTTCATACAAACACTGAATATTTACAGATTCTAAGCAGATGATAAATCACAGAGAAAATCAGGTAGAAACTGCAAAAAGCAGATTTTGAAACCTCCACAGTGGATTAGAGACCAAAAGTTAATCAACACCTGCTCAAAAGTTTGACACTCAACCAAAACCCATTTGAAAAAATGAAAAAAAAAAGGGAATGAAATACAAAGATCAGACCATCATTC
This sequence comes from Hibiscus mutabilis, assembly GCA_019671005.1. Taxonomy (NCBI): domain Eukaryota; kingdom Viridiplantae; phylum Streptophyta; class Magnoliopsida; order Malvales; family Malvaceae; genus Hibiscus; species Hibiscus mutabilis. The sequence continues at coordinate 3,575,778 of CM033743.1, forward strand.
AAAAAATGCAAAGCTAAGAGATCCATTGGTTCCATAAAAGCAAATTAAAGAAATCCTTTAGCTTAAACCCTTAAAACTCAATTGAACCACTAATCAATCTCAGAAAATAAAATAAAACAAAAAAATAAAGTTCATAAATTTCCCAACTTTACACAAATTCAAAACTAATCTAACGAATCGCAGTTCTGAACTTTCACAATGATGTAAACTCCAAACAAGTATTCTTCATAACAAAATTGATTAATTTACATGCAGAAACTAAATTTAACAAATATTTATTATACAGAAGAGAGGGAGAGAGAGAGAGAGTACGGATTCAAGGTAAAAAGAAGCGGCTTTGCGAGCATCGGGAGTAGAGTTCCAATCAAGAGCAGCAACAATGGCTCTGGCCACATTGTTTACTATGCTGTTGTCGCCTTCATCCATTGTTTTCTATGCTTTTGATTTTACTAAAACTATAATCTTTCTGGGTTTTTGTCTTCAATAAGATTTTTTCCGAAATTTCTTTGTTGAAGGGCTCTACGCTTTGATGGTTTACGGTTTCAAAGAGAATGAAAATCGAAAGTGTTCTGTTTTGAAAGAAGGGGAAAAAAGGGTTTTATCAAAGTCGGGAAAGGTTTTAACTTTTAACACTTTTCGCTTAATCGTTTGCAGATTGCAGTTTTGCTCAAGTTACTTCAAATTAATTTTATTCATATTAAAATGTAAAAACACCCAAAAACAATTTGGGTAATTTCTTAAAATAGTCCATCCGACAGAGCACGATTTTTATTTGCATCTCCAATAATAAAAATTTACAAAATGATCACCTGTGTTAACAAAAAGTAACAAGTTGATCCTTTTCTGTCAAAAAATTACAAAATGATTTGTTATTATGTCAATGTTACTAACTATCAGTCATTTATAATTAATTCCTTAACATAAAAAGATCAATTTATTACTCCCCGTTATTTTAGATGATTATTTTATAAATTTTCATAGTTGGAGGATAAAAATAAAAAGTATATTAGTATAGGGACTACAAGGGTAATTTACTCAAATAATTTCTTTAATATATACTGTTCCCTGACAACTCCTTAGCATAGAAGTTCTTCACACGACGTGTTTATTCCTTTTAAATTTCTCAGCCTGAAGTAAATGTGTCGTAACATTTTTTCTTTTTGGGTAACTTCATAGAAATTGTTGGAATTTTCTCCCTTTTTTAAGCGTAATTAACACCGGTGAAAACAATTTTCTTTTAAAAATCAACGCAAAGGCTTAACCTAGTTCTCTATCCCTCGGCATCGTAAGATTTTTTTTTTTATCAATAACGACATCATTCTTAATATTATTTATCGATCATCGGTATTTATTATTTCTCTTAATTTATTATATTTTATTTTTTAATTTTTTTTCTTCAAATTTTAATAAAAAATTATGTTCTTGTGGCACGCTTTTTCTTTGTCACATATTTTTCTTTATTTTTGTGGGCAAGATTTCCGCATACCTTAATATTCATTTGGTACTCGTACAAAGATCCTAATAACATTTATTTTTTTATTTGGATTTGTCGATAGTCACAAAAAGCTTGATCCATTTTGATAGTTGTTTGTCGATATATAATTAGAATTATGTAGCGGAACAATCTGTTTAATAGTTGGATTGCTCATCACTCTTTTTTTATCTTATAAAACCTCATTTTTTTCTCTTTTTAAATGTATTATATTTACAACGTCTTCCATTAATTTTGAATAAATCAAGTTGTCACTTACTCGAAATTTAAAAATTTTAATTAGTTCTTCAAAATTTCTTTAGCGTCATCAAATAATATCGTTGATATTTTTGTGACAATTTAATAAAAATCAAATTTTGGACTTAATTTTAAATCTAGTTTTCCACTTCTTTATGTTAAAAAATTATGACATTTTTGTGGATAAATAAATAATAATATTTATTTTTTAAAGATTTAAATAAATACTCTTTTATATTTTATACAAATAATTTAATATTTTGTAAAGATTTATATTATAATATTATTATCATATGTTTAATCATTATATGAATAAACTAACATATAAAAATAAATAAAATAATATATTATAAAATTGAATCATTAAATAATATTAGAATTCAAGTTTGACTTATATTTGAACCCAACAAGTGTCCCAATAAAAAAACTGATGTTATTCATCCTAGGAGACACATGTTTAAATCGTTTTATCTACATGGTGTATGTGCATTGTCAAAAGGTTAAGAATATCTATGAACATATATTACCTTGTAATCGCCTTTAGACTATTCAAAAAAATTTGACTCATGTTTTAAGTCGATATATTTTTTCTACAAACCAATTTTCAAATTTAGGTACATTTCTTTATTATTATTAAGTTGAGGAATGTATTTCGATTTATCAATTTTAATATTTATCGTTGTCGAAGAGCATTATTAAAACTTTAAAGTTGGTAAAAGATTTTGAGGGACTCAACTTAGAACTTTTTAAAAAATGGAGGTTCAAATTAAAATTTTTAAAATTTTGAAGGGTTCAATTTATATATATATATAGTGAAATTTTAAAAGAGTCTAACTAAAATTTTAAAAGTTTGAAAAGCTTAGTGAGAAATTTTAAAAATTATGGAAGATGTTTAATTAAAAATATTTAAAAGTTTCAAGGTTAATATATTTTTAAAAATTTTATTCAAGCAAATTAAAATTTTTAAAAAGTTTAAAGGATTAAATTTTAATTTCTCTAATTTATAAAAGATAAATACACTCCATCTCCTTCGTATTAAAATAGGCTTAAATAAAAAATCAATCCTTAAATTATGTCTTTTGTTTGCTTTTTAGTTCTTAGATTATTATTTGGTCAAAACAAACCCTTAAACTATTATTTTTTGTCACTTTAAGTCCCTAAATTATTTTTTTGTCAAAATAAATTCTTAAACTATGTCATTTTTTCTTTTAGTTCCTGAATTATATATTAGTCAAAAAAATTTGTGATATGTCAACATCTTAACAATCAAATAATTTTCTTTTTGTTTAAATAATTATCGGACTTAGAGTGACCAAAAAATTAATTTAAAGACTTATTTTAACCAAAAAATAATTTAAAAACTAAAAATAAATAAAAAAATATATAATTTAGAGGTTGGTTTTTCATTTAAGCATGAAAAAATACACGTATTTGCTTCTTAAAAAGAATCTAATGCCACAATTTCTTCAACTATTTTAATGGACAATCCAAATCACAAAGTGCGCGATCCTTGTTTCCTTTGGTACAAATACAATCGTTTTGCACCCGACTGAATAAGATTGGTAAAAAGGGTAAAATCCATCATTAATTACTCAACTATCTTTTTACTCTTATTTTGGTCACTCAACTTTTAAACTTTTCAATTTATTAATTGAATTTTCGAATTGTTCCTATTTTGGTCACTCTAAAATATTTTATTATTATTTTCAAATTTTATAATATTATTAAATATAAAAATAAATTAAAATAAATAATAAAATCATATTTTTTATTATTAAATTTAAAAATATGAAAAAAATCACCACTACCGTAGACCACTGCCGATAGTCGGTCTCAGAATCGATGACTTTTGATCCCAAATTACACTGGTGGGCTCGTTTTGACACGGTGAGTCCAAATCTAGTGTTTGTTTCACTGAAAATGTTTATAAACTTGCAAATCTCGTTTGAAACTTTTTAGTTTCCTAACCTTCGATCTCTTTTTCATGAACTTCAGAGCACTTTCCTGCAACATGGGGGTCAAATTCGAACTCAGGGGATCGAGACAAAGCGGCCTTTGAAATTTGGAACTGAAAAACCACCATCTACAACCTTCAGCGATGGCGTCCGACGACGATGAATGTGGTCAACGAACAATTGGATTTAATTTTATATTAAATAATAATAATAAATGTTAAAAATTTTAAAAATAATAATAAAATAATCAAGGGTGACCAAAATAGGAGCGCGTACACACCTTCCAGACGTTGGTTTTTTAATAGTCTAAAAGATGATTAAAATGTAGTATCTGTTTGTAGATATTCTTAACCCTTTAACAATGCACACACTTACAGATGTTACGACTGAACCCGAATTTCCTAAGATGAATATCAGCAACTTTTCCACTGAGATTTACGGTTGAACAGGTACAGGTATGGAATCAACATTTCCACAACCTTTGGTTGATCCTCTCCTTTGCAATTTTTTTGTTTATGTTTTCCAGCAATAGTAAAAACCTATTTTACAATCAAAACAATAAGGTGATATTAGCAAAAACAAAAGAGAAATTTCCTTCCAATTGCACCAACAGGAAAGTTGAAAAAGCATTAAAAAAATAGGAACAAAGAAAGAAGATTAGCAGATAATTCATCAACTCAATGAAACACCAGATTTCACAAGCAGAAAAATGCTTAAAACTTGTTCTTCTTTTCTTTTTCTTCCAAGTATGAACCTCAGGTTCTTCTTCGTCGTCTTCAGCATGCTTTCTCTCCTTTTTTCTTCTCTTTCACTTCAACATTCTCCCCATCATCCTCCACTTTGTGTTTATTTTCTTTCTTCTATTCCTTTTCCTCTAGGACCCGCTCTTCACTCTCAGGTTTGTTTCCATAACTTGGCATTCTTCTTCTTCTTCACTTGCAGGTGCTTCAGTTGTTTTCACGACAAGAGAAGCCGCTCAAGGATTTTAAGTCTGCACACACAAATTGTTATAACTACAACGTAAAGGGCACAAAACTGGGTAAGAGAATCCGATGCAAAGAACTAGAGTTTGTGATCTGAATTTGTATTGTTGTGGTCCAAAAAGTTAAAAAGAGGGGAAGAAAAGAAGATTTATGATGGTTGCAGAGGCTCATGGGTCGAACCCGGCCGGAGGCTACATTATGGAACATATACGCGTTCAGTTCGTATGAGATAATTCTGTTAAACTTAGGTTCAAGATAGAAATCTAATTTGAATAGATATTTATCATGCAAGTTTTGTTTGTAACCCTGGAAATAGGTAATGAGATTTAAGGTGTAGTAAGAAGTTACAAAGTCGTTTAACCATACAATTATACAAACACAAAATTTTTGTATTATTTTGATATTATAGTGATTTTTTAATATGCCTCTCATTTTTCACGTCGAGAGTTTTTTATGTAAAATATTTTGAATTTATCCAATACACTAGTGGTAAAAACATTTAGTTTTCACAAGTGCCTTAATTTTAGGGTTTAGAGACTCAATTTAAGGGTTTATAATTTAGGGGTAATCGTTAGAATCTAAGGGTTATGGTTAGGATTTAGAGGTTAGAATTTAAGTTTTAGGGTAATACATTGAGGATTTAAGTTTTAACCTATAAACCTTAAATTCTATTCACAATCACTAAATTCTAAACTATTGAACCTAACCCCCAAACTAAGTTTATAAACCCTAAAATTAAGGTGCCTTTGAAAACTAAAAGTTTATGCTATCAGTGTATCAAATAATTATCTAAATATTTTTAGTGGGTCTCATGGTCAAGATTAGACAGTGAGATTATGGACGTAGCCATACCGAATTGGCAATGCATTATTAGCAGCAAGTGATTCGGAAATCTTCTCCTTATGCTTCGATGCTGCCTGACCAACCAAGGATTTGGGAGTTGAGTGCTTCCCAATGAAAATTTAAGTTTATGTTTAATTTAAAATAAGTATAGAATTTAACGTACCCAACGAATGTCCCAGTGATGATGTTCATCCTCGAAAATACGGGTTTAAATCGTTTAGTCTTATATAGTGTATGCGCATTGTCAAAGTGTTAAAAATATCTATGAACATTTACTATATTGTAAGCACCTTTAGATTATTATTTATAAAAAAAATAAGGATTTTTAAATCTTTGATATCTTAACAACATTTGAATATAAACATTAGATACATGCAGAACAAAGAATCCAAGCAATATAATCTACAATTGTATTTCATCATCTTAATAAGAAAGCGTAATATTGTAATACATAACATGGACATTTTTTATACACACCAAACGAACTATATAAAGTTTATGAAATATATGTATGAGACAGATAAAGGTGGATTGACCATATTTGATTCCCTAGGATACACTTGACTCTGTACCTAAGTTTAACAATATAATAATCTCTGATAGTTGCTTTCACAGTGTTGTTTTAGGCTGAGCCACTATTTTCTCTTGCAACCTCTTTGGTTTCAATGGTTTGGTTGTGATGGAATTTCCCATTGGACGAGATGCTAATTCTTCAAGTTGTCGACGGTTTCGGGGTAGATGTTTTATTCGGACCCGTAGAGGCTGGTATTGTATACGTGACGATTGGATTCCGTTATGTCTGCCGGTCTCTCAACTCTCAAGAGTTTCCCGTCCGAAAATGCACCTCCCTTGATTTGAATGAAGAAGGACCTTTTGGCAACACATGCACAGATGACCGCCAGATCTTGGCATCTTGCTGCGTAGGACAACACCAGGGAAACGTCCTGAAACCCGATCTTCGGAAGGCGGAGAAGCCGCAACTCACTTCGATCACCGTAACCAGTATTTACATAATATGAAACTAACAACATAAACATCCGTTGCACCAATATACAGTATGCAAAAGAACTTTGAAGACCTATTTCATTTCAGCATTATATCGAACGTGATTGAAAAAACCCCGAATTCGACTTACCTTCAACACCACCATAGTCCCTAGATCCCTCAACAACTTTAACACTACTACTTTGTGTGTATTTATACACACAAAGCTGCTCGACAACAATCTCGGATTTCGTAACATGCCATTGATCGGACTTACCCTTGGTATTATAATACATGATCGGCTTCCGCCTTTCATCAGCAACCTGATCTGTGGTTGTATAGCTGCCATTGTATGTATAGCCACCATACGCAGCCATTTCCTAGCTTAAGGTTTGCTCTTTCTTTTTCTTTGAAACGACCGGAATGTTTCCTTACCAAAGATGTTGGGATTGAGGCTCTCTTTATACAGAAAACTTAAATTGTTCTCTTTAGCTTTAAAGTGACAGAAAAATTCAACTTCAGAGTCCTCAACCTATGGTATCCAAGTTCGTGTACAATCTTGAAAGATCATATTCTCGTACCCATTTTCAAATATATGCCGAATATTAATGTCATTGAGAAAATTGCTTAAAGAATCACATTCTTTTGATTTTTCTTTGGATAATGACCTCCATTAGCTGCATGAAACATGCAATCTCTTGGTATAATGATAAGATTAAGAGTTGGTCATTCACTGTGCAGAATATAGTAAACAGTCTTGAATTAAAAAAAAAACAAAAAAGAAGAGAATCAATTCAATTTGATGTGAATTGTCTCAATCTCATTTTCAAGTTGAAAGATAAGATGGGACACGATAATTTAGAACCGATAAAAGTTGTAAAACTACCACCTCCAAGATAAGATGGGCGAGGAATTGAGTCGAGTTTTGCTCATCCTATTTAAAATTTTTCGTATATTAAAAAAATATGTCGAATATCAAATATAAATATTAAAAGAATCCAAATACCGAATATTGCAAATTGTGGAAGTAGAGACAGACTCGTTAGTCTTTGTCTTTTCAATTCTCATACTACTTTCCCGGGAAAGAGGATTCAACTTTTCACTTTGCAACTAAGAAACTAAAGCAGCAGATTAAACAAAGAGTGTATGCCACAATTTTTCCCTTTTATAACTTATTTGATTACAAATGCATAAATAATTAATGACCAGGTGAAAATGTTCCATCCGAATTTGCATTATCAGATGGTTTCTCAAGCTTTTCTATGACATAATTGACGACCTTCGTAACCAAAACATAATGAGTGTACATTAAATACTAGAAAATCCATAAAATAATGATACAAAAAAAATACAATCTGCAGAACCAGTCAGCACTAATATCAGAAAACCAAAGAAGAAAAAAGAATCTAACGAAACGGAGCCATCTCCCTCGTATACATGCAACTAAGCATTCAACAAAGCTAATTCAGAAGACCATTTTATTATAATTCATTCCTATCTTCTTTTGGCAACCAAGGAAATCTCCTCTCCGGTGACAGAACTAAGATTAAATATCGGGAGGGGCCAAGATGTCTAACTTCAAAGTTATTAGGGATCCAATAAGTATTTAAACCCCAAATTTGAGGGAGACAAGAATTAATTTGACAAGTATTCAAACTACAAGGACTTAAGCCAAAAAATGAGAGCGGCTCCCAATATTGCCTCCCTAGTTCCGTCATTGGTCCTCTCGATGTATATGAGCCCTAAAGGCTAAAATAACATCTTCAGTAATCTAATTTTCGCTGTTATGCCGTTCATGCTCCAAAATATGAAAGAGATTCTAGTGCATTAATCCAAGTGATCTATATTTGTACACCAACAACATTTGCTACTTCCTACAAACACATGCCATGCACAGGAAATTGCTTTTTGCAAGTACTAAGAAAATCAAACAGGCACACCTTGTGTATTCTCAAGATGCGAGGTGCGCTTAACTTCCCTTGTGTGAGGATCTGAACAGCTGATCCCCCTTTGTTCTTTTCCAGCATCCGAGTGTATCCGGTATGTATTCCGGTGTGTCTGTGTCGGACATCAGTATGAAACCGATCAGAGGGTTCCGACGTGTCCGTACTTCATAGGTTCTAAATGAAGAGAAATGCAGATGTCCACAAGAAAAACATCAAAAAAAAAAAACGCACCATATTGAACTGATATGATCAATAAATAGTTGACGCAGCATCTCAAACAGCTGCTCCTTTTTCTCATCGAATGAAACCTGGACGTTGAAGTTAAAGGAATAGAAGATAAATTTTAAAACAAATCACAACCAAACTTCAAAGAGATGTACATAACAAAGCATATCATGGTTAACAAAAAGACATTTTAATATTTGTTCTTTTTCCTTGGGGCTGGCCGAGCAAGGAACAAATGAAATTTCATGGCCCAATGCCAGAAACCAACAAAACAGTGGAAACACAACAAAAGGCAAAAAGAGGGGTTGGAACTGAGAATTTAGACAAACCAAAAACACCTATAAAGCTCAAGTAAGTTGAATATTGGTATAGAATTTGATCTACCTGTATTCAATGTAATAATAATGAGAGAGAGACTGTTTATATCATTTTTGTTTATTTGTATTTTTCTTAAATCTTTTAAGAAAACTTATTATTTTACACAAATGAATACAAATTTAATAAAAAAAATAATTTAATACACGGCCAGTGTGAAATTTATTTTACACAACATACTTATTTTAAGTTTAAACTCTAAACTCTAAATTCCTAACACTAAAACTTTAAATTATACATCTTAAAACCTAAACTCTAAAATTAATAGACCTGTATAAATTAAAATTTACAAAAATTTGTATATTAAATTTTCCCTTAATAAAATTATATATATAAAAAACTTTAAATTATACATCTTAAAACCTAAACTCTAAAATTAATAGACCTGTATAAATTAAAATTTACAAAAAATTGTATATTAAATTTTCCCTTAATAAAATTATATATATAAAAATTTTATCACTTGATCAATAATTTTCTAAAATCCTAATTCTTCCATAAAATAAGTCCTAATTCTAAAATAGTGATAAAATTTATTTCACCAAATTACTTCTATTTCATATTGATTTCTACAATTGATTCATAATTTCTCTCAAAATCTATTTCTCAACTTTGGAAGATCACGTCATTTTTGGTGTGCATCTCTTCAATCCTAAGTCCATCAATTTCAAGGTATAAGATGATTCTTAATGAAATTTCATACGCTATGTATTCTTAATCTTTGATTTGATTGTCTTTTAATTGATTGATTTGAAAAAAAATGATGGAAATGAGTTTTTGATGATTTCTTGTGAAATCTTGATGCGATGATGAAATCAATGAGTTTATGATTGTTTTGCAATGATTTTTTGTGGGTTTAATGTTATCTAAACTCAATTTTGTGAAAATAATCCCGGAATTTAATTAACTGGTTAAAATAGATTGGTTGTTCTTGAAGATTATGAAGTGTATAGTGGTGACTTGGATTCCTAAGTGTTAGCTGCTGTTGGTAGAGTATTTTTGATGTTAATCGATGTGTTTTGAAGTCAATAATTGATGAGTTATGGCTGGGTTTAAGTTTAGAACAAATTTGGAAGTGATTAATGGAGATTTTCGGTTGTTAGAATGTGAACTGGATTAGATTTCAGCCATGCTCTATTTGTTGAGAGTTATTGGATATGCATTGATGTTAGTTTATATGTTTTTGAGTTATAGAATTATCGGAATCCCATCCGAAAGTCTCGCGATGATTTTTCGTTGATATCGGCTATCGCTAAAGCTTCGGCGAGTGGGCGAAAGCTTGTCGGTAAGTGCAAATGTGTTTTGGCACATTAAAGAGGTTTGAAATCATACATTGGGAGTTTAGATTAAGCCTAACAAGCTTAACTAAGCTCGAAAGTAAGTCTTCCTAATTTCGCTGTTGATATATCATATATAATTGAGAAAACATGTATTACATGGCTTGTTTTGAAATCATGACATGCAATACTTATTGTTTTTATGCATCATTTACTGAAGTGCTATGATTTATCAAGCATGAGGGTGCCTATGCATTTGAATATATGTTTCCGAAGTGAAATGCTTTAGTTGCCAAGAGCAACATTACCGAAAATGTTACCGATTTGTTAAATGCATAAGAAAAACAGGAAGTAAATGGATTTGAAATGATATATTGGCTAGTGACAAATAAAGATTGATTTCGGATATAATTGGCATGCCATAGGATAAGAGTACCGTTATATTTTGCAAATATCGCTGATGGACTCTCCGAGTCTCGATCGATCGTCATACCGTAAAGTATCCCGAGGGCCGGTGACCATAACTGCTCCTTCCACTCTTTTGTTGGGTGTCGAAAGGGAGAACCGATGGCTAGAAGTTATGGGATATAGATATGTTTTAAAGAGGGCGGGGACCTAAGCCTGTATTTTGAAATATCGATCTGTGTATCCGATAATTTGAATAAAATTAATCACGCTCAATAAAATGCCAATATAATCAATAAATTGAAATGAGAAAGTGAATATAAATCATGTTTTTATAAGCGCATTCATGTGCTGAAACCTTGTGCATCATAAAGAGATTTTAAAAGCACTAATGAGAAATAAGTGATTGGGAGCCGTCATCAAGCAAGGGTGCTTCCAAGGCACTTGAGAACCTTTTGAGTATGTTGGTTTAAATTCTATTTAAATGTAATAAGGCAAAGTGAGTAGATTTCTCATTTGGATCTATGTTTGAGGGTTGTAATTCCTCTCGTTATTATTGTTTTGAACGTTGATTTGCCAACATAGAGTTGGTTGATTTTGATTCTTGCTTTTCTTTGATGATTGAAGCATGCCTACCTTTGAAATGGTTGATATTATGGATCATATTAGGTGATATTTGGTTTCGGTGGTTTAAGCATGTTGAACATGTCCTAATAGGTCTATAATGTTTGGTTTATATAATGCCTAGGCCCTATATGTATATTTGTGCATTTTAGATATTTACATTTTTGGTGTACAAACAATGTTAGGGAGCATGCCCATAGATTATTCATTTTGATATTATGTGTTGAATTTTGACATGCAAGTGCTCGATCAAGTGTATTTTATGTTGGTTAAATAGTAGAATCATGTTGGGTTTGTTTGGAAGTGTTTTCGGGTAATTCAGAGTTGTTTTATAGATTCAAATATGCATTACATTGCAGAGTGTACCGGTACGGGTCAAGGAGTACCGGTATGCAAGGGTGTTTTTGGGCAAATTAAGCCTAGCGTATCGGTACGCCAAGCAAGGGTACCGATATAGAAGCCATCGTACTGTTACATGTGCATGTGTATCGGTATGTTAGTTGGCTACTGGAATTTTGATAGAGCTCATGTACCGATACGATATGTTTGTGTACCGGTGCGGAGTTAGGTAATTAGGTCAATTGGCTTAATGAAGTTTGTTTTTCTTACATTTTAGTCATCATATGTTCATGCATCAATTGAATGAGTAAATGATGTCCGTTCGACTTGAGATTTTGTAAGCATGATATATTTACCTCTAATTGAAGTATGGTGCTCTCAGAATTGCATTAGTCCCTGTAATTTATTATATTTACATTTTGGTCCCTATTTGAGTATTATGATTAATTGAGTGATTAATCGAACTCTGTTTGGCATGTAACTTGAACCGTAACCTAATTGAGACGCATAAGATTCTATGATGCTTCTAGAATGCAGAAAAGATTTAAAATATCTATGCTTTAATGTTTTTGAACCGGATTTACTTCGGTGAATCAATGTGACATCCGTCACTCGGGTCTGATTCCCCCGGACCGGGTGGTTGGTGTTACATTTTACACAGTATGGGGATCCTATCTTTCCCCCACCCATCCCACACATATATATAGGGATAGGATACACTTACACAAAATGTAAAACTCATAATTTTACACGTTTTTTAGATCGTTGAATGCGGAAGATGGATGACTGAGATTAACTTTTTACTTTTTTCCAAGTTAGAAAACAATTCCACCTCCCGCCGAATCCACCTTGACTCGTATATGTCGTTGTCCTGGGTCTGACGCTCTCTTTCTCTATGTTTTTGTCCGTTCAGACAGACTCGCTTGGATCCTTACAACGTCTTTTGTTTTCTGTTTGAGATTCTTGTTGGGTTGTTGGTTTGCACCCTTTTGCCTATATTACTGCCCGGAACGAATAAATGAGCGACCCCATTTGTTTTATTTAAGGATGGTGGTGGTCTACGCCTCCCCTTTAAAAGGAAAATCAACCTATGATAACTCCCCGGTATCCTTCAATGTGAAATTCTTATCGATCCGGCGTCTTAGTCTTCACAACGGTCTAGCAGCTTCAGTGAAGGAGGTCAATCGTTATGGTTCAAGCGGTCTTTGCAGCCTCTCACTTGTCGTTTGAAGTCGGTTTCGAGTCCCTCATTACCTCAACGGTGAAGATTTCCCATTTGCTTTGATTTATAGTTGTCGATTTTATTACCTTCAGTGTTTGGAGATTCCTCTCTAACTCTCTATTTTAATTGTTGATGTCATTTGTTTCTTGAATTCGGGCATAAACAAAGTCTAACTTTGTGGGCTTATGCTTCATTGTGTATGGTTTGAGGAATGAGTGAAACATTTTTTTATAAAAGGGTAAATTACGTAAATCATCACTGAATTTTACTTTCAAATCTATTTTGGTCAGTAAAGTTTTAAAATGTTCAGTTCACTTATTGAAGTTTAGATATTGAACATTTTTGTTAACTTTTGGACGGTGTCCATTTACTTACGAAAGGAGGAACTTCTCCAAAATTCGAACGGTGAAAACCTTCATCGGTACAAGGGAAGCAATATACAGAGAAACGAGTTTCATCTGACGACGGAGGAGGGAGATCGGCGATAGAAAAATAAAAAGATTTTTACTCGATTCATGGACTTCGAGGCACTTTTTGGAGAAATGGAGGTCGGATTCGAACTTAGGGGACCGAGACGAAGCGATTGGTAAAATTTAAAACCGAACGACCATTATATACGGCCGTCGACAATGGCATCCGACGATAGTAGATGGCGTCTACGTCATAACGCTGTAAAAAAATTAGCGAATGAGTGACAAAAAACGTTCAATGTCTAAATTTTAATGAATAAATTAAACGTTTTAAAACTTTAATGACATAAACATACTCCCTCTGTCCCACTCAATATGTCCCTTTTGTGCTTTGAAATTGTCTCACTTAAAATGTCTCATTGAAAAAACCAACAACTTTTATAAGGCACATTTCCCTTTATACCCTTTTTTTAGTTTTCCAACAAAACAAAATTCAACTTTTTAAGAATAAAATTGTCGTTTCAATTATTTTACATCATCTTTCTTATACATTCTTACACAAACTTTTTCTTCCTAAAACTGTGTGAAAAGTTAACAATAGACAAAATAAATGGGACGGAGGGAGTATTAACTAAAATTTAGTAATAATTTACGTAATTTATCCTAAAAAAAATAGAGTACATAAATGAAAACAGGCTAGTAACCACTGGTTTGTGAGTCTCTGATTATATAAATGGTTGGACCTAAAGTAGGAAAACATTTAATGATTGCTAAAAAGTAATTATTTACGAATAATGAGAATCTAGTAAGACAAAATTCTTGGTATGGTGGAGAATTAGAAGTATCATAATAAAACTGAAACAATAAACATGCAAATCACCTTCTTCCAACTTCGACATCGCCCCCTACTGGCTATCCAAATCAACATCTTCCATTGTGGCGTGATCGCCATTGTCTTATGTGGTTCCCACGGGCAATGACATGTCTAAAAATTTAAGAACTGGGTTCGAAATAAGTTTTTTTTGAAATAAATATATAATTTTTTTCACTTTTATGTATTAAATTATTTTTTTAAAGAAAAGATTTACACCAATCTAAGCTTATTTCCGAAAAAAATAAAGATTTAGTTTCTCTAAAGAACGAACTGCATGCATCCGCCACTGCCCATAAGGTCATGGATGCGACAACAGCGTCACCTTTCATCAAAAGTTGGTTTGGTGTATGAGTTTCTCCAAAACAGTTAATTTTTTATTATGTTAATTTTATTAACGCTAAATTTATATTTTATTAAAATTTTTAACAAAATCATTAATAATTTGTTATTTTTTAAGTCAGATATCATTTTATAATATTTTTATTAAAAGATGTAATAACAAAATATTGCGTAGTCGAGAAACCATTTACATAGCACTTTAGTAAAATTAAATGTAAAATCATTTTTTTTCTTCACACTATCCATGTAAACTGCATGGTTTAAACCCTCTCTTCCTCACTCAAGCTATACCTATTAAAAAGCTAATTGAAGAAGTGATTTCTTCTCTTCACCATCTGTCTTCTTGACGTTCATAAATGAAGAATGATCACACACTTTTTTGTTTCCTTTGCTATATACCATCAAAGGTATAAAAGCGAAGGGTAAATTACAATAGATGTCACTCAGTTATGGTCAATATTACATTTGGTTAACCCAATTATTAAAATTTTCTTTTGGGTCACTCAATTAATATTATGGTTACATTTGGGTCACTCGACCATTTAAAGCCGTTAAATGTTGTTGTTTAATAAAAATAGTTTTAGTCCTTGAAGCTTTTATATTCTAACAATTTAGTCTTAATTCAAAATAATTCAATAAATTTAACCCTCATATTAAAAAATATCAATTTAGCCATTTTTATTATAAAACATATTTCTTAAGTTCTCTGCAAGTATGTGTATTTTCATTAAAAAGTATAATTTTTGCAATAATTTTGTAGTGGTAATTTTTTTATTAAGTATAAAACAGACTTGTAGAGAACTTAAGAAATATGTTTTATAATAAAATTCAATAACTTACGTGGTAGCAATAACTAAAATCTGAACTTTTGTAGAAAATTATGTGGTAGCAATAGCTAAACTCTAAACTTTTGTAGAAAATTATGTGGTAGATGTAACTAAAATCTAAAGGTTTTCATAAATAATTTTAAATAGATTTCAATGAGTTTAACTTTAATATAGATACTAATTATAGATTTAACATTAAAAAGTAATTATAAATATTTTTACATTTATAAATTTGTATACTAGATTAATTAATGATTTCAAATGAAGTACTCTAGTTTTAACGAGGGTATACAAGTGATTTGGAAGAAACAAAATGACTAAATTGATATATATATATATATATATATATATATTAGAATATGAAGGGTTAAATTTATTTAATTATTTTGAATTAGGACTAAATTGATAGAATATACAAGCTTCGAGGACTAAAACTATCATTTTATCCAACTAAACGACAACATTTAACGGCTTTAAATGGTCGAGTGACCCAAATGTAACTTTTAATAATTAAGTAACCTAAATGTAACCTTAACCATAATTGAGTGACCTCCATTATAATTTACCCAAAAGCGAAATATATTATATTTTCCAATTGGTCCAATGTTGCTTTAGCACCTCTCATATTTACTTTTTCTAATAATACCCCCTTAATCTATTTTTGCAACTTTGCACCATTTTTTTAAAGAGACGTGGCTCATTAAAAAACCCCATTCTCGCATATAATTAGTGATCAACACAACTTCAGGCTACGCAGGTAATTTCACTCAAGTCCCTCAACTTTCACAATTCAACTTAATCATTTCCATATTTTGGAGTCCTTGGTATAAATACTCTTTTAATACCGTGACTTTTCTTCCTTCACAGCCTTAGCTATTTCACTCAGGAATAATTATATCTTAATCCTTCAACTTTTAACTTTGTTACAATTTAGTCCATACCAAAATTTAAATATTATAATATTTCCTTCGATGTAAAAATTCTTTCCGATGCCAATTTAGTTATACTAATATTACAGAAATAATACTATTCACGAAATACAAAATATTACTCAAATTCTGGAGAAAATAGTATTCATATTATGAAACAATATTATTTCCGACACCGTAATTTTTGAAATGTTACAAATATATAAAAGATACTAGTCTAATATAAGTATGTTTAATTTTGGTAATATAGAATTTTTACATAGTTTTTGAATAATTTATAATTTTTATTTAAAATAACTATTTTTAATTATTTTTTATTTAAATGTTCTTCTAAATATCTTAATATTTTTATAATTTTGTCTTTATTAGGACTAGATTGACAAAAATGTAAATATTGAGCATTAAATATAAAATGCCATTAAGATTTAACGGCGGAGCGACTAAAATTTTTATTTTCTCTAAAGACGGTAACTAATTAAAAATATTTTTTGGGTGACCAAAATAAAAGCGATAATTGGGTGACTAATTGAGCAATATACCTCGTTTTATTGAATTTTGTTCAACAGAGGTTGCCGTTAACAAACAAAAAAGAGAGAAACAAAGAATAATTTAGAAGTCTAATTAGATCAGTGACCTAAATAACACCATACAAAGTTAAACGAAACCAAAACGAAATAAAATTTAGATCAGTGCCGAGCATGTGATGAAAAAAATCTCGACCCTAGGGGTGAAATTAGGAATTTATTAAAGGGACCAAATAAAAATAAAAGAATTGAGGGGACCAATTATAGCGACTAATTTTTTTGCGCCGCTACGAAAATAATAAATAATATTAAAGGGGTCCCGCTTTTATTTTAAAACTTTATTTAAGAGGGGAATTTGGGAAAACTCGTATTTTTGAAAAACTTGGAGCCGCCACCGGCCACTTTGGTAGACCGGATACCATTAAAACAAAAACTAGAGATTCCTTTTTTAAAACTTGGGTTCGGGAGTTGATTACGGATGAGGAAGGATTAGCACCCCACACCGTCCAAAATTGGTACCAAATAATTACCGCTTTATTAATATCAAATTTTACAGGTTAAAGTGACGATTAAATTAAAATTTGGTTATATATGCGAGTAAATTTTAAGGGCTACAGTGTTCGAGGGATAAAAACTACCAACTACGTCTACCAACTACGTCTTAGACTGGTAGCCAAGTTTACCATTAAAAAAAGGGAGCGCCGCATTGAACAGTTAATATTTCCAATATGCAAACTTAATAAAAACATGATAAAACAAAATAAATACATGAAATAAATATATATTATAATAACATAATTAAGATAAATACAACATAACTAAAATGATAACTATAATATAAGTAACATATAACATAGAACATAAATAATACACTATATACATATACATATGTATAAAATATTCACCGTAATATAAATATATATAAAAAACACTAATATATAATATACATATTAGGTATAAAAAAGTAATATATACATTATAATATAATATACATATATAAAATGTACATTAAATAAAATACTTTACTTAAAATAATTTTACATGACTTAGCGTATATAACACATAATATAAGTATATGTATAATATAATATAATATATATACAAAGATACTAAATATATATATATATATATATTCCTATATAAAAATATAATATATACATATTATAAACAAAGATTAATAACCAATAAAACATAAATCGAATAATAACTAAAAACGAGCACAACAATAATAACAAAGCACAATTCGAACAAAAGTTATATTAAACATATAAAAAACATAAATAATAAGTATTGAACAAATAATAAACATATGAACAAGCACATATAAACCTAAACAATATCGAATATATAATAATCATTTAAACATAAATATCAAGTAAAGAACTGGAATTAAATGATATAGAAAGAACAGGGGCCAGAAATGAATTAACCCATAAAAACAGTTTAAATTGAAAGAAAATGGATCCAATTGAAAACAATAAAAAACAAGGGGGATCAAAAGAGAAATTAAACCTTTAAAGCTATTAAAACCAAAATCGGTGACCAAATTGTAAAACGAATCAAAAAACCAGGGACTTGTAGGGTTATTAAACCATGCGACAGAGCCGTTTTGTAAATGAAAGTAGGGCAGAGGGACTTCGGAGGTAATTTTACCCTTTAAAATCTGATTTAATCGGATTTATGGACGAAAATGGAAAATTTTAAAAACAAATGAGGATTGGAGAAGAAATTTAACCATGCAGAAACCCTTATTATGCAATTATTTTGGGGATGAGGGATTAAAGGGGATATTATACCAATTTTAAAAAAATTACTCTATAAAATGAACTCCCCAGCCCTTGTTATCACTTCTGGCCATTTTTTTACCCTAAAATTATAACCTCCCAAAACTCTCTGGATGTTCATCCGAAGGGTGAACAACAACCAATCTTGCGCTCCTTTTAGCCGTTGAAATCCTTAACTTATTCTTAAGCCGGATTAATCTTCACCATCAATAGATTGAATAAAGATCATATTCATTCGTTTCTTGAATCTAACTCTCCCGATATTAGATAAATAGATGAAGTTACGAGATCCTCTCCCAATTCACTCGCAAACAAGAATAAGAACCAAGAATGAATAAACCTTGAATAGAAAAGTGCAAACTCTTATTACCTAAACAAAAACCAATAGTTTCTCACAACCACAAAACACAATAACCATAGCCAAATAGATTTAGTTCATGGCTAGGTTCCAAAGAAACACAAGATAAATAATCCCTAGCATGAACCCAATCGAACAAGAAAGAAAAAGATGAAGAAAGAAGCTTGTCGAAATCCCCTTGCCCTAGATGCTTGTCGAAAATTCTCTCCTCTTGCCCTCCTTGGATTGTCGAAATTCCCCTCTAATTTATAGGGCTAGGTCAAAGTCCTTCTTTGAGGAGAAAGTTAAGTTGGAATTAAATTATCTTTAAAGAATATAATTCTTTATTATAATTATATTCCTACTAGAACTTCTCCTATCTTCTTGGAATTTAATTCTTCTTTAATCTCTTCATGGAAATCAAATTCCTTTGGGATTGGGCTTTGCTCCACGTCATCTTGGGCTTGTCTAGTCATCAATTTTGACTA